>CM060907.1:912970192-914220192 GCA_030737815.1 Allium fistulosum | reverse complement strand
TCTGAGAGAATAAAAGGAAATAATTTAAGCCAACGAAATCATAGGACGTGCTCTAATGAAAAGGAATGAAAATGAGACTTACGTCCGGGTAACCATCTTTGTGCAAATCTAGAAGGGGAATGAACAAAGAAGAACTCATCCTTGAAATAGCTTAATTTATTCCAACTTCCCTTCACCATCCTACAACCTCTGGAAGGTTCCAAGTATGTGAGAGAAGGACTTCCTTTTTGGTGTTTGAAGCTGTACAAGCATCAGATCTCCTCATCACTTGGGATACGATTCAAGTGTCGGTAAAAGATGATGTATACGCTATGTAGGAATGTATAGCTATTAGGATGCAATTGGGCCAAAGCCAGCTTCATGAATCGCAGAACTCGGCAAATGAATTGGTTAAATGATGGGACACACCCTACCAAGCATTAAGTTGGAGTACAGTAAGAAAGACGAATGCAGTTTAAATAGAGTGAGCCATATTGATAAGAAGATTATCATGAATTTCAATTCTTGAAATTAACGTAACAGATTCACCATTCGATGTACTCAAAGTTGATTCATATTTTACTCACAAAATTATCGCATGATATGACTTTATGTTTTGGTACATATGTGTTAAAACATAAAATTATAAATAATGATTTAGAGAAAACTATTTACGCATAACAATCAAAGTATCTCAAAGTTAGTGGGAGCGATATTAAATTTGTAGTTTTTTGGATATGATCCAAGAAATGATAGAAAATATCATTTCAAAAGCATCAAAATTGAACAAAAGTTTTGATATAAATATTAAATAGTTTGATTGTCAATCAAAGTGTAGAGGAAGCATGTGCTTATAAGAAAAAGGTAAAAAAGTTACATAGATATTTCTAAATCACAAGTAAAAAACACACTACTGATTGTTAACGATGTACTTGCGTTAAGATCAACTTTAGTTGTTTTAATACTCAACTTTGGATTTATAAATGATGTCTTTTATAGTAAGTATAAAAGACATTGGGAATGTCCTGAACGATATGCAAAAACATCTTATTTAAATGTTTAATATGGAACATGTAAGATGGATTCCTTATGCACTGATAATATGAATCATCATACATGTTATGTTGTCTATGATATCGTGATTTTCTCATATATTTGATACATGACGAAAATATCAAATCCAAATTGATATCACTAAACGGTTGTTTGAGGTATTCTCATGTATTTATGAAATACTAGAGAATTGTTTACAGAAACAACAAACTCTTTATGAAGGAGTGTTCGGGCTCAAACTTTCATTAGTGATATTGAGTATAATATGTCAATAATAAATTCATGTTAAGAATCTTTAAGTCGGAAGTGTTTCAAATGAAAGACTGTGGCAAATTCAATGAAAAAAGCTAAGTACATTGCCTTCAATAGCACCACGATAAGAATAATGAATATAAATATTAGTGCACAAATTTATAACTGAGTCGAGGGTATTTCAAATGTTGAGAATCCCATAACATTGTTATATGATCATAATGTCATAATATAGTTCATAAAAGAACTTGGAGCTCACTGAAAATCGAGAGACATACTCTAAGTTGTTCCACATGATAAAGGTAGTTTATCAACGTCAAAGAGAGCTGATTGACACAGTGGATAATTGAAAAATAATAACATACTCATTCACTGAGGAACTGATTCAATTGGTTTTGAGGAAATCGATTGAGAAGTTGGAATAAGATTCCATAACTAACCCCAAGTGCAAGTAGGAGATTGATAGAGTTAGAGTTATAGGGGAAATTATGTAATTTGTTACGTATATCTAAATTGATAACCCATCTTGTTCGAACTAAATGGTGTTTTTTTCTATTATACACTTGATACAATGTGTTATTTTAATTAATTAATTTATTTAAAAGTATATTTAATAGAAAATCCATAAATGGTATGTTTTTGTGATAGTAGTTACAAAGTGTTGTAACCGTGAGTAATTTATCGTAATGAAAACAAATATATCATTTTGAATGTTTCTAGTTAAGATGCTTCGAGACTAGATATCGCTGTATCCATTGAGACTACAGTACATAACATTCTTAAAATATTAGGCAGTGTATTACTCATGACTGTTGGGAGTACTTAGATGTTACGTACTATTAGTTATTGAATAACTATGGAACGAATCACTCATTAGTTTTCTGCTGGTTAATGTAATATTCAAATAGAAAAATATCGATGTGACTGATTTACACAATTCAATGACTTGAGAATACTGTCGATCTTCAATATAAAAGTTGCGCTTAGATTATAGTCAAATCATAGCACGACATCCATCGAGTGACTATAGTTTGGTCGAAGGGGAGTATTGGAAGCGAAGCACTATTCAAGAGAGGATTCGTCTCCTCGGTTATATCGGATTAGTATCACAGTCAATTCAAGTCAACTCACAGTCAAAGTCTATGGCCAAAGCAGCTCTTTTAATTATTATTATTATTGAATCGAAAACTATGTGTTTGGTTTATAGAGTTGAATAGGAATGATATTGGAATTTTACCATTACCAAATTCCATAGGATCAAAATGATATTGTTTTAACGTAGAGAATTGGTATAAATATAAGTCACAATCGGATAATGCTTAATAATGTAAAATTGGATTTTACCGAAATAAAGTAAGCGATAAATTTGACCAAAATGGCAACCACCTACTAAATGACATATGAACGTTAATATTCAAATAGTTCGATATTAATTGCAGACAAAATTTACACCTGATGAGTCACACAACCGAAATGATAAATTCTCTTTTGACCAAATGATTTAACCAAGTTATAATTATTATAAATTAATCAATTAAATATTATTTATGAAATATTATTTATTAATTTTAATTTGATTTGATAAATGAATATTAAATGTATTTATAAAAGTTATAAATACATTAATCGATATACGCTATCGATAAACATTTTAAACTAGATTTAAAATGCAAAATATTCATTCGGGCCTTAAATGGACTTAATGCCCATCAGGGGGCTAGTAATTTCAACAACGACATAGGCTAAATGGTGGTTCATTTAGGGTTAGATTGGCTTAGTTTTGGATGGTTCGGATTTATGGAGAATCAGTATGAGATCACATCCAGACTTCTCTTCTTTCTATCCACTATATAAGCATCTTTATCCTAATTATTTTGGATCTTCTATTTTGCTGCCTCCTGTTCACTAACATGTTGGGAAAAATTATACCCTTTCTATCTATCATGTTGAGCTCAAATCAAACCAGATATGCTCACTATCCGATAGTTGAAGGTCAACTGTTCAAGAACTAGCAATCTGCTGAATTGAAAAATGTTTCAAATTGGAGAGTTTATCTTTTCAAGGTATGCTTCAAGGCTTTGGAGTTAAGGTATGATTTTATAAGATTATAACTAACGATTTTCATTATAATGTTTTAATTATATATATATATATCTGTGTGTGTATTATATTGTTAATTAGGTGACGATTCTGATATGCAAGCAATGTTATCACAAATAGTTTTGTTATATGTATGTATATATTTATGTTAAATAAAGTTTTTTTATATCATATGTGTCACGTTAATACAGCCATATGTAAAAATAAAATAATTTTACATTTTAAATTATCATATATAATATATTTTTTAGCAAGGCCAACTGGTTTTGTAGTGGACCGTCCACTTTTATTACTTGAATAAAACAAGTACAAAGATTGAAACAGGAGCAAGGCCAAGTGCCTTAACTACTATAAAAAAACAACAAAAGAAGTGAACCAAAAATATAAACCTTACTAATTCAAAATGAATTAGTAAGTTTTTGAATTTGGCTGCTAAACAATCTAGCTAACTATTGAAGTAAAGAGTTCTATGATTCCATTTTTCCCTAGAAACGTCTTATATTTCTTTCAGATCAAATGGCATAAATGAGTTTCTTTAACACCCTAAGAAGCAGCTTTTCCTTTAGAATTTTTCCATCTCGTAGCGTTAAATATATAAAACCATTCAAGCTTTGAATCGGGTGAGGGATTGTGCAAATTTAAAGAACTAAGCAAACACTTCCATGCGAAAAATGAATATGAACATGGAAAGAGCGAATGATTTGCGTTTCAAAACCTCAACTACATAATAAACATGATGAGGTTTGTAACAGACCTTTGTACAAATTGTCTTGAGTATGAATAGCGTTATTAATGATTTTCCATAGCACTAGGTTTTCTTTCGGGCTAGATTCAAGGGTCCAAATTACTGAGTGCCAAGGAAAAACTTGCAAATTGTTGTAACCAGAAATAACATTGTAGGCAGAAGAGATTGAGTGAGAATTACCATACCATAAATTTAAAGTTTGATCATAGTACAATCCCTCCACGGTAGAACAAATAGCTCTTATCAAATAGAAGTGGAGTAAGGTAGCATAATTCTATTGCCATTGAAGAATTTAGAGGCTTTAGTAGAATCAGGAATTCCAGAAAGTTGTCTTAGGTTGCAATCAATGATATTAGAGAAGATCATCCCTTTAGATGACCATCGATCATTCCAAAATGAAAGATTATAAGCACCAGACATAGAGCACTGAAAAAGGGGTAGGAAAATTGATCTTGATTTCAAAACACATCTCCAAGTCCAACTGCAGTCTAAAGGGGATTGCATAGTCCAGAAATGATTTTTCTTTATTAAATGTGACTTGGTCCGGGGAGCCCAAAGATTCTGGGAATTAGTTAACAACTTGTTTATGAGTGAAGAAAATGCAGCTTTATTCCATGTTTTTATATTCATAATTCCCAATCCTCTATATTCATATGACAATGCAATTTTGTTGAAAGAGATAGGAATCAATTTATTTGAATGAGGATTACCATGCCAGAGAAAGTAATTAATGGCAGAGTTGATCATGCTTATAAGCTTGAATGGAAAAAATATAAATGCGAGCATAATAAAGACACATTGAGGTAGCTATAGATTTCACCACTATCAATCTTCCAACAATAGATAATTTGGATTTAGGCCAGGAAGACGGCTTGGTTATAATCTTGTCATTCAAAGGCAGGCATTGTCTAGTGGAAATCCTTGATGAAAGAAGGGGAGCTCCAAGATAATTATCATTCGGATGGAGAGATGATATGGAATAAAAATTAAACAGGGAGGTTTTTTCAGATTCAGGGATACCAGCAATCAATAAATTTAACTTTGATTAGTTAATAGACAGTCCAGTGATGTTGTCGAAATTATTTAGGGTTTGAAAGCAGCTAACAATAGACTTTTGATTGGGTTTACTGAAGAGAATAAAATCATCTGCAAACATTAGAGAAGTGATAATAGGAGCCTTGCACATAGCATGTAAGTCCATATCTTTAGTAACCATAGGCCTATTGATAATATTTGCGAGAAGCTCCATTGCAGCAATAAAGAGGGTCTCCCTACCTAATTCCTTGTGTACCCTTGAAGTAACCAAATGTGCTACCATTAAGTGAAAGTGAATAAGTATGGGTGGAGATACAGGTGTAAATCAAAGCCAAGAAAGGCAATGGAAAGTTCATAGCATGTAGAATATTGATAATGGATTTTCAGTGTATAGTATCAAATGTCTTTGTATATCAAGTTTGAGCAAACATCTTGGGAAAATGTTTTTCCTAGAATAACTCCTCATTAGTTCTTGAGTTAATAGAATATTGTCTACAATATTTCTAGTAGTGGGGAAGGCATTTTGGTTTAGAGAGATAATAGGGGAAAGAGCTTGCTTCATTCTGGTGGCAAGAATTTTTGAAATGCATTTGTAAATAACATTACAACACATAATAGGACGAAATTGCATAACACTTGAAGGTTGACGGGCTTTAGGAATCAAAGCTAGCTTAGTAGAATTAATGCTAGAGATGCTTTTGAAAAAGTTTTTGATAACTTTGATAACATCCTCTCCAACAATTTCCCAAGTAGATTTAAATACAAAAGCATTAGATTCATCAAGGCTAGGGAAACTAGTGGAGTTCATAGAGAAAATGACACGTTTACTTTCAAGAGAGGTAACTTTAGTTATAAGGGATAATTTGGATGAATCGGAGATTGCAGATAAGTTGAAATGGGACAAAGAAGACAAGAAAGGATGGAATGGATTAGGGTTAGCAACAATACCTTTGAAGTAGACAAGAAATGCATCTTGGATAGATTCAGTGTTATCATAGAACATATTATTATTGTCATGAATGGACCAAATATTTTTCCTTACTTGAGATATATTTAGAGAGTTATGAAAACATTTGGAGTTCTGTCACCTTGTTTATCCCTTTGACCTTTAAGTTTTTGTTTATCCATTTTTCCTTCTTCAATAACGGCCATTTGAAGAGCTTCCTTAAGTTTCTGTTCTTAATTGGAAATAGGGATATTAGTGGGATTGAGCATTAGAGAAGCATGCACATTATAAAGATTGTTCCTTATCCTAGAAAAAATTCTTTTTCCATCACCAAAATTGTAGTGTGCCCATTCCTTCAAGTAGCTTTAAGATTCCTTAATTTTGCCTGCAAAATATACATTGGGTTACCATATTGAACCATTTTCCAAGAATGATTAACAATTTGCTTAAAATCTGAATGTTTATTCCAAGAGTTAAAAATGAAAAGGAGGATTGGCATTTTTCGGTAGCTTTTCCCTAATCCAAAATAATTAGAGAATGGTTAGAAAGAGAAGGGGTAGGAAAGTGAACAACTAGACTAGGCCATGTTGATAAAGATTCCATGTAGTGGTAAGTCTATCAAGCTTGCATTATGTTCTAGAACCATTTCTACTGCAATTGCTCTAATATAGAAACAACCAGTTTTACCATATTATATATGATATTTAATTACATATATATTTTTTACAGTTAGTTATAACATCGTATTATGGTTAAAATCGGTCATATAATTTTATATATAAATTATTATAGTAAAATTAATTTTCGATGGTAAAAAATAATTTTTATAAATATTTTATATTATTTAATAATAATTAAATCAATTTACTTCATAAATAAACTATATTAATTCGAATACGTTATGAAAAATATTTTTAAATTTTAAAAATTATACTAGCACATGATAAGATCTTAGCCAAAAAATTTAAAATTAAAAAAATTATTTTTCTAATTTCTAAAATTAGTTGTTTAATACGGCCGAAATTTAATAAATTAATATAAAATTAATTTAAACCGAGAAAAATATAAAAAAATTGCAAACTTCAAAATATCATTTAGGATTTACTAGAAATTAAAATTTGACATAAATTTTCAAAACTAATTATTTATTAATTTTCAAATAATATTTAATTAGAATGTATTCTGAGATTAAAAAAATAATAAATTATTTGCTGAGTTGTATGTAAGACCTGGCATTTCATATTGTCAAAAAATATTCTTATTTTATTATAATATATATGTATGTATGTATGTATGTATATTTTGTTATGAATATATTTGTGTGTGCGTGTATATGTATTTAAATTAAAAATATATATTAAATATTTTTTTATATGTATATAAGTATTACTCATGGTTTAAAAAAATTATTTAATATTTATAAATGATTTATTTATATAAATATATAACATAATATGTATATATAATATTAATATTTTATTCATATGATTATATATATATATATACACTTGTATACTTATATAAAATTATGCAAACAAAATTTAATACATATATATACATATAATATTTATATACAAATAATAGTACATATATACATACATATATTTAGACGAAATATACTTGCATATTGGATGAGCTAATGAGTCCAATGTAATGTAAATCCCAACATCTATACACGTGTATGTTATACCTTACAGGGATTGATATGTTACACATGCACACACACATATATGTGTATATGATACACACATATATATATCAAGACATAAATTAAGTAAAACTACATAATTATAATTTTGAATAAAATAAAAGATTTTATTTAATTAATATTTAGATATGTTCTTTAGAATTAGACTTTGTAGACCAAATAAAGATCCAATAAGGGAAAATTTTGAAAGTCACTCATAGCTTCCACTACGGGTTGGCCCAGTTCCAATAAGATGAAACTGATTATGTGGGATGAAACGAAATTAACCAAACCTAAATGAACACAATGGATTCACTATGCCACAAAGTGAATCAGATAATAGTGATCACACGACATAAGGTAAATTTTCTGTTATCCCACTTTTTCACATAACACATCACAAAACAATTTGTTGTCTGAAGAGCCACAGAATCTTTCATATGTTGTCAGAATAGCCCGTGAAATCTCTATGAACAAGCTTGTTATTCAGACAACATCTTATATGTCGTTTGATTTAAGTTATCAAATTTTTATTTTTGGCTCCATCTTTTCCCTCTCAATTATTTCATGGCCGCCCTTTTTATTTTGTTTCCCCCGTGTATATTTTTGTTCCCCTCTTTCTTTCTATTATATTTTTTACTCTTTTTTTCTTTCACTTCATATCAAAAATTCAACCGCTTTGAAATCCATTTGAATCATCTTGCTCCTTCAATCGCCTTTCTTCTTCAATTGTCTTTCTTTGCAGGTTCGTTACTAAGTTGATTGCATGCTTTGATTCAGGATTTCTGATTTGAAACCGCCACTTTAAAATTAATGAAATGAATCGGCTTTTTCTTTAATCGATGCTCGCGTTCATCGATTAGTAGGAAATTTATGGTTGCAGCTGCTTCTTGTCGAGAGTTCTTCGGTTTAAATTGGTACGATTTCTGCCCCTTTTGATTTGTACTGTTCTCGACTTCTATGTCTAAAGCCAATGATGATTTAGGTATATTTATAGGGTTTTATTCCCTAAATTTCCAATTTTAAAATTTTCATGCTTTGATTTCGGTTGTTCCATGTCCACACTCTTATGTGTTTCTTGTACTTGTCGTACAATGTTGTATTTCATGCTTGGTTGATGATGAAGGTAGTTTGGTTGGTTCTTGCTTTGATGCTTCTACTGGCTGTTGTTTGAGTTGTTTGCTGTGTTTAATTAGATTTTCTTGGAAGCTTGCTTGTGTGTGAGTACATTTAATTATTTTAATGCTTATGTTGGCTGTTGTTTGGGTATATTTATAGGATCTTTCTCGATTGTGGATTTCTCTGCTATTTTAAGTTTCTTGTTCATCTTAGTGCAGTTTGATGGCCCGTGTTGCTTTTGCTGTCTTGGTTCATCCATACATGTTGTTGAGTTGCCTTTCTATTTCTATATACCTATATATATGTATATACGTATGTTTATATATGTATATTAGTGTGCCTGGTTATGTCCAAATGTGTTTGCTTGGTTATGTCGAAACTATTCCTTGTTTACTGCATTTGCACTGACACTTGTACATACATATGTGTATATATGTATATGTATGTTTATATCTGCATATCACTACATATTTATTTCACTACTTATGTGTGTGTATGTGTGAACTTCCTTATATATACATACATACATATGTATGTATATATGTGTGAATGTTCCTATATATGCAATATATGTTTTAATTTATGGCACTTGCTTTTGCACTGTGATTTCTTGTTACACTTTCAATTTGCTATTTTAATGTGTGAACTTCCATGCTTGAACCATTTTGAGGTTTAGTTAACTTGTTTTTAGTTCTGAACCATTTTGAACTGCATTTGAGTCAAAGTGTATGCTTGGTTTTGTTGCCTAGTGCAAGGCAATGTTGAGATACTTTTGAAACTTTTAAGCTAAACCAATTCTGAATTACTTGAACTTGAATCATTTTGAGTATGTACATAATATACATGTTTATACGTATGTGTATATATGTATATTACTTGAGCTCTGAAGCTTGTTGTTTGGTTTGCTTGTACTTGCACTTGTATATGTGCCTGGTTTGTTTTGATTGACTCCCTGATGCTTGTTGTTGGTTGAATCTCTGAACATGTGTTGCATATATACATGTATACATGTATATATATATATGTCTATATGTGTGTAGGTACAACACTTGTTGTTTTTCTTGAGCTTGTTTATGTGCACTGTGATTTCTTGTTACACTTTCAATTGCAAATCTGTTTATGTTCAGTTCTAACATATACTTGTATGTACTTAAGCTTGAACCATTTTGAGTATGTACATATATACATGTATATACATATGTGTATATATGTATATTACTTGAGCTTTGAAGCTTGCTATTTGGTTTGCTTGTACTTGTACTTGTATATATGCCTGGTTTTTTTTGATTGACTCCCTAAAGCTTGCCGTTAGTTGAATCTCTGAACTCATATGTGCACTTGTTGCTCACATATAAGAAATTTAGCACTTGTTGTTTTGCCTGAAACTGATACGTTAAGTTTGCCACCTGAAACTGATTTTGTTCCATATTATTTCAGTACATTGTTAGTTGAACCTAATTTTTTTTTCATGTGAATGTGCCTTGAGTCTGTTTCTCGTTATGCTCATGTTTGATTTGCTATCCATAAGATTTAATCGATACTCGGCTTTGTGATATTCATAGTGATACACCGTGCATATCATAAGTTCTTCGTGCACCCACATATATATTTGTCCCTGTCTAAAGCATGGAAAAAAACTCATAAACTGAGGCAATATTAATATTCAGTTCAATTTTATTTTTGCAATTTAGGGTAGGGCTGCACAAAAGT
Source organism: Allium fistulosum (assembly GCA_030737815.1). NCBI lineage: Eukaryota > Viridiplantae > Streptophyta > Magnoliopsida > Asparagales > Amaryllidaceae > Allium > Allium fistulosum. The sequence continues at coordinate 914,209,566 of CM060907.1, read as the reverse complement.
TGGGTTGGGTCGGGTCAAGCTAAATACTTCATTCGACCAACATTGGTTTGGGTTGATAAAAATTCAATCCGTACCCAACCTTACATGAGGTTGGGTTGGGTCGGGTTGAAGTATGGGTTGGTTCGGGTTGAAGATAGGGTTGGGTCGGGTTGAAGTATGATTAATCTGTAACACAAAATTTTAACATAATAATATTCAATATATTTAATAATAATGCCGCTTTTAAACGATGAAATATATCATATAGAGTTATTCACTACATGCATAATTCATTGGCATTTCATTACCAAACTACATCACATAAAATCGGTTCACTAAACATATTTAGTTAGATTTTCATTTCAGAACACTTCTAAATGCTATTAAAAAGTTAAAATTCATCTCAAATGCTCATAGCCTTCAGCCTTGTTGTTCCTTGATGCTAGTCGCATTCAAAATTGAGATCAAGTAAACCAATTTCTGTAAAGAAAAAACAAAAGGTCAATATCTAATATTTTATAACAAATAAATTAAATTCTCATCTTTTATTCTGCCTTGTAAATTAAGCATACCCTATGTTTCTTTATTGGTTGATGCCACCTTATAAATCAAATTCTCATCTTTTCATAATACCTTGCAATGTCAGGTTACCAAACTCAGTTACAAGTTCTCAATAAAAATATAACTTCGGACAATTTTTTGCCTTATGGTATTAAATAATAACTTTTACCTTACAAACCTTTAGATGGGGCCTGACGTTTTTTTCTGCCTTATGGTATTTACAAGTCACGGGGTTATTTAAAACCTTATGTTAATTACTAAGTTACAACTAGCGAACAAATATTAAAGCTTATGTCTAAAAGAAACTGACTTCCTAATATATAATAGCCTAGCTATTATAATAATTCTTAGGTTTTAGATATTTGGATTATAAAACTAAACATTATACATCAGTATATATATATTAAACTTACCATACTAGGAAGCTTATTATTTAGTGAAAGCATGAAAACATTTAACAGTGAATCAAGAGATTAAAAGTACTATAACATAATGTTTTCTAAACGTACTCGATCAAATATTCAGTAGGCTGACATATACAAGTAAACATTATTTATTCATGTTCAAGTTGTACACAATGAATGGATATCCTGAAATATTTAGTAGCCTGACATATTAAGTTGTACTTGTACATAATGAATGGTGCATGTGTTGACAACAAATACTGACGCATGATAAATTCTATCCACTCTTATGAATGGTGCATGACATATTTAGTAGCCCGAGATATTTAGTGTTGTTTTGAACTAAAAGTAAATGAAATGAATAGGCTAGTGTAATCAAATAATAAGACTAAATGAACTGAATAGAGTAAATTACCATGTTCAAGTTGTTCTAATTCTTCAACCTCATTCTTTTCAGCTTGAATGTCAACTGGAATTGGCTTTTCTCTAAACCAATTTTGAGAGCACACAAGTACCTGACGCATCATATAAACAATAAGTTAGAACTGTTCATGGTGGCACTAGATAAGTTATTTAGCAATATGAAATAAAATATACCTCTACTATCCTCGGAGATAATGAGCTACTGTATGGACTAATAACTCTTCTGCTTGTACTGAATGTGGACTCTGAAGCAATTGTTGAGTCTGGAATGGCCAATACTGCCCTAGCAACATAAGAAAGAACAGGATACTTGTTTCCATTGACCTTCCACCAAGCCAAAACATCAAAGTTCTCGGTAAATTTCTCACAAGTCTCATCCAAGTATCTTCCCATCTCGGTCATGTTCACTAAATTCTCATCTTCTTTAATTCTCATAGCTACCTTTGAAGCAAATAATTTCACGCAGTCATCTTCATTGTGTTCCACTCTCATCAGCTTGCTTGGGCTTTGAAATTGACCGAAACCATCTACATTATCATTTGTCTCATCATTAAAGTGATCATATAATTTTGACAATGTGTCTTTCACTTTCTCTACCATCGACTCACTTTTAGATTGATCATAGATTTCCTCAAAACAATATTTAAGATATTTTAGCTTATAACGAGGATCAAGAACAGCAGCCACATACAATAAATAGTTCTGTTGTCCAAACTATCCCAATATTTGTCAAACTTGGATTTCATTCTTTGAGCCATAAGTTTCATGTCATTGTCATCACTTTTGCACAATTCTAACAATCTACTATGAAGAGAGACAATCTCAATAAAAAATGAGTTAGAACTAACATCGAGAGTGGTAGAGAATCTTAAGGTCATTTGGTGAAAAAGTTTCAAAAACTTTACAAGTGCATAAGCATTTTTCTAATCTTGTTCATTTGGTTGTCCAATATTCTTGTTTCTTCTCACTTTCCTCGACCCATCACCCATTTCACTATTATCAAAGTACTTACAATATTTTTTATCATCTGCCTCAATCCTTTTAAATGCTTTTTCATACTTCAAAGCAACTTCTAGCATCAAGTACGTGGAATTCCATCGAGTTTCCACATCTAAACACAAGGATTGCTTGCAATCAATCTTTACTTTATCCACGCACTTTCTAAAAGTAGATAACCTAGAAGGAGATGACCTCACATAGCGGACAGCGAATCCTTAAAATAGATTCATCATGCTAATCTAATCCGTCCTTGACAATGAGAATTAAAATATGCGCACAACAGCGCATATGTATATACTTATGTTCTAAGAAGGTACCCTTCCAATCCCTAGTGACAAGTTTCAAGTGCCTAATCGCTGCATCATTCGAACTTGCATTGTCAACAGTGACAGTGAATAACTTTTCAATACCCCAATCCAACAACAATAGTTCTATAGCCAATCCAATTGCATCTCCTTTATGACTTTGAGGTTGAACAAAGTTTATTATTCTTTTATTCAAATTCCAGTGACTATCAATCCAATGTGCAGTGATGCACATATAGTTTATGTTTTGGATCGAAGTCCATGTATCAGTGGTGATATAGACCATCTCATTCTTTAACTGTTTTTTTATCCTTTCCTTCTCCTTCATAAACAATTTCATACATTCTCTAGCAATTGTCATCTTAGAGGGAATGTTGAACAAAGGTTGAACTGTATGTATAATTTTTTTAAAGCCTTCATTCTCAACAATTCTAAATGGTATCTCATCACAAATGATCATTTTAGCCAATTCCGTCTTAGCATCATCTTGATTAAAGGTGACGGCCCTAAGAGCGACACTATTAGAAACACCATCCTCCCTCTTTATATTTTTTAAGGTCTGATTCTTTGGTACTTTTCTAAATGGGGACTTCACACATTTTTCAAAATGATTCCTTAAGTTTGAAATTCCATGTGATTTTGATGAGCATAGATATTTTGTTGAACAATATTTACACTTAGCATACTCAGGAGGGACTATAATGTAATCATAGTGAGTCCATACCCATGATATCTGCATACCTTTGCGTCCACTGCGCTTTGAAGGGTTGTCCTCTTTACCATTATTAGTATCCTTATTTTCATGATTATACTGGGAGGTTGGATTTTGATCATTCTCCTCCATGCTAGTTTGATTTTCTTCAACATGTAAATTTTGCTCTAGATCAACAATAACTGCACGAATTACTTAAATCGTAGATTAGTTGATTCTATTCAACATAATCTTTAATCAAAACTTATTAATACACGTTGAATGTTTAAAACATTATAGTATTCGGTTAATTATTGAAGTGTTTTGTTCAAAATATCCGAATTTTAGACTACACAAATACACATGAGAAAAATATATATGAAAGAACGTCTAAAAACAAGCACACCAATAATTATTCGACTCATGTTATGGTAGGATCCAATTTTCAGATATCCAAATTCTATACTGTTGTGTTATGATCTCACGATAACAAAACATATAAAAACTTAAATATTCATACAAGGTAGTTAAAGTAATGAACACTAGAAAATTATCACCATACATCAACTCAAAAAATAATATGCAATAACAATAAATCAATGCAGATTGATTAGGTCTAATGAACTAGTTTACTTTCATTATGTCAAAAACATTTAAAAATCATGAACATCTTAATAAAAAATACCTTTAGAAGAAGGATTAGTAGCCACGTTGATTTCATTTTGCATAATTTCATTGTCCTGCGTCGATTCATTGGACATAATTAGTTTATGAACTTGCGTTTTAGAAATTAGGGAATGGTGGCTTGGGGTTTAAAAGCTTGTCTTGAGAGTTGAGAGCCTGGAAAGATGGAACGTCATTGAATAATGAATGCCTGGAACAAATAAAATATTAGCAGTTAGGTTTTCTACTCTAAAGTCTAAACTTAAAAGTTATATGATGCAAGAATAAAAAAAAATCTAATTTTTATTTTTTAAAGTAGGGTTGGGTTGGGTTAAATCAGGGTTGGGTGGATTGAAATATTACACCCGACCCATATATAGTATAGGTTAAAAATTGTAATCCATATCCAACCCAAACTAGGTTGGGTTGGGTTTATGTGGGTTGGGTCGGGTTGGTGGGTTGGGTCAGGTTGGATATGGGTTGTGTGCAGCCCTAATTTAGGGTTATTTCTTTTTCTATTTTACTGCCTTGTTTATTTGACAGGTATAGGAGATGGCTGGACAGAAAATGGAACAAGCACATCAAGATCAACACCAGAAAAAAAACTTGTGTGAGTGTGAGTAAAAAAATTGCTATATATAAGAGTAGAGAAATGTTGTATATATGAGAGTGATAGTGAAAGTTGTATTTGAAAATGTAAGTGGAGTGATAGTGAAAGTAGTATTATATTTGAATTTGATTTGAAATAAAAAAATTGTTTAAATAAATTATTTGAATTTCGTTCTTTGAACAATTATTCATATTAGTCAATATTTATACGTTGTCTAATAGGAATTTCTAGAAATGATACTATAACATCAGACAACATATGGTTTTTTTGTTGTGTTGGTGCATATCAGACGACGGGCCATCTTTGTGGTCTGATGTGCAATGAGACGGCACGAGATTTAACGACAGATAGGTATACAATCAAGCGTATATGTCATCTGATTCATTTTTTCCATAGGATTATAATGTCTAATAAGTATTCTTCCACATCAATGAGAAAATGCGATTTTATTATCAATATCGAGAATATATAATCCTCACTTGTTAATTAAACCATTAAGGGTATTACTTTGCCATGTGGTATGATGCACAAATCTAAAAGGATTCCAAGTACATTATCAAAATATGATTCTGGTAGTTTTACCCGAAGGGATATGATCTATCGACCATATGAACTATTTGTTTTATAATTAGATTTTGGTAGTTGTACCCGAAGAGTATTACTTTCCTTTTGTCAACCTAACTATTTGTTTTATAATTAGATAATTACTCTTTTTCATTCTCATTATTTTCTACCTTTTATTTATTTTTCTTACTTCATCTTTATTAAAATGAATCCACTGACGTTTGGATTTGAAAAATCCTTTTATGATTTTAGTTTCAGGAAAATGGGCCGAAGGAAAAACAAGTCACTTTTTTTGCCTGAGAGACCCGCATATATTTTTTCTTTTTTAAGGATGTGGGCTTTATAATTTCGGCTAAAGGAAAATCTTTATAAAAAATTAAATTGTGCATCTTCTTCAATCTCGATCTCAAATCACGCCGACTACCAAAAATTAAATCGATATTTGCTTCTCCTTGTATAAATTTAGTCGTTTTGTCTTCTCAAACTCACTGGTGCTATTTGCCTGATGATGCCGACTCGAAAATGCATCTCACTTCAATATTTCTCTTAGTGAAGACCGAGATCATCGCTCGTCCATTCTAGATTGCTAGAGTTGAGTTTGTCATCCTCGTTGTGCTTTATGATGCTGAGAATAGGAGTAGCAGTCATGACCGCTTTGAGTTTGAGTGTGTCACCGCCTGCTTGCGAAAGCTATGGAGTTCTAAAACGATGTTGATCTTAACTGGAGGTTTGACATGTACTCAATTTATTGATGATTGGTAATGTTTTTTGATCAGTTTTTTATTTCTGTATGTGGTTATTGTATCTTTCATATTATTATGATATATGAAACTAGCATTTCTGTGTATATTATTCAATTTAGCCTTTTATTGTTTTATTATTTTGTATCTGATGTTAAATATTTCTCTTGTTAGTTTCAAATGGTGTATTTGATGTTGATTGTATTTTTACTAAGCTTCAGGCTGTTGTTGAATTTGTCAAAGTGTAATGTTATATGTATATAGCATTTTATGTTAATAGTTAACTATTTGTATTATTCATAAATATTATGGAATTTAAAGGTGTATTTAATAGTTTTGAACATTTCTAAGCACTCAACAATATATGTTGTTTATGATTTTCACAGTGCAAACGTCGAACATCAAGTTTTTGCATTATTCTAGTTGTGTATAACATTCCAATATAATTGATAGTAATAGGAATAAACATACTGTATTGTAATTTAATGTTGTATTACAAACTTTTCATACTTTTGTAATTATCCAGCAGTCATCATTCTAGAAATACAACAATTGACTTCATACTTAAATTTCACATCAAACTATCATTTCAAATATCTTATAAATGCTACTGAACCTTATAGTTGCAATGCTACATTAAATTATCACTTTGCATATTTTAAACATGCCAGTGGACTTCATAGCTAAAATGCCACAACAGACTATCATTTTAGATATCATAAACATACTAGTAAACTTTGTTAAAAAAATGCATCATTAAACTATCACTTCTCATGTTATAAACACTCTAGCATATTTCATAGTTAAAATGTCATATGAAACTATCATTTCACATATCACAAATATCCTACTTGACCATGTACAAAAATTCTACGTTAAATTATCATTTTACATTTATTAATCATGCTAGCGGATTTCATAGTTAAAATGCTACATACAACGATCATTTGACATATCATAAACATGCTACTGGATATTAGATTAGGTTTGACATCAGGTTTGCTTTTGCATCCATGCGTACCTGATTCTGATTTTCCTTTATATTCATACATACCTGATTAGGTTTAGCATCCATTAGCTTTTGGATCCATACGTACCTGATTAGGCTTGGCATCCGATTAGTTTTTACATTCGATTGTACGCTCGGTTAAACAATATATCTTGGGTATAGATTGGTTTCATATGTACTTGATTATGCTTGGCATCTAGTTAGCGTTTGCGTCCATATGTACCCGATTAGGCTTGACATTCGGTTAGCTTTTGCATTTATATGTACTCGATTAGGCTTGGCATCTGGTTAGCTTTTGCATCCATACGCACCCGATTAGGCTTGGCATTCGGTTAGCTTTTACATTCGATGGTACGCTCGATTAAACAATATATCTTTGGTATACTGGTTCTATATATATCCAATTATGATTGGCATTCTGTTAGCCTTTACATCCATACGTACTCAATTAGGCTTGGCATTTAGTTAGCTTTTACATTCGATGGTACACTCGTTTAAATAATATATCTTGGGTATAGATTGGTTCAATATATACCCGATTAGGCTTGGCATTTTGTTAGCTTTTGCATCCATACATACCCGATTAGACTTGGCATTCGGTTAGCTTTTGCATCCATACTACCCGATTAGGCTTCACATCCGATTAGCTATTGCATTCACATGTATCTGATTAGGTTTGACATCCGGTTTGCTTTTGCATTCATATGTTCCTGATTAGGTTTGGCATTAGGTTGGATTTTGCATCCATACATACTCGATTAGGCTTGACATCTAGTTAGGTTTTTCATTCGACGGTATATTCAGTTAAACAATATATCTTGGTGACTGAGTCCATGACTGAGATCGTGACCGATCCCATCACGTATCATGTGATCGAGCCTTTGACCGAGCCCGTGACCGAGCCCATGACATGATAGTGGATTTTGTACTTAAAATGCTACATTAAAATATCATTTTTAAAATTTAACACATGATAATGAACTTCATAACTATAATGCAACATTAACTATCATTTTGCATATCCTAAACATGTTTGTGGACTTTGTAATTTAAATGCTACATTAAAATATCATTTTGTATATTGTAAATATGATAGTGGACTCCATAACTCAAATGCTATGTTAAACAATCATTTTTCATACCTTAAATATGCTAGTGGACTTTGTAATTAAAATGATACATTAAATCTCATTTTGCATATTGTAATAATGATATTGGACTTCATAACTATAATGCTACATTAAACTATCATTTTGCATATTGTAAATATGATATTGGACTTCATAACCCAAACGCTATATAACATGATATTGGACTTCATAACTCAAATGCCATGATAGACTATCATTTTGTATACCTTAAATATGCTAGTTGACTTTATGATTAAAATGCTACATTAAATCTCATTTTGCATATTGTAACTTTGATATTGGACTTCATAGTTAAAATGCTATATCAAACTATCGTTTTACATATGGGGTTTTGGACCAAAGGTTCCTATTTTCAAAGCTCATGCACAAAAAGTCCCTGCTCATTAACACATGTAAATTAGGTCCCTATTTTGTTATTTTTTACTAAACTGTCCTCTTTTAGAAAATCGACTTAGCATTCTTTTCAGGGGCAAAAGTGGTATAAATTAGCCAAAATCTAAAAATAGGGACCTAATTTTCATAACTTATTCGGGAGGGACTTTTCTTACACCATCTTTCAATTCCAGGGACTTGACAGCGATTCCTTGTTTACATATTTTAAACATGATAGTAGACTTCATAACTTAAATGCTACATTAAACTATCATTTTGCATATCAGTAAACATGGTAGTGGACTTTGAGATTAAATGTTACATTAAATCATATTTTGCATATTGTAATCATAATATTGGACTTCATAATTAAAATGCTACATTAAACTATCATTTTGCCTATTTTAAACATGATAGTGGACTACATAACTCAAAAGCTACATTAAAACTATCATTTTGCATATCATAAATATGGTAGTGGACTTTGTGATTAAAATGTTACATTAAAAAACACATATGCTATATGTAGTTATCATTTTGCATATTCTATTTATGGTAGTTCTCTTAAGGTATACTTATTTTATTTTGCATATTCTGTTCATGCTAATTCACTTTAAATATACTTATGTTAAATTCAAGTATAATTTTGCCTTTTTTTATCCTTGTTTAATTGAAATATGCTTATGCTATATCCAACTATCATTTTGCATAGTCAGATAATGGTACTGTATTTAAAAGTATAAATGCTATGTTACTCTATCATTTAGCATATTAAACGCAATTCGTTGTGTTTCAAATATAGAAATGTTACATCTAAATATCATTAGACTCGTAATTCATGGACTTTTTTCTTCTTTTTCTTAATTATGCTTTTCCATTCATTTCTTAGGTCTTGAATTTGCAACTCTTGAATTCAAAGGTAGAGTAATTTCTGACGTAGGTTTGGATTGAGGCGTCAAGTTAAACTTTCTCGATTTTGGAGAAATCGACGTCGACAATGGAAGATTCAATTCGATTCGAACATCGATAAGAGAGAGGCTTGGACGGTGACATCTTGGACGACGACGACTTCAAGCGACGATTGCTTGGACGACGGAGGCTAGGGCAAGCTTGGACGAAGGGGGATGAAACTGTCGAAATCGGGGAAGTGAAAAAATGCGCTATTGTCCTTCTGCCTAAATTCTAAAAATTGCGTCCTTGGTATAAAAATTAATGTAAAGTTTCTCCTTTAAACTAATTACCTCTTTTAGTTTTTCATTTTTTAGACCATTTGAAAATTATTGTGATTTACTGGGATTTCTGGGCTTTTGGTTCTATTTATTACTAGTTATTGCAGAGAGCGATGCATGCATTTATTTTATGTTAGAGAAGGTTGATTACTAATTTTGATTACTTTTACTATTATCATTAGTTTGTTATTAACTAAAAATCCATATTCTGGTGTTTCATATATAGGAGATAGTGCTATTAAGAATGAAAGTTCGTTATCTTTTTAACAATATAGACAAATCTTTATTGCTTTCATATATAGTTTTGAAATTTTTGTTTGCCAATATTTATATTAAAATACTCATTATTAAGAGTTCGATGTTGATTTTCATAATGTCTATAGCCAATCCATGCGTAATCATCTTACATAAATTTTTATTTAAAATCAAATTTACTTTAAATGATGACGGTTATAACTTTTATTACTTTTCACAAACAAATCCTATTTTTGTTGCTTCTTAAGTAAAATAGGTTAAACCAAAAACTTGATCATTTATAAATTAGTTTATACAACAAAAAATAGAATTATAAGCAAAATATCATGGAAAGAAATGGAAGTGAAAAATTATAAAAAAATAGAAAATTAATTTGTATGACCAAAGAATAAAACTTTAGAGGGAAATATTAAATATTTGTTAGAAGATAAAATTGGAATAAAATTTCCATAAGAGAATAGGAACAAATTTAACAAAAAATAGTTACCAAGAATAAAAAAAATATTAGTCCGTTTAAAACTTAGATTTAAGGAATGGTCATTATGCATGAATAAGTTTCAAAATTTTAAATATAAATATATAAAACATTCAAGATTTGACCTTTTATATCTTGATTCCTCATTCATTTTAAAGTTATATACTCATCTCTTAATCGTTTGAAGACACATTTTCCAATTATTCCTTTCACATATTCCCTCTTTGCCTTTAGTCCCTATTAAAATCTAAACTCCAATTGTTAATTTCATTTCTAATTTAATTTTTATCACATCTTCATTATCATTCTCTTAGTTCAATCGAAACATAAAAATTTATACAAAAAGTCTCTTATCATTCTCTATTTAATAATGAAAAAACTATTAAAAAGGATGAAGTGTTTTACTCTTTTACTTTAGTTTAAGATATTGGTCTTTTTTTCATTTTCAGTTTATTTATCTTATTTATAACTAGATATTTTCTTTTATCCATATTCATCATTTTATATCTTTTATTATATGTCTCATTTTAATCCTTATTAGAATGACTCCACCAACGATTGGATTTGCAAAAACTTCTAATGATATTAGGTTCTTTTTTTCAAATCATTTAAAAATTATTGTGATTTAATGAAATTTTTGATTTTTTATACTACAGAGAACGATGCGTTCATTTGATTACATTTTAGCGAACATTGATTATTGATATTATCCTGAATTTATTTCTAGTTAAAATTTTGTTGTTTGTGTTACATTATATAGGTTAATAGTGCCAATAAAAATAAAAATTGTTATTGCTTATATGGGTAACCTGCAGGTTTTTATTGCTTCCTCTATAATTTTGTATCTTTTAGTTGAATTAGAATATTCTTGAATAAGAACACTATACTAATTTTCATTATGTGTTCAACCAATCCTTTCATAAGTACATAATTTTTCATGTAAAACCACATCTTTAATTGATTGGATTTAATAACTCTTATTGTCCTATTTTTGTTGCTTCTCGAAGGAAAACATGCTGAGTATAATTGCTTTACAGTTTATTTAAAGGCACATGGCAAAAATTGAGATTGCATGCAAAACATCATGGAAAGAAATGAATAGGAAAAATATGGATAAAAGAAAATTGATTTGTATACTCAAGGAAATGATTTATAGAAAAAACCAAATAAATATTTGAAATGAATTGAATACAAACTTCCATAAGAAATTATGAAAAAAACCATAAGAATAATTGCTAAGAATAAAACAAAAGTATTTGAGAGTTTCAAAATCAAACTTAAGAAACAATAATTGGACATTTATAATATGTTGATGCATCGTTTTCAGTTTGTAGATTGTCCATGCCTAAACTTTTGAGTGACTTGAATTTGTTTTTCCTATTTCTTTTGAGCAGGCCCGGCCCAGGGGTAAGCCCACCAAGCCCCTGGGCTGGGGCAACCCCCCCGGTCAAGGGCAAAGTAAAAACATTATTATGTATATGTATTGTACATATAGGGAATACTTTTATAAATAACCAATTACAGTTGTATCCTAGTGGTTAGTTCATTTATCTTTCTGTTTGAAGGGCAGTGTTCAAATCTGGCTAAAGGGGCAACATTTTGATTTTATTTTTTAGCAGTTGCATCCAAATAAAAATGGGCTAGGGCATCATTTTGTATGGGCCGGCTCTGCTTTTGAGTGTTACGATAAACACATTTTATTATTTACATATAATTATCTTAATAATTGTTGATTTTTTTAATTATTGAAAATGTTAACGTTCGATTTCAACCACTAAAATCACTCAATGAAATATAAAGATGATCAAATTTGACTTCAAATTGAAATAACAATAGCGGTAATTGGAATATATACATAGCATTTTGTACGGTTTCCATATGACTTCGGTGATGAATGGAAAAATATTTTAACAATTTATTATGCATGATTTACATAAAATTGAATATAAAGGTCACACCTAGATTCTTTATTTCCTTTTCTTCATTTCAATGTTCAACAGCATAATTAGCAGAAATGTAACACATTTATTTTGCATCTTTATTCATTATTTCAATGTTTAAACACCATAATTGACTATAAATTATTTTAACATTCATTTTGGATTCATATAGCTCTAATAATTTGTGTTTGTTTCGATTAATCAAATTTTTATATGTTTTTTTTCGTACAGCATTATCCTTCTTTATTCAAAATGTTTAGGCTTGTTTTTCAATGATTTTAATTTCACATGTACTAATATAATAACAAGTAATTTAGGATTTCAACGGCTATTGATGTGCAAGGAAAAATTAAAGATTGTAAGTTATATATTCATATTCCATTATGTATGATGATTATTTTCAAGACATATGTCACAGTTAAACTTTTGGAATATCTATACATGAATAAATTGATGGATTTAGAAAATAGTAGAGTTGACAAATCCTAAATTTGATATGGACACATATCCTATTCAAAGAAAATAGCTCTTAATGTTCAACTAATATTTTTCAATAATATATAGAAAGTATGTGAAAAATATTTATTTCATTCTATTTGTGTATATATTTATTTAGTTGTTTGTTCATGAGCAAATAGTTAAATACAATGACAACTTAATTGATACTCGTTCTTTTTTATAATATTATATCTAAAGTTGTCGTCTTGAGCATCTTCTGCTTAAAATTTAACATTCACACACACTTCAATTGTATTTCAATTCTTTTGTGACTCTGTGTGCGAAGCATGATTCGCACTAGTTAGATATAGTTATGGTAAAGTTTTTCAGAAATGGAGTTTTGATATTTTGAATAAACCTTGATCTAACACCGAAGGGAAGTGTATTATAGCTAGTTAGCTACTCCCTAAGGGGGTTTTCACTATTCAGCTACCGCATATCGCTCAGAGAACAAGTTTACAATTTCAACTTTCTGTCTTTCAACAAGGGAGGAAAAAAACACATAGTCTTTCCCTGATAGATGTGACGCCCCACCTCTATGCTCATAATAACAAAGAGTATTAAAGGAAATACTGTCTATTATTACGAAGAATAAGGCTGGATAGGAGCGACCATCCGTAATTGGCCTTACACTAATATTGGTTATCTCGATAGGAGTGGTACACACTTTTATTTTATTTTTTTCTATTATTTATTTACTCCCATTGACACACCCAATACTAGTATAAAACAAACTACGACGGTTCATAATAGTTTAGGACATTAGATATAACAATAACACGGATAATATAAATGCGGAACACAGATAAAAACAAAAGTCTCATATATATATATATATAATTGATGTCAGTTAATACATAGTTGACACAATACACATGATACAACTACAACTGTCGACTCAAGAAGTTATATATACAAGTACATTAACGAATAATATACATGAATACATATCGTTCTATACAATGACACGACTACTACACAATGACCCTGACAACTTCAGAAGATGTGAAAAGTCTTCATATCCTGTACAGCAACTCAAAGAAGAAAATCTACAACCTGAAATAACTCGGGTCTGACCCGAGTATTACATTCAAAAGAAAATAATACCCAGGTCAGTCTAATTCAAACCAGTTTATTAGTGCATATAGGCAGTAATAATTTTAATAGACGACAGTCACAATAATTCCCGTCCATCCGATTCTTTAAACAAAGAAACCGGATAACGGTCAATATAACACTTAACAGTGTTTAACAAAAATCAGTAGATTTAAATCATCAACAGAGATAAATAAACAATTTATCAAATCGACTAAATCAATTTAAAACTGTCAAATCTGATAGGGCTGCAGTACACGCACGCGTGTACTGCCTCGCCACTATCATACGAAATGCATAAAAGATCAACGGAAATTCACGAAACGCGCATAAGGTCAAACCCAGAGAAAGTCGGGTTCAACTCAAATGCGATTCAAATAAATGGTCGAGACATAAAATTAAATCTCGGCCCAAGTTCAAATCAATCAACAGAAAACATTGGCTGCACAGAGACAGTAGGTTACTACACGCCTCAAAGTATCGGTCGATACTAACAAGCATGCGTGGTCAGGGAAACCCAAATACTACTTGAAACAGGTATGTAACTGTCCCAAATGGTCAAGACAGCTACAATGAATAATCAAACTCGCAAAATACTTCAACTACAAGTGAACAGTAAGATGGCCAGTGTGAAGACCACACAAAGTGATCAAACTCAAATGCACAAGGCAGTGGAGTGCACAAATGAAAACAAAGCACAGTGATGTACAAATGAAACACAATGCAGCAACTAAAGAGATGGACTGCAACTGCAACAACCAGGTCTCAAATAAGCTCAAATGCAACCGCAACATCTACAGAGATGTACAAGTGCAACAGGATGATCGGAGATATGCTACAAATTGGTCAGCACAATAATGCAAATATCGAACTCAATGCAACACAGTGAGATACAATAATGAAGAATACAACAGAGCTCACCACAAACCAAAATGGATCGGTGAATCAACTAAAACAAGCAGATGCATCAGCCTCAACATCAGACAAAATGCAGAACAACAATGGATGCAACATCAAACCAGGAATCAGTGAGCAAAGCATAGTGCAGACTTACAATATAGACCATCAGTGAAGCTACAGGAATTGAAACTCGACTCAGGGGTGATGCAGTGCAATACAAAATCGAAGCAGCTGGTTCAAAACAACACAGTGCTTATATCATGTACCCAAAGACTCAAGAAAATACACAACTAAACCAACATGAATATCTCAATGAATACATGAACTAGTATCACCAGACTCAAGTGATAGTGTGGTACAACAAAGTGCATCAGAGAAACCAGAAGTGCAGAAACACTTCAAGGGACATGGAAATAGAAACACATAAACAAGAGACCGAAGTCAACAAATGTCATCAGAGATCAAACCATGATTATCAAGCAAATCAGGAATTCGAAACAGAGGTGATCAAGGATTCTATCACAAGAACAGTTCAAAGTCGAAACTCACAGGAATCACATAATCGAGCAACAACATGCACAGGTCGAAGACGAGATGACCAGAACCAGAAGACAATTCCACTAATATATGCATACACACATATATATGTATATATGCACGTATATACGAACTTATAAATCAAATGGCGCAGACATATGCAAATGTACCAGACTCAAATGCCTTCAAGCATGTGCAGACATGCTATCAAACAAAATCAACTAAACAAGCAGCAGGTACACATAAGTGCAGCAGTGCCAACAAAACGAGGGATAGTTCAATTCGAGAGAAGCTACTGCAGTTTAAAACTAATACCACGAAATCAAGGATGGAACTCAAAATCCAACTGTACATATATGAAGACTACAGGCAAATAGTCAAGTGCACTAGTTCAAGGTACACAAAGACTCGAATGAACAAGAGTCTACAACAATACTAAAGAAACCAGAGGGAGTTAGACAGAGGTAACCCAGCTACAACCATAAATACTCAGATACACATACAAGAACTCAAGCACTGTCTCGAATTCACAAGTGGAAAGGTGCAGTGCAAAGCACAGATAGTAGTGATGTAAAAATCACACTAAAGTAGACTTCCAAAAATTAAAGCAAGCTAAGTTTCAAAACAAAGACAGGTGTTTAATGACAAAATTAGAAGCGTGAGTATAACTCAAAATTTGTCAGACCCAATAACGAACAGCGATTCCCCTTAAGACGAACAACACGAAACCATATAGCCAAAAATTAATATGCAGTTCAAAATCACAAGCAATGCCGCAAGTATCACAGAATCCAACAAAATCAGAGGTCTACAACTACAAGACAGAAATCAATTTACTCAAAGCCAAAATCACAAAGACCAATAGTAAAATAACCCGTTCGAATTAGATGTGAGAGGAAAGAGCCCCTCACCTTTGCCGAAGCGAAGAACACGACAATCGATGGAGCGTTCGATCGATATGATTGAAGTCGGCACCCTCGAGCTTCCAAAGCCCTAGCTATTGAATTGAAGAACGAGCGAAAGACGAGCAGCCCTTATTTTTGAAGCCCTAGTTTTCCAGAGGGACGAAGAAGAGAACGAACGCCACCATTTTTCTTTTTCTCTCGTTCGATTTATTTTGTTGGGTTTGTTGGGAGTGGATGAACGAAGACGATGGATTTCGTGCCGCCATTTTTACTCGAATGATTTTAGGGCTTAGGGTTGAACGAATGAAAAGGGGTCGGGTTTCTCCTTGACAAAAGAGAACGGCAACAAAGGAATAAAAACATGGGCTAGATTCAAAAGCCCATTTCAATCATTTGAGAATTGTTTAAAAGAATAACAATTTGATTCAAATTCCCAAACAACGTTTTACCCTTCTTATTTACTCTACTTACAATGTTTAATAGAGGATTATACAAATCAAAAGAAAATGAATTTCAGATCGATTTAAAATCTCTAACCACGTATAACAATTTTATTAAAGAATTTAAATACGATTTAAATCCCAATATCAATTGTCAACTGAATTAAATTGTTATTTTGACGATAATTAAAATTTCAAAAATCCCGGTTGTTACAGACTCCCCTCCTTAAAGAAATTGCGTCCACGCAATCATAGGGAATAAATGGATAAAAGGTAACAACCAAAATATCATGGCAATGTCGAAGGTATAAGCAAAGCAAGTGTCAGCGGGGAAGTATTAGATAAGAAATCGAAAGGTTCGACTGCTTCAAATCAAAAGAATCAACATCGTGGAGATCAAGGAATCAAAATCAGACGACTGTCTAAAGCAAGAATCAATCGAGTTCCAGCAACTAAAAGAGAAGGAAAAACAGAGCAGAAATCCCATACAGAGCACGAATTGAATGTGAGTAAATCAAATTACTCACCTGAATCGCCCGAGAAAAAGACGAAGCTCAAATCTCAAAAATCGCAAATATTCAATCATCAAAAACGATAATTGAATTTTCAAATCGCAATTATTTACTTCTCTCAAACGATAATCAGAAGAC
Organism: Allium fistulosum; assembly: GCA_030737815.1. Taxonomy (NCBI): domain Eukaryota; kingdom Viridiplantae; phylum Streptophyta; class Magnoliopsida; order Asparagales; family Amaryllidaceae; genus Allium; species Allium fistulosum. Next base: position 914,192,171 of record CM060907.1, on the reverse strand, counting down.
AAATCAAATATCTGATTATCTCAAACGATAGTCAAACTTCTCAAATCAATGAATATTCAATTATCACAAGCGATAATCAAATTTCAAATTCAACAAATATCCAATTATTAAAAGCGATAATTAAATCTCAAATCAGCAAATATTTAATTATCAAAAGCGATAATTAAATCTCAATCAGCAAATATTTAATTATCAAAAGCGATAATTAAATCTCAAATCAGCAAATATTTAATTATCTAAAGCGATAATTAAAAGCAACAAATATCCGATTATCGAAAACGATAATCAGAACTCATATCAACAAATATCTAATTATCACAAGCGATAATTAGAAACAACAAATATCTGATTATCAAAAACGATAATCAGAACTCATATCAACAAATATCTAATTATCACAAGCGATAATTAGAAACAACAAATATCTGATTGTCAAAAACGATAATCAGAACTCATATCAACAAATATCCAATTACCTGCAGATAATTGGAAGCAACAAATATCTAGAAATCAATTAAGAAGACTAGAAAATCAACATAAAAGCTTGGATCGATCCCATCAGATGGCGAGTTTTTAATTCGCCGCACGTGCATCTCAGAGTGGCCGAAGCCTACCAAGTACTCAACATAATTTTGGCGCCCATCAGATTGACCCGAAGGTCCGCAGAGTGACCCGAAGGTCTAGTACTGGTATTTGACCCGAAGGTCCGCAGAGTGGCCCGAAAGCCCAACAAATGACCCGAAGGTCCTCATAGTGGCTCGAAAGCACACGAAAGCATCAAAATGTTTCAATTAACGAGTCCGGAATTAATCGAAATAGCAAACGCACATGTCCCATACCACGTGTTTTACTAAATCGTTTGATTCTCTTCATCGTTTCCTTGAAAGTGTAAAATTCATCAAAATCATCAAAACAACAGATATTCAATTAACGAGTCCGGAATTAACCGAAAAAGTAAAAGTGTGGTTCCATACTCCGCACTTTTGCTAAATCGTTTAAATCTCTTCATCGTTTCCTTGAAAGTGCAAAATTGTGTATTTTGTAAAAATACACTTTACATTCTCAAACGGACAAGTCCGGAATTAAGCGAATCAGTAAAAGAAAGGGGTCATAGTCCTCGATTTTGCTGAAACGTTTAAATCGCTTCCTCATTCTTTTGAAATCGCAAACTATAAAATTTCTGGAAACAATTTTTTTATTTATTTTGTAAAAATAACAATTCACATTCTCAACTGAACAAGTCCAGAGTTAAGCGAAACAGTAAAAGAAAGGGGTCATAATCCTCGATTTTGCTGAATCGTTTAAGTCGCTTTCTCATTCTTTTGAAAACGCAAACTGCTAAAATTTTATAAAACAATTTTCATTTTAAAACGATTTTCCAATCACGTGATTAAAACAGCAAATCAGTAACAATTTCGGTAAGGAAATCGTACTTCTCAAAATACCGTAAAAACGGTTACAAATCAGCATTGCGGAATAACCGCTTGAAAATCCACTTTTAAAATTTGACGGTTACTGAAGCCAAAGCGACAGTAGTTTTAAAACGTCAAAATCACATCAAAACAATCTACATCAAAATGTAATATCAGTGAATTCTCATCCATCAAAATGCTACCGAACACCGTGTTTCAAAAATTTAGCATTGGTGTAAAAATCCCGTTATAAAAATAACGGCAACAAAATACGTTTCATAACCTAACATCGGTTCAACGTAAAATAAATACAGTAACGTGCAATTCATTTGCACGCACATTACAATATAAACAAGGAAATCATTAGAGTGTATCTTCAATGAAGACAACTCAAAACAGCAAAAGCTAATCAATAGATGATTAGTACAAAAGAAAGCCAGCGGAAATTTCAACAAAAATCACATAACTGTAATTTCTTCGAATCCTCAAATCGGATTCGAAATTCTCAAAGAAACAAAATAATTACAGCTATGTAAACAACAAATGAAATTCATATCAATTTCGTATTTCGATTTTTAAATCAAAAAGATTATCAGTTGTACTCAGCGAAGACAGTTTCACTGTTTCCGCTGCGCACTCTGATAAATAGAACACAAATCAATCAAATCATCGGAACACAATTTCATCAAAACAACAAAACACAATTCCACTTTTATTTTTAAATAAAGATATTTTAAAAATTTAATCAAAATTTCAAAACTTTAGTTTTGACTCAAATCACAGATAAAACATCGACCAATAGTTGTAACATATGTTCCATCCGAGTTAAGTTTTATATTATGTCCATAAACCCCAAGCTTTGATACCAACTGTGATGCCCCACCTCTATGCTCATAATAACAAAGAGTATTAAAGGAAATACTGTCTATTATTACGAAGAATAAGGCTGGATAGGAGCGACCATCCGTAATTGGCCTTACACTAATATTGGTTATCTCGATAGGAGTGGTACACACTTTTGTTTTATTTTTTTCTATTATTTATTTACTCCCATTGACACACCCAATACTAGTATAAAACAAACTACGACGGTTCATAATAGTTTAGGACATTAGATATAACAATAACACGGATAATATAAATGCGGAACACAGATAAAAACAAAAGTCTCATATATATATAACTGATGTCAGTTAATACATAGTTGACACAATACACATGATACAACTACAACTGTCGACTCAAGAAGTTATATATACAAGTACATTAACGAATAATATACATGAATACATATCGTTCTATACAATGACACGACTACTACACAATGACCCTGACAACTTCAGAAGATGTGAAAAGTCTTCATATCCTGTACAGCAACTCAAAGAAGAAAATCTACAACCTGAAATAACTCGGGTCTGACCCGAGTATTACATTCAAAAGAAAATAATACCCAGGTCAGTCTAATTCAAACCAGTTTATTAGTGCATATAGGCAGTAATAATTTTAATAGACGACAGTCACAATAATTCCCGTCTATCCGATTCTTTAAACAAAGAAACCGGATAACGGTCAATATAACACTTAACAGTGTTTAACAAAAATCAGTAGATTTAAATCATCAACAGAGATAAATAAACAATTTATCAAATCGACTAAATCAATTTAAAACTGTCAAATCTGATAGGGCTGCAGTACACGCACGCGTGTACTGCCTCGCCACTACCATACGAAATGCATAAAAGATCAACGGAAATTCACGAAACGCGCATAAGGTCAAACCCAGAGAAAGTCGGGTTCAACTCAAATGCGATTCAAATAAATGGTCGAGACATAAAATTAAATCTCGGCCCAAGTTCAAATCAATCAACAGAAAACATTGGCTGCACAGAGACAGTAGGGTACTACACGCCTCAAAGTATCGGTCGATACTAACAAGCATGCGTGGTCAGGGAAACCCAAATACTACTTGAAACAGGTATGTAACTGTCCCAAATGGTCAAGACAGCTACAATGAATAATCAAACTCGCGAAATACTTCAACTACAAGTGAACAGTAAGATGGCCAGTGTGAAGACCACACAAAGTGATCAAACTCAAATGCACAAGGCAGTGGAGTGCACAAATGAAAACAAAGCACAGTGATGTACAAATGAAACACAGTGCAGCAACTAAAGAGATGGACTGCAACTGCAACAACCAGGTCTCAAATAAGCTCAAATGCAACCGCAACATCTACAGAGATGTACAAGTGCAACAGGATGATCGGAGATATGCTACAAATTGGTCAGCACAATAATGCAAATGTCGAACTCAATGCAACACAGTGAGATACAATAATGAAGAATACAACAGAGCTCACCACAAACCAAAATGGATCGGTGAATCAACTAAAACAAGCAGATGCATCAGCCTCAACATCAGACAAAATGCAGAACAACAATGGATGCAACATCAAACCAGGAATCAGTGAGCAAAGCATAGTGCAAACTTACAATATAGACCATCAGTGAAGCTACAGGAATTGAAACTCGACTCAGGGGTGATGCAGTGCAATACAAAATCGAAGCAGCTGGTTCAAAACAACACAGTGCTTATATCATGTACCCAAAGACTCAAGAAAATACACAACTAAACCAACATGAATATCTCAATGAATACATGAACTAGTATCACCAGACTCAAGTGATAGTGTGGTACAACAAAGTGCATCAGAGAAACCAGAAGTGCAGAAACACTTCAAGGGACATGGAAATAGAAACACATAAACAAGAGACCGAAGTCAACAAATGTCATCAGAGATCAAACCATGATTATCAAGCAAATCAGGAATTCGAAACAGAGGTGATCAAGGATTCTATCACAAGAACAGTTCAAAGTCGAAACTCACAGGAATCACATAATCGAGCAACAACATGCACAGGTCGAAGACGAGATGACCAGAACCAGAAGACAATTCCACTAATATATGCATACACACATATATATGTATATATGCACGTATATACGAACTTATAAATCAAATGGCGCAGACATATGCAAATGTACCAGACTCAAATGCCTTCAAGCATGTGCAGACATGCTATCAAACAAAATCAACTAAACAAGCAGCAGGTACACATAAGTGCAGCAGTGCCAACAAAACGAGGGATAGTTCAATTTCGAGAGAAGCTACTGCAGTTTAAAACTAATACCACGAAATCAAGGATGGAACTCAAAATCCAACTGTACATATATAAAGACTACAGGCAAATAGTCAAGTGCACTAGTTCAAGGTACACAAAGACTCGAATGAACAAGAGTCTACAACAATACTAAAGAAACCAGAGGGAGTTAGACAGAGGTAACCCAGCTACAACCATAAATACTCAGATACACATACAAGAACTCAAGCACTGTCTCGAATTCACAAGTGGAAAGGTGCAGTGCAAAGCACAGATAGTAGTGATGTAAAAATCACACTAAAGTAGACTTCCAAAAATTAAAGCAAGCTAAGTTTCAAAACAAAGACATGTGTTTAATGACAAAATTAGAAGCGTGAGTATAACTCAAAATTTGTCAGACCCAATAACGAACAGCGATTCCCCTTAAGACGAACAACACGAAACCATATAGCCAAAAATTAATATCCAGTTCAAAATCACAAGCAATGCCGCAAGTATCACAGAATCCAACAAAATCAGAGGTCTACAACTACAAGACAGAAATCAATTTACTCAAAGCCAAAATCACAAAGACCAATAGTAAAATAACCCGTTCGAATTAGATGTGAGAGGAAAGAGCCCCTCACCTTTGCCGAAGCGAAGAACACGGCAATCGATGGAGCGTTCGATCGATATGATTGAAGTCGGCACCCTCGAGCTTCCAAAGCCCTAGCTATTGAATTGAAAAACGAGCGAAAGACGAGCAGCCCTTATTTTTGAAGCCCTAGTTTTCCAGAGGGACGAAGAAGAGAGCGAACGCCACCATTTTTCTTTTTCTCTCGTTCGATTTATTTTGTTGGGTTTGTTGGGAGTGGATGAACGAGGACGATGGATTTCGTGCCGCCATTTTTACTCGAATGATATTAGGGCTTAGGGTTGAACGAATGAAAAGGGGTCGGGTTTCTCCTTGACAAAAGAGAACAGCAACAAAGGAATAAAAACATGGGCTAGATTCAAAAGCCCATTTCAATCATTTGAGAATTGTTTAAAAGAATAACAATTTGATTCAAATTCCCAAACAACGTTTTACCCTTCTTATTTACTCTACTTACAATGTTTAATAGAGGATTATACAAATCAAAAGAAAATGAATTTCAGATCGATTTAAAATCTTTAACCACGTATAACAATTTTATTAAAGAATTTAAATACGATTTAAATCCCAATATCAATTGTCAACTGAATTAAATTGTTATTTTGACGATAATTAAAATTTCAAAAATCCTGGTTGTTACAATAGACATAAATAACTAGTGTAACCGTACAACGGTGGAAAACCGACCGTTTGATGTTATAATTTAGAAAATAATATATGCAATTTTTTGTTGTTTCTAATTAAACACCTAATGACAATAGGCTGAAAAAAGGATTTGTATTATCAAAACAGAAAACAAAAATATTAAATAAAAGTTATGGTAGAAAGCATATTAATGGCAAGAAAATAAAAAGGCATATTGTTTTAGTTTCAAAAATATGCAATTTTTTGTTGGTTTAAATTACACTAGTGTTTTCTACCACAATAAATGACTCCGTCAATCATACTATCCGCTGATATTATCCGCTCTGTGATTTCTTTTGAGTTTCCACAAACTTTCACTCTCCACTGATTCGCTACAGAAGTACGCATCCTTTATGTGATGGGCTAAATTATGTAGAGAATCATGCCCAAGCTTACACATCTTTCTTGCAGAAGTTCAAGAAGGATCTAATGCATAACACAAACATCTCGAGCCACCTGTAGTAGCCCCATTATTATCAGGGCAGCAATTATATTGTTCAGGTGGACTTCGACTATGACCATCTAGTATACACATATTAATAGCACAAAGAACGCCTTCTTTAACGAGTGGTCTTAAAACTACACCTGGAAACTTTTTCATCAGGTTTTCAATGATTTTCATGGTTTGGAACATTAGATGATCTTCTTTTTTAGCCAGCATACCAGCCAGAAAACTGTTGCATCAAGAAATTGATAAGACAAAACAGAAAAGCAATAATCAACTCTAGTAACATGCGATATTTTAGAAAAAATATCTACCTTGATATATTTGCCTTCTTGATCACATCTAAAAGCATGTCAGGAGTGCTAAAATATACGATGCTGCTTATAACAGTAACACAACAGTAACAAACTTGTACACTTGTTTCAGACATAGCCACCTGCTTGAACAAGTTTAAAATTTGTGTTAATCAAGAGAAAGATGGTGATGAAGATTTCTCTATTTTTTTAAAGTCCTGTCTGCTTAATCGGTTTATACTGGTCAGTAAAAAAACAAAAACCATTATCATTGTCCATACAACTTGTTTAATAGGAAAAGGTAATGCTTCGTACGAGCTGATTAAAAATGACTTATTTTGATCACCTGGATCTTTGCCATAACAACCGTTTATTTATACTTAACAAGGCAAACTCCTCTTCACTGAGATAAGGAGTCAACCCTATTGTCACTAAAATTTATTTTTTAATCCATCATAAAACTAGCATCGTACAACATCTACGTCTTGCTAAAACACTAACAATGTATACATGTTAACATTACCCCATTATATTTCTAAATTTTGCATAGGCTTAGGCTAGTAACTATAGTCGACCATTAAAAAGCTGACAGTCAATAAACATCATTCGAGATAGACTCTGCATAACACTAGCAATCCTCATAGGATTTGAACTATTATACTTGCATTTCCTAATAATTGAAATTATCAACAAGCCAATTTATAGCATATAATGTACATGTAAACCTCAACTGTGATGTAACATTATCTCAAACAACACCAAAAGTTGCACCTTTTGCAGTGATACCAATTTATATTCTTTGTTATATATTGATATGTCATTTTAAATTCCATTTATTTCTTCTTGCACACTTATAAATATTAGATCAGCCCTTATTTCGTTCAGTGTCTATTAAGTCTAAATCTCACCAAATCATGTTTTTTTCCTTCTGCAAACCAAAAGTGTCCACAACTTTTTTTTGTCCTCTGGTTTTGGAATGAACTGTTGTTGCAATGGAAAAATGTATCAAAATGAGGCAAGATATCAAAGTTACAAAGAACCATATTACGTTAATTTTAATAAAAACCATATATTTCACTTTATTGTTTTTATATCTTTTGTGTTTCCAGAAATATTAAATAAAATTACAATTCAAGAAATTATACATTTTAAAATTTTCAATTTTAAATATCTTATACTTTAGAAGTGCTAGTGAACGTTGGTCTTACAGGCTAAACCATCAACTTAGTAATTTAAAGCAAAAAATATATATAAAGAAACAAAGAGCGCAAAGAAATATTTACAAAATCAAATCCATTTTTTTTCATTCATTTTGCTCTACTACTGTTTCGGATGTAACAAATCTCTGCTTGCCGCAGATAATAATTTAATAGCAACCAAAGTACAAATCGGTTCAGAAATTGAAACCTCAACATAATAAATAAAATATAAATAATAGATTGAAGGCGGTACCTTTTCTTTAGGAGACAAAAAAATGATTGTAAACAAAGAGCAAGCCGGAGAAATTCAGGTTTGAGGAAGATTGCAGTTTTGTTGATTAATGTAGACGGCGGTGGAGGAAGTTAGTGTGATGAATGATGGAACTGGGATAATTGAGGTAGACTGGATAGGGTTTGCCGATTTGAGATGATGTCAAATTAACTAAGTCTGGACCGAAGGATTTTCTCCATTGGCGACTGCATTTGAAATGATGCAAAACTGATTTAGTCTAGATCCATAAAATTTGGAGGAATTTTCTTCGGAAGTAGCAGTCTAGATCCATAAAATTTTGAGCACGTAGAGAAACAGTAGAGTGCGGGTTTCATGTTTTTTTGACTTCAGAGTATTTGATTTTGGCCAGTGACAGTAAGCAAACCTCCCTAACGGTCGGTTTGATTACCAGCTTCACAAATGCTTTATCTCTAACATACAAAACTAGATAATTTTGTCCAAGCCTTTTATGACCCTAAAGTCAGTTAGTGCAAATGTTTTCGGAGGTTAAAATAAAATTGGAGATCAAAATATAATGATTTGAATGAAGAGCATTTGATATTTTATAAGCTGTAAAGATTAGAAATGAAAGCTTACGTTCTTAGAGCTTGGAAGATAAAGATTGATTGGAAGAAAAAGGCGCTTTGGAACTCCATTAACACCTCTTCATTTCTAATCAAAAGTTTCTTAGGAAGATCATGATCACTCATGGAATAGTTCAATAGATAGGTGCTCATATGCTAAAAACCAATTTGAAATTTGAGAAATATAACATTTTTTAAATTTGGTTTCTCAACATTGCCAACCCTATATGTAAACATAGCTACAGCTTTGAAATCTTTATTAATAGTTGGAATAGAAACACGGTCTTTTGATCCGACTGTGAAGTTGCAAAAATACCCTTACATATGAATCTTTAATAATAGTTGTAAACTTCTTTTACAAATTCAAAATTCGCCTCTACCAATATTACCAAACCTTAATATCACTTAAATATATGATCTTATTAAAAAAAACTTCTTTTACAAATTAAAAACTTCTCTTTACAAATATTACCAAATCTTCATACCGCTTAAAAATAAGATCTAACGAGTAAACTTTTTTACAAATTCATAAGAACAAAAATTCAAACTAACAACAAATTAGATGTTGCAGCTAAGAAATAAACATTCAAACTAAGTACACATGATTTCAACGTAAAAATATGGCTTAACTTTTGTGAAAATTATTTCTTTTGAATATGTTAAACATATTCAATTTATAGAAAAACAATTAACATATAAAGCACGTGCCATTATCACAGCGAAATGCGTGCTGCAACGCTCGTATTTGATTTATAGAATACATCATACGTCGACCTTGAAGACGTAATATGCCTACATAGTTTTATGTCTGCATATGCAATTTCTTATGTCGACTTACATAAAGAAAATTTTGTGTTTGGTCTTTTGACATTTCAAGCTTTTAAAGAGCGATTAAATTAGATAAATAACATTTTGAGAAACATTTTGCTGAGAAAACTTTTTGGGAGACAACCGAGTGCTAAGATTGATTGTGACAGAAAATTTCGATTTTTAATAAAGCAATGAAGTCTTCTAATTGAGCTAGGTGAATACTATTATGAACCATGCTAGGTAGAATTCACCATAGAAAATATCTTGTATGAGGAGGATGCCTAGTTGGTTGTATATTCATCAGCCATACTCGTTAGCCAATCAAGCTTTCTGTCTAGTTCAATTTAACAATCAGTTAGTCAGCAGGCTGTCTGGACCTATCCCCTTAAACTTTGACATCGGAATTGATTGAATATTAGTTCGAGTAGTACGGACGCCTTCTATAGGAGGTAGTGGCTACTGCGTCTATGGTCCTCCCTCGAAGAGTATAAGAACAAGGATGGACAAATAGTTAAGCAAGGTTCACTGAGCTACATTTGGCTTGGAGATCGAATATTTGTAGGTTCACACATGCTGACATTTTTTCAATGGGATTGCTACTACGAATCCTTAATGGTCTACATTAAACCAAGCTAGCCTGAGGATCAGCTAGTTGAGTTTAACATTTATTTTTGATAGTATGAGCATTGTGCTATGGCTCTAGTGCAGTGACACGGTTTGGTTGAGTAGTCTCCATTTTGGTGGTGAAGATCTAGTATATATAATGGTCATAAGAGAATTTAGCATGCTAATGTAGTTACAGGAATAGTTGCCTCGTTGTGTTGGGTCATTCCTAAGGGGATTGTGGAATGTCCCAATGAAATAAGATATTTTTCGTAGCCACTAGCAGTGGACTGACAATTGGAAGTGGTTTTTGGTTCTGTTTCGTGAACTAGATGTGAAATTGTGAATTAGTTGGTGGAAACGGGAGAGTGAGTTTGTGCGAAGTTTGGCTATGCAAATTGGGAAGTGGTCTTTGGAAGAGGCGGGATGGCCTTGCTCCAAGGAAGCCACCGGGAAGTTAGTTAAGCATAACGAAAGATTAGCAATATTGGCATTAAGGATTTTCATATTATATTTGGTGGAAAGCTTAGTTGGGATTTTACTCCTATTAGGCCATGTTAATGCTGAATTTGACTTAGGACAAACTTTATTTATTGGTTGTAGAAAAAAAATCTATTTCAATGATTATAAAAACATACCTGCTTTTCACTCGGAACGAATTTGATTTTGTACTAGCACAAATATAATTTTTTTTATTTTAGTTTACGCAAATATAACATAATGATATAGTAAAAAATGCATATTTTTTTAATAAATTTTGAACCGAACTTAAAAGTAGAAATTAGATTTTGTTCTCGTGTATATAAATAAAATGTCAGAAATTCTTTACTGTTCGATCTTTCATGATTAATGATGAACAATTCAAGTAATAGCCCAAGGATCACCAATACCGAATATTTCACAACAAAACTTAATATGTTTTTTTTAAGATGACGTACCTTGATTAACAGCGGAAGATGTAATGGCTGTCATCTTCTTCTTCTGACTTCTAATAATTACTCTTCTTCTCAGAATTCGGTTTCTCTCTCTAACCCTATTTCTTTATGTGTTTCTTGATGGAGAAGAATGCATATGTTGGCTGGGAGAGAGAGGACTCAATCCTTTATATAACATTTAACTCTAAATCTGGTACGTCCATCATATACCAATTCAACGCTTAAGATTAATCACAGACCTAATGTTCTAATTATAGAACGGTCTATTTATGACTTAATTAATCGGGTCACATTAAGATTAGAAACTGCATAATGTTAAAGGTAAATGAAACGTTCTATTTATGACCTAATTAATAGGGTCACATTAAGATTAGAAACTGTATAACGTTAAAGGTAAATGAAACGTTCTATTTATGACCTAATTAATAGGGTCACATTAAGATTAGAAACTGCATAACGTTAAAAGTAAATGAAACGATTGCAGTTTCTAATAGCAGATTTCTAACATTCTCCCACTTAACCCGATTACTCATAATATCTAGTGTTGAACATCATACTATGATAAATTGCTGAGAGTTATGGCGGTTGTGCATTATTAATTCAATGCATTCCCTTCCATATACTACAATACCAACAATCCATCATTTTATACTCATAATTTATATAAAACATCATAATGGTCCACATAATGTCTTATATCATAATGATTAAACATAATATCTTTATAAGACTCTTTCTTGTTTAAAATTACATAAAGTACGTACTACCACATTAAAACAAGAGACACATAATTGTATATCAGAAACACACAAAGAAGCTCAAAATGTCACACATCAATTATTATTAATACAACCAAGACCCATTCTTTGAACATGTTCCTTAAATTGTCTTGGTTGTAACCCTTTCGTCAAATGGTCTGCAATCATAAGTTCTGTCCTGATGTGCATGATTGAAACTCTTTGTTTCTGAACCTCATCTTTCACAACAAGATACTTCAGTTCCATATGTTTGGCACATTTAGAGTACTTGTCGTTTTTTGAGAAAAACACTGCTGTAGAGTTATCACAATAAATTTTTAGCGGCTTGCTAATGGTGTCGACAACCGCAAGTCCTGAAATAAAATTCCACAACCATAATGCATGAATCGTGGCTTCATAACATGCCACAAATTCTGCCTCCATAGTAGATGAAGCAACGATAGTTTGTTTCGCACTTTTCCATGATATGGCTCCTTAAGTAAACATAAACAGGTAACCAAAAGTCAATTTTCTAGTATCGATGCATCCAGCAAAATCTGAAGCGCTATATCCAATCACCTCCAATTCATTGGATCTACTATACATGAGCATGTAATCTTTCGTGCCTTGTAAGTACCTCAACACTTTCTTTGCAGCTTGCCAATGTTCCCTTCCTGGATTACTTTGATACCTCCCTAACATACCGACCGCAAAACTGATATCCGGTCTAGTACAGGTTTGAGCATACATTAGACTACCAACTACAGATGCATATGGAATTGATTCCATTTCCTTTCGTTCAACATCATTCTTAGGACATTGCATGAGATTGAATTTATCACCTTTCTGTACAGGAACTTTCCCAGATGAACACTTACTCATTCCAAATCTATCTAGAATCCTTTCGATATATCCTTTCTGAGACAATCCCAATATTCCTTGTGATCGATCACGAAATATTTCTATTCCAATCACATAGGATGCCTCTCCCATATCTTTCATTTCAAAGTTCGTTGAGAGAAATTTCTTAGTCTCATGCAATATGCTTAAATTATTTGCAGCAAGCAAGATGTCATCAACATAAAGGACTAGATAAATAAACTTGCTCCCACTGATCTTTTGGTATAAACAGTGATCAATCGTATTTTCCTTAAAACCAAAAGATGTAATAACGGTATTGAACTTAATATACCATTGTCGGGATGCTTGTTTAAGCCCATATATTGACTTCTTAAGTTTACACACCAATTGTTCTTTACCTTTTACAGAAAAATCCTCAGGTTGATCCATATAAACATCCTCATCAAGATCTCCATTTAGAAAGGCTATTTTCACATCCATTTGATGCAATTCCAAATCATAATGTGCTACTAATGCCATTATTATTCTTAGTGAGTCCTTTTTCGAAATAGGATAAAATGTTTCCTTGTAATCAACACCATCTTTCTAAGTGTAACCCTTAGCAACAAGTCTAGCTTTATACCATTCGATATTACCACTAGAGTCGTGTTTGGTTTTAAAAACCCATTTGCATCCGACTCTTTTACAGCCATGTGGTAACTCAACGAGATCCCAAACTTCATTCTGTTGCATGGATTTTAGTTCTTCTTTCATGGCATTAATCCATTCCTTTGACTCTTTACTTTCTATAGCATGTGAAAACGAAACTTGGTCCTTATTGATTCCTATATCATAATCTAATTCTTGCATATAAACCATATAATCATTAGAAATAGCTGACTTACGATCTCTTTGAGATCTTCTTAATGCTACTTGTTGTGGTTCATGCATATCCGCATTATGTAAATCATTTCCTTCAGTAAGTACTTCTTCATTTATATGTTGTTCATCATCATGCTGTTCTCCAACAGCTGGAACAACATTTGGAGTAATAGTAGATGGAGGAACTATTCTAGGCAATGTAACATTTACCCTTGTTTCCTTTATTTCCACTATTTCTCTTCTAGTACTCCCACTGACTTCACCAATCTCAATGAATCTTGCATTACCAGTTTCTACAATTCTTGGACTATGATTAGGACAGTAAAACACATATCCTTTAGATTTTTCAGGGTAACTTAAAAAATATCCACTTATCGTTCGAGAATCTAATTTCTTTTCATGTGGATTATAAATTCTCGCTTTCGCTGGACAACCCCAAACATGCAGGTGTCTTAAGCTAGGTTTCATGTTAGTCCATAATTCAAAAGGAGTCTTTTGAACAGCTTTACTAGGAACCCTATTCAACAAATAATTAGCGGTTTTGAGAGCATACGACCACAAATTCTTAGGTAGTGTAGAATCTGACATCATACTCCTAATCATATCTATTAACGTCCTATTGCGCCTTTCTGCTACACCATTTTGCTGTGGTGTACCTGGCATTGTGTATTGCGCACATATGCCATGACTTTCGAGGAATTTTGCAAATGGACCTGGACACTGGCCTGACTCATTATATTTGCCATAATATTCACCACCTCTATTAGACCTTATGATTTTCACCTTTTTATGTAATTGCCTCTCAACTTCCTTTACAAAAGTCTTAAGGACATTCACAGATTGAGATTTTTCATGAAGCAAATAGACATAACCATAGCGGGAAAAATCGTCAATAAAAGTGATGAAATACTTTTCTCCATTAAAGGCTGGAGTGTCCATAGGTCCGCAAATATCAGTGTGTATTATTTCAAAAGGCTGGCTGCTTCTAGTGGCTCCTTTCTTATTATGTTTGGTTTGTTTACCTTTAATACAATCCACACATAATTCTAGATCACTAAAGTTAAAATTTGACAAAATTTTATTACTTACTAATCTCATCATTCTTTATTTGGATATGTGACCTAGTCTTTTATACCATAAGAAAGCAGAATTTTCATTCAACATGCTACGTTTGCATCCAACATTATTTATTACATTCAGCAAGGAATTCGCATAAGTGTCATTCAGTTTCAATTTATATAAACCATCAATTAGAATAACAGAACCAACATTATCTGTATTCTTATATAAATCAAAACAACCAGATCCAAACGTACATCTAAAACCAGAAATATCCAACTAACTTACGGAAATAAGGTTTCTAGATAATGAAGGTACATAACGTGTACTATATAAGTCTAATACATATCCACTTTCTAGAATTAGACGATAAGTCCCAATGCCTTCTATTGTGGATTTCATTTCATTTCCCATAAAGAGAAAACGATCTTCATTTGGATTTATGGTTCGGATCATAAGAAATCCCTGCATATTATTGGAGACATGAGTTGTAGCACCAGTATCAAGCCACCATGTATTAATAGGAACTTCAACTAAATTTGATTCAAAACATTCGAAAGATAGATGATTACCTTTCTTTTCTAACCAAGCTATCCTTTTCGGACAGTCATTTTGATAATGTCCTTTCCTTTTATAGAAATGACATCGAACATCCTTTAGTTCCTTCTTTTCCTTATCCTGCCCATTCTTAGTAGGTGCCTTTTTCTTCTTGAAATGACTTGATTTTCCATTCTTTTCTTTACCAGCTTTATTACTCACAAAACTTACTGAGTGATTCACTTGATTTTTCAAACGTCCTTCTTCCTGAACAAGTCTACTGGTCAATTCATTAACATTCCACTTATCCTTTATAGTGTTATAGTTAATTTGAAAAGGTCCATATTCAGAAGGTAGCGAGTTTAGGATAAACTGGACAAGAAAAGAATCCTCTACTGTAAGTCCAAGGGAGTTTAACCTTGCTGCAAGATTAGTCATCTCTATAATGTGCTCTTGCATAGTGCGCGACCCATCAAACTTCATGGTCGTGAGTTCTGCCATAAGAGTACTGGCGAGTGACTTATCAGCTGAACGAAAACGCTCTTCCACAAACTGCATATATTCCTTAGCACTTTCTGTTTGCAGAATTGTTGACTTGATGTTGTTAGCAACAGTCATCTTAATAAACATAAGGCTCAATCTGTTACTGCGTTCCCATGCTTTATGGTGTGATTTTTCTGTCTCAGTACTAGCTGTTGTAAGAGCAACAGGTTTATCCTCAAGGAGTGCCAAGTCAAGATCCTGAACACCTAAATGGAAATTGACTTGTTCTCTCCATTCAGAAAAATTAACACCAATGAACAATGTAACAGATGAAGCATGTGTATTCATGGGAACTACTACAAATTAAAGAAAAAAAATTGAAATAACTATAAGCTCATTGCTAACGCGATTCAGATATGTACATAATAGTATAATATAGCACTCCTTTAGGTAGATACTATCTTATACTTAACATAATTAAATACCAAAACATAAGTAAGTAATAAATATATTCAATTAAATAGAACTGACATCTTTGGATGATCAATATTTATTTAATCAAGATATCTATTAAACCTCATCATGTCAACTAGTTATAGAACAAAACTTTCCTTCGGATAAGTTCTCAGGTTCTATCATTAGTGACGACAGTTTTTAATTGGTATTATTATAACTGGCAATTTCTATCAATAATCATTATGTCACTTATGCACTAAATGATTATTCTGATTTTGACCACTTTGGTGACTAACAAAATCATAAATCTCATGTGCATAAATGACTTATAACACATACTTGATTAAACATCATGAGTAAAGCATAGAACGGATCAATTGCAATCATAGGAAATGTTCAGTTATTGATTGGTGGCTCTGATACCAAATGTCAGAAATTCTTTACTGTTCGATCTTTCATGATTAATGATGAACAATTCAAGTAATAGCCCAAGGATCACCAATACCGAATATTTCACAAACAAAACTTAATATGTTTTTTTTAAGATGGCGTACCTTGATTAACAGCGGAAGATGTAATGGCTGTCATCTTCTTCTTCTGACTTCTAATAATTACTCTTCTTCTCAGAATTTGGTTTCTCTCTCTAACCCTATTTCTTTATGTGTTTCTTGATGGAGAAGAATACATCCGTTGGCTGGGAGAGAGAGGACCCAATCCTTTATATAACATTTAACTCTAAATCTGGTACGTCCATCGTATACCAATTCAACGCTTAAGATTAATCACAGACCTAATGTTCTAATTATAGAACGGTCTATTTATGACTTAATTAATCGGGTCACATTAAGATTAGAAACTACATAACGTTAAAGGTAAATGAAACGTTCTATTTATTACCTAATTAATAGGGTCGCATTAAGATTAGAAACTACATAACGTTAAAGATAAATGAAACGTTCTATTTATGACCTAATTAATAGGGTCACATTAAGATTAGAAACTACATAACGTTAAAAGTAAATGAAATAATTGCAGTTTCTAATAGCAGATTTCTAACATAATATTTATCCCATGACTTAGTGAGCTTTTATTAGATTTACCATGTTTCTTTATGATTATCTCAGGGATAGTGTAGCAGGCACCATGGAGTTGCTACTTTGGTGGCTAGGATGATCTAATTCCAATTTTTCAGGCTTAGACAATACGTGTAGTCATATGATTTTCAAGATCCCATGAAATTTATAACCACGAAAATGTTGTTTTAGGACATTGTTAAAAGAACTTTAATTTTGGATATGAGGAAGTTATCGGTGGAGAAATCATGAAATTTTGGTATGTTTTTCGGTATGGTATCACCGTGTGTGCTGTAAAAAATTTACTGACCGAAATTTTTGATCCTTCTTTTATTAAAAGATGCCTATTAAACCATGACACATACTTACAAAACTCATAAATCAGTTTGCAATCCAGCAAAATGTAATAACCGTAAAACACAAACTACTTCACGCATTTTAAAACTTGTACGTTTGACTTATTTTCCTACACACTTCTTAAAATTTAGTGAAAAGTATAATAATATTTGTTTAATATAATGAAAATTATATTTAAAGATGAAAATAAATTTGTCTTGCAAAAACTGAAATATATGAAATGTGAAATTTGTTCGCAGTTTAAGCAGAAACAAAATTGGATTTTTGTTTACTATTTGATGGATGATTGGTAAAGTCAATTACATAGATGATTTATACTCAGGCTATTAAAATAAAACTAATCTAATGTAATGAAAAAAAAACCAACTTACATGTTTTAAACAACATGTGAAGATGGACCTTCTCTAACATATAGATCATAAATATACCCTAAAGACGTGAATAAAGTAGTCAAAATATTTTTACGAATAAACAGGTATATAGAAATACGAAAACATGAAATGCAAAACATAAAGAACACATGGATTTTTACAGCTATGGCAACTGCCCCATTGTTCATGTTGTCGCCCCCAAAGGTACTGCTAGAATTATATATTCAATAGCATTTTTCAAACTCGTATTCCATGCTAACTTGAATATATCAATCTATGCTTAGTAACCCTATAACAACCATTTGAATTTGAAATATTTAATTAATTTTAAATATTGAAATATCAGTTTTACAAGTCAAACAACTTAAATTTCAAGTATAAGGGTTATTTGAATGTTGGAATAATGATTTAAACATCGAAATTATTTATGATTGAATCTTAAATTTAATTTGAATAAATAGATCCAAAAGGTTATTTAAATTCAATTTAAATAATAAATAGTTAGCGTAAAATTTTAATTTAGAGTAAATGTGATTAAAATTGTTTTAATAATAACTCGTTTAATTTACGAGCGAAATTATCATTCCGGGGCACCGTCTCGGATTTTGATGAAACCAGCACCATCGGATCCGGAATAGCGAATTGTTGTATGTCGACACGTTTCGTGACGATCAGACGTATTGTGTGGTCTTATGAGCTCGAAGTAGCAGGAATTAATTATAGGAATTTAAAAATATAATTTGATTTTGAAAACTAACTTCTATATATGATGGAATTAGGCTCTGATACTAGTTCCATTGTGTTCAGAATAGGGATATTTAATATAGAACGTCAGGCGGCATGTCCCATTTGACGTTCGAGATTTTGAAGGGTGAACAGTATTGGAAATAATTTTCTATATAAGGACTTCGTTCTTTATTTTATTTTCCAAACCCTCAAACCCTAATCTAAAATTGTGGCCTCCATTTTTATCATCCACATCCAATGGACCAAGATCGTTGGCGCCATCACAGGCATTTATAGCCGATGGCCCCAACTACAAAAACGTCGATGACGAGGAGGTGATGCGATTTGATGATTGATTTGGCGTTAATATTCACGAGGCGACGATGATAGGGGCGCGATGTCGGCAGTTTTATCACATGATCTGGCGGTGGCGGTGGCGTTTCAGGCGACGACACTAGGGATCTAAGCTTATCGAGGTGGGGTCTTCTCATGGGTAAAGTGCAGTGGCCAGTCGTGGACAGCGGCGGTGGCGACGAACGAAAAATCGGGATGTCGGGCGTTGGAATTCGCAGCCTAGTGATAGCGATAGTGGATTAGAGTTATCTTGGTAATTAGGCGGCTATTGATTGTAATTATTAAATAGATTATATTATTAAATCCAAAATCCAAAATTTTAAAAATGTATAACTTTTTCGTACGAGGCCAAATCGAACACGGTTAGTCGCTTGCGCTCGTATCGATGAATACTACATTATGGAATTGGATTAGTTGGATTTAGAACTTGCAGAATTTTGTACTAAAATCGAATGCCCGTTCGGTTTCAGTTCAAACTAGAATGCTTCGGCGATAACTGGAATTTTGGTGAGTTAACTCACCACTCTGGTTCACTTATATTTAATATAAGTATGAATATTTTTATTGATGCCTGTTTGTTGCGATTTACTACTTTATCAATTGGATTGGATATATTCCCGCCCTTAGAGCAGATGACTTTTTTATATGTACCCGCCTAGTAGCAGATGGCCCATATTATATGATTATATACTGTATGTGATGCAGGAGGATAGGTTGGAGGGATTCAATAGGATTCCTAACCATTGTTGATTATATATATATCTGTGTGTGTTGATATATATATATATATATGAGCTGTGATGCAGGGAAACAGGTTGGAGGGATCCAACGGGATTCCCCACACTGTTGATTTTACTTTTCATATATTATGATATATGGTTTATTGGATGTCATATTTGATGGCATGGACATGATTTCACTTATTTAGTGCTATAGTAGCACTAGGCCTTATTTTAGTATTTTGAAATACTATAAAATGACGATTTTGAATTGAAATGATTTCTAAGTTGATACTTGAAATAATACATGTTTTAATAATTATTTATAATTTATCAAAAGAAGGAATTTACTGAAGTGAAATAAAAAAATGATTTTTGGAATATTAATTTAGCTGTTTTGTGAAGTATTTTTATAGAGATTTTTGAACTGTATTATAAAGGTTTTAAAACTTAATAATAATTTCATCTTCAATTATAAAGGAAATACAGTTTTAAAGAAGATAGAAATAGTTTGAAGCAAATATTTTTGAAATGGTTTATATAAAATATTTATAAAAGCAATATTTTATAAATGAAGGAATAGATTTATAAACGATGTTTTATAAATATTAAAAATGGATTTGACATTGATATTTTGTAAATAGATTTATGAATGGGATTTTATAAATAAATGAGATTTATAAATGAATAGATTTATAAATGGAATTTCATAGATAAAGTGGGTTTATAAAAGAAGGAGTTTTACAAAATAGGAATGAGATTATAAAACATGGTTTAATAAATACAAAAGGGTTTATTTTGATATGTAAAGTATGGATTTTTATAAAGGGAGATACATTTACTATAAAAGTTAAAATAATCTTTTAAAGGAAAAGTGATATTTGCAAATGGAGTTTAATGGTTTTAAAAATGATTTAAAATACGTTTGAGTGATAGGAAGACATGGATTTCAACATTTTGGTTGTAATAAATGTTATCGAGAAAGCGAGGAAGACATAGACTATAACACTGTTGTTATAGTAAGTGATTTCCGAAAGGAGATGTTTTATATGGTATACAAGATTTATTCATATCCTATATTTGGTGTTAATGTTCGAGTGGGTAACTTATATCTATTTCGAAGTTAAGAACATCGTCCATTCAAGGTTTGTGAGGTAATGATACCCCAACTTGATCGGCTTCATTGTTAACTAATAAATAATTTAAGTTCGACATTGAAAGTTAATATTAGGTACAAATAATCGAATCTCTATACTAATGTTTTTGCATTGTAGTAACGATTTTTTTACCAAACATTTGTTTCGATCCAATAATGTGTGTTTTGGAAAATATAAAGCTTTCCTTAAAGATTAGTAAATATGCTAATTTCAGATTTAAGTATATAGAGGTATTTTCTAAGCATTGAAAATGAAATAGTTTGTGAATATACTTATACAGTTGAGATAAGTATATGGAAATGTTTTCAAAATGTTGAAAGATTAAAAGTGGTTTTGAGAATATATCTTCGTAAAGGTATATTGACATAAATATTTTGAAAGTGGTTTAATTAAAAAAAGATTAATTAAACAGGCCTAGTGACTGCTTGTGTGCTAGATTTTATTTTTGCTTCCTTGACTGGATGTCTAAACTGATTAGTCATGTGCTTAGTATGAAATCCAACTGAGTAGGCTTGATTATCATTTGATGTTAAGAACGATGATTGGAGTAGAGCGTAGTGACTATGGCACTCCAATCTACCAAGCTTCCTTCTTGGCCAGAGGATAACAAGTTGAGAGTTGGAAACATGATAAATCTACGAGACTTGGTTTCCATATGAGGTTGAAAGCCTCTTATCAATGTTGGTCCAAAGATACTCGGATCAGATTTATCCGAAAATCAATTCCGGCCAACGTATACGTTCAAAGTTAAATTTAATTGACAACAATGATTTTGAAGATGGAGATCTTCATGGTGTAGGGTTGCTTATTACTAACCTCTCGGGTGATTCCCATATTATATATATATATATATATATGGTGGTAGTAGCGCTTTCATTTTGAAAATCTTCGATGCAAGGACTGCTCGCTACCAATCCTTAGGATTATTCTCAAACATGATGTAGTAGGAGGGTACCTTCAATTTGTCTTGTTTCTGGACAACTTGTATGGACGAATGTCTGATATTGCATTTCTAAGACCACGTACATTGGTTTTTACAAACATACATATGTTTGGTGGTGTAGGAGGTAACCCCACTTACACTTAGCATAGTTGCTTGAGGCGTATGAACTCGAGGGTTTTACTTTTGTGGAAATCAATTAGTGTGTTGTTGGAAATGGCGATGTGGCATTCAGAGTGGGACTTGTCATGTGAAAGGTAAAACGTTACCTCGGGCCTCACATGACGGGAATGAAAAAAATAGGGTAGATACGGTAAGGCTAAGTAGGTTGCTCCCATTATGAGATATTCATCACCTTTCTAGATTACCATATATATTTCAGGTTTTTTTGCATGCTGTGGCTACGGATAGGTCGGGAATGACCGGGGTAATGACATATTCGGTACTATCTATGGTAGAGGTAGGCTAGTCCTGTGTTGGTAGAGGGTAGCAGAGCTGTGCCTCGGTACATTCTTCTAGAGATGTACTATACGGAAGATAGTCCCTTACCTTGTCATTATTGGAAATCCATTCTCCAATACATGCCTTTATGGTTTTGATTGTAGAGCGTAGTATGTTGGAATTTAATTAATGTAACAATTTCAACTATTTTTATATGTTATCTAAAAAGGACATTCAAAGTAATGTCATTTGAAATAATATCAAATGATTTGGAAAAAAAATGTTTTCGTTATTGTATGGTAAAACTCGACCCTTTTTATATGCGGTGTGGTCTTACGAGATGCATTTATTTCAAAAGATTTTCTATCACTAAATCCAAATAAGATGTGTTTTCTCACGCTGGTTTACCGGACTGATCCAGGCCTTCTTCCCAATTGATGCTCAGGTCGGGCCGAGTATATTTATAGATTAGATTCAGATGCATTTTGGAGGAGCTGGAGTAGGAGGCTTCATCGATAGCTAATTATTATCTTATTTTTGCTGCATTGGTTGTTTAAAATTATCAGCATTTGTGCAGGTTTGTTATAACTGTCCAGTCTGACGATTTGTGATTTGTTATTGTACTCTAATGGTTGTATGTATATTACAGTTTTTCCTTTTGTAAAGATCATGGTTATATTATATATTGTTCTGTTGCATTGTGAGATTCCATGATTGTTTAGTTTCTTCTTCTTTTGTTCTTTCTTCTTTCTTCTACCCTAAATGATTGGTGTTTCCAATACTTGAATGCTCGACACAGAATATAGTGGGCGTATTAGTGTCGATTTTCGAGGGTTGAAAATTTCGGTTTGTTACACGTGGTATCAGAGCTTAGGTTTAGCGAACACCTCGGCTTTGGTGGGATAGACTCATTAGAGATAGGGTTAGTAATACCCTAGAATGGGTTTGAGTGTGTGTGTCTATATATATATATATATAAGCGCATATTTTTTAATGATATAATAATGTTTTATATTATGTTGATTGAACTGTAGACTGGCTTAGGATTCTGGTCACTGCGAGCAATTAACGTTGTTGATAGGGATCTCTAAACACTTGAATATGGCAATTCGACATAGTATTGTTTTGAAATTGAGTAAATGATATAATTTTACCTTGATTATATTTTATATGTAAAGGAATAATTTTTCAGAAACTATTATAGTTATGTATGGTGTATTCGGTGTTAGAGAAGGATAATATTCGATTATTACCATTTATTGTTTATTGTTTGTGCTTTAATAAAGGTTGTTTATTATTATAATCTAAAAAAGGTAAACAATTATGAAATGCTCTTATATAAGAAAGGGAATTTATAAAATGTGGATTATAAAGTATTGTTTATAATTAAAAAAATTAAACTGAGAATTTTAAAATTTAAATACCTATGATTTTGAAAATTGTTCTTCAACGCTGAGAAAGTAATGATAGTATTGTTTTGGAAGTATTTTTGACTAGAATATTTATAAGGATTTTAAAAGAGGTAGAAAGCACTGAACTCACTTTAGTCGTTGGAAAATAATTATGGTGATGACTATAGCATCATCGGTGTTCATTTTCGGGTTTCTAAGTAACGGGTTACTACTATAAAAGTTTTGTTTTGGCAAATAAAGATTATTTTAGATTCAAAAAGTATGATTTCATATATAAAGGAAATATGTATATTATTATTTCAAAATGATTTGAATTAAAAACCGGGTGTTTAATTCTTGAATTTTTAGTCAAGTGATATTGTATAGAGTCATGCATCCTATCTCTTAGGATAAGTTGGGTTTGTGCGTCTCGTTTTGAGATTTTGTTTGGAAATTTTTATTTTCTGAAATAAAATGGAGTTTTCGATGATTTTGGACAGTCGAAAACTTCTAAGTTAGAATAAATTAAGCTAAGTGTTTTGTAAAAACATAAGAGATAAGTTTTATAACTTATAAATTTGAGAATTAATCAGTTAAACAAAAATTTAAATTTGTTGGATATGAATGTTAGGAAAAGAAAATCAGAAATTGAACTATGAAATGAAATTTAACCTAAGTAAAGTTAAATGAAATTGATTATGATTTAAAATGAATATAGACTTAAGTTTTGAAGTGATAATAAACATAAATTGTGTTGTATAAAATGTTTATAACAAACTTACGTAATGGTTTTATGGAATGGTTCCTAAGTGTTATTAGCATTAAAGGAAACGTACTATGTAATAATGAACGTGAGTAAAAGAATTGGTTAATTTTTGAAAACATTGAAATAAATACGTAAGTTGTATGTAGATCATTTTATTCGCATAACTGTTTGATCCAGTTTCAAGTACACAATTTCGAGGTGATTTATACCAGTTCGAGTTAGGATTTTTTCACTCGATTCTTGACAGCGAACACTGGATACGGTTTTTTGATGTGTTGTCATATTGTTTTGATTATCATGTATAACTCTCTTTATGCTACCTAAGTAAATATAGGTTTATGGAAGCAAAAGTCACTAGTTGCTTTTGGCTTCATAAATAGAGTTTGGTCGCCCAACCAATAGGTAGACATTTATGTTGTTGTTTGGGTTTGATGATTTTATGCCCGACCACTTGGCTTTTGTTTTCTTTGGATTAATTTGGACCCGTAGTGGCCGTTTGTAGTTTTTTCGATGGAGCACTGCAAAGGAGATGCTGCCGAAATTTTCCGTGGTTTTAAAAGGACATAGAAAATTTCATAACAAATTTCAACTAATTTTTTTTGAAAAGTTAACGGGTTTGGAGGCATTTTTCTTACCTTAGTATTTTTAGGGATGAAATTATTTTAAAGAGGGAAGAACTGAACAACCTGGTTTTAGGACATTTGAATTTGGAAATATTTAATTAGTTTTATAAGTCAAATAGCTTATATTTCAAGTATAAAGGTTATTTGAATATTGGAATAATGGTTTAAACATCGAAATTATTTAAATGATTGAATCTTGAATTTAATTTGAATAAATGAATTTCAAAAGCTTATTTAAATTCAATTTAAATAATAAATGGTTAGTGTAAAATTTTATTTTAGAATTAAAAGTGATTAAAATTATTTTAATAATAATTCATTTAATTTACGAGTGAAATTATCATTCTGGGATACTATCTCAGATTTTGGCGAAATCAGTACCATTGGATTCGGAATAGCGAATTGTTGCATACCGGCGAGTTTCGTGACGATCAGACATATTGTGTGGTCGTGCGAGCTCGAAATGCATAAGAATTAATTATAGGAATTTAATGTAATATAATTTGATTTTGAAAGCTAACTTCTGTGTATGATGGAATTAGGTCATGATACTAGTTCCATTATGTTCGAAAGAGGAGTATTTATTATAGAACACCAGGCAACATGCGTCGTTTGGAGTTCGAGATTTTGGAGGGTGAATAGTGTTGGAAATAATTTTCTACACAAGGAATTCATTCTTTCTTTTATTTTCTGAACCCCTAAAACCATAATCTAAAATTATGGCCGCCATTTATATCATCCACATCTAACGGCCCAAGATCTTTGGCACCACCACAGGTGTTTATAGCCGAAGGCCCCAACTACAAAAACGTTGGCGATGACAAGATGATGCGATATGACGGTTGATTTGGTGTGGATGTTTGCGAGGCAGCCCCGATAGGGGCGCGATGTCGGCAGCTTTGTCGCGTGATTTGCGGCGGCGGAGGCGTTTTTCGAGCGTCGACAATTGGGGCATAGGATTGTCGAGGTGGGGGCTGCTCATGGGTAAAGTGCGGTAGCCAGTCGCGGACGGTGGCGGCGGTGACGAGCGAAAAATCATGATGTCGGGTTTTGGAATTTGCGGCTTGAAGATAACGATAGTGGATTAGGGTTAATCATGGTACTTAGGGGACTAATGATTGTAATTATTAAATTAATTATATTATAAAATTACAAAGTCTTATAAAATGTATAGCTTTTCATACAAGATCCACATCGAACGTGTTGCTCTCGTATCGGTGAATACTACACTGTGGAATTGGATTGGTTGGATTTGGAACTTGCAGAATTTTGTGGTAAAATCGATTGCCCGTTCGGTTTTAGTTCAAACCAGAATGCTACGGAAATAACTGGAATTTTGGTGAGTTAACTCACCTCTCTGGCCCAGTTATATTTTATATGAGTGCAGATATTTTTATTGATGCCTGTTTGTTGCTTGTTTGGATAATTTATTGCTTTATCAATTGGTTTGGATTTATTCTCGCTTTTGGAGCGGATGACCTTTTATATGTACCGCCAAATAGCGGGTGATCCATATTATATAATTATATACTGTATGTAATGTAGGGGACAGGTTGGAGGGATCTACTGTTGATTTTATTTACATATATATATATGTGTGTGTTGATATATATATATATATGTGTGTGTATATGTATGTATGTATGTATGTATGTATATGTACGTATATGAGCTGTGATGTTGAGGGATCCAACGGGATTCCTCACTGTATTGATTTAACTTTTCATATATTGTAATATGTGATTTGTTGGATGCCTGATGCATGGACAAGATTTCACTTATTTAGTGCTATAGTAGCACTGGACCTTATTTTTAGTATTTTGAAATGCTATAAAATAATGATTTTGAATTGAAATGATTTCTAAGGTGATACTTGAAATAACACTGTTTTAATATTTATTTATAAATTATCAAAAGAAGGAGTTTAATGAAATGAAATAAAAAAAATGATTTTTGGAATATTGATTTAGCTGTTTTGTTAAGTATTTTCAAATAGAGATTTTCAAACTGTATTATAAAGGTATTAAAACTTAATAATAAGTTCATCTTTAATTATAAAGAAAATACAGTTTTAAAGAAGATAGAAATAGTTTGAAACAAATATTATTGAAATGGTTTACATAAAAGATTTATCAAAGTAATATTTTATAAATAAAGGAATAGATTTATAAACGGTGTTTTATAAATATTAAAAATGGATTTGAAATTGATATTTTGTAAATAGATTTATAAATGGGATTTTATAAATAATTGAGATTTATAAATGAATAGATTTATAAATGGAATTTTATAAATAAAGAGAGTTTATAAAAAAGGAGTTTTATAAATTAGGAATGAGATTATAAAACATGGTTTAATAAATACAAAAGGGTTTATTTTGATAAGTAAAGTATGGATTTTTATAAAGGGAGATACATTACGTTTTAAAAGTTAAAATAATCTTTTAAAGGAAAGTTTTGAAAGTGAAATTTGCAAATGGAGTTTAATGGTTTTAAAAGTGATTTAAAATGTGTTAAGTGATAGAAAGACATGGATTTCAACATTTGTGTTGTAATAAATGTTTTCAAGAAAGTGAGGAAGACAGACTATAACACTGTTGTTATATTAAGTGATTTTCGAAAGGAGATGGTATACGGGGTTATTCATATCTTGTATCTGGCGTTAATATTTGAGGTCGGTAACTTATATCTATTTCGATGTTAAGAATGTCATCCATTCAAGATATGAGAGGTAATTATACCCCAATTTTATCGCCTTTATTGTTAACTAATAAATAGTTTAAGTTTGACATCGAAAATTTATATGAAGTATGATTAATCGGATCCCTATACTAGTGTTTTTGGGTTGTAATAACTATGTTTAACGCAATATTCGTTTTGACCCAATAAAGTGTGTTATGGATAATATAAAGCTTTCCTCAAAGATTAGTAAATATATTTGTTTCAGATTTAAGTACATAGAGGTATTTTCTAAGTGTTGAAAATGAAATGGTTTGTGAATATGCTTATGCCATTGAGATAAGTATATGAATTTTTTTCGAAATGTCGAAAGATTAAAAGTGGTTTTGAGAATATATCTTCATAAAGATATTTTGACATAAATATTTGGAAAGTGATTTAATTAATAAAAGATTAATTAAACTGGCATAGTGACTACTTTTGCTAGATTTTATTTTTGGTTCCTTGATTGGATATGTAAACTGATTAGTCATGTACTTAGCATAAAGCCAACTGAGTAGGCTTGATTATTATTTGATGTTAAGAATGATGATTTGAGTAGAGCAGAGTGACTACGGTGCTCTAATCTACCGTGTTTCTTTCTTGGCCGAAGGATAGCAAGTTGAGAATTGAAAACACGATAAGTCTGCGAGACTTTGTTTCCATATGAGGTTGAGGGCCTCTTATCGATTGTTGGTCTGGAGAGACTGAGATCAGATTTATCCAAAAACCACTTCGAACCAACCTATGTGTTCGAAAGTGAAATTTACTTGAAGACAATGATTATGAAGACAGAGATCTTCATGATGTAGGGCTGCTTACCGCTAACCTCTCCGGTGATTCCTATATTATATATATATATATATAATAAAGCAAATACTTCCCAAGTGAAGCCTTTTTTGAACTGCCAGAAATGCCCAATTCTACTTAGAAAACAAATTTGCTCCCCACCTTTCAAAGAAGGGACATATTTGTCTTATATCATTCTATCCACCACGCTCCAGTTTTCCATCCCATTTACTCCTATAACAGGTTTCTCAGGCCCACTTCCCTTTCCTCCTTACGTTTTATTCACAAACCAAACAAAGCAGAAAAAGGCAAAAATTTGGTCCACTACAACTGTACATAAATGGAATAACTACCAAAAAATTAACATCGGCGATGCGAAAGTTTCACTACCATAATCTCTAATCCTGAACAACAATTAAATGACGACAGTCAAAGCATTCAAAGGGTTCGACAAAGAGAGCAACTTCGGCTATGTTTGGAAGGTATCTACTGATATGAAATTATTCTATTTGACTAAAGATCAATTTGTTGTGTAGCAGATTTAATATTAACCTGAAATTAATATTTTAGGTTTCTATTTTTTATTTTTTTGAAGTACGATTCATTTGCTCAGTAGCAAATTGAATGTGGGAGGTGTGAGGGAACAAACTGGTTAGAACTGACAAATAGATTGGAGGAACTGTCGGATTGGAAGACAAGGAATTATCAAATTGGAAGATGATTCAGTCACCATTCAAGGTAGAACGTTTACTTTGTTTTATTGATATTTATAAATTTTATCAGATGCAAAGGAAATATCGATCAGGAAATATATATATATATATATATATATTGGTTATGTATGTCCTGCAACTATTGTCCTTCATTAGATATTTATAAATTTTGGGTTCCTGGATTTTTGAATTTGATTCTCTGAACGATGCTTTAGTGTTATACCTTTGTACAACTAAACTGATATTATATTGTATATGATTTTATATTTGCGAGGTATTGGCACATTATATATTATTCTTTGAATGATTCATTGATGTTGTTCAGTAGGTGATAATGCAAGCCATTGCCGACTATCCCTTTTTCACATGCGTTTCATTTTCTCTAGCGGGTTTGTTGATTAATATGATAATTAACCTTTTTAGTTCACTGTAGTACAACCTATTCACTATTATTGATCATAAGGTTGTTTTCCTGAATTACCGTGTAAATAACATTCTCCTTATCATGTTAAACACCTCTTTGTTGCACAAAGAGAAAATCACATAGAACTTTTCTCATCACTTCCCTACCCCATCATGTAATTATAACCACAGTACCATGTCCTTCTACAAAGGATTCAAAAGTGTTGATATATACTTTGATGAAGCAACAATAGTAGATTTGTATTCTATGTTTGTTAATCTTTTTTTCCTTTATTAATACACTTTCAAATGAGTATTGGGTAGATGATTTATATGTGAGAGATAGATATTTCCTGATTGATGTTTTTTTTCCTTTGCACCAACCAGACTTGCAAACTTCAACTACAGTATATCAAGTAAGTATTCTTTCATGAATTCTTTCTCACTGCATTAGTTAAGGACAATATTTGACTTAAATGTGCGATGCAGTAGCACAGACATTCCATAAGGAGCCTTTATATGTACATTTATTAGCCAATCAACAAGCATCCAATTCGTTGTTCGATGGTGTGTAGCTATTAACCTCTCAACCATTTCAAAATTGCATGTCCACATCTAATATTTTTAATTATGGTTTTCTTCTTTAGTATCATATTTAAAATATGAAAATGTGACTTTTCATTCAATATTGCATACTGAGTTTGCTTTCAGTTCGGAATTCAGAAGATTGGGTTTATTTCTATTCTTAGGTTATGCCTATCCATTATGAAATAACTATATTTAAACAGAATAGAAGATACAAGTTTCTTATCAATTTTGTACTTTTCAAATTTTCCATCTCCTAAAGTAGTTTTCCTAAATTTTTTATCCTTATTTTCATTCCATTGTTAGAAAATATTCATAATTATTTGTAGAGGGTTTGTAACTGGGTTTCTTCAAACAGTTATTTTTGGAATTCAATTTTTTTAAATTTCTGCATTCATTCTTTAATTTCAAATTTTGATCTTTTCTAACCGATTGATTTATTTCTTAATTTTGTAACCCTTCTTATTTTAACTTTTATGGTTTGAGAATATTCTTTATTCAATTATTCCGACTTTTATTCTGTTTTACAAAGGTATCGTAATCAGACATTTGAGGATATAATGTTCTGATCAATAAATGTTTATTTAGAAACTTCTTTTATATTAAAAATTAGAGTATCATTATGCTTATTAAATTTGATATTCAAAGCAGATGATCTTCACTTTTGATTTTCGAAAAGTAAAATTTTGAGTTACTGGTTTTTGTAAATATTTCACTTACTAATTTATCATAACACTTCATTCTCTATCTGTTGGTTCTAGGGCTGTCAATTTCCTACACGACCTGAAACCCGCACAGAAATTAGCAGGTTAACCCGACCCGTTAATTTGGCGGGTCATTTTCGGGTCAACCCGAATTTGACCCGTTTATAAACGGGTGGGTTTCGGGTTGACCCGCTAACCCGAAATTGACCCGTTAACAACCCGTTTATACTGATATAGGTTGACCCGACCCGACCCATTTATGACCCGTTTGTACCTTATACGGGTTGACCCGACCCGTTTACGACCCATTTTGACCCGTTTACGACCCGTTCCGACCCGTTTACGATCCAATTATACCTTATACGGGTTGACCCGACCCGTTTACGACCCATTTACGACCTGTTATACGGGTTGACCCGACCCATTTACGACCCGACCCGAGCCGTTTATAATCGGGTTTCACGGGTCAGGTCGGATCAACCCATTTATAAACGGGTCGGTTTCGGGTTGAGCTTTTCTGACCCGTTTAATAAACGGGTTGACTCGACCCATTTAAAATCAACCCGAACCCGACTTGACCCGACCCAAACCCGACCCAACCCGACCCATTGACAACCCTAGTTGGTTCCTAAAATTTGTAAGTTCCTTTTTCGTTAACTAATTTTCTAAATTATACCTTAGAAATCTTGCTTTTTCCTATATTCAAAATACTCCTTATTTTAGGTAGTGCTTTCTATGGTTTGAAAAGATCCTTGACTTATGCATCTCATTAGTTATTTTAATTGTGTTTCTGTTATTTATAATTCAAACATTGTAATATAACAGATAAATGTACTTTCTTTTCTTGATGATAGAGTACTAAATGATGCTATTGCAATTCAAAAATAGAGACACGTAGCTCTTTTATGGATTGCAATTTTTCCGACCTTTGTTCATAGTTCAGAGTTACACCAATTGTACGTGGAAGAAATATATTACTTTTTAGGAAGAAGAAAAAAAGTATTTTAGCATTTATATATGGTTGGAGTTTATGAAGCTTGGGATTTATAAAGCCGACAGTTAATAGCATAGACCATTGTCAATTTTTTTTCAGTTGATTCGTATTCATGATTTGGTATATTGAGTAAACTAAACAAATAAACTGGTCTTGCTATGATTAGTCACAAGTAAAACTTTAAATCATTGCAAAACATATCTCATTTATATCTTAAGCCTTATAGTTTAGGGTGAACTAACCTTTTACAAGCGTTTCATGGTCATAAGATAATCAATTTTGATTATAAATGGCCAGCAAAAGAGCCAAAGAGTTATGATTTAAAGTCCTTTCAAACACAGAAAATCAATAATTAATCATTCATTTTTTTTTGTGAGAGTTAGATGACATTTTTAGTGACTTATATGTTCAATTTTCCAGAAAATAATAGTTTATTTACATTACCTTAGCGTTTATATGACAATAAACCTTCATTGGAATTTTATATGTTTACTTAATAAATATATTATCCACAACTGCGATTTTTTTATGTTTACTGTTCTCTATTGCTATGTGTATGTGTTTTGGTTACTTGAAATATAAAATCAAACACAATTTAAACTTAAAAATTGGTATATTGGTGTTTATTTGATACATGGAAAGTGAGTATAATTACAGGGTGTGATCTTTCTTAGGAGCAAGCAAGTGACTCTTTTTTAAATTTCTTTTACAGATAAAGAATTTATAACTAACCATTCAATTACGTTTATGTGAATTGAATGGCATTTATGGAGACTTATAAGTTATTTTTATACCTATTAGTTATTTCCTGACAAAATTTCTGTCAGTTATTTGCTTCAACGAGTAGAAATTTTAGAATTACATTTCATTTTACAGAGATTTCAAATGTTAAACCTTATTTAGAATGGTATTATGGTGAAATTTAGTTTTGTACCTGCATTAAACACAGTTTCTTAGGTTCTATTTTTAATGT
The DNA here is from genome assembly GCA_030737815.1 of Allium fistulosum. Taxonomy (NCBI): domain Eukaryota; kingdom Viridiplantae; phylum Streptophyta; class Magnoliopsida; order Asparagales; family Amaryllidaceae; genus Allium; species Allium fistulosum. Next base: position 914,159,351 of record CM060907.1, on the reverse strand, counting down.
TTCAATTTGTGCATTTTTTTCCTTTCACATTTTCACTATTTACCCATGCATCTCTGTTTTATGCTATATTTCGTAAATTTTGTTCATATCTAATGAATATGTTACATTCTATTTGTAGATAGAGATGCAGTGAGCTCTTTTTTCCGTTTTAATTTTCAAATTTCCATTTGGTTTATATCATATATACACACAACAAATCAAGAGTTTTGAATTACTAGCTAATGACAATTTACTATAGTTGCTCTTACCAATTTTTTCTTTTTTTAATAATATTTGTTATCTTATAATAGTCTATAATCGTTTATGCCTTGAATTAAATATACATGCAGTAATCGGATGGGCTAAAAGGCTAGATGTGCATGTTGTTAAAATATTGAGATTGAATAACTTACCAAGTTTGATAATTGTGAATGCAGTAATTATTGGATAACAGATAATTTCTTCCTTTATATTCAATTCAGTGTTCAATTTTCATATCATAAGACATTTAATAACTGTTATTCTTTCCATATTCCAGCATGAATTTCAATTATGGAAATAAAAATAGTAAGCTCATGTATCTTTGCTAAAACAATTCAAGTTTAATGTAACGACCCACCTTATTTCAAGATCTTATTTAATTCTAATCATCCTTTCCATTTGTAAATCATAAATTTTAATTATTCACAATATTTAATTTCAAGATCTTATTTAATTTAATATTTTTCATTATTGAAAAATACGGGTTGTTACATTTAAACCAAAGGAACGAAAATAAGGCAGCAATTGCTTTTTATTCAATAGTTTTGATTGATTGATTCATAAATTGTGTTTTTATAGTCAAATTGAATTTGTAATCAGTGTATGGAGCAGTGAGGAAATTAACATGCTAAGAGCAACATGTGAAGAAATGGAAAAGATTACAAGAGATGAAACTTCTGAAAAATAGAAATGGAAATGTGTATTAATTCAATCTTAGTTCTACTGTTAGTCTCAAGTCTCATACTCATTATTTGGTAATTGCTAATGTATTGAGAATCTATACCTCTTCAATGTTTTATTTAAATTTTATTTTGATAATATGGCAATTAGCTGAAAAAGGGAATCAAATGGGGACCTAATGACAAGTATGGAATAGTGAATAATATTGTTGCATTGTTTTGTTTCTATTACATATAATTAAATTATTTTAGTTTGATATTAGTTGATTTTTATAGTTTGTTTCTGGAGATTTGGGAAATCAGTTTCTTCTCACTTTCTTCGATATTACACCAATAAGTAAAATCGTATTTAGTTAAATAATAATATATGCAATTCCATAATTGACTGAGTCATGTCAAATCATAATTGACATGAGTTACTTTTATATCGCCCATCAAATTAGTCATATTAATTGCGAGATAACATGCATCTTTATATTTAGTTCTCACTAGATTTTTATCATCGGTACTTCAAAAATGAGTTACAGTAAATACATCATGATTTCAAGCAACACTTCAAAAAAATTCAACGTATTTAACTGTTCGTTTTCAAACATTGTACAAGTTCCCAAGCTATTATCAAAACTGCAATAAATGAAGCTCCATACATATAAATGATTAAATTAAAATAAAACATTTGATAAATTATTTTTTATATGTTTGCTTAATTAAAGAGTCAGGCTAAATTTGTCAGCTTGGATTCTTTCGATTTTCAACAAAATAAAAAAGTGAGAACTGTATGCTTGACCGTGATGTAAAAAGTGTGATATAGAACTTTATAAACCATGTTACATTAACTTTAGCTAATAACTTCTTATTTTTATTGTTTGTAGTGCCTTCATAAAGAAGTTTGAAGAAAGTATGGTAGCCCAAAGCATTTTCGCTGAGCGCGGGATTTTCAGTTGTAGTTTTGTTGTTATTTTAAACTATGCTTCACTCTTGCAAATTAAGCTTTGGAGATCGACTGGACAGATAAATCTATTCTCCATGATTTGCAGATTTGTAGAGCTACTATAATCATTAGTATGCTATATATTCTGTATTATTATAGTATTTATAATCAGAAATTCTTGCTTGTGATTATTCGTGCATTCGTAGTTTGTGCGAAAATATTCATGCTCATCTTTATGTGTTGTCCCTAACTCCAAATGTAGATATATTTTGGAGTTTTTAAATACCAGTCCCCCTTGTGCATGTGCATCGTACGTGCCAAAGTACTCGTGTATATATATATATATATATATATAGTGGTAGTAACACCTTCATTCTAAAAATCTTCGATGCAAAGACTGCTCGCTACCAATCCTATGGATGATTCCCAAAAAGGATGTAGTAGAAGGGTACCTTCAGTTTGTCCTGTTCCTGAACAACTTGTATAATTGAATTTATGACATTGCATTCTAAGACCACATACATTGTTTTTTACAAACATACATATGTTTGGTGGTGTAGGAGGTAACCCCTCTTACACTTAACACCCTTCCCTGAGGCGTATAAACTCGGAGGTTGTACTTTTGGGGAAATCAATTAGTGTGTTGTTGGAAATGGTAATGTGGCATTCAAAAGTGGGATTAGTCACGTGAATGGTAAAACGTTACCTCAGGCCTCACAAATCGGGAAAGACAAAAATATGGTAGATGCGACATGATTAAGTGGGTCGCTCCCATTAGAAGATGATCATCACCTTTCTAGATTACCCTTCATATTTCAGATTTTTTTTATGTCGTGGCCATGGATAGGTCTGGAACGATCGAGGTGATGACATATTCGATACTATCTATGGTAGAGGTAAGCCGATCCTGTGTTGGTAGAAGGCAGTGGGGCTGTGCCTCGGTACATTCTTCTATATATATACTGTATGGAAGGTAGTCCCTTACCTTGTCATTGTTGGAAATCCATTCTTCAATACGTGCCTTTATGGTTTTGATTGTAGAGCTTAGTATGTTGGAATTTAATCAATATTACAATTTTGGCTATTTTAATATGTTATTTGAAAAGGAATTTCAAAGCAATGTCATTAGAAATAATATCAAATGATTTGATAAAAATGTTTGATTATCGTAAGGTGAAAACCCGTCCATGTTTATACGCGGCGTGGTCTTATGAGATACCTTTATTTCAAAAGGTTTTCTAGCATTAAAATTCAATTGAGATGTGTTTTCACACGCTGGTTTACTAGACTAGTCCGGGCGTTCTTCCCTTTTAATGCTTGGGTCGGACTGACTATATTTACATATTAGATTCAGATGCATTTTGGTGGAGCTTGGAGCAGGAGGCTTCATTGATAGCTAGTTATTATCTTATTTTTGCTACATTGGTTGTTTAAAATTATCAGCATTTGTGAGGACAGGTTGTTATAACTGTCCAGGCTAATGATTAGTGATTTGTTGTTATACTCTGATGGATGTATGTATATTACAGTTTTTTCTTTTGTAAAGATCATGGTTATGTTATATATTATTCCGTTGCGTTGTGAGATTCCATGATTGTTTAGTTTCTTCTTCTTTCTTTTACATTAACGATCGGTATTTCCGGCACTTGAATGCTTGGCACGCAATACAGTGGACGTATTAGTTTCGATTTTCGAGGGTCGAAAATTCTAATTGGTTACAAATCCTGTCTTGACTTTACCTTCAAGTCGAGAATTTTTCGAACTACAAAACGTAGCTCAACCCTAGATAAATCTAGAGTTCGAAATTAAAAAGGGAAAATAACAACAATTCCCCTTGAAACAATTTAAAGATTCTCTATGCAAAATAAAAATAAAAAAAACGAAGGGCTTTAAAATAAGATTTCCTATCCCTTTGATTCCTTTTGACAGTTCCAATTTGGACTTCCTCTTATAACACGTCTCCAAAAAAATGATTTTTCCATTCTTTTTTTCTGGTTGCCTTAAAAAAAATCACGTGATTGCTGCCTTTGGTGATAGGTTTGATCCATCACCGCCTTTTGGAACTCCGTGTAGATCTCGCCATCCATTGATTTTGTTCATGTCGCCAATTCTTATGTCGTTGCAAATCGTTGTTGTTTGTAGAGCAATGAGGAGGATCGAGTCTTTTGGAATTTGGAAACCGGAGATCTCGAGTGGAGGTTGAAGATGCTCTGCCTAATGTGAAGCTTCCTTTGAACGGCGATGAGATGCTTTGCCTGAAGTTAGCCTGAAGTTTGAGGTACGCAAGATATTGACATCTGACAATTGTTGATGCTGAGATGCTGATGAGCACAAATTTTCTATTAAGTGGTTTACTGCAAAATAAAAGAGTGAAGAGGATAAGAGAGGGAGTAAGAAGAGGATGAAGCAAAGAAACGAAGAATTATTTTCCAGCCTACCTATTCTTGTGCATTTCATTGCTATATATAGATTCATTCAAGCTTTGTAGGTCATTCTAGACCCTTCATTTGTAACAAACAAATTATATAAAAAAGAAAAGAGAAATTTGTTATAATAGTTAGTGTTGTCACTTTCAATGCATTAGTCCTTATAATGAATTGGTAATTTGTTGGATGGTACTGCATCAATATTGTCTCATTACCATTCCCTCGAAATCGATCTTGTCCTCAAGGTCGAAAATGCTTCTATGTCCGACATTCCACCGAGATCAAAATGTAGATTTCTCTTTGCATTGTCATATGTTTGTAGTGCAAACAGTCATTGAATCGCTCTCAAATTTGAAGTTGTGAACTGCCCTAAGTATGGTTTGTTGTAGTTCATTGTTTTTGGGTATGATGATGTCATTCATCTTGCAGGCATCAATAGTTATGAGGCCTCTGGATCAGCTGTTGTAGCAGTGCAGTGAGAGTTGAGGAGCTTGAAGTTGGGTCCGGAGATAGCCAGCTGCAGTCCGTCAGAGCTCGAACGGGACAAAGTGTCGATTGTTATGATTCGGTCATAGGAGGGCGAGTGGGGATGAGTGACTGATAGGAAGGAGTTGTTTCCTGTGAGAATCTTGTTGTCGATGTTGGCAGAGGTTGTGATGATGGAAGTGCCGATGTTGTTAGGGAGAGCGATTTTGGAGGAAATGGAGGTGTTGAGAGGATAGTAGTTGGGGGAAAGAGCATTGAGTTTGGGGTTGAAGGTTGGTTTGAGGGGATAGATGAGGTTGGTTAATGGGGTAGGAAGTTGAGGAAAAGGGTGAGAGATGAGGATTTGGGGACCGGATTTACTGACGAGGAAAGGTGGAGGGTGGTTTTGGGAGATGTGAAGAAAAATGGAGGAGGAATGTTTTTGGAAGTGAATTGAAGGGATGATGGTGGAGGAGAGGTTTGGGAAGAGGAGAGGAGTGAGGTTTTCGTTGTTGGAGTCGAGAAGGAAGCATAGAGAAAAGGAGTAGCAGATCGATCGGTAATGGCATCATGGATGGTTGTAATGATGTAGATGGAAGTGTCCATGTTGTTGAAGAGGGCAGTTTTGGATAGGGTTGGAGAAGGTGGTAAGGGTGGTTGTAGTTTGTGTTGGTTATAGGTATTTGGGGATGTGATTGATGATTGAGGTGATGGTGGAGGGATGGAAGAAATTTCGACCACGACATCGGTTAAAATTTCGACGATGTGTCGTAAGATTGCGCTTTGAAATGAAGAGTTGTTCAGATTTCGATGAGTTGACATTGTCGGGTTTGGAGCATGGCTTCTCGGGTGGCTAAGCTTGCTTGGATAGTTTCCATGGCGGTTTGTGGTGTCGTTGAGACTAACGGTGTCATCAATAGGGCGGTTGTGAGTGGTGGTTGTTCCATTGACCATGGTGTTCAAATCGAGTGGTGGTTGTTCCATTGACCATGGTGTTCAAATCGAGTGAAAGCACCAAATTGATGAGCACAAGTTTTCTGTTAAGTGGTTTACTGTTAAATAAAAGTGTGAAGTAGAGAAGAGAGAGTTAGAAGAAGAATAGGTAAAGACGTGAAGAAAGAATTATTTTCCAACCTACCTATTCTCGTGCATTTCGTTGCTATATAAAGATTCATACAAGCTTTTGTGACCACTTTTATATAGATGGACATTTCCTATTGGTAGGTCATTCCACTACAACAAAATATCATTTTTATAACGAGCAATGCAAGTTATATTAGGTGTTTAACAACAAGCTTGCAACCGTCGTAACATGCGCAGTTGTAATATACCGATGAGATTGTACAACTGTTTATGAGCGCTGTAAATGTTCGTTGTAATAAAAGTTTTTTACAGCTGCCAAAGGCCGTTGCAGTGGGATCTTTTGCAACTACTTTTGGCAGTTGTAATAGATTTATTTACAACTGTTTTCGACCGTTGTAATAGATCTCTTTTACAACTGGTTTTCCCCGTTGTTAAAAAAAGCAATATTAAAAAAAATTAAAGCATTAGTGCAACAGATATGCAGATCGTACTCAGAATTACTAAAAAACCATAACAAATTATGCATTCACATCGTTTATAAAGTCTTAATATAATTATAAATCATCGTCGTTCAAGCCAAAACTAATATAAAAAAAGCTGAATACAAACAATACAAATGATAATTAGAGTGATCTCATCGTTTCTAGTAGGATCAACAACGGTTGTATCAATACCTACTCCATCGGGCTTAATTGCGACAACTTCATCAACAAGGTGGACCATTTTTTAAACACCTTTGGCAACTACCTTAACAAGTACATCAAAGCACACAAAGGAGCAGGGACATTAGCGTAGAGTTTCAGAGCATCGAGACATAGCAGGGTAACAGCATGAGATACAAAACTATCTAAGACATTCTCACAAGCATTTAGAGTGCACTGCAAAATAGAAGCACAACATCAAATTCCATAGCCGAAGCACCTTCAACTCCTTCAGATTTACACACGCGACCAATACGGCACTCAGTTTGCACACAACCAGAACAACATTCTCCAACATAGCAAGAATCTAGTAGTCATAGATATCTCCATCAACGCATAGCAGCAGTAATGCAACACATAGTAAAATGCAAAATTATGTTAGTTTTTAGCTCAAAGCTGCATATTACTCTCATGCAGCAAATTGATTTCCTTTACCTGCATAAAAAAAAATAGTGAATATCTACAATGTCATATGCCATAATTTAAAACCAAGTATATCAAACAGTTGAGCGTTCAAATAAGAAAGGAACGAAGATTTTCCCTCTAAAGCTAACAATTAGTGGTCAGAGAATTTGATCTGAAAGCTGTAAATGCACCAGCATAAAATAGAAGAGGATATCCAAAGCACTATCAAAACCAAACATCATCTTTTATGTCTACAAGATTATTTGTTATTGTTAACAAAACCAAATGCACAAAAATAAAACCAACCGACGGCTCTGGAGATATCTGTTTGCTCAAAATTAGAATATGATAAAAATCCAGGTGAGGAGAAAAAGAAGTATAGGTTACATTATAAATCGAACACCAATATGGGTTATATCATAACTTACGCATTGTTATTAGTGTGGCTCCTCCAAAGGATATAACGACGTGCCCATAATTGCTTCCCGTTAATTATGAATTAGCTTTTTGAGTGCCATTCAGTACTTGAAAAACGTTTGATGTATGTGAAATGTAACAGAAGCATATTGAGGTGGCATGTCTCCATTTGATGTCTGAATATGTATAGACTCCACGTCTCCAAAATACCTGTCCAAAATAAGAAGACAACTTTAAAAAATCAAATGCAATTTCCAACTCACTTACGTATGCTACTTTTCTTAATTTGGATAGAGCATCACACTTTACAGATGATAATATGGATAGCCTGTTTTGACTGTATATATAAAATTCAATTTTTGAAACAAGTATTAGAGTTCAACCATTTTAGATATACTACATAAAAAGAGCTACATTACTGAATTATGAAAGGATATATTGTTAGAATACCACTAACCAGAATATGAAATTGTGCATCAGCGGAATATGGATTTTAAAGCTAAATTACCACTAGATGAGGGTAAATAGTGCTTAATGGATTATATGAATATTTTTTAAATTCTTTAAGATTTTACTTGAAATGATGTAATTAACAATCACAGAATCAAAGTGCGGATAAAAGTGAATGCAGTAAAAGTAAAAAGGATAGAACACCATGATTTTATACTGGTTTGGAGTTACCCTACATCCAGTCCCGCACAATTTCTTGTACGGATTTCATTTCAAATAGTAAATGCAAAAATAATTTCAATTTCAAAGCTACGAGACGACACACCCACTAAAATCCCGACCGCTGGGTGGAGTCACTTGCCGGGCTACAAGCAAACCTACTAGATTTACGGGCTACTAAGCACATCCAATTGAATTTACGGTCTACAATCACACCCACAAGTATTGCAGTATGATTTGATAGAGTTTACAGACTCAAATCTTCGATCTTGATTACAATTGATCCTATAACTCTTGGATAGTACTTTGGTCTTGGTTTGAGTGGGAGAGATGACAGAAATCGAGAGTAGATGAAGGAGAATCAAACTAGTGATGATTGAATTTGATTCTGGTTGAATTTTGGCAGAGTTTAGATATATTTTGATTTAGAAAATGAGAGAGTGGAAGGAGGAGAGATGAATAAGAAAATGATGATTAAAAATTCGTTTGGAAGTCTGGTATTCATAGAGGAATAACGGTCATGTCCATTCGTAAAGAGATACGACGAAAAGGCACTTCTTTTGAAACTTAAATTTTAAAAAAATCGATCACTATGTCAACTAGGGGTGTTACGGTTGCGGTAATCGTCGTTATTACCACCAACTGTAACCGTTGTTGATGGTTATAAATTCTTATAACCGTTACCGCAACCGTCTGTTATGGTTAACCGTCGTATTTTCAATTCTGAAGCATGTCGTACATATATTTTCAATTATATGCATTATTGATGATAAATTGATATAGCTCTAACTGTTTTTTGCAAATTTATTTATTTGTTTATAAAACGACCAACATGCATTCACATGTTATTAGTTCATTAAGACGCATATTATTAATGTACAAGTTATTCCTTTAAGTTAAATTACTAATTTTTATACTTTAATTTTAAATATTACACAAAAAAATCATGTACGGTTGGTATGGTTAACCGCGGTTTTCAAATTCTTCAACCGTTACCGTTATAGATGGCAACCGCATGAGCGGTTGGTGAGGTTGAGCGGTTGAGCGATTCCACCGTAACAGCCCTAATGTCAACATACATACATATAGTATGTCGACATACTCTTTTAAAAAACATTGAAAATACTTTAAAACATTATTTTGAAAGCTTGTTGTTTAGTAAAATAGTTTGATACTTTGTAAAAACATTTAAGCATAGTTTATACATATTTTAATCATAATAAAATTTAATAAAACTTTATATAATAATTTTGAAAATTTTAATATAATGTAAATTATATATATATATATAATCAATATAATTATAACTTATTAAAGTATAAACAAAAATTTAATATACATATAAACTTAAAAACACAAAAATAATATCTTTATAAGTATAAGAGATTGAAAATCATTTTGATAAATATTTTAAAAAGATTATTTTAAAACCAGGGTATTTAAAAAACAATTTAAAACAAAATTAGGGAGAGAGAGAGATCAGGAAAGTTCTATCAAGGTTTTAACATAAATTCTATAACTCTATAAATTATTTGGAATATCTTAAAATTTTGAACTCTTCAATACTCATGAGTCTTCGTTCTCCAACTCTTGAAACTCTATATCAGCATCTTGAATATACTTCTGATATTGTACAGTCTTCTTAACCAATACCTCTCTATTATCCCGCACTATATACTATATATAACTTAATAAAATAGTTGTTATCATCAAAACCAATACCTAGGTACTAATAATCTCTCCCTTTTTGATGATGACAACTCTGTATATAAAATATAATATAACTCCCTCGGGTTATAAAACTTCCCACTAATCTATGCCTAGATTATATATATTTTTCTCCCTTTGTCATCAACAAAAATAACCATCTAAAACTATAACTCTAACATTAACTCTTACTCTAATTCTAACTTTAATTCCTCTTAAATAAAATACTAATTGATATATGTAAGAATTATATATAATGATGATGAGAATGATTGTATAAAAACAATAAGTGATATGTAAAATTAGATAATCATGAAATAATCATAATCAATCTAAATATCCATCCAATCCAACAACGTTAATGTCACATACCATTCAAACTAATCCACATAAATAAAACCAATCAAATCCAAACCAAATCGAGTATTATTATTTATATACAATCAAACATATTTAAACTAGACATTTTAAGGAACTTTAACTCATCTATCAACGCTAAAGATTGGATCCCCATTGTTAGCATCTCAATCTTCCTCATCATTGTTGATGTCACACTCTAGACTGATGGTTGGTTCTTCGTTGTTTAAGACAGAAATCATCCATCCAATCGCATCGAAATGCCTTTCTTACTCCTTAATCATTTGCATTTGACTCAATTCTAAGTGCCCCTGGTTCCTTAGGATGAAAGAAAGAATGTTCTTGAATGATTGAAGAGTTTGTTCGAGGTTTTCGGTTAGTTTTTGGATAGAGGTTAGAGTTTAGGAATGAAAATGAAGAAGAAAGAGACATGAAACAAATGATTTTTGGTCCTAATGGGTATTTAAATGGATGACAATTCGTTGCAAATGAATAGACGCTTGCTGTCTATTTAATTTTCAAAAATAAAAAATTTGGAAAATTACCATTGTATGTCGACATAGATACCCAAGGTATGTCGACATATATAAAGAAATTTTCAAAACAATTTTGTTTTGATATTCTAATGTATTTAGCTTATACATTTATACTTGTATGTTTTCCAAAGATGATAAACAATGTATAACAGCAAGGAAAAAGATTTTTCATTCATATTAGATGATGATCACATAGCTCATACACTAAAATAATGAAAAAATATATAAGATCAAACAAAATTCAAACTAAAATGACCAAATACATACATTCATAAGTAGCTAGATAGATAGTAAACTAGAAAGATGCAGATGAAGAAGAGGATGAAGATATCCTAAGCTTGTGTTTCAGTTTTCCAAAGAATTTGTTCACTTTGTTGGGAAGCAGTGGTTACTTTCTTACTAACAAAACGCTTGAGAATATTTTGATTTTCAACAGTCTTCTTTTGATTGTTGAGAAGGTCTTTGTTGTTGGTCGAAGAGGAAAATCAATGATTTCTAAGGAGGTTTCCTCCTCCTCCTCCTCTTCTTCAATATCCATATCTTCTCCATCTTCCTCTTCCCTCTTCTCTAATTTCTTCCTTCTCTTCATAATCTAACATTTCCTCTTTCTCCATAAAAGTTTCATATGGATTGAAAAAGGGTATAATTTTCATAAGAGCGATGTTGGCTTTGTTAACCATAAAAATTCACTTAAGAATAAAGGTATGAAAGAAGGCTCATTAAAAAGTGCTGGGCTCCACAAGAATTGAAGACATGGGTTTTGCCGAAGTTCAAAAGCAACACCTCGAAGGTATTGAAATAGCTTTCGAAGGAGTCGCAAGCGCCAATTTCCCTTACAAATGACAAGCGAAACAAAAGCTTTCGAAGGGGTGGAAAAGAAAGCAAAGTTACCATCCCGCCTCATGTAGACCTTTCGATGCAAATGGATCCACATATATAAGAGAGACTAGTATGGGTTCAAAATACCTTTTGCAGATATTGAACGATAGACTCACACATAATTCTTTAAAATAACAGGTTTGTCATTATCAATCTACTACTTGAAGAAGTAATTCCAATACGTACCTTTCGAAAGCAAGAATAAGCCTTTCGAAACGATTGGAATCCTTCGAAGGCATAATGAAAACTACACATGAAGGCCTAGCATCCTTTCGCTAAGATCCAGTCATCACTCACCATTCCTTTCAAAGCTATATGGAAGCTCAACTCATCTCTCACTTGCAACATCATAGCAACACAAAACGGAGAACGCTCCACCCCCCCTTCGATGAAGTCGAAAGCCTTCTAGTAAAAAGCAAAGTAAAAGAGGTGCTCAAACTTTAACGGCAGCAGAAGGTTATCAAGGTAATCCTTTCGACTGGGTCGAAAGGTCTGATATTAAAAGATGGAGGCATAAGAATAAATGAGAAGAGATAAAAGAAAAGTCTTTTGACCACATCGAAAGAAGGTGTGTAGAAAGATGAAGGAAGGCCTTTCGAATGAAGAGAAAGAATGGGCATGGAAGGGGATCGACCTACCTCTATAAATATGACCCTAGGGGTCAGAGTTTCGGACCAAATTTTGGAATTCTAAATCCCCTCTCTTATTTAATAGAAAATCAAATCTTTGTAACCCTAAATTGATTTGGGGAAAAACTCTCTTAGTTGTAACTCAATTTGGATAAACACAAAAGGAGGAAGCGCATGGATTCAATATAGATTTTGATTATAAGAAGGATCATTTCAGCCTTTAGCTTGACTAATGACCAATTGCACATGATGCTTACTTATTTTTTTTAACTCTTGTTTGTCTTATGCGATGCAATGGGATCAACTTAGACAATGTGAATTCGAACCATATTATCATCATGTATCATGATATCAAATGTTAAATTAAGATAATGATAGTGTTTCTATGTTAATAAGTTCATGAAACTTATATTGTCCGAGATGTTATTCCATTGCGTATCGAATATATAACTTGTATATTATACATTGAGTCCACTTTGAAAGAATGATCACTCTTTCGACCCGATCGAAAATGATGTTTCAAAAGAGAGTCGATGCATGAATACTAAGTTACTCTAGCTGGATGGATATCTTCGAAAGAAGTACTTATATTACAAAACATATAACCCTTTCGAAGAAGTTCTTTCCAAAATAGCAGAAACAATGCCGTCGAAAGTAAATTCTTCTTTTAATGGGCGAAATGATCCCATCGATACAATCGAAAGGGATAAATAACCAATATCTTTCTTCCCATATAAAAGGGGATGCAACTGACCCTTTCGACTCACTCGAAAGGGGTCATGAAGGAGATGTTCTCTCCTTAACCTTCATTTCAAGGGGGTTGATTGGACATCTTAACTACAATTAACATTTTCATAAGGCTATCCTTCATAAGAAATCCGTCTTAATCAACTCATTCGAAAGAGGTTTCAAAGAGATCAGCCACTTCTAAAAACTTTCTTTTGAGATGTTAATAACATTCCTAGTTAATAACTTAGCTTTAGGGTGTTGACAAGTTTTCTTGTTAACATTTTTGGCGCTAGAAGGAGGGCTCGAACCTCCACCCTTGTGGTTATCTTATAGACTAATTATGGAAATTTAACTTGGTGTAGGAAAATGAAATCTAAAAGGCTTAGTTGAATGGCCGAAGAAGCCATACACACCACAACTTTAGAAGAAAATATAACCCCAATTTTCAATTTGGAGGGAGTTGTGCAAGGGCAACCGTCAACCCTAGCTCAACGAGACGACAATGCAATCAAAATAAAGTACTTAGAGCAACAATTGCTGGAAATGCGAGAGCTTCTCAAAGCAGCACTATCTCAAAAGTCTTCCAAAATAGCAAAACCAACGACTGGAGATGAGGCGATCTTTCCTAGAAGAAACTTAAAGGCTTATACCAATAAGGGCAAGAGAAAAGTAGATTTGGCATCATCAAAGAAAAAAGAGCGTTATCTGATTAAAGTCGATCATCAAGGAAGGATACTAGACAAATCTCTCAAGCAATCTGGAAGCTCGATATCAAAATAATATTGCCCAAACCGAAAATGCTATCATGACACCAAACCTTATTTGAAAGACGTAATGGAAAGGGTAGTTAAAGACATGCTAAATGCTAAGGGGAAGAGGACTTTGGACGAGCGAGCAAATGTCAATGAATGAGTATCTCCGTTCATAGATGAGATCATGTCAACAGTTATCCTATCTTATATCGAGATCCCAACCTTGAAGTACCATGGAACTACTAACCCTGATGATCACTTAATGGCTTCTGATAGTCAAATGGATCTTTATAATGCTTCTGGAGCTGTTCGATGCAGACTGTTTCCGGTAATGCTTCAAGGGGCAGCCGCTAAATGGTATTGACAATATCGTGAAAAGGCGATCTATTCGTGGAAATAGTTTTCTTATGAATTCTCTGCTCAATTTTATATATCTAAGGATCCAACCATCGATTATACTGTTCTAGCCAACATTATGCAAAGATAGGAGAATCACTGGGTGATTACCTCAAAAGGTTCAATACAGAAGCACTGAAAGCTAAAGACATGAATGACAGGGATAAGATCGTTGCAGTACATTCCGGATTGATAGGGAATACACCATTTTGGAAGGAACTCTTTATCCATGGGTGTAAGGATTTGCAGGAATTTCATTTTCGAGCTGATAAATTCATTCGAATGGATGAATTATATTACGCTAGCAAGAAAGCTAATCCTACGAAGGAAAGTGGAAGGTTTGGTTTAGATTGAGGACACAAAAGAACAAGGTGGGATGAGCCCAATACTACTTCAATTGCTTTAAACAAGCCATTGTCTTATATATATATATATATATATATATATATATATATATATGCAACAACCAAGGAGAAGGTTAACTTCCCGACTTTGTTTAAGGCCAAAAATTATCCTGAAGAGAGAAAGGGGGATGACTATTGTGCTTATCATAAAGTAAACGACCATAAAACTGATGAATGTCAGGTGTTAGCTGTAATCATTCAGAAACAAATCCATAAAGGGCATTTGAAGGAATTCATCCAAGATAAGCAAAAGGCACCACAGACTGGTGATGTCCGCAAAAATTTCCTAGCAACGCTGTTAACATCTTGGAAGAAGAAGATCAGTTAAGCTTGACTCCGCCATTGAATAGGATTGATGTAATCCATGGAGGGCCACACCCAGTAGGGACTAGCAAGGGGGCCAGAAACAGATACATTAAAGAAGCTATAGGGAGAGTGTTCTCCATTCAAGAAGAGACCCCGCTTAAAAGTCCACAGCTCAATGTATTGACGCCAAATCTTGTTGCTACCAATATCCATCACCCTCATAACGACCCCTCATGATCATGGCTCAAATTGGACTGTCCATAGTGTCCAAGATTCTTGCAGATACTGGTAGCGCAGTCAATGTTATTTTTCAAACATGCCTTTGATCAAATGGGCTTCCCAGAAGACAAGCTAGAACCCAGCCTTGAACCTATCTTTGGGTTCAACAACAAGGGGTCGACTCCAATAGGGCAAGTGAAGTTGCTAGTGCATATGGGAGTACCTTCATGCTGCCGGACTTTTGAAACACTCTTCGTAATCATCAACCAACCCTCATACTACAACGCTTTTTCTGGCCGACCCACGCTTGATGAGGTAGATGCTTTTATCTCACCAAAATATCTAATGGTAAAATTCTTAACTAAGAGGGGTTGGGGCACTATCCACGAAGAACAATTTGGCTCTCGCAAGATGTACTTTGCAACGCTTGATCAATATAAGAGGGAGTATTTTGTTTACTTTGATTCTTCTACTGTTTTTCAGCCTTTGAATGATGGATTTTTACATCCAACATTCGAAGCAAAAATAAGGTCTAATAAAACTAATAAATGTATACATGAAAGATACATCTCCTCTAGAAGCAAGAGAAAGAGGACCGATGCTAATTCCGTAGAAGAAGGAGAAATCATCACAGAATTTGATTGCCGTGAAGAAGTGGATAGGATAAAACCTATAGAAGACCTTGAGGAGACATGTGTAGACCCAAATGATTCAACCAAAATAGTCAAAGTGGGAAAGGAGTTGGAAAGCAGCTTGAAGAAAGACTTGATTCAGTTTCTTAAATCCAATAAAGACGTGTTTGCATGGTCTCATTCAGATATGGTTGGGATTGATCCATATGTTATGAGCCATGCACTAAACATTAATCCGGAAGCGACCCCTATCAGACAGAAGATGGGACAATTGGATAAAGTGCGGTCCAATGCCCTAAAAGAGGAAGTTAAAAGGCTCCTCGAAGATAGATTCATTCGGGAAGTCTTCTACCCAAAGTAGCTAGCGAACCCAGTATTGGTAAAGAAGTCGAATGGAAAGTGGAGGACTTGCGTCAATTATATTGACTTGAACAAAGCCTGTCCAAAAGATTGTTACCCATTGCCCTGGATAGATTAGTTGGTTAATGCAACTAGTGGACATAGATTGTTTTCCCTCATGGACGCTTACTCGGGAAAAAAACAGATACCCATGTTTAAACCAGATGAAGAACGCATTGGTTTCATTACCGATTGGGGAATTTTCTGCTACAAAGCAATGCCTTTCGGGTTAAAGAATGCAGGGGCTACCTATCAAAGATTAGTCAATAAAATGTTCAAAGAAAAGATCGGTAGAAATATGGAAGTTTACGTTGACGATATGCTAGTAAAATCTTATGAAGCTAGGAGTCACCTTGAAGACCTAAAAGAGATGTTCGAAGTATTACGGAAATATCAAATGAAACTGAATCCTCGGAAATGCTCTTTCGGGGTCCAATCATGGAAGTTTTTAGGCTATATTGTGAGTGCTCAAGGAAAGGCTAGTCCAGACCAAATTCAAGCTATCAAGGATATGGACGAGCCCAAAACTAGTAATGATGTAATGACTTTAAACGGTAGGGTAGCCCCCCTAAGCATGTTCATTTCCAAGGCGTCTGATAAGTGCATTCCCTTTTTCAATGTAATCAAGAAGAAGAAAAACTTTGAATGAGGAGAAGACTGTAAGAAAGCCTTTCAAGAGTTGAAAAATCATTTGGAAAAACCACCAATACTATCCAGTTCCAAGAATGGTGAAGTCTTGTACTTATACATAGCAGTTTCGGGACAAGCGGTTAGTTCAGTTTTGATCAGAGAGGAAAGTGGAACACAACTTCTTGTTTATTATGTGAGCAGGCGGTTAACAAAAGTAGAGGTTTGGTAACCCGTAATAGAAAAATTAGCTTACTGATTGATACTTACCGCAAGAAAACTTAGAGCATACTTCCAAGCGCATCAAATCAGAATATTGACTAACTTTCCACCCAAATAAGTCTTTAGTAAGCCTGAAACTTCGGATAGGATAGTAAAGTGGGGAATTGAACTTAGCCAGTATGACATTGAATTTCAACCATGGGTAGCTATCAAAGGACAAGCATTAGCGGACTTTAATAATGAGTGCACAAACTTGGTTAAAAACAATCGGAAAAGGAAAAGGATCAAAAACCCGTATGGCAGTTTTTTGTGGATGGCGCATCAAATAAGCAAGGAGCCAGAGCAAGATATGTCATAATAACACCAGACGGACACCGCCTACACTATGCAATGAAGTTAGGGTTTCCCGCAATAAATAATGTAGCGAATATGAATCGATGGTAGCAGGATTGACTCTAGCCTTAGAACTCAAAATCCCACGAATTCTAGTCTTTAGTTATTCTCAATTAATGGTAAACCAGATAAAGCAAGTATATCAGACTAAGGATGCCAAACTATCTTTATATGTAAAGAAAGTATTGAAAGTGCTTGCCTTATTTGATGATTTTTCTATACATCAAGTTCTAAGGGGAGAAAACTCTCAGGCAGATTCATTAGCAAAATTTGCTAGTTCAAGAGGAGTCCTAAAAACCCAAATCGTACTAGTAGGGTACCAAGAAAATCCAAGTATTGAAGAGGGAATACCGAAACAAAGGAAGGAATTGTTATTTCTAACTAGATCCCAAGCCATGGCACAAGAAAGAGAAGAAAGGGAGATTAGTGAAGAAGTTCCAAATGAGAGGATTGATCATCTAAGGACAAATGACTGTTATAGTGACACTTAGATGTCGCCTATTGTGAAGCATCTTTCCAAAGGGATATTACCATCCGACAAAGTGGAATCTAGGAAAATCAGGCGACAAGCTTCGACTTTCACAATGGTATGTGTGAGTCTAGAAGGTGGGATGAAATTGTTGGTGGAAGCGCATGAAGGATTTTGCGGAGACTATTCCAATGGGGCAAAGTTGGCAAAGAAGATAATGAGACAAGGCTTTTATTGGCCACAAATGGCAAGTCAAGCTATTGAGTATGTAAAGAAATGTGAAAGATGCCAGAAATACTCAAAGATTCCTCGATTGCCACCAAGTCAATTCACTCCGATTCTGTGCAGTTAATGCTCCGCTATTACCCCACTATAACCCTGCTATATCTCATAGCAGGGTTCTACCGCTACGATTTTTCCATATAGCCCCAAATATAGCCTTTCCGCTTTAAGCCCCGCTATTTCCGCTATATCTCGTTATTCCCGCTATATTACGCTATTTCCGCTATATCTTCTTTAAAAGAAATGAATTGAAAATGGACATTTATGCATTATAAAAATTATGAAATTAATTTATTTAATTGAATTATTAATATATTTTCAAAAATGAAAATACTCTAATATTCTACTAGATTCAATTATGTTATATAACAGTTTTACGTTTATTTACATTATTCACACATGTTTTCATTTAAAATTATTTATGTATTAATTATAATTCAATTGAATGTTAATTTTTCATTTGATTACCATTTATATATTTGTAAAAACATTAAATATGAGTTTTATATGCTATTTTAGAGTCGTCCGCTATATCCCGATATATCCTCGCTGTATCCCCGCTATGACTTTTTGCACCTCCGCCGCATTGAATCTGCTGAGCGCTTTAACTACACAACTCCGATTTTAAGTTCATAGCCTTTCGATATATGGGGAATCGACTTAATCGAGTCACTGCCAATTTCCAAAGGAGGAGCAAGATATGATGTAGTCGCTATAGACTACTTTATTAAGTGGGTAGAGGCAGAACCACTCCCCAAAATCACTTCTGGGAAAGTGCTTAGATTCGTCATTAAAAACATTATTACTAGATTCGAGATCCTCTATAAGATTATATATAATAATGGAACACAATTTGAAAGTGAAGAGATTTATCGGTTTTTCCATAAGAATGGGATTATTAAAAGCTTTTCTTCCGTGGCACATCCAAAGGCTAATAGAACCGGTGAAGCTGCAAATAAGATTATTAAGACTATCTTGAAAAAGTGATTGAATAAAGCCAAAGGGAATTAGGTAGAAGAATTGCCACTTGTACTCCGGGCCTTTCGAACATCCACTAGAACTGCAACAGGGCATACCCCTTATTCTTTAACATACGGGTGTAAAGCGATGTTGCCAATTAAAATTGAGATGCCCTCACATCCTAGAATCTCATATGCATTTGATCCAAACTAGGAATTGAAGAAAGAGTCATTAGATTTAATACATGAATTAAAGGATGAAGCAGCTATCCGAACTGTAGAATAGCAGAGAAGAATCTTAAAATACTACAGTTCAAAAGTGAAGACAAGATCATTTCAAGAGGAAGACTTAGTACTCCGAAGGGTGATGGCAAACACAAGAAATCCTGTGGATGAATCGCTAGGACCAAATTGGGAAGGTTCCCTAATTGTATGCAAAGTAATTCCCATTGGAGCTTACAAGTTATGTGGACCGGACGACAATATAGTTCCTAGAACGTGGAATGCGGAACACTTGCGACCATATTTTCTTGCAATGAATGAATAAAGCATCTCTTCCTTAAAGAAAAGTCTACATGGTTGGGAGTAGAATTCTCCTTGCACCACGCTATGGCTAGGTTACGGCATCGACAAGCCCTTGACTGCGCCACGCTATGGCCAGGTCAAGGCACCTCTTGGAGGGAGGACGGAGTAAGCCCTTGGTCCTGCCACGCTATGGCCTGGCCAAGGCACCAAACAAGTCCTTGATCACGCCCTCTATGGCCAGGTCAAGGCGCCTTCTGGAGGGAGGATAGAGTAAGCCCTTGGTCCCGCCACACTATGGCCTTGCCAAGGCACCGAACAAGCTTTCAGTCCCGCCTACAAGGCCTAACTGGAGCGCCTCCTGGAAGGAGGTTAGGTAAGTCCTTGGGTCCTACTTATGAATAAGCTAACCAAGCGCACCAGACAACAACGGACTAAGATTTCTAAGCTTGAGAAGTGGCATATCAAACAATGGACTAAGACGTCCGAGCCCGAGAAGCGGCATATCAAACAATGGACTGGGACATCCAAGACTGGGAAGCAATGGATCAAATGACGACAATATACAAGGCCTAAATGGTGACACATGTCAAGGGAGTAGAACCCAAGGAAGCGGTACAGAATAGAAGACCTAAATAAAAATCTACAGCCTCCGATTGGTTATCAAAGAAGAATTTTTGAACTTCACTTATTAATACCCAAATATGGGTTTCAGGTCAATCATCGTTAAATTCGGGACTTTGCTTATTAATGCCAGAGTTAGGGTTTTGGGTCTTTACTAATAGTCTATGGTTTTCATCATACCTGAATCTGGGTTGTGGAGCTATTACTATTAACTCCTGGACTTCACTCATTAATGCCCGAATCTGGGCTCTAGACTTTTATTATGGAGACCATTATTATGGATTTCTAATTACCATTTACTAAAACTCGAATCTGGGTTTTGGGTCTCTTATTATTGACTTTTGAACTTCATTTATTAATACCCGAATTAGGTTTGGGATCTCTAGTCTTCCTAATACCTGAATTTGGGTTTCCTTTTACCATTGATTTCTGGATTTCACTTGTTAATGCCCGAATCTGGGTTCCCAAGGCAGTTGGTATTGAGATCTCAATGGATTTCTGTTCTTTGATTAAAACTTTGAGTTTGTCTTATTTATATCCGAATCGTGTAACTAGTTTATTGCTACTAACTTTTGCACAATATTTATCAATATCTGAATCTCAGTCCCATGATCATTGTTATTTCCAATAGGGGTTTCTAAATACCTATTACTTATCCCCAAATAAGGATAGATGGTTTTCTATGACTATTTTATAGATGACAGCTCATGGCCTTTTATTACCAAACATTTGTTGTCACCAGCGGAAAACTTCGGTACTTCAATTAGTATACGCATGGTTTTCTATTAATATGATGGGAGTTCAATTTATGAACTTCTTTTATAACTATAAAAGTTGGATGGTGGGACTTCCATTATTTCCAGACAAGAGTTCTTGGTTCCCAATCATTTACAATTGTGAATTTCTTATCACTTATTAACTTCAAATGATGGTCAACTAATTACTTTCAGAATTAGAGTTCTGGTACTCTACTATACTAACATCATCTTCAATTATATGGGAAACAAATCACCGAACATATTTTTATATAAGTCTTGGTCTAACAATAGAGAATGTTATTTACTTTAAACTTTGCAGGGAAACGAGGTCATTAAGAATGGAGTAGTTATTAAATTTTTTGTCCTAAAGAACTAAAGCTCCTTTCACCAAGGGGGAGGGAAAAATGTTAACCATAAAAATTCACTTAAAAATAAAGGTACGAAAGAAGGCTCATTAAAAAGTGCTGGGATCCACAAGAATTGAAGGCATGGGTTTTGCCGAAGTTCAAAAGCAGTGTTTCGAAGGTATTGAGATAGCTTTCGAAGGAGTTGCAAGTGCCAGGTGCCCTTACAAATGACAAGCGAAACAAAAGCTTTCGAAGGGGTGGAAAAGAAAGTAAATTTATCCTCCCGCCTCATCTAAACCTTTTGACACAGATGGATCCGCATATATAAGAGAGGCTACTATGGGTTCAAAACACCTTTCGAAGATATTGAACGATAGACTCGCACACAATTGCTTCAAAACAGTGGGTTTCGTCGTTATCAATCTACTACTTGAAGAAGTGATTTGTAACGACCCGTAATTTTCGATAATTAAAAATTGTTAATTTAATAAAGGTTTGTGATTTAATGTTGGAAGAAATAAAATTTTCGTGATTAAATAAGTATGTAATTGGGTTAAAATGTAATATTATTAATTTAAGGTAATCGATAACTGCTTAAACTGAAATTCCAATTAACTGAAATGATAAAAAAAAGCTATGATTGGTCATAGATTGTAAATAAATTATAATAATGTATGTATTAAATTATAGTAATGTATGTATTAATTGATAACTGGATTTAAGAAGAAATTGATAATTTAAAGGATGTATTGATTAATTAAATAATGTGTAATAAATAGAAATCGGATAGAATTGGTATAGTGTAAGTGGTTATAACTTTTGTTGTAAATAATAAACTTACAAATTTTATTAAATGTAGAATGGTGACAATTGTTATTTGTTACCAATTTAATTAATCAATTACAAATAAATGTAAATAAATGTTACATTGACGTGAGTTAATACAATAACTGCAAATTAGGAATGGAATAAAATGTACAGAAATATCAATTACACTCATAAGATAATAAATTGATTTAATAATAATAAATGAAACCAAGATAAATGAAGTTGTGGGATTTTAAATTTTAATTAATGTCAAAATCAAGAAAGGTTCAATATTATTGTAATACTGCAACTAGTATGGTAAAATATGATAATTGTAGAATATTTGTGTAATAAGGTATAAACAAATGTTAACTATGTTTATAGAGTAATAATGGATTTAATAAAAAGTTTGAAATCAAATTAAAACAATTTATTGGAATTTAATTTTCAATAAATTGGATTAATTGCAGTTGAAATTGAAAACTGTAATTAGTGAAATAATTAACACTGAATTGATATTTAAATTTGTTTAAATTATTGTAAATGTCTAAGTAATCAAAAATGATGAAAATTTGTTAGTTATAAATATCGAATTAAAAAAATGATTAATTAGTTTAATGCTAATTTATTTAATTAATGTGAAAATAGCCATTTTGCAACTGTCTTGTATTTCAACGAAACCAGTTCCATCGGATCCGTAACAGTGAATTAGTGTAAGGTTTCAAGTTTCATAGCGATCGGACTTGTCGTTTGATCGTACGGACTCGAAACGCGTAGAGATCAATTTAATTAAAATCAATTGAAATCAATTTGAAATAAACTGATTTTCAAGCCAACTTCTTTATACGATGGAATTAGGACTTGAAACCTGTTTCATTGAGTTTAAAGCTATCAAAAACATCTATTTTGATATATGGGATGACCCATTTTCGTTTCGGGAATGAAATGGGCTTTTCGGGTCGTTTATCGTTTAACATTCAAATCAATCTAGCCCATTCATTCCTATTTTCTGATCTGCCTATATATAGCCCGTTATAAACCCTAACTATTTCTTATTCCAATTGTTTGCACGTATAATTCTATCTACTTCTCTCTTTCCAATGACAGACAAACCAAAACCAATTCCATATTCAATTGCAAACCAAAAATCAAACTCCTCCAAACCATATCAAAGTTGAAGTGTCAAAAATAAATGAATTTATCGGAACTGAGTTATTGAAAATGTTTGGATATAACTTTGAAGTTTATTTAAACTAATTTAAACTATTTTAATTAATTTAAACTATTTTAATCAATTTAAAACTATTTAATTTATTTTAATTTATTATAACCTATATAATCCAATTTAATATATTTTACCTATTTTAAACTAATTAAATTTATTTAATCTATTTTAAATCTATTTAATATAATTTAAATCTATTTAATCTATTTTAAAATTATTTAATCTATTTAAAACCTACTTAATATAATTTGAATCTATTTAACCTACGTTAATTTATTTAAATCATTTCACATCTAATTAAATCTATTAAATCATTTTAAAAATCTAATTAATCAAATTTAAATCTATTTGAACTATTTTACCATTTTAAAACTAATTTACTATTTTAAATTATTTTCAAATTATCAAAACTATTTATGACTATCTAAATTATTTTCTAAAATTTCAGACTGTGTAAAGTTGAAGTATTTATATTTAAATCCTTGATGATGATACAACCTAAGTTGGAATTCGGAATTGATACCCTTTTGTGAATTTACATATTTGAGTAAATATGATTTGAAAGCGAAGACGATTTTGAAATTGAATATGGTTTTGAAAGTGAATATGATTTCGAAAGTGATATGGTTTGAAATCGAATATGATATTTTGATATTAAGTATGAATTGACTTTTGAAATGTAAAACAACCGTTCGGTGTGTAATAAGCGTTTGGTTGTTAAAGAGACCGGGATTGTATATTGTCATACTCTCTACCAATACCGAAAACCACTTTAACAACTGTGTACGTGGTGGAGATTCTAGAAATGAAGTAGGATGGTTTGGTGAAGGATTCTGTATGAGGTATTTACGTGACCCTGACTCCCGTGAGTCAGCTTAGATGTGACTAAAATAGGAGCCACGCCGGGTCAAGTGAGGTGATTCCTCCTATCGGGCACATTTCTTCGATACCATTCTATTACTTTGTGATTGATTTGGTGGCCACCCCTTGATTTGATTTGGGAGTGTGTTCTGAGGTGGGCGGTAGTAGCTGCTATGCATTACCATCAGTCCGGATCAGCCATTGGTATATCTACCCTGGCATTGCCTCGAGTGCCGTGTTCACATGCCCTATCGCGCCTTCTACGAGTTTGTTTTGTACCATACCAATGGAGTGCCCTCTGGGTAAACCTCACGGAGGAGCGTACGGTACTGTATAGACTATGGGAATATATAAAATGTGTTAAGGGGGATATGGGTAACGCCTTAACGCTATTTTAATACTTTTACTTTACTGTAGACATATTATAATAGCATATTGTACTACATGCATATAGTTTAACGGATCCTTAGGAGATATAAATCACGAACATCTCTTAAGTTACTGCACCCACGTTAGACACTAGATATGAGATGTCAAACCCCGTAAACATCTCCGATGCCGTTACACTCATTTTTATTTACTGTTGATTTAACTTACATAAGATCTTTTAGTTCCGACTCGAGTGTTTTGTCTTTTCAATTCGCTCGGGTCAGCCTGAGCATTTCAAGGTTGAAGAACTTATTTCTGGAGGACAAAGACGAAGGTTTGTACTATTATTATTCATTATACTTATTCCACAACATCATGTTGTTCCGCTGCATTTATTTATTTCTGTTTTATGTAACTCTGATTTTTGTGTGGTAAAAGAATAATCAAATGTATTTATAAAACAGCTTCATGAACTGTTATTTGATTGTTATATTTTGTCATTCCGCTGCGAGATTCTATATTTGTTTTATTTCTTTCTCTTTTCTTATTTACCCCATAACAATCTGCCCTTTTGAATGGTTTGAGTCTGACATGTGTGTCCGCTTAAAACGTCCAAAAAGGCAGGTCGTTACATGATTCCAATACGTACCTTTCGAAAGTAAGAATAATCCTTTCGAAATGATTGGAATCCTTCGAAGGCATTATGAAAACTCCACATGAAGGCCCAGCGTCCTTTCGCTAAGATCTAGTCATCACCCACCATTCCTTTCGATGCTATGTGGAAGCTCAACTCATCTCTCACTTGCAACAACATAGCAACACAAAGCGGAGAATGCTCCTACCCCGTTTTGATGAAGTCGTAAGTAGTCCAGTAAAAAGCAAAGTAAAAGAGGCGCTCAAACTTTAATGACAGCGGAAGGCTGTCAAGGTAATCCTTTCGACTGGGTCGAAAGGTCTGATATGGAAAGGCAGAGGCGTAAGAATGAATGAGAAGGGATAAAAGAAAATTCTTTCGACCGCATCGAAAGAAGGCGTGCAGAAGGATGAAGGAAGGCCTTTCGACCACGTCAAAAGGATGCGTGCAGAAGGTTGAAGGAAGGTCTTTCGACCGAAGCGAAAGAATGAGCGTGGAAGGGGATCAACCTGTATTTGTAAATATGATCCCAGGGGTCGGAGTTTGGGGACCTAATTTTGGAATTCTAAATTCTCTCTCTTATTTCATAGAAAATCAAATCTTTATAACCCTAAATCGATTTAGGGAAAAATATCTTACTTGTAACTCAATTTGGATAAACGCAAAAGGAGGAAGCGCATGGATTCAATATACATTTTGATTATGAGAAGGATCATTTAAGCCATTAGCTTGACTAGTGACCAATTGCACATGATGCTTACTTATTTTCTTAACTCTTATTTGTATTATGCGATGCAATTGGATCAACTTAGACAATGTGAATTCGAACCATATTATCATCTTGTATCATGATTCAAAATATTAAATTAAGATGATGATAGTGTTTCTATGTTAATAAGTTCATAGAACTTATATTGTCCGAGATGTTATTCCATTGCGTATCAAATATATAACTTGTATATTATACATCGAGTCCACTTTGAAAGAATGATCACCCTTTCGACTCGATCGAAAAGGACGTTCGAAAGAGACTCGATGCATCAATACTAAGTTTACGCTAGCTGGATGGTATCTTCGAAAGAAGTACTTATATTACAAAGCATATAACATTTTCGAAGGAGTTCTTTCCAAAATAGCAGAAACAATGCCGTCGAAAGTAAATTCTTCTTTTAATGGGCGAAATGATCCCATCGATACAATCGAAAGGGATAAATAACCAATATCTTTCTTCCCATATAAAAGGGGATGCAACTGACCCTTTCGACTCACTCGAAAGGGGTCATGAAGGAGATGTTCTCTCCTTAACCTTCATTTCAAGGGGGTTGATTGGACTTCTTAACTGTAATTAACATTTTCATAAGGCTATCCTCTATATGCAATCCGTCCTAATCAACTCATTCGAAAGGGGTTTCGAAGAGATTGGTCACCTCTAATAACTTTCTTTTGAGATGTTAACAACATTCCTTATTAACAACTTAGCTTTTGGGTGTTGATAAGTTTTCTTGTTAACGGGCTTGATTAAAGTCTTTACGAGAGACAAATTCCTCTCCTTTAAAGTCAACACCAAATTAATTGAAGATTCGAGTAAGATACACACCATGAAATAGTGTGTTTTCATGATTAGAAAGATTTTTGGGATAAAATTCATCTAAAATAACATGAGCCAACTTATGTCGTATTGACCATAAATGGCGAAAAGAGATTTGCACACTTTTAGAGTTGGATGTTGAAATTTCCCGATCGAGGAGTGATACTTTATAGTAAGAGAAAGTTTAAAATTATTGCTCTTGGACTAAAGTTTCGGTTTTTGGATTCAAAATCATTATCGCCTTCAAAAATGTTGTGAAATACTTCGCGATTTTGATCATCAATTTTAAAAGATGTAAGGTCCAATCCGGTAGATTTACATCCAAGAATGGTACCCAAAAGTTCACAATTTAGGACTATTAAAGTTCCTTTTACACTACTCCATAATTCTCCTTCATTACCCTCGTGAAATTTTCCTTTCAAGTTTGCATAAAACATTTTGACCAAGTTTGGATAGCAAACAAAAACATTTTGAGAAGCATCAGTTAAATCGAGATATCCATATTGTAAACAAAGAAAATCAAATTCATAAGTAGAAAAATCATTGAAAATTGAAAATCTTCCCGTAGAAACCTTTCCAAAATTCATATAACTAATATAGGCTTCCATAGCTTCTTGATCATTGAAGAGAAAATTCTTAATATTTTTGGAAAGTCTCATAGATGAGAAGTGCTTGAGGAAGCTATTGATGAAGAGTTTTGAAGACATAAGAGAGTTAATGAAATTTGGAAATTTATAAGTGAAATGAATGGATAAAGATAAAAATAATAAATAGAGAATCAAATAACATGTTCTCTGGTCAAGGGACACCTTTTCAGAACATGAGGTAGGTGAAAAGGTGGAGGAAAATTTTAAATTTTGAATTTGAAATTCAAAATCTGCCTAAGAATGTCGACATATATTAGGGGTGTATTTCGACGTACATGTTCGAATTTTTGAAAAATGATTTTTTTAACCACGTCCTATTTTATTATGTATATCTATTTATAGTTATTCTATTTACAGAAAAATTAATTTATAAATTATTTTAAAAATATATTTTATATTATTATTATATTACTAAAATATATAAAATATTTAAATTTAAAATATAATCACACAATATTCAACTAATACTATTATTAATCTATTGGATATTCCTAACAACCAATAAAGCGACAAAAAACAATTCATTCAAGAAATTAAAACTTTTGAAATATTAAAAGCGTTTCTTTTTCTAATCTGTTTCACCATTTCGTTCTGAATTATGTATTGTTGTAAAACACATGTTAGCAATTTCTGTATTTGATTCATTATCACTTGCGGATGTGTCTGAATCATCTAATGTTGCAGTATAGGCTCTTTTCTGTTTTCTAGATGAATTAGTGTTTGGTGTAGTTTTCAGTTTATCAGGAAGTGGACAGTCTCGGTTTAAATGGCTAGGTTCATCGTAGTATCTAATGCCATTTCATCTTCCACTTCCGCTTTCTAGAATTTTGTTGTCATTTCTTTTGAAATTGTTCATCTTCCTATATTTTAGACATTTTCTGAAATTCTTTGTCATGAAAGCAATTTCTTTATCGTCATCGCTGTCTGAATCCATATTATCTGTCATTGCATTAAAAGCTATAGATTTCTTCTCTATTGCTTTGCTTTCTCCCTTGCCCTGCATTTCTGCTTCAAACGACATTAAATTGCCAATTAACTCTTTAGTTTTAGAGTGATAATTTCATTCGCCTCTTCGATTGTAAGAGTCTTTTGATCCCATTCTGGAGTAAGTGAATTGAGGAACTTTATCCTCCTTAGAAAAACTTTTACCCGGTACAATAAGTGAGTGTACTATCTTGGAATCCACTATACATATAGAATATGGACTCATTTGGACTCATTATGAATAATTGAAACTGGTTTGTTAACATGGAAATTTTAGTCTGTTTGACCTTATTTGTGCCTTCATGTGTAATTTGCAAAGTTCTCAAAATTTCAAAAGCAGACTTAAATATAAATACTCTATTAAATTCATTTCTATCTAGTAAGCAAAATAATATATTCATAGCCTTAGTGTTACTTTGTGCAACTGCTTTTTGGCAGCAGTCCACTAGGCAACATTAGTCTCGGGTTTAGTGTACTCGGTTTCTATTATATTCCAACTGTGTCTAAACCAATTGACTGTAAATAAATTTTCATTCTACATGACCAATATGTGTAATTACTACCATTACAAAGTGAAGGTCTAGCAGTAGATTGTCCTTCGACAAATGAGTTACTAAGAGTGTATTAATAGTGTTGCTAACAGTACTATTATGAGTGTTGCTAGCCGTTTAAACTTTTTCAAAAATCAGATGATGAATACTTTGAAAACCAATGCTCCATTACCTAACGTGAATTGATGGAATAGGGATCTTAAGGCTAAATTAACTCTAAAGGGGAGTGAATAGTGTTTAATGGATTATGTGAATATTTTTTTAAATTCTTTAAGATTCTACTTGGAATGATGTAATTAACAATCACAGAATCAAAGTGCAAATAAAAGTAAATACAGAAAAGTAAAAGGAAAGAACACACCAGAATTTTATACTGGTTCGGAGTTTCCCTATATCCATTCCCACACAATTCCTTGTTCATTCTTTTCAACTAGTAAATGCAAATACATTCTCGATTTCAAGGCTACGAGACACGACCTCTAGAATCTTGACCTCTAGGTAGAGTACCTTAATTTTCAAGCTACAAGCACATCCACTAGATTTACGGGCTACTAAGCACACCCAATGATTTTAGCGGCTACAATCACACCCACGAGTATAGCAGTATGATTTGATAGAGTTTTATAGACTCAGATCTTCGATCTTGATTACAAACGATCCTATAACTCTTGAGTATCACTTTGATCTCGATTTGAGTGAGAGAGATGAGAGAAATAAGAGAGTAGATGAAGGAGAATCAAACTAGTGATGATTGAATTTGATTCTGATTGAATTTCGGCAGAGTTTGGGTATATTTTGAATTAGAAAATGAAAGAGTGGAAGGGGAGAGATGGAAAAGAAAATGGTGATTAAAAATTCGTTTGGAAGTTTGGTATATGTAGGGGAACAAAGGTCATATCCATTCGTGAAAAGATAAGACGAAAAGACACTTCTTTTAAAATTTAAATTTTGAAAAAATCGGCCACTATGTTGACATACTCTTTTAAAATACTTTAAAACAATATTTTGAAAGCTCGTTGTTTTGTAAAATTGTTTTTTACTTTGTAAAATCATTTAAGCATAGTTTATACATTTTTTAATCATTATAAACTTAATAAAACTTTATATAATGATTTTGAAAATTTTAATATAATGTAAATAATATATATATATATGTGTATATATATACACATATAAAATCAATATAATTATAACTTACTAAAGTATATATATATATACAAACTTAAAAATACTAAAATAATATTTTTATAAGTATAAGAGATTGAAAATCATTTTGAGTAATATTTTGAAAAGATTATTTTAAAACCAGGTTGTTTGAAAAACAATTTAAAACAAAATTAGAGAAGGAGAGAGAGACTGGGAAAGTGATATCAAGGTTTTAACATAAATTCTACAACTTTATAACTTATCTCGAACATCTTGAAATCTTGAACTCTTCAATACTTATGAGTCTTCATTCTCCAACTCTTGAAACTCTATATCGACATCTTGAATCTACTCTAGATACTATACAGCCTTCTAAATCAACATCTATCTACTATCTTGCACTACATACTGTTGGAATGCGGATTACAGATCTTAAGGCTGGTTTAACACTAGAGGGGGGGGGGGTGAATAGTGGTTAATGGATTTTATGGAAATTTTAAGATCTTTTAAAATTAAACACAGACAGATGCAATTTATAAAAAAAGAGACAATCACAGAATCAGACAGAGAAGCAAATAGTAAATAAAAAGCAGTAGAAGGAAAGAACACATCAGAATTTTATACTGGTTTGGAGTTACCCTACATCCATTCCCACACAATTTCTTGTGCGGATTTCTTTTCCAATATAATGCCGATATTACAACCTCAATTTCAAGGCTATGAGATACACCCTCCTGTCTTCGAGTCCAGGGCAAACTCTCTTGATTTAACCAGGCTACAAGATCACCTAATTTATTTACGGGCTATAATCACACCCAATTGATTTACTGGCACACTGTTTCCAATAGCACTTTGATAGATAGAGATACTCGATATACTTCTTTGATTACAAATGATCCTATAACTCTTAATAGCAGTGAGATCTTTGAGAGAGAGTGGCAGAGAATCAAACTAGAGATGATCAAGTTTGATTCACTTAGGATTTTGGTAGAGTTTTGTTAAAATATAAGAGAATATTTGAGTGGAGAAGAAGGAGTGAAGAAATTAATAAAAACTAATTTAAAATTCGTTGAAAACAACTGGTATTTATAGAAGAACAACAGTCATGTCCATTAGTGAAAGGTTATGACGAATATACACTTCATTTGAGAATTTGAAAATTGAATTTCTACGGTCACCATATCGACATGGGGGGATGGGGTATGTCGACATACCCTAGTGAATTTTGAAAACTGATTTTTGTTTTTGAAAGATATTTTCTTTCTAAAACTTGTCAAAACAATTTCTAAAGTTTTTAAACCATTTTAAATATAGTTAAACTTATAAAAGAGATTTAAAAAGTAATCTTAAAAATATATAATATATAAAATAAAAGTAATATAAAAACTAAGTATAGAATATATTTTTGAGATTTAAAGCTTATAATATTAAAACCAGGAGATAGTTTAAAAACAAGAGATGATTCCGAATTCAAAATATAAAAGATAATAAAAATAGTTTAAGGCTAAAATACTTAAACTGAGAGAGATGACTTTAAAAAGTTTTTGGAAAAATATTTAAAATAAATCATTTTGAAAATTTCGTGGATTCTATTCCACTAGAGAAGGTCGTGAGTTCTATCCCACTAAAGAGGTCGTAGGTTCCATCCCACTTTTAAAGCGAGAAGGTGGATTCCATTCCACTATTAAAATCCGAATAAAGATTTTAGTGCTATTATGAAGTTTTAACATAAATCTAGACACTATTACTTATCTTGATATCTTGAACTCTTGAAATCTTGAACTCTTGATATTCATGAGTCTTCAGTCTTGGTTTCTTCAATCTTGAATTCGTCAGTCTTGAATCTCTATACTCAGTCTTAAATCTTTATAGTGTACAGTCTTCATTCTTAGTACTTGTATATGTATATATATCCTGTATATATATATAGAGAAGAATATTTGTATTTATATTTTATAACAAGTCCTAAGGTTGTTTTCATCAAAACCATCATCTCAGGAACTAACAATCTCCCCCTTTTTGATGACGACAACCTTTGTTTATAAAATCTACTCCGCAAAACCCTGATTCTACTCTAACTCCCCCTTATTCCAACAAATCCTCTTTAATCTACTAACTCCCCCTTAATCTAAGCCTATAGAACCTATTTTATAATTCTCCCCCTTTGATAAATATACTGATTGATTATGTTTGAAATTTTCATATCTCTCACATTTACCTTACTATATTTTACTCATATTATTATCTGTCTCATTTATATTCTAGTATACTGTAATATTATCCGATATAGTGCTATAGTATTAGTTTGAGGGGGAGTTATGTAGTTTATAATTCTTGAGGGGAAGATATTCAATAGAAAATAAGGAGATTTTGAAAGTATGCATTATTCTAGAAGAAACAGGTATTTATATGGTTAGAAAGTCGTTCGAAATGAATAGACACAAGGTAGTTATGTCAATTTAAATTTTAAAACAAAATCTACTTTCTGGCCATTACATGTCGACATGGGGGGTAGGGGGATGTCGACATGCCCCTGTTGATTTTGGAAATTTTCTTTGTTTCTTTATATTATGTACAAGTCTGTAAACTTATATAATATAAAAGCAAGCATTCAAGAGATATTTTAGAGCTAATGAACATAAATAAACGATTTTCATTGATAAATTTTAGTTAACACTACATAAACAATACATAACATTAACTAATCGAAAGATACAAACTAATACAACATGAAATGGAAACTAGAATTGGATAGAGGATGATGAAGATAATGATAATCCAAGTTTGCGACTCACTTTCCCAAAAAAATTGTTCATTTTGGTGGAAATTTTGTCTAACTTTTTACTAATGGACCTTTTGAGAATCCGTTGGTTTTCCACGATAATCTTTTGATTTTTAAGAAGTGTTTTGTTGGATGGATTGTTAGGAGTGATAGGGTATTCAATGCTTTTCAAAGATGCCTCTTCCTCTTCCTCCTCTTCTTCTTCAACCTCCATCTCCTCCCCTTCTTCTTTCTCCTCCTCCTCTTCTTTCATTTCTTCATGAGCCAACCTTTCATCTTTTTTGGTAGGTATTTCATTGGTTGAAACACAAGTGGTATTTTCATAAGAGAGATATTTGCATGGTTAAACACTTTTCGAGAAACAAACTCCTCTCTCTTATAATCAACTCCAAAATAGTTAGAAATCCGAGTAAGATAAATCCCATGATACAAAGTGTTTTTTCCTAAAGTAAATTTTTTGGAACGAAGTTCTTCCAAAATTACTTGCGTCCAATTAATGTCATAGTGCCCATAAATAGAAAATTGAGCCTTACAAACTTTTAAGGTCGGATGATTGAAATTTCCCGATCTTGGAGTTATGGTCTGTTGCAAAAGAAGGTTAACAATTCTTGCTTTCGGACGGATATTTCGATTTATAAATTCAAAGTTATCATATCCTTCAAAAATGTAATGAAATGTCTCACGATCATGTTCATCAAGTTGAAAATCCAAAAGATTCATTCCCGTATACTTACAACCCAAAATATTTCCCAAAATCTCACTATTTAAAACAATTCATGTTCCTTTAATACTACTCCAAACATCCCCTTCATCACCATCATAAAAACCACGATTCAAATTTGCATAAAACATTTTAACATGATTAGGATAACAAACAAAATCATTTTGAGAATCATCAATTAAACTAAGAATTGATTCTCTTCGAAAATAATATTGAGTTCATAAGAAAGAAATTATTAAAGATTGCAAATTTTCCCGTATGGACTTTTCCAAAGTTTGCATAGCTTATGTAAGCTTTGATAGCTTCCGGGTCATTGTAGAGGAATTCTTCGATGGCTCTGGATAGCCTAATGGTGGATGGGGTGCTTGAGAAAGCCATTTTTGAAGAGAATAGAGAGCTTGAGAGTTTGAAAGAGAGTTTGAATTTTGAAATGAAAGTGAAAAGATAGGATAAAGTTAAGGAGATAAATAGATATTCAATAGTCATGTTCTCTGGTCAAGAGACACCTTTTCAGAGCTTTGGAGTTGGTGAAAAGGTAGAGGGAAATTCAAAGTTTTGAATTCAAATTTGAATTTCAAAATTCTGGTAGGGATGTCGACATAGGGGGTAGGGCCATGTCGACATGGGTCCTATAATACATGTGACTAATTTTTTCTATTTTGTTTAATATATATATATATATATATCCTATAATCTAATTTATATTTTATCTGAAATAATATAAATATAATAACATTTTAATATTAAAAATATTATTAAAATAATATTATTTTGAAAATCAAAATTTTAAATTCAAACAGCAAGCAATTTCGAAATATACAAGCAATCAAACCTTCAAACATTCAAACATTCAAGCAAACAATTTCAACCAATATAATTTAAATGCGTACCTATTTTTAGATCCATATTCCCGAGATCATCAAATTCGTGAATAGCCGTAAAGCACATATTTGAATTTTCCGTCTTCTGATCTTCATCACTGGAGGATGAGTTTGAATCGTCTAGTGTAGCAGTATACGCTCTCTTCCTTTTCTTTGGCGAATCATTACCTGGAGGAAATTTTTTCTTATCCAGATGCGGACAATCTCTTTTTAAGTGGCCTGGCTCATCACAATTGTAGCATCTGACATTGTTGAGAGTCTCATTATTATTTCAAGAATTCTTGTGATTATTTCTCTTGTAGTTGTTCATCTTTCTGTATTTCAGAAACTTTCTAAAATTTCTTGTCATCAAGGTTATTTCTTCATCGCCGTCACTGTTTGAGTCTGAACCATCTGTTATTGCATTAAACGCTATTGACTTCTTTTCTGAGGCCTTGCTTTCTCTTCTCCCTTGCATTTGTACTTCAAACGACGTCAAATTCCTAATTAATTCTTCAATTTTCAGCATACCAATATCATTAGCCTCTTCAATTGCTACTGTCTTCTGATCCCACTCCGGAGTGAGTGAATTCAGAATTTTTCTAACTTGATCTTCTTCAGAGAAGTTCTTTCCAAATGCAATTAATGAGTGCACAATGTCTTGAAACCGACTGTACATGTCTGAAATGGACTCATTTGGATTCATCTTAAATAATTAAAACTGATTGGTCAAGATGGATATTTTGGTCTGTTTAACTTTGCTTGTTCCTTCATGAATAACTTGCAAAGTTTTCTAGATTTCATATGCAGACTTACAGACAAACACTCTATTAAACTCATTCCTATAAAGTGAACATAATAGAATATTCATGGCTTTGGAATTGTTTTGTGCAACAGTCTTTTGCTCAACAGTCCACTGTGCAAAATTTGTTGTGGGTTCAATGTACTCAGTTTGTGTGATATTCCAAGTGTCTAATCCTATTGATTGCAAATAGATTTTCATCCTACATGCCCAATATACACAGTTACTACCATTAAAAAGTGGTGGTCTGACAATAGACCGACCTTCTACAAATGAACTAGTGATAGTGTTGACATTACCAGTGTTGGCAGCCTTTTGAAAACTTTTCAAAAATCAGATTAGGAAAACTTTGAATACCAATGCTCTGATACCAAATGTTGGAAATGCGGATTACGGATCTTAAGGCTGGTTTAACAGTAGAAGGGGGGGGGGTGAATAGTGTTTAATGGATTTTATGGAATTTTTAAAATTAAACACAGACAGATGCAATTCACAAACACAGAGACAATCACATAACCAGACACAGAAGCAAATAGTAAATAAAAAGCAGTAAAGGGAAGAACACACCGGAATTTTATACTGGTTGGAGTTACCCTACATCCAGTCCCACACAATTTCTTGTGCAGATTTCTTTTCAAATATAATGTCGATATTACAACCTCGATTTCAAGGCTACGAGATACACCCTCCTGTCTTCGAGTCTAGGCAAACTCTCTTGATTTAACCAGGCTACAAGATTACCTAATTGATTTATGGGCTACAATCACACCCAATTGATTTACCGGCCACAATCACACCGTTTCCAATAGCACTTTGATACATAGAGAGATTCGATATACTTCTTTGATTACAAATGATCTTATAACTCTGAATAACACTGAGATCTTTGAGAGAGAGTGGCAGAGAATCAAACTAGAGATGATCAAGTTTGATTCACTTAGGATTTCGGTAGAGTTTTGTTAAAATATAAGAGAATATTTGAGTGGAGAAGGAGTGAAGAAATGAAGAAAAACTAACTTTAAATTCGTTGAAAACAATTGGTATTTATAGAATAACAACAGTCATGTCCATTCGTGAAAGGTTATGACGAATAGACACTTCATTTGAAAATTTAAAATTTGAATTTCTACGGTCACCATGTCAACATGGAGGGATGGAGTATGTCGACATGCCTTAGTGAATTTTGAAAATTGATTTTTGTTTTTAAAAGAGATTTTCTTTCTAAAACTTGTCAAAACAATTTCTGAAGTTTTTAAACCATTTTGAATATAGTTTAAACTTATAAAAGAGATTTAAAAAGTAATCTTAAAAATATATAATTTATAATATAAAAGTAATATTAAAAACTAAGTATAGAATATAATTTTTAGATTTAAAGCTTATAATATTAAAACCAGGAGATAGTTTAAAAACAAGAGATGATTCTGAAATCAAAATATAAAAGATAAAAAAAATAGTTTAAGGCTAAAATATTTAAAAGGAGAGAGATGACTTTAAAAAGTTTTTGGAAAAATATTTAAAATAAATCATTTTGAAAATTTCATGGATTCCATTCCACTAGAAAAGGTCGTGGGTTCCATCCCACTAAAGGGTTCCATCCTACTATTAAAGCGAGAAGGTGGATTCCATGTCACTATTAAAATCCAAATAAGGATTTTAGTGCTATTATGAAGTTTAAACATAAATCTAGACACTATTACTTATCTTGATATCTTGAACTCTTGATACTCATGAGTCTTCAGTCTTGGTTTCTTCAATCTTGAATTTGTCAGTCTTGAATCTTTATACTGTACAGTCTTCATTCTCAGTACATGCATATATATATATATATATATATATATATATATATATATATATAGACAAGAATATTGGTATTTATATTTTATAACAAGTCCTAAGGTTGTTGACATTAAAACCATCATCTCAGGAACTAACACATACTATATATAACTTGATAAGGTACTAACAGAAATGAGTACTTCCCATGTACACACACATAAGGATATGCATTTAGATAGAATACCACTAATCGTAATATAAAACCAATCGTTTCCAAACTTTGTATAGCATGCAACCATCTCACCACCGTAGTACCCACTACCACCTATGCACCCAAAATCTCCCCATCGCCAAACGACCCATAACACTATCAATCGCAACCTCCTTCATCTACCAAAAGCGCCTAAACCACTGCTCAACCCAGATCCAAAATCGACTACTCCTACCCCTCAACAACATGAACCAATCACGCCATAACCCGAATCCAAAATCCAAACCCAAATCTGAATTCACAAACAGCCCCAAGGAAACTACTCTACTCTTCAATCATTGTAAACTTACCACCCTCGTCTGATCGATTTGCAATCTTTTGTCCATCATTACCATCAGTTTCTGTTTTTGATTTGGAATTGTGAAGGGTTGGATTTAATTTTGGAGTTGGATATTAGATTTCGATTTGGGTTTGGAAACAGTAAAATGTTGAGGAAATGAACGATACATGCTTATAGATGAAATTTTGGACCTGGTGGGAATAAATTTGGTTTGGAGGGAAAAATTGCATGGTTTGGAGACAAAAGGAAAATTTTACATGAAAAAAGTTACAACTTTGGATACATACGACAACAATACAA
The DNA here is from genome assembly GCA_030737815.1 of Allium fistulosum. Classification (NCBI taxonomy): domain Eukaryota; kingdom Viridiplantae; phylum Streptophyta; class Magnoliopsida; order Asparagales; family Amaryllidaceae; genus Allium; species Allium fistulosum. Next base: position 914,121,579 of record CM060907.1, on the reverse strand, counting down.
TGTAGCACATACAAGTTTAAAATTTATTTTTTAATTTCAAGAGTATAATACTTTGTATCATACACAAGTTTAAAACTTGGTTTTAAATTTTATGAATATTTTCAGATTTATTATAGAAAACTTCATAATGTTAATTTTTTTGAATATTATATATAATTATTAATTATTAAATACTAAATAACAAATATTACTTCTTAATTATTAAATATTACTTATTAATTATTTATATTAAAATTTTAATATTATTCTTAATTACTAAATACTTATTTTTTAGTGGTAATTATTAATTATTAAATTTTAATTATTAAATATTTCTTCTTATTTATTAATTACTAATTATTACTTCTTAATTAAATCGAACATTAATTGCTAAACGTTAAGTATTATATATATATATTATTAACCATTCATTATAAATGGTAATTATTAGTTATTAATTGAATATTACTTGTAATAGGCTCATTTTGTTATAGTGTAAAGGATTTGGTTGGAGCTACAAATTTTGGTTTAGAGCCAAAAATTCTGGTTTGGAGCCAATATAAACATTAATATTAAAGAAGGATGTTAAGAAACAAAATCTCAAGTTGCATTATTAATAAAAATAATTAATTAATTCACACAAATTCCTCTTTTAAATACAAATCATTAGTTAATTCATATGAAAATTTTGTTATTAATTACAAGTACATATGCACGCCCAGGTGGGCCTGCATTTAACCACAATGTGCATGCATTTTTATTTGTACCTGTGAAAGTAGATTTGATAGTAGCATCTCCACATTTGAACGCCGCCTAGGCAGAAACCGCTATTTTTTTGTTCTGACTGCAATAACTTCTTCATACTAACTCGGAATCAGGCAAAACTTCGACCGATGAATTTCTACCTATATTACAGACAATATGGTACACTCGGATACTTCATCTTGTGAACGCACACTATAGTTCTCCTAGGGGACTGACAGTTTACTTAGAAAATAACATGGCACAACATCCTCATAGTTGAACTCCGCCTAGTGCAGAAGCCGCTATTTTTTTTATTCAGACTGCTATATTTTCTTCATACTAACTTGGAATCCGGCGAGACTTTGACAGATTAACTCCCACCTAAATTACGGACAATATGGAACACTCAGATACTTCATCTTATGAACGCACACTGTAGTTCTCCATGGGGACTGCCAGTTGTACTTAGAAAATAACAGGCTAACACATCCCCATATTTCAACTCCGCCTAGTGCAGAAGCCGCTATTCTTTTTGTTCAGACTGCAATAACTTCTTCATACTAACTCGGAATTAGGCGATACTTCGACCGATGAACTCCCACCTAAATTAAGGACAGTACGGTATAGTTGGATACTTCATCTTGTGAACGCACACTGTAGTACTCCATGGTGAATGACAGTTGTACTTAGAAAATAACATGCTATATCCCCACTTCAACGCTCACTGTAGTTCTCCATGGTGACTAATAGTTGTACTTAGAAAATAACAGACTACATCCTCATATTTGAACTTTGCCTGGGAAAAGGCCGCTATTTTATTGTTCAGACTGCAATAACTTCTTCATACTAACTCGGAATCAGACAAAACTTCGATCGATGAACTCCCACCTAAATTACGAACAATATAGTACACTCGGATACTTCATCTTGTGAACGCACGCTGTAGTTCTTCATGGGGACTGGCAGTTTACTTAGAAAATAACATGCTACCACATCCCCATATTTGAACTCCGCCTAGTGCAGAAGCCGCTATTTTTTTTGTTCAGTCTGCAATAACTTCTTCATACTAATTCGGAACCCGGCGAGACTTCGACCGATTAACTCCCACCTAAATTACGGACAATATGGAACACTCGTATACTTCATCTTGTGAACGCACACTGTAGTTCTCCATGGGAACTGACAGTTGTACTTAGAAAATAAGAGGCTACCACATCCCCATATTTGAACTCCGCCTAGTGCAGAAGCCGCTATTTTTTTTGTTCAGACTGTAATATTTTCTTCATACTAACTCGGAATCCGGCGAGACTTCGACCGATTAACTCCCACCTAAATTACGGACAATATGAAACACTCGGATACTTCATCTTATGAACGTACACTGTAGTTCTCCATGGGGACTGACAGTTGTACTTAGAAAATAACAGGCTATATTCCCATATTTGAATACTATTTCTCTATGAGATGTAAAAGGGTATATTTGGAATTTCAAAAGGACACTGAGTAAATCTATTCAATGAATTCTCTTTATTAGTAGAAAAGATAAAGATAGAGTGAACGATTTTCATTATTATAATGAGGGGTATTTCTGATATTTCAAAAAGACACGGTTGAATTCCTATTCAAGGAATTCTCATTATTAGTAGTAAAGATTAATTACTATTTAATAGTACTTATTAAGTGATTATCATTTATTTATTGATTGGTAATTTATTTATTTATTATTAGTACGAATTATTTCATATTTAAAATTAATTATTAATTATTATACATTAATTTTTAACTATCATTACTCAATTATTGTTATTTAGTTATTATTAATTTAATTATCATTTGTTATTACTTTTAGTTATTACTAATTAATTACTTAATTATTATTATTATTAATTATTGTTAATTGTTAATTATTAATTATTAATAGGAATTATTTCATATTTTAAATTAATTATTAATTATTATTATTTAATAGTAGTTATTAATAATTATATATTAATTTTTAATTTTATTATTTAAAAATTATTAATTTTTAATTAATCATTAATGTTGGGCGCATTCTCACCCAGAAGACCTTGAGACCAAGGAGCGTGACTCATCCATCCAGGCTCGCCTAAGCCCATCCGGTATTCTCGTCCTCAAAGGCCCATTCGGCAGTAATTCGTTCGGCAGTCTTAAGCCAACACCGGTCCAGTATCCTTCCATCCCACCGAGCCAACTGCCACCGGTCCAGTATTCTTCCATCCCACCGAGCCAACTGCCACCGGTCCAATATCCTTCCATCCCACCGAACCAACAACAACCGGTCCAACCTACTTCCAAACAGCTACCGGTCCACTCTACACTCCAACCACCTCCGAACCAAGCAATGCCGAACCAAGATATACCAGGCCAGATCGCATCAGCCCAGGCCCATCAACGACTCTACATATCCTGGACCCCTACCCCTAGCCTCACTCTATAAATAGAGGGGTAGGGGTACAGCAATGGGGAGAAGTTTTGAGAGCTCAAGCACGGAAGGAACTTTCAAACAACTTTCTTTTACTTGTACCAAAGCTTTGTACTTGTAATCACAACAAAAGAAGAGAAATAACATATAAAGTGGACGTAGGCACATTCTGGCTGAACCACTATAAATCTGCGTGTCTTTTTACAGTTTAGCCTCTGTTTTTCATATATTGGCATAAATCTCCAAAATCACTAAGAACAACATAAGATCCACTAAATCACACAACTTTGAGGTGTTTGTCCATTTTTTGTGCAAACATTTTTGGTGCTTTCACTGAGAAAATAGAAACTCGAAGCTTCAGCTTCATCTACTTAACGAGTTTTCCTAACAGCATCGTCCGCCACTTGGAAGACATGCCTCCCAAACAGAGAAAAGATGTTAACAAAGGAAAAAACATCGCATCCAGTAGCCTTCCTGATCCAGCTGCCGCGAATCAAGTAAATCGTCCTCCTCCAGCAACGGCAACAAATGAAGGACAGGCTAACCCAACCACTCCTGCCACAGAACAGCCTGCAGCAATTACTAGGGCAGATTTGGACAGAGTTGTTGTTGAAGTAACTAACCGCTTCACGTCCCAGCAGGAAGCCTTGGTGGACCATCTCATGTCACGCTTGAGGGACGCTGAAGAATCCAACCGCAACACTGAATCATGGGGCGAGTCCCAGTCTGGAGGATCTCAGAGACAGCAAAGATCTTCCTTCTTCGAAGGAGCTAACGGCAGGAGTAGCCGTGGTAGGAGCCGAGACCGAGCCCAGCCCGAAGTTAGGCCTGAGGAAACGTTTGGTGCCGAACCCAACGGGGAAGGTACCGGGCGAAGGTCAACTGCAGCTGAGCCTGTCATGCTGCCTAACCATAGAAGCACTAGTGAACGGGGCCGAGCTAGAGTTCAGCCCGAAGTTGGACCCGAGGAAGTGCTTAGATCAGAACCCAACAGGGGAAGATCAAGGCAAGGGCCAACTGTAGCTGACCCAAGCATGCTCCCAGAAGATCAAAGGCAGCCACTGGAAAATATGAGGAATGATAGACGATACCATCCCTACAGGTTGTCTGGACGGAGTCAACCCCACAGAACAGAACCAAACTCATTTCTGTCCGCTCCAAATTCTGATGAAAGGATGGCGCGCTTATTCAGAGAGTGTGTCCAACGGGAGCAAAGAGATCGAGGGATAGGCGCTAGGGTAACCAGTCCTTTCGCCCGCAATATCGAAATTGCTATCACCCCCCGAGAATGGAAGATGCCAACAATGGAACCCTACAAAGGAACCTCCGATCCCGTTGTACACTTACAGAGGTACACGCAGCATATGCTCATGAGTGGAGCAACAGAGGGAGTACTGTGCAAATGCTTCCCGCTCTTCTTAGCAGATCTTGCTACCTCCTGGTTCTATCATCTACCCCAAGGATCCATCAGCTCATGGGAAATGTTGAAAGAAAAATTCATCAGTCAGTTCCGCATTCATGTGGAGCAACCTAAGGACGCTTATTCCTTATCCAGCGTCAAACAGAAACCTGGAGAAAAGCTGCAGCAATACCTAACCAGATTCAACGCCGCAGCAGCCGCAGTTCAAGATGCCGATGAGAAGCTTATCCTAATGGCCCTCTGCAGTGGGGTACATCCGGACACTAAATTTGCTAGAAGATTGACAAAAGAAAAACCAGCTACTTTACCCGATTTCTTCCATGAAGCCGGGAAATACATGAGGCTTGAAGATGCTGCCATTGAGGGGCAATCAGGACAGCAAAGTAAGACGACCCATGGCAACACCCCTGCTGTGGCGAGGGACGTTCGAAGAAATGATTCCAGAGACAATGCTGGGGGCAAGAAAGTAGAAAAACGCCTATATCGGCCAGGACCAAGATTCGACTCTTACACCCCTTTGAACGAGACCGTCGAAAACATCTTCCTTGCCACCCAAGGCGAAGTTAGATACAAACGCCCGCCATACAAGAAGGAATCGGATAGCGCACAGAAATCTGGAAAATTCTGCCGCTTCCACGAATCCCACGGACATGATACCAACGAATGCCATCATCTCCGAGATCTGATTGAGGAACACATCAGAAGAAAGAAACTGGAACGCTATGTAAAAAGTCAAGACAGGACTCCAGCTCCTGCCAATGAAAACCCAAGGCTACCCTCACCAGGGACCGGCAGAGGCGACCGCAACGCTAGCAGCTCTAATCAAGAGAAGATAGTGGTCCATACCATCTCAGGAGGTCCGCACATCGCAGACAGAAGTTGGAAAGAGATGGAAAGATATGGGAAGTCGCTCAGAGACAATAGAGACTGTGTCAATACGGTTATAGAAGAGCGCCACCCAAAGCGGAAAGAAAGTGATGACATCACATTCAGTAAACACGACCTAGAAGGAAGACAGTACCCTCACATGGATCCCATGGTTATCTCTGCCCGACTCGGTCCCGCCGAAGTTTATCGAATCCTGGTAGACACTGGAAGCTCTGTAAATATCCTGTTCAAACACGCATTCGACAAAATGAGGCTATCAATGAAGGATGTATCTCCCTGCGATAAACCGCTACACGGTTTCACTGGAGCTGCGAAAATGCCCATCGGGCAGCTGGACCTCTTCGTTGAAATTGGAAGCTATCCCCGCTCCGTTGTAAGGAAACAGACGTTTGTGCTGATAGAAAACCATTCGGCCTACAACGCCTTCCTAGGAAGACCAGCCCTATCTGACTTCCAAATTGTCCTAGCCCCGTGGTGCTTGAAAATGAAATTTCCAACAGACAATGGGGTAAGGGAAGTGGAAGGAGACCAAGATGTTGCACGAGACTGCTATGTAACCGAACTTCGCAACAACCACAGGAGAGATAAAGGGAAAGGTGTAGAGATTGCCCTCTGCACAAAAAGCCTTGAAGCATAGCAGTTAAAGAAAGCCCCTCCTCTTCGATACACCAGCGACCCTTTCAATGAATTAGACCCTAGGGACAAAGAGGAGGAGGCCACCGCCGAGCCTGCAGAGGCTATGGAGTTTATATCTGTAGACAAGAACGACTCAAGTAGGCTACTGAAAATTGGGTTGCAGCTGAAAACTAAATTGAAGGCACAACTCATTGATTTCCTCCGCCACAACTTGGATGTATTCGCTTGGTCACACGCTGACATGACCGGAATCTCCCCCAACATAGCGTGCCACGTATTAAAAATTGATCCTACCAAGGCACCTGTAAAACAAAAAAAGAGAAGTATGGGGGCAGAGCGATCAGCAGCCCTCGATGAAGAAGTAAAGAATCTACTCGCCAATGACTTCATACGAGAAGCTATCTACCCAGAATGGATCGCCAACCCGGTATTAGTAAAGAAGGCTAATGGGAAGTGGCGGACCTGCATTGACTTCTCCAACCTAAACGACGCTTGCCCAAAGGATTGCTTCCCGCTTCCCAGAATCGATCAACTTGTAGACAACACAGCCGGACACGAACTCCTGTCTTTCATGGATGCATACTCAGGATATAACCAAATTCCTATGCATGCTCCCGACCAAGACCACACTAGTTTCATCACCGACCGGGGCTTGTACTGCTACAAAGTGATGCCCTTCGGACTTAAAAATGCAGGAGCCACCTACCAGCGCCTCGTCAACAAGATGTTCGCAGGGCTAATAGGACGAACAATGGAAGTATATGTAGATGACATGCTGGTAAAATCACGGAAAGCCAAAGATCACGTAAGCCACCTAGGCGAAATGTTCCAGGTACTTCGACAGTATGGAATGAAGTTGAATCCACTAAAGTGCTCCTTCGGAGTGTCATCGGGAAAATTCTTAGGATTCATCGTCCATGCCCGAGGGATAGAAGCAAACCCTGAACAAGTCCGAGCATTAAGGGACATCAAGATACCTTCCACCCGAAAGGAAATGCAAAGCCTAAATGGAAAAGTGGCTGCCCTAAGCCGATTCATCTCCAAAGCAACGGACAAGTGCGTCCCCTTTTTCGAAGCCCTAAAGAAAGATAAAGGAAAGTTCGAATGGACGGACGAATGCTTGACCGCTTTCCTTAAACTAATCGAACACCTCCAGAAACCACCGGTACTCTCAACCCCAAGCGAAGGCGAAGAATTATACCTATACCTTGCTGTGTCATCTCACGCTCTAAGCGCTGCCTTGGTAAGGGAAGATAACCGCACGCAACGACCAGTTTACTTCGTCAGTAAAAGGTTTACTGGGGCAGAAGTCAGATATCCTAAGCTTGAAAAGTTAGCATACTGTTTACTAATCACTTCACGAAAGCTACGTCACTACTTCCAATCCCATTCCATCAAAGTTCTGACCGATCAACCACTGAGACAGGTACTCCACCGTCCCGACACTTCCGGGCGACTACTTAAATGGTGTATTGAGCTGAGTCAGTACGATATCACCTATCACCCTCGCACCGCCATCAAGGGACAAGCCATGGCTGATTTCATTGCAGAATTCACTACCAACGAGGATAAGGAGCAACTGGAAATAACGGAAGATATCAAGTTGAATCTCTTTGTGGACGGTGCATCTAACGAACAAGGCTCGGGGGCAGGTGTGGTAATAATCACTCCCAGGGGAAATAAACTGCACTATGCTATAAGGTTGGAGTTCGCTGCCACCAACAACGATGCAGAATATGAAGCCGTAATAGCCGGACTAGAAATTGCCATCGAGGTCGGAGCCAATTCTTTGTGCCTTCACAGCGATTCTCAGCTTATTGTTAATCAAGTACTAGGGGAATTCCAAGCTCGAGAAGAACGACTCATAGCATATCTAAAGAAGACCAAGTCGCTTCTCAACCGATTGGACCACTACTTAGTCAAACACATCCCTCGGGAAGAGAACCAAGAGGCCGACGAATTGGCAAAGCAAGCAAGTATGAGAGACGTCGCCATCTTCGGGGCAGTAACTGTCTCGAAGCAAACGATCCCAAGTTTTGAGCAAGTAAATCTGATAGCTGCAACCGAAGAAGCAACCTGGATGACTCCCATCCGAGACTACCTACAAAATGGCACACTACCCGGCAGGCGTAACGAAGTCAAGAAAATCTTGAGGAAAGCGTCCCGCTACACGATACAAGGAGACATCCTCTATCGGCGCGGGTTCTCTAACCCATTGTTAAGGTGTGTCGCCGGAAGGGAAGCCAAGGAGATCTTATCCAACATTCATCAAGGAAGCTGCGGAGATCACACCGGAGGGCAAACGTTAGCAAAAAAGATACTCCGATACGGATATTTCTGGCTCACCTTAAGCAAGGACGCCTTAGATTTCGTCAAGAAGTGTGACAGATGCCAAAAATTTGCTAAGATCCCTCGGCTACCAACAACCGAGATTACTCAGATGACCAGCCCTTGGCCCTTTGCAGTATGGGGAATTGACTTAATCGGTGAACTGCCAATGGGTCGAGGCGGCGCCAAATATGCTATAGTAGCAGTCGACTATTTCACCAAATGGGTGGAAGCAGAACCTCTAAATAAAGTATCTTCAGCGAAGGTTATCAACTTCTTAATCAAAAATGTTCTGTGCAGGTACGGAGTCCCACTAAAAATCATATCAGACAACGGACTTCAGTTTGACAGCGAGGAATTCGCCAACTGGTGCCAAGAACACGGAATTCACAAAAGCTTCTCATCCGTAGCATATCCCCAAGCAAACGGACAAGTCGAAGCAGTCAACAAAATTCTGAAAACTCTGATCAAAAAGAAGCTCGAAAAGTCAAAGGGCGCTTGGGTGGATGAACTCCCTACGGCACTATGGGCCTACCGCACATCTTTCAGAACATCAACAGGGCACACTCCTTTCTCTTTGGCATACGGATCGGAGGCTATGCTCCCAGTTGAAACCATTGTGCCTTCCCACCGTAGGATCCACTATAACCCAGAAGAGAACGAAGAGCTCCTCAACACATCTCTGGATCTAGTCGAGGAGAGAAGGAATGATGCAGTCCTAAAAACAGCAGCCCACAAGCAAAAGGTGGCAGCACAATACAACTCCAAAGTTAAGCATCGTACCTTACGAGAAGGGGATCTTGTCCTCAAGCGAATCTTCCCTCGCCCCGGAGCACTAGACCCAATCTGGGATGGACCATATGTAATTCATAAAGATCTCCACAACGGAGCCTATATTTTGTCAACAGTGGACGGAGAGGTGTTCCAGAGGGCATGGAACATCCAACACCTCCGTCGATACTTTTCTTAACTTGTATTGCCCATATGAAGTGAATTAACAAAGAGAATCAGTGGACGTAGGCATTTTTTCGTGCCGAACCACTTTAAAAAAGCCTTGTCTCTTTTTTAACTTGTTCCTTTGTATCTTGGCTGCTTGTTAACTTTATCCTTTTCTGTTGAACGAAATCCTGAACATATAGCATTTTTATTCAAAGCACTCCACAATGCAGCTTCACGTGGACGAGACACAACAGGTACTATGCGAATCTATGCCCTCGTCAATGAGACACTTTTGCTCCAGCATCCCTCTGCTGCGGGTTAACTCATTGCTCGCGACGGCCCTTAAAGCCAACTGTAATGAGCCGATTATAAGCCACCGAGAAGGCCGACTATAGCCGAGGCAGCTCATTACGGCGTTAGGCTCGCCGGCAACTGTGAACCGATTATAAGCCCCAACATAAGGTGTGGCCAGCCAGGGGCAGTTCACAGTTGACGATCGGCACCCACGCTAGCCGGCCACAGTAAGTCGAATAATACCCATGAGTACGGGCCATAATGGCCCGGGTAGTTACTGTGCGCGATCTCGGCTCCGGTGTGTCTTAAGAGCGGCTGTGGTAAAAAAGAATTAACTCCCCGCGGAGGCGTAAGATGGGTGACAAATGTCTCCAAGACCCACAGCTAGGGAAAGTGACTACAAAACCCGTTTGCCACGAACTTAAGCACATCGAAGGCCTTCCGTGACTGGAAGTTTTACTATTTCACGTATTTCAATTTTACTTGAAAAACTTTCCTCCTATCCTCTATAACCAACCATAAAGTACAGGATGCAGGGTAAGAAGTACCCGCCAATGGATGCAGAGATTCACAATCAGATGGCAGGGCATTCAACTGCCTTCCATGCTCGGTCATACAAGATATTCGAAACTGCCATTTACAAACAGAACATGAAAGGCGGTATTTTCTTCGAAACTGCCATTTACAAACAGAACGTGAAAGGCGGTATTTTCTTCCTTTATGTGCAGATGCATGACTGTAATTCAATTTTTTTTTTCACACCACACGCTAACATTGCAAGTCATGAGACTATGATTGAAAACCAGAATCTGACATCAAACACAATTTAATTACAAGAATATACATAGCTACATTTCTCATACGATATGTCGAAGTAGCAACAAATATTCAAGAAACGACAAAATCAGCTTAAGTTAAAAATTACACGTCAAGAATAATGTTGATTATTACAAGTAGTAAGAATTACAACTTAGAAGTTACTCTACTATCTTAAGACTAACAGATACAACACTACCAAGCCTACAAAAAGAATTTTCCAGGTCCAATCAGGGAGCCAGTTGCATCGAAGTCTTGTCCTTGCTCTTTTGCCCGCCTATCCGGTCATGAAAAGGATTCATTAGTGACGAGTAACCAAGTTAGCGGAAAGACTAGAAAGGGAAACTTACCAGCACCTGCTTCTTGACCGGCCTGGTCGTCATCCTCCACCTGCACACCTGCCTCTTCAGCAGCGAGCAGCCGCATACCCTCCTTTACCGCCACTTTCTCCTCCTTGGTAAATTAAGCAGTGACCACATCCATACTGAAGACCGTTCCACCCTCTTTATCTGCATCAGCCTTAGCCTCCTCCAAAGCCCGAAGATAGGTCTTGGCCATGACCCTAGGATAATCATCCATCCAAGAGAGATTACCCTGCTTCCAGGTCCGGAAATACATGTCCTGGAGCATGTCATCCATCATTCCCTCGTTCTCCTCAAACTCCCTCATCCGGGCATCGGAGGCCGACAACCGTTCGACGGCAGCATCTCTCTCCAGTCTGTATCTCGAGCAATCGGCCTGAAGGGACCTCCGCATCACCTCCATCTCTTCCCTCAACTTAGCTTGGGCAAGCTCTGCAGCCTCAAGTTTCTCGGACAATTCCTCCACCTGCTCGAGATCCGCTCTCCGAACCTCGTCCACCGTGGCAATAGCCATGTCAATCCGCTCTTTGCAAGCAGCTTCCATTTTCCGCAATTCGGCCCGACTGGCCTCTTCCATGGTTTTCCTTAATCGCCCAGTAGCAGCCTCATGCTGAGAAATTTGGATGGCCTGATCCGCAAGCTGCTTGGCCTGATCCGAAACCACCAGTCGAAGTCGGATATTGGCGCTCCCAATCTCCTCTCCGGCCTTAACCAGCCGAGCATGTTGCCCCATCAGCTTTTTGGTCTCCTCTGCCACCCGATCAATGTTAGCTTTGGCCTCGTCTCCCATAGTGACTATACGAGTGGTGAGTAGATCGAGATCTAAGGACTTGGCTTCATCAAGTACTCGTACCATGGGGTTACGGGGGAGAAGGTGTTCACCAGTAACTTCGTCAAAAGTAATATCATGAGAACCTGGATCCAGATCAGGATGACCCGCGAATGGATTACGGGCCAGGTCGGGACGGTCGATATGAATAACAGAAGGGTTTCCGGGCGGGTGTGGAGAAGGTACAAACTCGCTACCCTCCTCGGTAATATCATGAATAGGCTGAGCCGGAGGCTGAGGACCGAGCGAAGTTTCGGATAAAGGATGACTCCTCTTCCTCTGCTGAATACCCTCTTCGATGACCCCAAGAAGAGGACGGTATCCGACTACATCCCCGGAGCGTTGGGTTGAGGGCTTCGGCTTAGCAGAAATTTTGGAAAGTTTATATTGCTCGAGCCTGTGTCGAAGGTCTGAAGCTTTGGGCGTCTTGCCTGCTCCTGATATAAAGAACAAGTGTCACAATCTTACATTACTATATGATTCAAGAAACGCGGTAAATTACAAGTTAGAAAAGGAAAAGAAACACAGCTGTGGTTGTACAAACCCTGGGGAGGAGTGGGATACTGCAATAAGTCCTGGATTTCATTCCAGGACGGGAGCGGGTCATAAAATATTCCTAAGGCCCTATCATTAGTGAAGCACGCAGGGGTCAAGAGTTCACCTTGAGTCGTCAAAGCCACCTTGGCCGGAATAGTCGGAGAAGACTCACTTGCACCAGTCCCGGCTTTGTCCGCCTTCCCGGTCTTCTCTACCAAAGCCGGATCGTCATCCAACCCCTCAAAAGCTTGGCGGAGAGCATCATCCGTCCACTCTTGCATTTCGCCTACTTGCCCAGAAGATAGAGCCCTGGAACCATCACCACCCTGTCCATCGCCACCATCACCACCAAGACGCTCAACGTCACTTCTGCCCTCCGCCTCACCTCTTTCTTCCTCCGCATCTATCTCCCCCTGAGTAAGTGGACAATTGCTGGGAGAAGGACCGTCCGACCTCTTAAGTTTCTTACCTCCGACGGCTGGAGGTTTCGCGAATGGTTTTCTCTTTCCACCCTCTGCCGCAACGCCTCCCTTAGCCTGAGCAGCCGCCCTCTCTTCCGCAGTTTCCCTCAACTTAACTACAGACTGCTGCGGAAGGATCAAGTTATATTCCAGAAGAATCGCATTTCTAATCAAGTAGGCAGATGATCTGTATTTCCCAAGAATGGCTTCTATCTCCGCCGCCGTCTGAATCAGGCGGTCAGTCTCCACAACCGGAAAGCCACCTGTCGCTAGCAAAAATGAGAAAGTATGAGAAGAAGCATCGCAATCGGAATAAGAATTATAAGTAAAAGCATCAACTTACATCCTGAGGTAAAGCGCCGGATGGAAACGGAGTCGTCCCTAACAAAGAACCACTCTTTCTTGAACATGCTGAATTTAGAGTACAGGTCCAGGACCGGCTTGAAGGTCACAGCGGACTCCAAGCTAATATATGGGGACCCCTTCTTATGGCCTCTTAAATTATACAAGTACCGGATCTCCCGGTTGGAGGGTGCGCGACCATACTTTCTCCGAAAGATAACGAAAAGGCTCACCAGTATGGCATAAGAATTGGGCTGAAGCTGGAATGGGGCCACCTTCAGATACGTGAGGAAGCTGACTACCCAAGCATTGAGAGGCGGGATAGCACCACACATGCAATGGTACCTACTATAAGCAAAGTATCCTTCGGGGGGACTGTATGGCATGACTCCTGGGCCCGGCAACAGCATGAGGGCTCTATCGATCCCAAAGGAACGGGATATAACATCGAGTTGCTCCTCTTTGAGAGAGCTAGGAAAGCAGTCAGGCGGGGAATCCAACAACTCCTGGGGACCATACCCATCCACTAATGACCTCGGGGCGGGCCCATGACGCTCCGATCCTGATTGAGCTGGGGGCACGGCCGAGGACTCTCCTTCACCCCCGGATCTCCTCTTATCTGATCGAGTTTCAACTTTTCGAGACATTTATCTGCAAATATGGGAAAAGTATATCGTTAGAATATACAAGCAGTGTAATCTGGAATTTCACTCATAAAGTCCAAATGCTTAAAACCCCCATTATCATTCGGTAAAACTGAATATAAGAATTCATTCGGCATTCTCATTCGGCATTCCCATTCGGCATTCTCATCTGAAAATTTTCATTCGGCTCGTATGGCACATGCACTTCATTCGGTGGACGCAAAAAAAAAAAAACCATTCGGCTAAGGGAAATTGGGTACCTGGTTCGGCAACTGAAATGGTTCGGCAAGCTGGGATGAATCGGCAAAGGATCAGAGTTTGATTCGGCTATGTGACTATCTTGGCTTGGCTGTTCGTTCGGTAGAAGGTAATAGGGACCCTGGGCCCTTACTTATAGGCAACTGTAGGCCACCGGACCGTCTGATTCGGCGAACGCATCCAAGACTGACGTCGTCATCTTCTAAACAAAGCGCGGCACATTCCGGCATATGCCCCACTTTGGGGGGCAAATGTTGGGCGCATTCTCACCCAGAAGACCTTGAGACCAAGGAGCGTGACTCATCCATCCAGGCTCGCCTAAGCCCATCCGGTATTCTCGTCCTCAAAGGCCCATTCGGCAGTAATTCGTTCGGCAGTCTTAAGCCAACACCGGTCCAGTATCCTTCCATCCCACCGAGCCAACTGCCACCGGTCCAGTATTCTTCCATCCCACCGAGCCAACTGCCACCGGTCCAATATCCTTCCATCCCACCGAACCAACAACAACCGGTCCAACCTACTTCCAAACAGCTACCGGTCCACTCTACACTCCAACCACCTCCGAACCAAGCAATGCCGAACCAAGATATACCAGGCCAGATCGCATCAGCCCAGGCCCATCAACGACTCTACATATCCTGGACCCCTACCCCTAGCCTCACTCTATAAATAGAGGGGCAGGGGTACAGCAATGGGGAGAAGTTTTGAGAGCTCAAGCACGGAAGGAACTTTCAAACAACTTTCTTTTACTTGTACCAAAGCTTTGTACTTGTAATCACAACAAAAGAAGAGAAATAACATATAAAGTGGACGTAGGCACATTCTGGCTGAACCACTATAAATCTACGTGTCTTTTTACAGTTTAGCCCCTGTTTTTCATATATTGGCATAAATCTCCAAAATCACTAAGAACAACATAAGATCCACTAAATCACACAACTTTGAGGTGTTTGTCCATTTTTTGTGCAAACAATTAACTATTATTATTTAACTGAATTATTAATTATTACTTATTATTTATTAATTATTTATTGCAATGGATAAACTAAAAAGATTATAATTGATATCTATTACAACTAGCACACAAAAAAAGTTGTTGAATTTTTTTTTATCAATTACAACTAGTAAAGGAAAAAGGTTGTAATAGGCATCTATTACAACTGGTAAAAAAAGTTGTTGAAAATAAGTTTATTACAACTTTTTTACAAAAACGTTGTAAAAACTTTTATTATGTGACGGCTATAAAAACACAGTTATAATAGGGAATTTCATTGTAATGTTCTAGACTATTCATTTGTAACAAACAAATTATATAAAAAAGAAAAAAGAAATTTGTTATAATATTTAGTGCTGTCACTTTCCATGCATTAGTCCTTGTAATATGTTAATTTGATGTCTCTCTTAGGACGTTAAGCAGCAGGTGTAGCATTGCCGGTAGTTGCTGCAACAATATTATATCAGATGCTCGTGCAGTTCATGATCTAGATGCCTGCTCTTTTGTTATGAGTACTCGGTGTTGGTGCTGTTAGAGCTCGATTTTTGAATTTTTTCTGAACGATGACATAAAGTTTGTGTTTATGATAAAATGAGAAATACTATGGAAGGAGAAATTTCAGGGAGTTTTGAAAAAATCAAATGTAATTTGAATTTGAAATTGTAAAAATACCTTTTGTAGCTTTATCAAACCGACCGTAGGGAGGTTTGCTTACTTCTACTAGCCAAAATCAATTTTTCAAACCGACCGTAGGGAGGTTTGCTTACTTCTACTAGCCAAAATCAATTTTTCTAAAGCCAAAAAAACATGCATACTGTCTCACCGCGATTTATGAAAAGAAGCTTTCCTCTGCGATTTATGAACACAAGAAGCTTTCCTCCGTCTCCTTCTCCTCGTATTTCTGCACAATTTACTCCGTCTCTTTTCTACTTTCCAATTTCCTCCTTTTACTTTGGTAGCAAAAAATATTTCTCCTCGAGTTATTCAAATGGATTAAAATCAACGCTCAGCTCTCTGTCGCCCACCCCCCAAATGCGTCAAATCACCGCTCATATCTTCGCGGCCCACCCCCAAACGCATCAAATCATCGCTTTGATCTTTGCCGCCAACCCCCAAACGCAGCAAATCACCTTCTTACCTAGCGCTGCAACCAATCTTTATCAGGTATTTTAGTTAGAGAAAATTGAATTGTTTATACAATGCAGCCTCTAGATTTCATTAGAATTGATTTTGTTATACATGGCAGCCTGCAAATTTGATTTTTATCCTTCTAAACACATTATGATATTGGTTCCGACTCTTTTCCTAATTTTCATTTACTTTCACGTGTTTTAATTAGATTATAGTTAAACATAGGATTTATTTATTTTTTATAAGTTGGGATAAAATCATTTGAAATTGATTTATTAACAGATTTTTTATAATTGCAGAAGAAGAAATGATGTACAGAGAAATTGGGAAGCAAACAATAACAGTAACAATCTGGTTATAATCAATGCAGCAAAAAATGCTAAAGGTGTTCTTTGTTGATGCAACAATTTGGAACTTCTATGTGTATAAGGCGTCTTCTTGATTGTTTTTTGGGCGATGCGATATAGATGTCCCATGTTATGACATACAAACTGCTTTTTCTTATATATTTTACCATTTTCTTCCTTCTATTTCCTTCCATTCTGCTAATACTAAGATCTTACTTGTGGGACGGATGCTTCCCGGCATTGGCAGTTCAGCTGTACAGATTTTTTTTTCTTCTTCTTCTCGTTTATATTTTTTTTATATCATTATTTCACCTTTATTGTTGTGATAGAGTATGCAGATTATCTATTTATCTCAAGTACTGTTAGTTGTTATCAGGTCTGGCTATTATTTCTCTATACAACTTTGGCTTTGCGGGAGAATATACTGCGAGTAAATGGAAGCAACATACGTCCTTGGTAATAATTTTTGTCTGCTTCCCAATTGATTTATATATCTTTCCAAAAAAAGCTCAAACATTATACACATGGTTTAGGTTATTCAACAAACAATGCATTATTCCATAACCCATGTTCTTGCTAATTATTTATTCAAAAGTCATGTAACATGATATTTCAATGTGTGCTTATTTATTCAAGGTCATCCTTTTAATGTTTATAATTGCTCAAAGGCTAGAGCTATCATAAGCTGCAAGTAATTTTTCCTTGAAGACAGTCTTTATCATGTTTATCTCTATAACGTACAATAATTGGTCGTTTGATGTCCGTATCCTTGGTAGGATAGCATTTTTTAGCAAGATGGTGGTGGAATTATATTTTTGCTTTTGCAGGTGGGTATATCATCATTATGGTGCTATGCTTATTGCACTTGTGAGTCTTACATGGGAGATAAAGGGCAACCTGATTGTGCACAAAAGCAAGTATGCACAAATATCTAACTAACCCTATAAATTGAAATAATTGTTGTATCCATTCTGAGCGAACCTTTTGTTTGTAGAAAGGGGTTGAGCTATTTTTAGTTTGGGCTGTAATGCAAGGTTTTGCAATGCTCCTTCAAAATAGATATCAGCGTCAGAGATTATACACCCGCATCGCTTTAGGAAAGGTAAAGAAGTCAATATGTACAATAGATCAATCATCAATGCAATGTCCATATGCAGTAAAATAGCATACCCATATTTTTATAACTTATAGGCCTGTGCCAAGGGATAATGAATGATGAATTTTACATCATTTGCATGTGTATTGTTCTGGATATTGTCACTTCATAATCTCCCTACACACACACACATATAATACACACATATATAATACACACACACAATACATACACATATATACATACACACACATATTCTGGAACTAATTTCTTTTAATACTTATTTATCTTTTGTCCACCTTAACATTACGTTCTTATATATTTAGGCAAGGAGAATGGATGTTGTGTGGGGGGAAACTGCTGGTGTAGAAGGTCAGTTGTGGCTTCTTAGCCCCATACTTTTTACTTTGCAGGTAAGGTTGACTTGGACAACATTAATCAGTTAGCTAAACTATATACTACTTAACTCTGGCATGTAAAATACTGGATTTAATTGCATCAGCATACAACCAATTCTTTAAAACCTGTTCTCTTTACATTGTTCTGCTCCATTAAGTTGATTCATGCCACAAACTGTAGCGTTGCCCCCATTTTTTTGGGTTTCTCTACCATTGAGTTGGAATGTTCTGTTCACATATTAAAAAAAGTTGTCATTAAAACATTGCTCATCCAATTTGTTGAAATAGTGGATAATTTTTATAATTTTTTACATACATGGTCTACATGACTTAACCATCATCTTTGCCAAAAATCTGGGATGTGGACCCTTGTGTGTGTATGTGTATGAATGTATGTATATATATGTGCATGTGTGGGCGCACGTGCACAGTGATCCATTAAGCAGGATCGGGCTATTGGTGTGAAGCATGCCAACAGAATGAAAGCTCTTGTATTTTGAGGTAAAAATTTAAGAGCTAATTATTAGTATTATTATTTGAAATGGTACTTTATATACAATATATCAATCGGATAATATATCACATGTTAATAAATGTTCGAATCACGCTACGCAAGTTTCGAACTTGTGACCCATGGCACCAAAGTTTAGTTAATTATTTATAGTAATCAGTAATATATGTAATAATATGTTCATTTAATGCAGATATATTATGGTAATGAAAATTAATGATCCAACCGCTGAAGCTTGGATTACTGCTTTTAATGAACCAGCAAAGGAAATCATAGGTTGCAGTGCTGATGACCTTTATAAGATTAAGAATGATGAATGTGAAGATATATACGAACAAAAACTAAAGGAGTTGTTATGGATCCCTCGTCTTTTCAGAGTTGGTGTTACCCAAATAGAGTACATGAATGAAAAAAAAACAAAAACTCAATGTTATGTCTTAATCAGTTATTGATTATGCGGCGGAATCAAGTTTCTTGTTAGAAGAAATATCAAAAATGGCAGAATCCAAAGTTTAGTTTTTTTTTTGTTTCAGTAATTTTAGTTTATTTCTTGTTTTTTCTTCAACAGTGTTAGTTTTTCATATAATAATGTTATTTTTAGGTAATTTATTTAAACATTGTAGTTCAATAATATGAGATTTATTTATTAAATCAATTTTTGCATTAGTAGTCTTCTTTAATTAGGTATTGAAAAATATGATGATCTATATTGCGGTGACATTTTTTTGATTTTTTTAACCAAATTCATTAATACGTTTGAGCTACAAATAAGCTCAAAATTAAGTGTATATTAAACCTTCTTGATACATATATGTTAGTGTGTCTATGGGTATTTCATATCAATACATTAATAGCACATCCTTAGTATCAAGTTGACCTACATTATCAATCATTGATATAATAGAATTTACACAGTTTCAATTATTTTTATTATTTTAAAATAAAAATAATTTTTTATCAGATTAGTAATAAAGAAAAAAATTAAACAAAAACATTTTTTCTTTGATATCAAATACCACAACGGTCGGTTTCTCCACCGTTGTGCGGTTATACTAGTAAATATATACGTATATTTGTAGTTGTTGTACATATCTCAATTTATGTATCCACTTATCATTATATCTTGAAAATATCAAATCTTTTACTTTGTTGGTCAACTCATATCTATTCTAACCATTTGAAATTGAATATGTAATGGGACAATCCATATTTAATATGACCATTTGAATTAAAAAACAACTATTTAAAAAAATTATTCTTTATTCTTTTTACGATATTTTATTTATAACACATTTAATAATTAATATCAATAGAAAATATCAAACACACACGCACATATATCCAATAAAATCATTGATAAGAAAATGTTTTTGGTATCTTAGGTACAATATTTGCATCGCATTCAATTAACAATACTAAATATCAAACAGAAAAATCATTGATTTCCAGACTCCAAGTATTACACTATTTTTAGGTAGCTGAAGATCATTTCGTATTACTTAACAGTTTGAGCCCAATTAAGTTCTGCCTAGTAATCACTTAAAACAGCGTGGGAGAAACACACTCTCATCACAAGAGAAAACAGTACACAAAATATGTTACGATAATACAAAAAAAGCGCTTTATTAACTGGCAGTCACTTGAAAGGAAATGTGAGCAAGCCCAGAAAGTTTCCAAGCATGATCCAAGGATAGTGAAACGGTGGTCATGAGATGGGTTAGATATCTACGATATCTTATTATATTCCTTTATTAAGCTCATCTGGATTGGGTTCAAAAAGGCGCAAAAGGGGGAAACACGAAGCCATGAGGCAAGAAAAATAATGAAGTTGGGATAATCGGTTTGTAATGGTACGGCTTTCATAAAAAATAAAAAATATAGTTCTCAAAAAAAATATTTTCAAGTCTGGAAACCCTAGCAGCCGCCTTCTCTGCTCTGGCGATTGAAAATTTTTGTCGTCTCTCCCTTCCTTCCTCGTCTTCCCCGATTGTTTCCGTCCTCTCTTTCTGTTTTTTCTATGTCATCTTCCGCCTCGCTTAGCAATCAGGCAGCTCCATCCCCAGATCCGCCGCCCTATCCTTCAGACCATCCTCCTGGTTTTGACCCACGCGAATCTGTGTTGATTCCCTACGACAATGATGATGGTTTCACCCCTGTATTGTCACGTAAATGGAAGAGGCAACAGAAGCCTAGCCCTAACAATTGTCATGCTAAGGAGGCGTATCGCTCAGCTCGATCTCCCCTGCCAAATAAGTCTCGATCTCCTCCGATACATAAAAAATATCCAATCCCTAATGGACCGAATTCCCAAAACTGTCAAGTGAACACCAATCAAAACTCTTCTAAATGGAATTTTGCGTCTCCAAACAGTAAAGCATGGAACGAGGTTGTCAAAGGCAACAATATCCCCGTTCCCGTTCCTCTGAAATTCTACCATCCCTAAGAAGTCAATTCTTTGAAGTGCGCTAAAATGTCTGCTAAAGTTATCCTGGATGCTAGAAAACAATGGAGTAACGCTATTGTTGTGTATGTAGTTGGACCTAAACTGTATTATCCTTATTTCAAAGAGTATATCATTAGAGTTTGGAAACCTGTGGAGGATTTCTCGATTTTTTCAATGGAAAACGGATTTTATGTTATTAAATTCAGTAAAGAACAAGATTGTTTGAATGTGTTAGAGGGTGGACCATACTACTATAACAAGAAGCTGATGATGATGAAGAGATGGCACCCCGGAATGCAACTCAATAAAGAACTTCTTAATTCTATTCCGATCTGGATTCGTCTTCCCAATCTGCCACTTGATTTCTGGACTGAAGAGGGGATTAGTCGTATTGCCTCGGTGCTCGGAACTCCTATCAAACTTGACAAGTTTACTGAAGGAATAATCAAGATTGCTTTTGCTAGAGTCCTTATTGAAATTGATAATAACTTTAGATATCCTAGTAAACTTCCTATCCTTAATGAGAAAGATGAGGTTACATGGCAAGAATTTATTTATGAATGGAAACCTACTGCATGCTCTAACTGTTCGAGTTTTGGACACTCAAAAAATCAATGCCAATTCAACAAAGTGTGGGTGCCCAAAGTGAATCGTAACTCTGTCAACGATAATTCAGAAATGATTATAGATTCATATGAAAATCCTCCGAATAATTGTGAAATTGTTGAAAAGCCAATCGAACAGTTCACAAATTTAGACTTTTCTAATCAGATTCAACAGTAGATACATGTCGGATCAGTGCAAAACAAACATAACAAATTTGTGACAAATGTTAAAAATTCAGAGATTAACCAAATTGAATCGCCTAACACTACAACAGTCCAGTCGATTATTGCTTGTTCGACTATTAATATTTCAGAGGATCATAACATGTCTGATAATTTGATCAAGTTGCCTGACTCCAATGAAGCAAACTCCCTCAAGTTGATTTTGGATTCTATTCCTTCTGATTCCCCCCCATAGAAGATGCTGCTACCATTTCTGATACCCCTTCTTCGAGTCATCAAGCTGGATCTGATACCCTAGAGTCTTTGACCATCACCAGAACAAAACCAACTCATAAAACTAGATCAGAGGAAGTGCCTTTTGAATTCAAGGCTTCTTTGAATTCCGATGTAGTGGAAAATCCTGCATGGTCAAATCTTGTTAACCAGCTGAAAAATAAAAGCAAAAAAACTAAAAAAGCAAAGACCATGGGAAAAGCTACTCCTATGGAAGAAAGTAGCTATCCTAATAATAACTGTTAATGGAACTTCTTATTTGGAATATTAAGGGGATGAATGCCCTATCCAAGCAGTTGGAAGTTCTAAATATCATTAATTCGAATAAATATTCCTTTATTGGAATTTTGGAAAATAAACTTTCTCTTAATTCCATTGACAGTTTTATGAATAAGGTTGATAAAAAATGGAAAATGTCCCATAATATCTCTGATGACCGGAAAAGTCGAATTTTTATTATCTAGGATTCTTCTTTTTGGAATACAATTATCTTACACACTACGGCGCAATTTATTTCCTGCGCTTTGTATAATGTTAACAATATTAATGTTGTGTGCACTGTTGTTTATGCACATAATGAAGAAGAAGGTCGCAAACTTCTATGGGAAGATATCATTACGTTATCTGAAAAAATTAATCTGCCGTGGTTAGTGGCAGGTGACTTTAATACTATTCTCCACAACAATGAAAGAATGAATAACGGGATATTTTCTTCTACTGGGGATCTCAAATTCTCTAAATGTATCTCTCTCTCCAAGCTAGTGGAACCTGACTTCTCAGGCAATTTTTATACTTGGCGAGGAGAATAATAGAAAGAGAAATTTACCTTTTAAATATAAAAACTCTTGGCATTCGTATCCTGATTATTACCCAGCCATCGAAGAGGCTTTGGATTCTTGCTGCTCTGGTAGCCCTCTCTATCAGTTTCTCTGCAAATTGAAAAAGGTGAAAATTAATCTGAAGAATTGGTCAAGTAAAAATAATAATGTGCATCTGATGATTAACAGTTTGAAAGATCGAATAACAGTATCTACAATCAATTAATTAGTAATCCTCTTGATAACAATCTTTTGCAAATATACTCCAATAATTGTGATAGTTTACACAATTTGATGAGGAAAATTGCCATTGATAATGAACAAAAAATGAAAATCAATTGGCTTCTTAAAGGGGATAGGCCTACGGAATTTTTCTACAGTAAAATAGCTGATTTGAAACCGGGTCGAAAGAACAATTTTACTATAAATCAGCAAGGTGTTTGGATTTCAGCATCAGAAAAAATTGCAGTAGAAGCTTCTCTTTATTTCTCAGATCTTTTTCTATTGCCCCAAGCCTCAAACCAATTTCCAAACGTAACTTGCAAGAAAATTCTTTCAGAAAATGCAAAGTACAATTTATGTAAACCTTTTCTGATGGAGGAAATCAAAGAGGCTATTTTTCAGATTAATGATAATAGTTCCCCAGGTCCAGATGGATTCAATGCTAAATTCTATAAAATCCATTGGGACTGCATTAAAGTGGATATTTGGAAAGCTATGAATGGTATACTTCAAACCGATAAAATCATTAGAGAAATTAATCACACTTTCATTTGCCTTATTCCTAAAATTCCAGATGCTTCTAAAATGTCTGACTTTCGGCCAATCTCTCTTTGTAATGTTACATACAAAATTCTTGCCAATCTTATATGCAACAGAATGAAAGAATATATGAATGACTTAATCTCTCCTAACCAAAATGCTTTCATCCCTAATAGAATAATTTCTAAAAACTCTCTTCTTGCCTATGAAATGATCAGAAGTTTTAATAGGAAAAATTCGAGCAATATTTGTTTGAAAATTGATTTACACAAGGCGTATGACAAGATCAATAGAGAATTTATTCATCATATGCTAATTTCTATGGGGTTTCCTATCTCCTTTGCTAATCTCATCTATGAGTGTATATCTACTCCCTCATTTTCTATTTTAATAGATGGTGACCCATATGGTTTCATTAATAGCTCAAGAGGTCTAAGACAAGGGGATCCCCTCTCCCCTTATTTATTTTCTATTGCCATGGAGTTCCTCACTTTAAATATGGACATAGAATTTATCAAAGGTAATATTAGTCCTATTTACCAAGTTGAGCCGATGATTACTCACCTCCTATATGCAGATGATATCTTAATTATGACAAAAGCTACCACTGAAAATGCAGTAACAATTCACCATATTTTACAAAAATTGGAAAAAATTGCTGGTCTCGAATTAAATACTGAAAAATCCAGTCTATTTTTCAGTAAAGGTGCCAAATTCAAGCAGGAAATTGCTGATATTATTAATTTCAAGATTGATAATTTGCCAATCATATATTTGGGAATTCCCCTTTCAAACAATGCTTTGAAAACTAGAGACTTTGGTGGCTTATTGACAAAATTAACAAAAAATTCAATAACTGGCAAAATAGATTCCTCAATATTAGTGGGAGGGCAGAGCTTATCAAGACTGTTATCCACCCCATGCTGCATTTTTGGCTGCAGGTTTCTCAATTTCCTACTACAATTATTCAGAGGATTAATTCTTTATGTGCAAATTTCTTGTGGAAATCAAGGTCCCATAAAATGAGCTGGAATGAAGTTTGTAAAACCAAGAGAGAAGGGGGTCTGGGAATCAGGAAAATTGAAGACTTAGCTACAGCTTCTGCAACCAAACTTTTATGGAATTATATTAATGGTAACTCTTTGTGGGCAAAATGGATACATAACAGATACTGTAAAAAGACTAATTTTGGATTGTCAATATGGACAATAATGCTTCACACACATGGAAAACTATTCTACGTGCTAGAAATTGGTGCAAAGGATATATAGAAAGGAAAATTGTGGATGGGGATAACACTGACATTTGGTTTGATCCATGGTTACAAGGATCTACTTTAATTGACAATTATGGATGGAACTGCATGACTACTTTAAGAGGATGTCACAAAAAAGTTTCTAATCTTATCTCTAATAATAACTGGAATCAAACTCTCAGTTTCATTCCCATTCAATCTCATAATATGTTAGGAAAACTCACATTCATTATCAGATGAAACAGGATTATTGGTGGTGGATCCCTAATAAACTAGGCCAATTCTCCTTGAAATCTGCCTGGAATATTTTTAGAAGCAAATATGAAGAATTCGACTGGACCAAAATCATATGGGATAAAGGTTGTGCGCCGAAAATGTCAACATGTTCTCTATTGGCCATTAGAGACAAACTGCACACCAAAGTCAAAATTAGTAAATGGTCTCCTACAATTGATCAAAAGTGTGTTCTATGTGCTAATCACAATGTGGACAGAGATCATCTTTTTTTTCATTGCACTTACGCGAAAAACATTTTGAAAGCCCTCTTACCTAAGCTTAATATTCAGTTAGGATCCAATTTTGACCTCAATTTTATACTGACTGCTATTACTAAAGCTCAGGAAATTTTCCACGCAAACAATTCATGCATCCCTAACATCATTTGTACTACTATCATATGGAACATATGGTGCGAACGTAATAATCGTGTTTTTAAGGGAACTGAAGAACCATTCGAATTGAGAGTTAAGCACATACTCATTGAAAGCAAACATCTTATTCAACAGAGAGTTCATATTCGTAGCTTAAACTCTGAAGAAAGACTTATCTTATCGAAATTCTTTATGGCGACAGATCTCTATGCTTGCTTTCAACCCCCTTGATCTTCGGTAGATCGATGTTTTTCGCCTATATTCAACGCTTGCTTTTTCCGGCAATGGTTGTTTTCAAGATCCTTCGTCTCTCTGAAGATTTGGATCCTCGAATTGAGAATTTTAGGGATTTTTCATTTCCCCTCCCGTTTAATGGATATCTATTGTTGTTGAGACGGTCAAGGTCTTGTTTCTAACTGTTTTTGTCTTCTTCTATTCCTTTGTTTTTTTGTTTTTGGCTTTGTGTTTTGTCTCTGGTGCAAGCTGATCGTATGGATGGTTTTGAGATTGTTGTGTCTTTGTAATTGCTCCTCCATCTGTTTGACAACTTAGCCCAGTTTGCGTTGTGTTGTACTGTTAATATATGGAATTGATATGTACTCTTTTTCCTTACAAGGCACCCATATAGGTTAGGGGGGTTGTAAGGTTTTAACGAGGCATATCAAGGAAGTATATGATTTATTTCTTCGTATATAAAGTACCTTTTTCCAAAAAAAAATGGTACAGCTTTCATGATCATCTTATAAGCAACTATTTATAGAATAATAACTAACACTAGACGTAAGAACATGAGAGAGTGTGGCGACCTTTTTCATATGGAAGTTATATATTAGCTTGCCCACTACCGGGTAAGAGGCTTAGATAGTAGAATTTTGACAAGAATAAGCAAGGGAATGGGTATTAAGGGTTCTTAGTGTCATTTCATAGAAGGAAGAGAGAAAGCGTTTAGCGGTTCTATAGCGACGGAGGTACAAAAAGGTATATCGGGAATAAAGCAGAGATATAGTGGAAAATAGCGAAGGTGGAAAAAGCTTCATTATACATAAATTAAATATTTAAAATTAATTTATTCTTGTTCACACATCATTTGTGTATAAAAAAGAATTATTTTTAATCTTATATAACAAAAGTAAAGAATATCATTATTATGCAGACTAGATTTGGTGACTATTCTAGATTTCTAACTCATATTGAGCACTTAAATCTTAAAATTAGGTCTTTACCCTAACATTGATTTGATTTAAAAAAACCAGTCAAATCAATTTTTGTATATTAATGTTGCTAAAGCGGGTGTTAAAAAGTCTTGATTCAACGAGTGTAGTGGAAGATAACGGGACTTAAAGCGGATCTAATATTTTATAGCGATACATTGAAATAGCCTAATGGTTAGAGAGCGCTATGCGCTGTAGCAGAGATTTTGCAGGCCTTTAACGGGGCTTTAACTGCACAACGTAAGCATATCAATATAGTCAATTATGTCATCGGATAATCAAATAGAGGGGATTATCAGTAATGGATTTTCTAAGGAAACCATAATCGATGCTTTTGCATACTCAAATTGCTCCCTATGTTCTGTAGACTCAACATAAATGTGTTTCATTTTCTTATATTTTTTTCCAAATGCAAAGTAATTTGGAGTTAACTTTTGTATTAATTTCAATACACGCTATGCTCATACCAAAAGTTTTAATAAATAAATACATGCTAATTTTTATTTTAACTACAACAAAAAAGTTACCATATACCTTTTAGTTAATTTACATTTCCATATTTGCAAATTAGAATTCAACATAGAAATTCAGCTCTACACAATTTGGCTAATTTTTATATCGTTTTATTCATGTCAATCTTTACTCTATACGATCAATTAATGTCATTTTTAGAAATCATTATCTTAATTTAGTTAATTTAAAAGGAAAAATTATTTTTAGATTGGAAAATAGAAATAATGTGAAATTATTATCTCCTTTTATTCTATCTTATTTCAAACTTATTGTAAATTACATAGTTAAAATTATTAGAGTTTCATTTTTTCTTTATATAGATCAAGGTTTTAATCTTTTGAGTTCAAAAAATAGTTGTCACTGCTGTAATTTAGAAGAAGGACAAATTCATCCTAAAATTAATTTTGAAAAATATAGGTGTAGGTTAAGTAAGTTTTAGTCTTATAAATAACTCGATAAAATTACTCAAAACAATAGTAAATCATTTTATGTTTCATAATTTTCAGTTATTAACTAGTTCATTAATTATCCAACTAACAGTAATCAACAAAATTAGCGAAACAAATAAACTTTACATCCAAACTCAACTACAATCAAACTCTAACCAAATTCTTGTCAGGTGCGCCAAATTAGTGGCAACTTAAGAAATTTGCAAAAAAGTCCACATTAGTTTAATGTATGCTTTCATTTGTATATTTCTTTGAACCTTTATTGTTTGGGCATGTCAAGATACATAAATTTTGGAATACATATTGATATATCACATTAAACATACACACATACACACACATATATATGAACTAATAATGACAATCAAACTTAATTTATCTGAATTGATATATGAACTCAATGGTGTTGGTGAATGTTAAATAGAGTGCCAATAAAATAAAATTACACAAGTACATGTTGCGGGAACAGGCGGTTTGGGGATATATAATGCGTAACAGAGATGATTAAATTGGCATGTGTTTGCACGAAAAATGGACAAACATCTCCAATCAATTTATAGTAGTAGAAAAGAATAAAATGCTAGCAAAACAAAGTACATGTAGATTTATAGTGGTTCGACCAGAAGTGCCTACATCCACTGTCCTTTTTTATTTCCTTTCTTATATATCAGCTTTTACAAAGATTGAATACACAGTATACTGATCTTTCCTCAAATATGAAATTCCAAGGCTTTTTTTGGTGATTTTGGTTCAGCGGTCTTTGGTGGCTCCCAAAATGTTGTTCCCGTTATTGCTAGAAGCATGGATATTTATAGGAGTAAGAGGTAGGGGGTCAACCCAATAAATCAGGCAATTTCCCTGTATAACACGCTCAGTTCTGTTATTTCCATATAAAGAAGATACGATCCAGAATTTCCTTATATTTTAGATTTTCTTTCCTTAAATAATTGGTTTAGCTCGGTATTAGGATGTTGGCTCGATAATGCTTCATTCGATGTAGAAAGGAGGTTCGTTGGTGCTTCTTGACCTAGTTTAGCTTCATGGCTCGGCTTCCCTGTATACACCGAATAGCAATTCTTATCTTGTTGGCCTCTCTACCGAACAAAGAATTCTATTCAGTGTTCCTTCAAACCGATAGGAATGCCTTTCATTAGTGTGACTATCAAACTGGAATTCTTGTTCGATAGCTCCACCACTGGGCTAATCCTAAGTAAATTCATACCGGACCAAGCATGACAATGCTCAAATACCAAATCGAGAAAACTAGCGTGGGTTTGTCTTGTTCCTTTCAATCTTTCCACTTATTTAGCTTCTAGGGTTGTTTGCCTCTACCGCTCGGGTTGTGTATATGAGTCATATCCCTTGTAGCTCGTACTACATCTGTCTTCATCCCAGCCTAGTCTTGCATTGATTAACTTCTAGAGCCAAAACTAAATAACACTTGCCCTCCAAAATACGCGTTGTAGGATACAAAGTGTTCTTTGTTTGACATCTTCCCATGAACTTAACTTCATCATGTAAAACACCTTCTTTGTCAAGCAACTATTGTCAATCACATATGTCTTGGTTCGTCGCTTACTTTGGTTTGGTATGCATCTTAGTTCGACATTTTAGGTAGGTCGTCATGTTATGGGGTTCAGTACTCCTTGTTCGAGGTTATCCCACCAAACAACATTTTTTGTTTGGTTTCAAGCCATTTGGCGTCAAGCAAAACAGGATGCCTATACATAGGATGAACGTCCCTTAAGCTTACATGCTACCATCACTTTCTCACTTGTTTGGAAATATTGTACCTCTTCATCTCCCATCGATTGCTTTCTTCCTAACTTGGTTTCTAGCTTTTCGGATTGCCATACTCGCCTTTCATACTTACAATCTATCGAAGTAAGTTTCGTATTACTAATATGATCACTTCCATCATTCCTTTGATTAACTGGGATTAAAACTATCAGTTTGGCACTTTTTTGGAAGATAGGATTTCTACAGTGCTCGACCAAGGGTATGGAAATTAATATAATATTTTAAACTAGTTATGTTTTAAACTTTGTACACTAGGCACTTTTAATTAATCAACTCCAGAGTTTCAAATCTTTGGTTGGCTGGGGTGTTGTTCGGCGGTTGTTGAACAAATATTAAAGGATTCAGGGTTTTATGTTAGGATGTAGATGTGCTTGCTAGGGTACTATCCGCAAACTTGCAACTGCAGTTTTTTGTGATGTAAGGATTTAATAAATGAGACAAATTATTGAGCCGGGTATCCGATCCATATTATTTCTTACTACCGCTTTTTCATTAATGTATGCTTGACACTTTATCACATCCACATATGCACACATAGATATATTCGACAATAGTACGTGAGACAGGTTCATCTATTGGGAAGGCATGCCAAGCGGTCGCAATACTCATTCATCGAGTGCTACTAGATATTGGGCTCCTTCCTCTTCTGCTCCTCCCGATCATGCACTATCTAGATGTAGGTGAGCCAACGTAGTTCTTCTCGTTCTTTGGTACACGAGTATGGTTCTTCAAACTACTAGTGGATCCTATCAAATCCATGGCTTCCGCTCTATCATCTAAGCAGTTGGATACTATAACTTATACCCATGGATTCCCAAGGGATGATATACTCTTACCTACCCCCAATCAACGGGATCATGCCCATCTTGAAGGATATATGGCCTACTCGAGATACCATTGCATGGCTGGGGGCCCGCCTCGTCTTCCTTAATAGAATATGGGTTTCCTTATGTACTTAAAGATCGCTCCTTTTCAACTACCTCCTAATGGGTATGCCACATTGACTAGCCTCTATGCTATCTTCATGCAGGAATTTCAGGTTCCCCCTACTCATCGACATATTAGATTCCTATATGCGATCAATAGTAAGGCGGAAGGTTCCCCTTTTATTTATCCTAAAGCAGGGAGCAAGTTTAAATCGATAGAGGACTTGTACTTAAAGTAAGTATGTTCAAGAAAATGTACTTCTTCATCTGGGGCACTTCTCCATGCTTCAATCAATGACATTCGGGATGTAAGTTACCTTACCGCTCATTAATATTCATTCTTACCTAGAAAAGGCTTATTTTCTAACCATTGACCCCCTCCTTTGGTCTCCTCCTCAAGGTTAGTGAGAGCTACATCGGGTGACTATTTGGAGGAAATGCTGAAGGACATGAAGAAAATTCCCATAGACATAAGGCAGGTTCCTCGTCTGGTAACTAATGAGAATCTGAGACAACTCAAGCTGCAAGCTGACGAACGCTCGATTGAGAAAGTTAGAGCTCCCTCCATGCATAATCCTATGGAGAAAGGGAAAGGAAAATCCTCTAAAGCAGTTGAGCCAAGTGAGGAACTATCTTCCCAGCCCTCTGCTTCTTGTGCTAATTTGACATTGGTCCCGTTTGGGGGCCGATCCAGCTGTGCACAGATGCCACAGGTTCGGAGTTGGATTCTTTCAAGATCAAATCATGTATGAGTGGCCAACTAAAATCCAGAAGAGAATGGGATGGCAATAATGTCCGTACTAAGACAACTAAGGAGGCGAGCCCTCATTCCCATGATAGTGATGCCACCACCTCAGATCGGAGCGAAGCTCACTCTTTTAATGCATTAATTGTACATTCCAATATTATATTCGTTTCTTATCGTTTCTTGCGAATTGTCTTTTAATGCATTAATGAAGTTTTGATGATAGCATTTTGAACATATATTTTGGAATTCTAATAACTTTTAAATTTTTATTTTATTAGTGTATGAATAAATATAAATCACATATATAATAGTTAATATTATTATAGTTATACCAATATCTTTATAAATTAATTAGACCATAACATGGAAATGCATTATAGAATTATATGCATGAACTAATATGAACTAATATACAATAAATTATTATGTATATAATAAATATATAAATATAAATTACATGTCTATATATGTGTGCATGTGTGTGTATGTAAATTACATAAACTATGAATTTAATTTTTACATACATGCACATATACATACATACACATAAATATATATATATATATAGTAGTGGGAGTATTTTCAACTCGAAAATATATAGTAGTGGGAGTAATATCTTGATAAACTTAACTAGAGCACATAAACGTATCATAGACACATACTAATTAATATAAATAATGTATGAATTAATATATAACAAATTATATAATATGTGCATATAATAAGTATATGAAACAAACCATATATAACAACTAAATATTTAATACTTAACTATATGTGTGTGTATGTATGTATGTGTGTGTGTGTAACTGTGTGTGTGTGTGTGTGTGAATTAGATGTATATTCTATTCTAGTTTGTTTGTGGTCCTTTTACTACATATTCTATCTATTTTTTGAGAAGAAATTCAATTTATTTGGAATTCTCTCAGTTGCCTCTATTCAAGATGATAACCATACTTATACTAGGATGTACATTAGTTTTGGTACTAGTTCACCACTAGCTACATGATTGCATAATGCATTGGTAAACTAAAACTTTCGTTCATGCATTTTATGACATTTGAACTTTTATGACATAAGCATATTCAAGATTTTCCCAAATCGTAATCAAGTTCCACCACTACGTGGCTGTAAATGAATTTGACATTTGGATTGTCATTCCAAATATTGCATTGTAGTTATTACTAACAAGATTTAGTTTTGGAAAAGTCATAATGTACTTCTATAACATATACTTCTATGATAAAGGGATCTTGATTTAGCAGTCTCTTAATTTTGGTAACCATGTTTGGGAAAATATCTTTGCTAAGTTCATTTCATTTTGTTTATTAAAATCTTCTAGTTGTTCTGATTCATAGACTTGTCAAGATTTGCTAATCATCAGTCACTCTTATAGTTTGCCACTTAATATGATATTTAATAAGCAGTAGGTCATTTCAATGCTTATTTTATTTACCATTCACTAATAGTATAGTTTTGCTACATAACTTTGAATTGAGACTTGTATATAACTTTGTAGCTTTGCGCTTGTTATCAACGTTCCAAACGCATTCCTATTGATGAAGAAGTATTTTAGGTGATGTAGAAACCATTGACGGTATCCATCGAGAGATTGAAAGGAGAGGGAAGAGCCTCATAGGGTCGAAGAAGAGAGGCTGAATAACCAATATCAAACATTTCAAGAACATCCGAGAAGGTTGATAGATTCCTTTTGTGGGATGGAATCTAGATATACCTCACCATCGTCCTATATTTAAGTGCTTTGGATTGGTTATCACACTTTCTTATAAATGGGACTTTATGTGTTTTAATATATTTTATTGTCTGGGATTAGAAAACTCGTTATTGAGTAATTTGTATTTTGGAATGGAATATGAGTTGTTGGCTTATTTTGTATTGTGGTTTGACTTAGTTTCAAATGGAATATCAATATGATAGTGAAAAGGTTACATATATATGAAAAATGTAGATAGTGCTACCACAGCATTATAATAGTGCCAACGTATGTTGATTCAACATAGCATTTTAAAAGTGCTAAGAGAATGAATGCCAGCATTTAAAAAAGTGTATTATATATAAAAAACAAATGATAGCATTTTAAAAATGCCATCGTAATCGAACATGTATTAGCGTTTTGAGAATGCCAAAATAATTGAACATGTGATCGCATTTTTAAAACGCTATCATATTAAATCATTTTTAAAGCGCCATCATATAACAAAATTTGAGGGTTTTTAAATGTGCTAGGATAAGTCCCTAATCTATTATATCAGGTCGTTTTACAGCATTCATAACAATGCTATCAAAGCTATTATTTCGGGAATTCTATGTAAGTCTGAGTGTCGTATTATTTATTCTTGCATGTGACTTGTTCTAAACTATTGTTATACTTCTCCGCTTCAAGCATCCACCTCCTTCTTCCTTATTGCCTGCAACTTCACCATCATCCCGCTCAAAAAACTACCTCCTCTTCCTTAAAACCACATTAAGTCTGAAACTCTCTCATGGCACACACAAGATTACAACATCAAAATCATAACACTTTGGTATTAGAGCCCCTTAGTGAGCAAACCTTTGACCTCACCAGCTAGATCCTAACATGAACAAGGATCAAGCATTTATGTCATGGCCTATGTCAGTAGATTTGAGCAACTCCAAGGAATGACTGATCACATCCTCCTTAATTATTTATTACAATAATTCATGGGGGAGGTGGGTAAGATAAGAAATAAAATATGATGTGATTACTACTAACCTGCCACTACTAATGAAGCACCAAATTAGCAAACCTTTTGAATATAAATGGTTACATACTAATAAAAATAGTAAATCAAACTATTTCAAAGCAAGCTCTTCCATTGGTTAAAACAATCAGGCAGTAGTCATAGTAGTTTCCCAAAATCTTATGACAAAATAATACATCTGAATTTCTAGCAAAAACCAAAGGCCTAACACCTGATGAGATTCTTGGAAAAAGAAAGACAAATACATGTTTTGGTTGCAATGAAAAATACTATCCTAGTAATAAATGTAAAGCCAAACAAGTTTATATTCTAAAAGGGGTTATATACTAAGACGACTTAATAAACTCCGATGATAATAATGAAGAAAATTGTGATAACTCTAACCTAGAAAATGACTAAGAAATTGAAACTACTCCTCTTAGTATCAATTAATGCTATGTTTGGTATCCCTATTTTACATATTATTAAAATAAGAGGAAGTATATGATAAAGTTAGGGGTATGCCCGATGGACAATTACGTAATTTGTTACATATATCTAACTCGATAATTAATCTTGTTCGAAATAAATGTGTTTTCTTTATAATATATACTTGATATAATGTGTTAATTAATTAATTAATTAATTTTAATAAAAGTATATTTAATAGAAAATCCATAAAAAGTATGTTTGTGATAGTAGTTACAAAGTGTTGTAATCGTTATAAATTATTATAATAATAAAAAATACCATTTTAAATATTCCTAGTCAAGGTGTATTGAGATTCGATATCGATACATTCGTCGAGACTAGAGTACATAGCGCTCTTCCAATTTTGGGCAGTGTATTACTTATGGCTATTGAAGGCACCAAGGGGTTATGTACTGATAGTTATTGGATAATTATGGAAAGACTCACTCGATAGTTTTCTGTTGGTTAATATAATTAAGGTCAAACAAAAAAATATCGATACGACTAATCTACACATTTCTCTTGACTTGAGAATACTGTCGATCTCCAATATGAAAGCTCCACTCTGATTATAGTCAAATCATGGCATGACATCAATCAAGTGACTATAGTTGGATCGAGTGGAAGTATTGGTAGTGAAGCACTATTCAAGAGAGGAGTCGTCTCCTCAGTTACATGGAGTTAGTATCGCGGTCAACTCAAGTCAACTCAAAGTCAAAATCTCTGGCTAGAGAATTTCGGTTAATAATAATAATTATTGAACTAGGGACTTTGTGTTTGGACTATAGAGTTGAATATAGATGATATTGGAATTTTGACCATTACCGAATTTCATGAGTCCAAAGTGATAGTTTTGACGAAGGGAATTGGTGTAAATAATAGTCACAACCGGGCAACGCTTAATAAAGTAAAATTGGATTTTACCAAAACTAAGTAAGCAATAAATTAGGCCGAAATGTCACACCACCTACTAAGTGACGTGTGGACATTAATATTTGACTAGTTCGATATTAGTCGTCGATCAAATTTACACCTAACGAGTCACACAACCGAAACGATGAATTCTCCTTTGACCAAACGATTGATATTAATATACAATTATTATAAATTAATTGAAATAATTAATATTTACAAAATATAAATCATAAAATTTGATTATGATATGATGAATAAATATTATTAAATATATTCATAATAGTTATAAGTATATCAATCGATATACGATATCAATAAGCGATTAAATTAGATTTAACTACATAATATTTTATTTGGGCATAAATGAGTTTAAGTTCCATCATATGGCCAATAGTTTTGACAGCAAGCAAGATATAGTCAGCTCAAAATTTGATAGGAAAGGCTTAGTTTTGGATGGCTGAGATTTAATGAGAATGAGTAAGTGATGAGATCCATATTCTTCTCCTTTCCATCCACTATATACGCATCTCTACCTTTATATGATTGAAAACTTTTGGAACCTCCATTCCATGTCTTTGTTGGCCAAAAATTTCTGTCCCCTCTCCATCTTTCTGGAGCTCAAATAAAATCAAGTTAACTATTATCCGATAGCTGCTAGTCAACGGTTGAAGGACTAGACTCTGTTGAATTGAAAATAGTCTCAAGAGGCAGATATTGTCATTTCAAGGTGTACTTCAAGGCATTGGAAAGGAGGTATATTATAGATCATAAAATAATTATTTATGCTTAATTATAATGTTTTATTATATACATATATTATATGTTATTAGCTAGATGACGATTCTGATATGCAAATAATATTGTCACAAAATTATTTAGTTATATGTATGTATATATTTAAAAAATTTACCGTAACCAACTTAGGTCAGTACGACTTTGTAATTAAAAACCATTTTATTATTCTATTGATTATATATATTATTTAAATAGATAAATATAGTTTATAATTAATTATAGCAATACTTTAGTCAAATATGGTCATATAATTTTATATGTAAAGAAGGCTATGATAATTTTCGACAATGATTAAATATTTTATTATTATTTAAAGATTATTTAAATCAATTTATTACATAAATCAATTATCTTAATTCAAATATGTTATGAAAATTATATTTTATATTTAATAAAATAATATTAACAATAAAGATACTTGCGACACAAATTAAAAAAACTATTTTTTATTTTTAAATTTGTAGCTGTAAATAGAAAAATTATTTTAAAATCGAAAGTTGTGTAAAAAAAATTTCAAAGCATATAATATCATTTAGGATTTACTAAAAATTTAGAATTCAAAATAAAATTTTGTAATTAATTTTAAGTTAGTATTTTAATAATTTTGGGAATGGATATTTAAATAAAATATACTTAAAAATTTTAAAAAATACATTTACCAAGTCATGCACAAGACCTGGTCTTTCATACTTATTAAAAATATTTTCGAGTATTTTATTAATACATGTATATATATGTCGTAACGACCTAGAATTGTAGTCATTTGAATGTGGAATATTTAATTGATTTTAAATATGGAAAAGTTATTTTTATAAGTTAAATAACTTGAATTTCAAAATATAGCGATTTATTTGATAATTAATTTGCTAATTTAATATTTGGGGTTGTTTAAATAATTAAATCCTGAATTAAATATGGATAAAAATTATTTTAAAAGTTGATTTAAATTCTATTTAATAAGAATGAAGATAACAAAACTTTTAATATTAATTTAAAAATGGTTAATTTGGTTTTTAATTAAAATAATTCGTTTTAATTAACGTATAAAAATAGCCTTCCGAGGCACTATCTCAGATTTCGACGAAACCAGTTTTATTGGATCCACAATAATATATTACTATATGATAACGAATTTCATGACAATTGGACATATTGTTTAGTCGTGCAAGATCAAAACACGTTGAAATTAATATCGAAAATTTAATATAATAATTAGGTCTAGAAACCTATCTTCTACATACGATTGAATTAGGGCTCGAAACTAGTTACATTATATTCGGAATAGGGGTATGACATATAGAACGCCAAGCGGCACGCTTCGTTTGGAGTTCGAGATTTTCGGGTATGTTTTGTTGAATATTTTAATAATTAAAATAATAATATATATACATACATACTTACCCACCATTGCTACCTTACCATTAGCCCATACCCTATTTTTTTAGACCCATGCCTCTCCCATACCTCACTATTCTATATAAACATTGTCTATTCAACAAAATTAGCTTTCCCACTTTGAATTCAAAATTTAAAAATCAATAACCAAACATATACTCAACAATAAATCATGAATTTTTTTTGAATTCGTATGTTGATTAGCTTCATCTGGTCTTACTTTGGTGATGTTCGATCATGATTTAGGGGGAGGCTGTTCATGGGCAGCAGCTAGGGTTGAACTTTGCGTTGGATTTAGGCGATTTTAGCTCATTCGAGTGTGGAGTTGAGTTCATAGTGTTGGAGAGCAGCCGTGGCCGAATTTTGGTCTAGTTTCGTGCCGAAGTAGGTCGCGCGTGCACTGTGCACGATCGTGTGGAGGTAGTAGGTCGTGACTAAGGGGGTGGCCTTTGGGCGTGGTGTTTGGTTCGGTCGAGTCACGTTTGGCGGGAGAAGTTCATCGGTGCAATCGATTTTGGATTTCGTCGACAAATGCTCCATATCACCTCATGTCCATGCACATTGTTTTGGGTTTGGGGACATGAGCAAATACAGGTGATATGAAAAGGAAGAAGAAAGATAGTGGGGCAAAATTGTAAATGTATATAAGTTGTTTTGATTTTAATTTAAATTATCGATAAATTATAAATTTCATATCTCACTCATCTACACGAGGTCAGATTCGAATGCCGTTTTTTGCATTGGACTCATGTCATCGAGATCTTTGCAATGGAATTATTTTAGTTGGATTTGGAGACTATTAAAATTTGAGCTAAAATCGAACGTCATTCGGTTTTAGTTCCGAACTGGAACACCTTGGTAACAATAGAAAATTTCGATCAGTTAAACTCACCTTTTTGGTTCACTAGTATGATATATAGTTAATAAAAATTTTTGAATGATTGTTTGGATGATTTAATATATTTATTAGTTGTTTGGATATATTCTCGCCCTTGTGCGGATGAGACCCTTTTACGTTCCCGTGTAAAAGCGGATGACCCTTTGTATACGAACCCCGCCTCGAAGCGGTTGATTTATATTTTGTGATTATATAACATTTATGATGCAGGGAAAAATAGGTTGAAGGGATCCAACAAGATTCCTCACAAATATTGATATATATATATATGCTGATATATATGAACTGTGACGTAGGGGGACAGGTTGGAGGGATCCAACGGGATTCCTCGCTATTATTGAATTAGTTTCAATAATATTCCAATTATATGAATTATTGGATAATAAACCTAGTTTGTTGGAAATATGGTTATGATATCGTTTTATGTTAAAAACTGAAATCCCGTAGTGATAAAATTCAATAACAAGGTTGGTTGAGCGTTTGGTGGCTATTGGCTATAAATTAGTATTTTAAAAATACAATAAATTTCCATTTGAGTTGGAATTGGTTTTTGGGACAGGAAATGATTTTAAAATTCGAGATTGGGTTTCGGAAAGATTTTGTTTTAAAGATTTTCTGTTTATATTAATATTTTGTTTTAAAGATTATTTATTTATATTAATATTTTGTTTTAAAGATTATATACTTATATTAATATTTTGTTTAAAAAATTATCTATTTATATTTAATATTTATTTTGTTTTTAAGATTATCTACTTATATTAATATGTTGTTTAAAAAATTATCTATTTATATTTAATATTGTTTTAAAGTATTTAATTATCTTAATATTATTTTAAAGTTATTTAATTATATTAGAATTGTTTTAAAAGTTATTTTCTTATAATTAACATTGTTTTAAAGTATTTATCAGAATGTTAATATCTTGGAAAAAAGTTAATTACTTAAGAATAATTATGGTTTGGAATTAATAATAAGGATTTATTAATAAGGTTCTGAAAATAAATCATGACTATTTATAATAAGGGTAAAGATTAATTATTATTGTTTTTGAAATGTCTAATTATTATTTTAAGATGTTTAAGATTTATAATTATTATTTGTTTATTCATAATGTTTAATTTTAATTATTATTTTTATATCATACCGATTAAAAGTAAATGATCTTTATTTGTTTATAGATATGTTTGAGACCCATGAATATAGTTGAAAGACTTGGGTTTTGTAAAGGAGCTTATAAAATTGTTTGAAGATGTAAGGAAGATTATTTACAAGGTGAAGAGTTTTATAAATGGTTAGATATTTATAAACTGACTTAAGAAACGGGTTTTTAGATTTATAAAAGGAGTTTTATAAATGGTTTTATGGATTATAAAGGCTTTAAAAATAATTTTACAAATGTACAAAAAGAATTTATAAATGATTGAAATGTATAAAAGGAGTTTTATAAATGTTCCAGGAGTTCTATAAAATGGGTTATAAATGGTTTTAGAGAATTATAAGGAGTTCATGGATGATTTTTGAATCGAATAAAAGTAAAATCTTTCTCAGTTTTGTAAATATACTTATACATTGAGATAAGTATATGTATATTCTCAAAGTTTTAAAAATATAGGGATTGGTGGATATACCTTTGTAATACTATTCTTATACTAGTAATTTACAAAGTGGTTTTTATTTATGAAAGATTTATAAAAGGAGGCTAGTGATTGCTTATATGCTTAACTAATATTGGTTTTCCCTATGGAATAAATCCTTGATTGAATGTTGTTATTCGATAGTTAAATAACCGACTATCGAAATTGGACCCAAAACGTAACTTTGGAAAAATCTAGGAGAAACACGTAAGTCATATGGCACAGTCATCTTTGATGATGTTGTACTGTGCGTATAAATCTCATTTCGTTCTCCTAGGACAATGATAAGGAATTTTTCCACCAACGGTTAGGAGGTGATCTCTGATCTTATCTTTGACTGTTTATTTCCAAAAGAACCGGGGTTGAGTGTACCAAGAATTATAGAAAAGTTGTTTCGTAGAGATCGGGATTGGGTATGTTATCCAAAAACCACTTCCATCCAACGAATGCGTTCAAAGTGAAGACATCTTGAATGATGGAATTGGAGATGGAGCTCTCAAATGTTTCGTTCAGTCCCAGAACGAACTTGTATGGATGAATGCTGGTATTGCATTGTTGCTTGGAAGGCAGTGTTAGCATTCTAAGTGGTAAGTTTTACATAAAAGTTAAAGCGTAGCCTCAAGCCTCATCATCCGGGAATGACTAAAACAGAGGAGATGCAGCAATGCTAGGTGGTTGCTCCCATGAGGGTAAGGTTATCCCTATCTAGAGTCCCTACTATTAACTCATTTATGCTTTCGTTCGGTTGCTGATCCCCACCGAGGGGTGATCTTATTCGGCACTATACAGTAAAGGATAGACCAGCCTTGTATTGGTAGGGGTTGATAGATTTGGCCTCAGTGTTATTTGTTTAGAGATGCACCGTTACGGGTGGTACCCTAATAGCCCAGTCATTTTACGGAATCCATTTTCCAATAAGCGCTGTATGGACTTAGTTATGCCCAACTATGCTGAAACAAGAGATGCAAGCATTTCAGCTATATTCATATTTTACATTGACCCCTAGACATTATTATAATATAAGGATTTTCTATAGAAAATGTTTTAGTTATCGTATGGTAAAAACCCGTCGGTGTTTATGTGCGGCGTGGTCTTACGAGCTACTTTTAATTTCAAAGATTTTTCTTACAAATTTAAATACAGCTGGGCATGTTTTTCTCACGTTGGTTTTCCAGACTGACTCGAGTGTTATTTTATTATAATGCTCGGGTCAGACCGAGCATATTACAGATTAGTTCGGATGCTTTGGAGCTTCAGGAGACAAGTTAGAGGTCTAAAGACGTATTCACGTAGATGGTTATTTCCCGCTGTATTTATTGTTGTATCTATCAGCAATTGTAAGGATGGGCTGTTATAACTATCCAAGCTGAAATAAATCATTATACTGATTAATGTCTATATATGCATATATTATAGTTTGATTTTTATGTAAAGATTCGTTGTATATTATAGATTATTCATTCCACTGTGATATTCTATGTTGTTTAGTTTTCTCGTTATCTTCTTCCTTCTTTCTTTTTCCCCTAACAATCGGGTTTTCTAGCATTCGATTGCTCGGCAAACAATACAGTGGATGTATTTGTGTCGATTTTCGAAGGTCGAAATTCTCGGTCGTTATGTATGTATATATATGTATGTGTGTTTGTGTGTGTATATATTGTGCATCTATTTGCATATACAAATATTTCTAAAATTTTTTATTAATATATTTATATGTACATATATATATTGCTTACAGTTTAAATATATACATATATATAATTTTGTTATATTTAAATAGGTCTATCATATAATATGTATATATAATATTAATATTTTATTCATATGATTACATATAAATATATATGTTCTTACATACTTATATAAAATTATTTAAACAAAATTATAATATACGTATATATGTATGTATATATTTATAATATTTGTATAAAATAATAGTGTATATATACATACATAAATTTGGATAATATATTTGCATATTGGATGAGCTAACATGTTTGTTGCGATGTAAATCCCAACATCCATATACGGATATGTTATACCTTGCACAGATTGATATGTTACACATGCACACACTTAGATATATGTATGTGATACACATATATATTTAATATAACATAAAATTAAATAATACAACATCATTTTATAAATTTGAATAAAATATTATATTTACATCAAATTTGGAAATGTTTTAAATGAATTAGACTTCATAAGCCCAATAAAGATCCAATAAGGGATTTTTTTTAGAAATTCATCCATTACTTCCACTATGGGCTGGCCCTATTCCAACAATGGTATCATAACCCAATAGCCAATGCGGTCTAAATTAATCAAGTTGTGGTGACCTAATTAAGCTCCCAGCCAAGTTAGTAGGGTGATTATGAAGGTAGTGTATAAGATTGGGTTTGAGTAATCTAGTACTCTGCCCTACCTCGCTACTAGCCTGGCCTAAACAGATATGTAAGCCCAAAGGTTGTCCCTAATAGAAAAGACCCTATTTGAGTTGGGCCTTTGGCTAATTTTCAATATATTTGAAAATAAAAATATAAAAGGTAGAACCCAACGCACAAGGCTCCAACACAATAGCGTGCTCTGGTAAATCGATAATGTACGTAGCCTTTCCCTCGCATTGCGAAGTGGGTGTTTTCGAACTCGAGCTTGGACGCTCAGATCACCATGCGGGTGATATAATATTATACATATATTATAAAAGTTATAATATAATAAAATAAAAAATAAAAAATGTTTGAAAAATAATATAAATTAAATTTTGAAATCTTAAATTTATTAATAAGATTAATAAAATAAATAAATTAATTCAATGAGTTAATTAATAAAAAATATATATACATGTATTATATAGTTTTGATATATGTCATTGTATTTTAAAATGTTTAAGATATTATAAGTATACATGTATGTATATAATATGTTTTTCAAAACCATACAATTTAATTAAAATTGTTTAATTAAAAAATTAATTAATGGTTAATTATTTAAATTAAATTAATTAATTAATTAATTAAAGGTTAATTAATTAAATATGATATATGTGATATACTATAAAGGTTATAGTATATATTAAATGTTAAATATAAATATTATATTAATATAAAATTAATTAAAATGTTAATTAATTAAAATTAATTAAATAAGATTTAATATAACATTTGAAAAAAGACTATTATATAAGTAAATTGGAATATAAAAGTTATATAATAATAAAAATTATTTAATATGAATGTATAAATTAAAGGTGGAACATAATAGAAATCCCAAATAAACTTACCGCGATTTCTGATGTGTCTAACACTCGAATCACGAGTGTGTTTCATAAGAAATACATTATTCCATAAGTTGATATCAATCGAAATAATATATTGAAGATTATGAATCTTTAATATAAAATTGTTCTCTAACATTTATATATTAATAGATTACATTCATATTCTTTAGCTGTTGAGGTTTCCTCAAGGTAAGTACATTATAATTAGGCCATCGCAAAATGATAGGTCTGAGAGAATAATCCCACTTTACTAGTTGATCTTTCCTTAAGGTAAAGGCAGGGTTAGGACAAGGAACTGTAGGTTAGGAGCTTTATGTGATACAACAGATAAGGAGTTATCCATCGTCTGTGGGCCTATGATTTGTTGAGATTTCCTCGATGTAAGAATCCCAAGGTATATGAGTCCTAACACCCACTAGAAAATTTGAAAGACTTCTATGTTTAGCTTAGGGTTTAGGGAAACATAAATAACTGGTGGGAGCCTTATTAGAAATGATAACATTAATTTAACCTTTCTAATATTGTAAGAACATATGCTGTATAATGTTATAATAATTTACATTGATAAATTTGTGCATTTAATATGATTGATAAATTTTTTATCAATTAAGATATACAAATGAACTGAACTGAAAATTGACAAATAGAAATATAGCATGTACATACTAATAAATTCTTATTGCAAGTTAACGTTTCAACACCCATGTAAGTGCCCGATTCTACAGCTACTAAATACAATCGTACTTTGGTCGCTTACATGTTTATTTGGTTGAGACCGTGTATTGCAATTTATGAGTTCTGAACTCAAAAGTAATATAGTACTATGGATAGTTGATCCATGTACAATCGCATATAAATGTTATATAGCGAATGGTAACATTGTGTAATGTACAATATTTCAATGAAATTAGTTCATCTGAAATAAGAAAATAAACCATACCGTGAGATTGAATATTCAATTTTGTTGATTACGATAAATATCATATTGTGTTAAATGTAACACAAGACCAATACTACAATATAGATATAAGAACTCGATCATTGAAATGCCAGTTTGATCAATTTATGAAAAGTGCAATATATATGATGTCCTTAAATGTTAAGGATGATCAAATGCACTTCTGTAAAGAGTTTGTTATGATGCTGTAGTAAAGGTATTCTTTTGAATGGTTCAACCATTTAGAAATAATAATAAATATACAAGGTTAGTTGTAATTTAAGGTACGGTTAAGATGAAGAAAGTGAATGGTCACTTCTACATCATAAAGAAATATCGGAAATGAGAATTGCAAAAATAACG
The DNA here is from genome assembly GCA_030737815.1 of Allium fistulosum. Classification (NCBI taxonomy): domain Eukaryota; kingdom Viridiplantae; phylum Streptophyta; class Magnoliopsida; order Asparagales; family Amaryllidaceae; genus Allium; species Allium fistulosum. Next base: position 914,077,126 of record CM060907.1, on the reverse strand, counting down.
ATCGATACTTAAATTGGAATGCGAAATACGATTTCTATTTTGAAATGTATATAAAATTATTTTCCATGAGATTTATTTTTTTGAGTTCAAGATATTTGATCAAAGAACTCTACGATGTAAACTAGTTATAATATATGATATAATAATCTATATTAAGTGAATGATGGACCTCCAAATTTAGTATGCTATTATAATATTGGAAGAAATAGTGGGAGGATGTCATATAGCACTTATTATTGCATTAAATTATGAAAATTGTTTTTGTAAAACATGCCGAACATTATTTATGTAATAATGATTATTTTCGGTGTCACCTAAAAAATAGACATAGTTATATTTCAATGTGAATATTATGAATATTCTTTTTGAAAATTATAATGCGGTATTTGTTTTCATAACAAAGTGATGCATTGGAAAATATTGAAGTATTTAAAATTATTTACAATTATTTTGGAATTATAGAATAAGCCTAGTTTCAGAAATAATATATTATTATGAATATTATGATACTAGTTAATTATATCTCAAACAATTAAGGACCATGCACTCATTTAGTGGGAGCATCATAAGAGTTGATTAAGTCTTCAGATTGGTACTTATAGATGTATGCAATCGCAAGTCTATTAATACCATAAGGTTCAATGTATTTTGTCATGTTCACCGATGAGTTATCACCGACAAGGACTGTGTATTTGATACACATATAATATGTCTATTAAAAGCTCATAAAGCATAAAACGAAATAAAATAAAATAACATGCAATAGAATGTAAAATTTATTCGATTCAATCAAATGGGTGAGTATATTAGAAAGAGTTCTGAATGTACCTAAAATGAATAAAGATTCAACCTCATAAGTCACTCCTTCCTATAATACATAATGATGTATTGATATGGAGTAATCGAACTTTGATAGACAAAGCACGATTAATGATGAGTGAACTTGAGTTAAATTCTTTCTATAAGGTGTGTACTTAAGAGAAGGTAACAAGATTAAAATTAATATAATCTAAAAAATAGTTTAAAAACAATATAAGAAAAGGGTTGTAAAAAACCCTACATATCCTAGGCCAAGGAGTTAGCAAGTTGTGCGAGTCGAAAGACTTCATGTAATAATTGTACGTAAGGGATCTTATATGAACCATCATAAGAGAATTTTGGGAATGATAGTCATTGGGTGACTAATTTATGTTATGAACTAATGCAAAATAATTTTGATCTAAGGCAATTCATAAATTGTTTATGGATGCCGGTTCTATTGCATTGAGAAACAACAGTTGTTTTAAGAAATACCAACTTCGTAGCGAAGGAATTTCTCTAAGAAATTATTGGTTTAAAATGGATTTAGATACGATCCAAGAATAAAACTGATTAGAAAGGATGAAATGGAATCGACCAAACCTAAATGAACATAATACATTAGAACGTCTAATGAGAACTCTTCTACATTAAAGAGAATCTATGAGTCTCTTATCAATATCAAGAATAAATAACCTTGGTTTTTTAATTAAAGCATTAAGAGTATTGACTCTATGATATGGTATGATGCGCTAATCCGAAATAGATCCCAAGTACATTATTAAAATATGATTTTGATAATTGCATCTGAAGGGATATGATCCATTGGCCGTAAATGTGTCTTTATGAGAATGACAAATGCAGTTGGAATATAGTGAGCCACATTGATAAGAATATTGCCGTCAATTTAAATTGTTGAAATTAACATAATAAATTCACCAGTCGATATGCTCAAGTTAGTTTGGATTTTACTCATAAAATTATCGCCTAGCATGACTTTATGATTTGGTATATATGTGTTGAACAGAAAGTTCTAAATATAGATTTAGAATAGTCTATTGGCACAACAACCAAAGTGTCTCGAAGTCAATGGGAGCGATATTGGGTTTGTGGGTTTTCGGATATGATCCGAGAAAGGATACAAAAGTATCATTCTAAAAAGCATCAAAATTGGACAAGTGTTTTGATAGCTGTATCAAATAGTTTGATTATCAGTCAAAATGAAAAGGAGGTGTGTATTCATAAGAAATAACATTAAAAGATACATAGATATTTCTAAACCATAAGTAAATAACGCGTTGCTGATTGTTAATGATGCTCGTATTAAAATCAGCTTTTGGTTGTTTTAATTCCTAACGTTGGATTTGTAAATAATGTCTTTTATAGTAAGTATAAAAGATACTAGGAATGTCCCAAAATGATATGTAAGGACACCTTATTAATATGTTTAATACGGAGCATGTAAGATGGATTCCTTATGAATTGGCAATAGGAATTATCATACATGTTAGTTGTCTACAATATCATGATTTGTTTATGTATTTGATACATGAAGAAATCAAGAAAATATCAAATCCAAATTGATATCACTAAATGGTAGTTTGGAGTGTTCTTGTGTATTTATGAAATACTAGAGAATTGTTTATAGAAACAACAGACTCCTTATGAAGGAGTGTTCGGGCTCAAACTTTACAAGTGATATTGAGTATAATGTGTCAACAGTAAATTCAAGTTAAAATTCTTTAATTCCAAATGAAAGACTGGCTAATTCAATGAAAAGACTAAGTACATCGCTTTAAATAACACTGTAATAAAAGCAGTATGTATATGTATCTATGTATGTATGTATGTACATATATATATACACAAATTTATAACTCGGTTGAGGGTGGTTCAAAATGTTGAGAATTCCATAACATCGTTCTATGATAACAATGTTGTGATATAAGTCATAACAGAGCTTAGAGCTCACTTGAAGTTGAGAGACATACTTCAAAATGTTCCACATGATAAAATAGTTTACCAGCATTGGGAAGAGTTGATTGACAGAGTAGATTATTGAAATATAATAGCATACCCATTCAATGAGGGACTGGCTTAATTAATTTTGAAAAAACCATTTTGAGAAGTTGGAATAAGTTTCCATAACTAACCCCAAGTGCAAGTAGGGGATTTATAAAGTTAAGGGCATGCTCTATGGGCAATTATGTAATTTATTACATATATCTAACTCGATAGTCAAACCTGTTTGAAATAAAAGATGTTTTCTTTCTATTATATACTTGATTTAATGTGTTATATTAATTTAATTAAAAGTATACTTAATAGAAAATGCATAAACAGTATATGTTTTGTGATATTAGTTAAAAAGTGTTGTAACCGTGAATAATTTATCACAACGAAAATAAATATACCATTTTAAACATTCTTATTCAAGATGTATCGAGACTAGATATCAATACATCGTTGAGACTGGAGTACGTAATGCTCTCCAAATGTTGGACAGTTTATTACTCATGGTTGCTGGAAGCACCAATGGGTTACATTTTGATGGTTATTAGATAACTATGGAATGACTTGCTCGATAGTTTTCTGTTGGTTAATATAACTAAGGTCAAACAGAAAATATCGATGTGACTAATGTACATAGTCCTCTTGACTTGAGAATACTGTCGATCTTTAATATGAAAGCTTCACTTTGATTATAGTCAAATCAAGGCATGGTGTCCATCGAATGACTATAGTTGGGTCTAGTGGAAGTATTAGAAGTTAGGGCTAACAATTAGAACCGAGAACCGTAAAACTAAACCGACCCAAGCCGAAAAGATCAGAATCCAAACTGAACCCGATAGCTCTTAGGTCGGGCCTGGATGATAAAAATCCAATAAAGACCTAATCAAAGCCGACCCGAACTAATCCCACCCAAATGACCCAACCAAAAAACATTGAAATATATGCGTTTTTAGTGTCATTATCCAACCGGGCCTGAACCGACTCGATGGGACTGAACCGAAGCTCGGGTCGGGTCTAGGTTTTTGAAATGTATAGTTTGGACTTAACAAAACCCGACCTGTCTAGAACCGAGACTCATCGGGTCAGGTCTAATTTCCACCCTTATTGGAAGTGAAGCACTAATCAAGAGAGGATTCGTCTCCTCGGTTATATGGGGTTAGTATCACGGTCAACTCAAGTCAACTCAAAATCAAAGTCTCTAGCCAGAGCATTTTGTTTAGTAATAATTGTTATTATTGAACCAAAAACTTTGTATTCGAACTATAGAGTTGAATATAGACGATATTGGAATTTTGACCATTACCAAATTCCATAAGTCCAAAGTGATATAGTTTTGACGAAGAGAATTAATGTAGATAAAAGCCATAATCGAGTAAAGCTTAACAAAGTAAATTTGGATTTTACCAAAACCAATTAAGCGATAAATTTGGCCAAAATGTCACACCACCTACTAAGTGACACGTGAACGTTAATATTCGAAGAGATCAACATTAATCATTGACCAAATTTACACCTGACAAGTCAGACAACTGAAAGGATGCATTCTCCGTTGACTAAAAGATTTGAATTAATTTATAGTTTCTCTAAATTAATTAGTATTTACAAAATATTAAATATAAAATTTTATTATGATTTAATGAATAAATATTATTAAATATATTTATAATAGTTTCAAATATATCAATCGAAATACGATATAGATAAGCGATTAAATTGGATTTAACTATATAATACTTTATTTGGGCTTAAATGGGTTTAAGGCCCATCATAGGGCAGAAAACTTCGGCAGCAAGAAAGGGTATAGGCGGCTCAAAATTTAGTAGGAAGGGCTTGATTTTGGATGGTTGAGATTAAATGGGAATGAGTAAGAGATGATATCCATATTTCTCTCCTTTCCATCCACTATATAATCATCTCTACCCTCCTATGATTGAAGTCTTTTGGAACCTATATTCCAAGTCTTTGCTGGTCAAAAATTGCAGTCCACTCTCCATCTTTCTAAAACTTAAATTAGATGAAATTAGCTGCCATCCGTTAGCTGATGGACAGCGGTTCAAGGATAATCAAACTATTGAATCGGAAATAGTTTCAAGGGGCATATATCACCATTTCAAGATGTACTTCAAGGCATTGGAAATTAGGTATATTACTAATCATAATATAATTATTTATACTCAATTATAATGTTTTATTATGTACATATATTATCTATTATTAGTTATGTGAAGATTCTGATATGCAAATAATATTATCACAAAATTATTTGGTTATATGTATGTATATATTAAAAAATTTATCTTAACTAACTTAGACCAGTACGACTCTATAACTAAAAAAATTATTTTATTAAATTAATATATATTATTTAAATAGATAAATATAGTTTATAATTAATTATAACATCATACTTTAGTCAAATATGATCACATAATTTTATATATAAAGAATTAAGGCTAAGACAATTTTCGGCAATGATAAAATATTTTTATATATTTTACTATTATTTAAATCAATTTAAATAAATTATATTAATTCAAATATATTATAAAAATAATATCTTTTAAAATAATATTATCAGCAAAGATACTCTAGGAAAAAAATAAAAAAAAACCAATTTTTTATTTTTAAATTAAGTTAAATTTGCAGCCAAAAATAAAAAATTATTTTTAGATCAAAAAGTTATGTAAATTTTTTTAATGTATAAAATATAATTTAAGATTTACTGGAAATTTAAAATTCAAAATAAATTTTTGTAATTAATTTTTAATTAATATTTAATTTTTGAATGGATATTTGAAAAAATATATTTTGAAATTAAAAAAAATACATTTATTGAGCCTTGCACAAGACCTAGTCTTTTATATTTATCAAAAATATTTTTGAATATATTATTAAGACATGTGTGTATATATTATTTTATTATGCATATATTTGTATATATAAACACTTAAAAAATACTAATATATTTATGTGTATGTATATATTTGTATATATGTATTGCTTATGGTTTCAAAAAAATATTTTTATAAATTTTTATAAATAATTTCTATGTATTTAAATAAGTATATTAAATAATATGTATATCCAATATTAATATTTTATTCATACGATTATATATGTACTTATATACTTATATAAAATTATTTAAGCAAAACTATATAATATATATATAGTAGTGAATATTAGGGACGCATCCCTAAAAGCAAACTTAATTCACTAAAACTCCTCCCGCAAGGAAACATACTTTGCAGGTCCCTGTTTTTCATTTCGGCTGTTTTTTCCCTAAAATACCCCTCCACTTCTTGCACAATTGATTTTAATAACGAGTTTATCTTTCTTGATTTCATCTTCTTCTTCATTGACGAACTTATGTTTCTTGATTTCTTCTTCTTCTTCAATGGCGAGCTCAGCTTTCTTGATTTCAATGGAAAACTGCAATTATACACAATAGTTGTAGAAATGTCTGCAATTATATGCAATAGTTGCAGACATTTCTGCAACTATACCATATAGTTGTAGAAATTTCTACAACTATATGCAATAGTTGCAGACATTTCTGCAACTATATGCAATAGTTGCATAAATGTCTGCAACTATATGCAATAGTTGCATAAATGTCTGCAACTATATGCAATAGTTGTAAACAATTCTGCAACTATAACATATAGTTGCATTTCTGCAAATATGCAATAGTTGTAGAAATGTCTGCAACTATATGCAATAGTTGCAGACATTTCTACAACTATACCATATAGTTGCAGAAATGTCTGCAGCTATATGCAATAGTTGCAGACATTTCTACAACTATACCATATAGTTGCAGAAATTTCTGCAGCTATATGCAATAGTTGCAGACATTTCTGCAACTATAGTTGCAGAAATGTCTGCAATTATTTGCAAATGTTGTAAATTTGAAAAAAAAATCGAAAGTGTTCATAATTTGCTGAATTGTCTGCAAATATATGAAATAATTGCACCTTTACTACAAATTTGAATTTTTGGTATCAACAATGGATCTAATTTTAAAGATCATAAAATTTGTGATTTTTTGGTGAAAACAGTATGTTGATCCGATTTTTCTACATAAAGTTATACGCGTTTGAAATGTTAAAATCATAAAAGGTTATTTGGGTCTTTTTGCGTGCACGAATTCGAATATAGGGACCGGAAATGTAAGTTTAGTTTGGGAAGGATGTTTTCTCTATTTTGAAACTTATTAGGGATGTGAGCCAAACTTACCCTTTATAGTATTTATATATAAACAATAGTATATACTTATATATATATGGACAATATATTTGCATACTAGATGAGCTAACGTGTTTATTGCAACGTATCTCAGCATCTATATACGGGCATGTTATATCTTACACGGATTAATACGTTACACATGCACACACTTGTATATGTGTATGTGATACACACATTTATTTTTTTTGGCAAGGCCGACGGGGTTGAATGGACCCCGACCATTTTATTGCAGCACCAGAGAAACAAACACATACAACAGAAAGATAACAGGGGGACACATGGTGCTACAAGCACAGGGAAACAAGAGAAGGAAAAAAAAGAAAAAAGGAGGAAACAACCTAGTTTACATATGGAACGAAGCATGAATCCCAGGATCAATAGAGTATGATAGCATGCTCATCCTCTTAACTTCGCATAAGATCCAGTGCTTGAAATTTTCATCAGATTTAGCATTATTGTTATCAAACAGCCTCGTATTACGCTCTCTCCAAACCGAGCTTATAAAGCTTTTCATAACAGTATTGAAAGTTCTTTTTCTTTCCAATTTAATACCCATCTTCTCAAATATCTTCTCCCACTCTACCTGATTATCAGTAGAGACATCAAAGCGTTGAAGTTTAGCCATAATGATAATCCAGATGTTTTTAATAACCGAGCATTCAAAGAAAAGGTGCTCAGTAGTCTCAGGCAGCACATAACAAAAAGGACAGTATATATCAACATTCATACCCATGCATGCAATTTTTGCTTTAGTCATCAGAGCACGGTTTAGCACTTTCCAAAGCAAGAGATTTTCCCGCATTCTACTGTCATTGCTCCAAGTTCTCTTCCACCATTTCCAGGTAGGGCAAGAACTGTTCTTCATTATAAATTCATAAGCATTTCCTATCTTGAAGTTAGACTTTTTCTCTCCCCAAACTAAGCGACCTGCAGTGGACAAGGAAGAGAAAGATCTAACTTTGTTCCATATATGTTGTATCTGCGGATTAGAAGAAGATAACCAGGAGGCATGTCTTAGATAATGAATGTCTCTAACCCTAGTCGCAAAGTGTATCCCCATTTGGAGCATCTCATTGTAAGATAGCTGACGACGAAGAATGAACCCTTTGTCTAACCAAGGGTCATCCCAAAAGCTCACACTGTATATAGGGTTAGTGTTCATTTGAATGTAAGGAAGAAACGTCTCCTTTATCTTGAAAATACATTGCCAAGTCCAGCTTAAATTTTGAGGCTTAGCCATGCTCCACAAGCTCCTTCCGCTGATCACATTCTTTTCAGACCACCTTGCCCAAAGGCTCTCAGTACAGTTATAGAAGGTGTCAATGTGTTTAGCAAAAGCAGCTATGTTCCATTGTTTTAAGTTGTGTATACCAAGACCCCCCTAGGCTCTCAGTACAGTTATAGAATGTGTTAATATAACATAATATTAAATAATACAATATCATTTTATAAATTTAAATAAATTAGACTTCATAGAACCAATAAAGTAGGATTTTGTTTTTGAAATTCATCTATAACTTCCGCTGTAGGCTGGCCCGTTTCGAAAAGTATAAATAAAAAATCATTGATATTTTAAATTAATTCTGGCTCTACTCACAGTTTTATTGATAGCTCTTTAGTTAGGAAATTATGTTTAGAAATCAAGCAAGAAATTATGAGGTACAAGTTGCTAATGGCCAGAAAATAAAATACAATGAAATTTGTTCTAAAGTTTTATTGGAATGTCAAGGTCGTAAAATTCTAATAGATCCTTCTGTATTTCCTATGGAATGATGTCGGATTGTTTTAGGCACACAATGGATGAGAGAACTTGATGAAATATGCTTCAACTTAAAGTAAGATTTCAATACAGAGGCAAAGAGTTCAAAGGCAAGGGTTACTAACCACTGGTTTCAAGCAACCGAATGAAAAAAAAAATCAAAAGGAATTTAGTTTTGCTTAACTCAAATTCATGCTTATTTCAACAATAACTACTATAGAAAAAATTCATATAATACACTCAAAGATTCAACAAATATTAGACCAGTTCCCCACTGTGGCTTCTACAGCAAATACTCTACCACAAAAAAGAGAATATGACATAAAATCCCTCCTCTACAAGGATCAAAACCAGTATTCTCAAGCCATATAGGAATTCTCATCACATTAAAAATGAATTGGAGAAATTGATTGATGAAATGTTAGCTTAGGGCATTATAAGAAACATTATCAATGCTTTTTATGTTCCACTAGTAATGTCTAGGGAAAAAGACGGGTCATGGAGGCTTTGTGTAGACTGTAGTGGACTAATCAGTAAACAAACTATTAAAGACAAATTCCAATCTCACTGATTAATGATCTTCATGATGAACTCTATGGATCAAAATACCTCACAAAGCTAGAATTAAATTTAAGCTACCGTCAAATAGGGATGCTTAAGGAAGATATTCATAAAATAGCCTTTAGAACTCATGAAGTCGGTATGAATTTCTATTGATGCCATTTGGATTAACAAATGCACCATCAGCTTTTTAGTCCTTTATGAGTTCTATTATCAAAAAATTCCTGAGACAATTTATTTTAGTTTTATTTGATGATATTTTAATTTATAGTATGTGTTGGAAGAGCGTCTTCAACATTTATCTATGGCATTATGAGTCTTGCAGCAAAATAGCTTGGTTATTAAATTATCTAAATGCAAACTCGTTGAAGACAAACTAGAATACATAGGCCATATAATTTCATAAAATGGAATCTCAATGGACAAAGAAAAAACAAAATGAGTTCTGGAATGGCCTCAACCACAAAACATCAAATTTCTAAGAGGATTTCTTGGGCTAACATGATAATACAGAAAATTTATTAACGGTTATAGCATGATAGTTATGTAGTGAAAAATCATATTTTGGGCAGGGGAAGTAGAACATCCAATAGTCTAGTCTGTGGACAATCTCAACAATTCAAATCCAACAAAGCGAATAAAAAGATAATCAAAGAGCACAAATTATAGATAAAAGACAGAAAGGAAAGAACACACCGATATAATGAGGTTCAGATATGCTTACATCCTCGGACCCCACAACCTTTATTCTTCTTTACTTCAAGAGGGAGTACAATATGAGAAGAATATAAATCACTCGGTATAAATTTCTCACCTTACAATTGATACAGAAATATGGATCTTATTAAGATATTCTATGGAGAACTCTTTTGTCGTCTTGTGGTGAAAAAATGAACAAATGTCTTTATATATATAGGTGGAAAGATGAAGACTGCCTTGCATATAAGGATGAAATCTTTCCGAATTTACCTGATTTGATTTCAACACAAATTTAGCATATTAGTGTTTATTTCCACGTATATTCTTATTTGATTGATTCTGCAAATCAATTAATATATCTTATGATATTAATTGATTATCTTTCTATTTGTTTCCTATATTTGATTGATTGCGAGAATCAATTAATATCTTCTCTCCTTTAATATTTGGAATAGATTTAAATCATTCAAATTTAACAAATTAAACCACTTACCCCAATGTTGAACAAAGATGCATTCCAATGGACGCAAGAAGCTACAAAAGCCTTCTACAAACTGAAAATTTACTCGATTAACCGATCATTTTTATGTATGCCAGACATCTATAAAGAATTTATTGTTGAGTGTGATGCAACTGGAGTAGGACTAGGTGCAGTCTTCTACAAGAAAATAAGCCACTAGCACATATTAGTCAAGCACTCCAAGGATGAAACTTACATTTATCTACTTATGAAAAAGAATTACTTGCTCTAGTATTGGCTACAAAATAATGGTCCTAATATCTTTTAGGCGGAAATTTACTATTAGGATTGACCACCAGAGCTTGCAACATTTATTATCCTAGAAAATTAAACGCGGGAATTCAAGGCAAAGGGTTAGCAGAAATGACATGGTTTTGATTATCAAGTTGAGTATAAAACATGAAGGAAAAATATTGCAGCCGATAGCCTTTTAAGGACGTATATACAAGACAATATACAAGCACAAATGAAAGCTATATCAGTGGTACAAGAAGACTCAATAATTGAGCTTAGAAAAGGAATCAATGAAAGTCCATTTTATGATATAAAAAAGGGGGAAATTATTTAGGATGAAATAGACTTTGGAAAATATAAAATTGTTGATGATTTAACTTTTTTACAAAGGAAAATATTATTAGGACATGAAAATGAACCTCTACCGAATATAATTTTATTGAATTTTATATCCTCGAAATCAGCTGACTCTATCTAGGCCAACGAGCATATCTAGAGCTGCAAGAAACTATGCCAAAAGCATAAGACCAATACATGTGTGCGTGTGTATATATATGTGTATGTGTGTGTATAAATACCCACACACATTTATATACATATATACGCTAAATAAAAATATAATAATCTAATAAAAAATATTAACAAGGAATAATATGATTAAACTAGGTAAATAATAATAAACATAAGTCCAATTACATAAAATCAATCAAGTTAGCAAGAATTCTAATTCAAAGCTAGTATCCTAGTAATAGCAAGGTATCAAATGTGTCGTTATTAAATGTGTCCAAAGAAATTAAATTTAATTCATTCCTGTTTTTTCTATTATTGAGAATGATTTTGTCTTTTAATAAAGCATGCTACTATTGACATCCAAAAAATTACTTCCGGCTCCCAGAACTAAAGACCACTATATAAAGTTTGTTTGCCTGCTTCTTAACACTAACATTTTTTTTATCAAGCAAACAAGCACTCAAATATTTCAAAACATAATAGTTATCCCTCCTATGTGCTAAACAAAATTCAACTCTTTTAAAGGCACAACATAAATCACATAACATACACAAATAATCAAAAACAAAATAATAAATTATAATTTTATAACTGTATTTAGGATGGTGAATAAATGGATGCTTCTTCATCGATTATAAAATGATTTGTAAAATTAACTTGTATGCCTTTTGAAACATTTGATCAATTGTCTTCTTCAGTATGTTCATTGCCAAACATTTTTTCATTTGAAACATTAAGCGTGTTCTTAGTTTTATTATGATTGGTATCCTCCATCTAGCAAGAAAAAACGAGGGGAAAATGACACAAATTTTGTACGATAAAACATTATAATTCAATAACTTTCATGGAGGTTTTCAATTAAAATATCATCAAACTTTATATCCTCCAAATTTGTGTTTGGCATAGAATCATGACACTCCTCCTGACATAAATAAAAAACTCTAAACAGGAAATTTAAGATTGATATAAAGAAAAAGAAATTAGACTTCAATAAATAAAAAGTAAACCGACAATATTGTGTTTATCAAAATTAGGAATATTCATCAAATCTTCACTTGACTTCATTTATTAGACAAAAAAAGAGAGATTTTTTTGGATGTAAGGTTTGAATTATTTTTCTGATGATGATTTGAGATATAGTATATGAGTTTTTTTGAGGGAGATGAAGATGCTACGGTTGTTTAGGGATGAATAATGAAATAAATTTGGTGGCCATAAGCATATAAAAAAATTGATAGGTAATAAATTTTTAATAGTATCAAAAAGCATTTTCCTATGTGCTAATAGCACCACACTTAATAAATCAATACGGGATTTTAATTTTTTTAAGAAATTTTTTAAAACTCAAATTTTTATTTAATTTATAGCTCGGGTTTGAAATCCAACTAAAACTAAATAGAGTAATTGCACATATCAAATTCTCCAAACTAATATAAATATTATAGAACAATCGTTAGTTTCTTTCAAACCAAATATACCAACATGTTATTGTGTAAATAGTGTCAAGTAGAAACCTATTATGACCCTTGTAATAAAGTCTATGACTATGCCAATATAACTCGCAATTAATATCACTATTATTTAAATTAAGATTAAACATATTAACAGTTTCTAAAAGAATAAATCTAGTTATATTACATTTAAATATACATGTAAAATATTATCTACTTTATAATTATCGAAATAACAATTTTTATCACTAAATATATCTTTCATTTTTAAAAGTTCTATAGTATTTAACTTTTAATGTAAAATTAACCATATATGCACTTTCGCTTTACGTGGAACACTAACTTTCCGAAGGTATTTAAAAATGTCTGGTTTTGCTCACGAAAAAATTTACAAAATTATAAAATGAATGAGATGTATGATTTTTACTCTTATCTCAATTAATATTTTAATGTCTTTTCATTATCAATGTTGTATAGATCTAGTTTAGTACACAATAATGTAAATTATGATAAAGCATTTCCCACTAACATAAGATTAAAACTAAATGCTCGTGGAAAATTCATATTTTGCCTATATATTTCTGAAATTGGTATATTTTTTAAATTACATATTTCATATAGTTCACGACATTCCACTTTAAGAGGAATAGTTGATATCCAGCTATCATGTCAAAACGAAATGTTATTCCCTTAATGTACTACATTATTAACTCCTAATTTATAAGTATCAAAATTTGTTATTATCGATTTCCAAAAAGTGAGATATATTGTTCATATTATTAATAGTAGTGTGATACAAATTAAATGTACCACTATGCTATTGATTCGATATTATTTCTTTCCATAGTAACTTTTTATTATTATCATTAAATTTCCATAACCGTACTAATAGGAATATATTCAAGTTATGCAAGTTTATAATTCCTAACCCTCCCTTATTTTTAGACTTAAAACCATTTTTCATTTAAGAGGACACTTGGAACTACGATTTAGATTATCCTCACTCCATAAAAAATATCTTCTAATTTTATATATTTTATCAAGTACCCATTTTGGTAAAAAAAAACGACATCCAATGTATATATAAAGAAAATAAGGCTGAATTAATGAGAACTATCCTATCCGCCCTCTATAAATATTTACCATTGCATTTGGACAAACTTTTATTAATTTTATCTATTATAATTATTCAGTAATCGTATTTAAGTTTTTGTAGTTGTAACGACCCGCTAATCCGTACTATTCAAGTTGACAATAAACCATACATGTTCAACCCAAATCGAACAGAAAGACAGATAATTATGGGAAGAAAGAGGAAAGAAGAAGAAGAGAAAGGAACTAAAAACAACACAGAATCTCACAATCTCAACAGAACAATATATAATATAATATCAATGATCTTTACTAAGAGAAACTGTTATATACATACATCCAACAAAGTATAACAACAATCACAATCATCAGTCTGAGCAGTTATAACATCATGTCCTCAAAATTGTTGATAATTTTCATAACAGAACAGCGGAAAATAAAACATATGCAAGAATATGACTTGAAGTCCTCCAACTCATCTCCGGAGCTCTAATGCATCCAAAGCAAATCTGTAAATATACCCGGTCTGACCCGAGCATTATAATAAAATAACATCCGAGTCAGTCTGGAAAACTAACATGAGAAAACACATCCAACTGGATTTAAAGTTATAAGAATTTTTTTTGAAATCAAAAGTATCTCGTAAGACCATGCCGCACATAAACACGGATGAGTTTTTAACTTACGTTAACCAAAACATTTTATATAAAAAATCCATTTATATTATAATAATGTATAGGATCAAAGTAAAATACGAATATAGCTAAAATGCTTGCATCCCATGTTTCAGCATAGTTGGGCACAACTAAGTCTGTATGGCGCTTATTGGAGAATGGATTCCATATAATGATTGGGCTACTGGGGTACCGTCCATCACGGTGCATCTCTAAATAAAATAACACCGAGGACCTCGATTAGATCCCCTGCCAACAGAGGACCGGCCTACCCCTTATTGGATAGTGCCGAATATGATCACCCCTCCATTAATGGGCCCGAAGCATACAAATGAGAGATTATAGCGACTCTAGATAGGGATGATCATACCCTACTTGGGAGTGATCCACTTAACCCTGCATCATCTCCCCTTTTTTAGTCATTCCGGGTTGATGAGGCTTGAGGCTACATTTTACTTTTTATACAGCACTTCCACTTGGGATGCTAATATTGTCCCCCAAGCAATAATGCAATACTAGCATTCATCCTTACAAGTCCATTCTAGGACCGAACGAAACACATGAGAGCTCCGTCTCCATTTTCATCATCTTCACGATGTCTTCACTTCGAAATGCATTCGCTGGATCGAAGTAACATATCCGATCTTGGTCTCTTCGAAATAACATTCGATGATTCCCGGTAAACTCAACCACGATTCTATAGGAAATAAATAGTCAAACATAAGATCGAAGATCACCTCCTAACCGTTAATGGACGGATTTTCTTATCATTATCCTAAGAGAACGAAACGAGATTTATACGCACAGTACAACATAACCGAAGATGACTGTGCCATATAACTCACATGTTTCTCTTAGATATTTCCAAAATTACGTTTGGGCCCAAATTCGATAGTCGGTTATTTAACTATCAAATAACAAATATTCAATCAGAGATTCAATTCCATAGTGACAAACCAACATTGGTTAAGCACCAAGCAACACTAAGCCTCTTTTAAAAATCCTTCGTTAATTAAATCTACTTTGTAATTAATTGAACCAAAAATTCTTTTACAAAGATTGATATAAACCCCAAAATCCATGTTTCTCAATATTTGGAAAAATATCTAAATCCTTATCTCAATCGTATAAATATATTCACCAAAAAGTTTGAAAATCCTTTTTTTCATTCAATTTAAAAACCATTTATAAACCCAATTATAATCCACAAAACCATTTATAAACTCCATTTACAAATCTATAAACCATTTCTAAAATTCATTTTATAAAATCTAAAACCATTTATAAAATTCCTTTTATCTTTTAAAAAATCTTCATTTTCGTTTTCCAAAACATATTATAAGATTCCTCTTATATTCCACATCTTTTTAAATCTCGAAAACGTTTAAAATAAAATTCTAATCTTTTACTCAAAACACTATTATATAATACTAAACAACATAAATAAGTAAATATTAACTTTAAAACATCTTAAAATAATAATTAATAAATTTCAAAACATTTTTAAATAAACAATAATAATTTATCTTTAACATTTTTATAAATATTAACAATTGGTTTTCAAAACTTTAATGATAAATAATTAAAATTAATTTCAAACCATATTAATAATTTTAAACAATAAACTTTTCAAATATTAAAATATTGATAGGCCACTTTTAAACGCTATTTATATAAATAGAAATTTTTTAAAACATAATTATATCCCTTTGATAAAAATCCGTACTTAATTTCCAACATGACTATTCCCATATTTATAAATCTCCTCTATTTTATGAAACTTCCTTTCATAAAATCCATTAATTTATAGAGCTTTATTCATAACTCTACCCCTTTATAAATCTCGCTTATTTATAAATTTCCATTCAAAAACATAATTTCAACCCGTTTGAAACGTTGCTCCAATATTCATGGATTCCTTCTATAAATTCCTTTTTATTTATAAAATCATTCGACATCTTCCAATCTACCTTCATCTTCAATTTCCAAAATAGAATCAACTATTTTCTAAAACAACATTCCACATCGTATAATAACTCCACCCTTTTCTGATTTATTTTTCCTTTTATCCAATGATAAAAGTTTCCCTAAATTTATACACACCGTTTACAAATCCATACTATTATTAACCAAAACATGATTTTGCAAATTTTTACTTCATTCGTAAAACATCATTTTACACAAGATGATTAATAATATTTATATCAAATATTTTTTAATTTCCTTTAAAAACATATCCTTTTATTTTAAAAGATGAACTTAATTTAAGATTTGAAATTCCTAATCCACAATTCAAAATTTCTATTTAATTTTTAGAAAAAACTATAAATTTATAATATCTAAAATCCTTACCTTTAATTTAAAATAAATTGGTCCTTCAAATAATTCGGGTTTAATTACTTAAAACTTATAAAATTTCTAGAATCACTTGGAAATCCCTTTTTTTAAATTAATCACTATTTTATGGTATCTTAAAATACCAAAATATAAGGCCCAATGCTACTAAAGCACTAATAAACAAAATCATGTCCATGCCATCCAATATAACATCCAACATATCATATATCACTACATATATGAAAATTAAAATCAACAGTATGAGGAATCCCATTGGATCCCTCCAACCTGTCCCCCTGCATCACATACAATATATAATCATAAAAATATAATCAATCGCTTTGAGGTGATATTCGTATATAAAGGATCATCCGCTCTTACACGGGAACGTAATAGGGTCACATTCGCTCCAATAGGCGGGAATATATCCAAACCAACTAATAATTATAGTAAATTATCCAAATAGTCAATAACAATCAACGATAAATATCTAGGCATCCAATAAATAATTTCATTGACTATATAATATTTTCTGATTAACCAAAAAGGTGAGATTAACTTACATTGATTTTAATAGACGTCCAAACATTCCATTTTGAATTAAAATTGAACGAACGTCCAATTTTAATTCAAAATTCTCACTAGATCCAAATTTATCCAACCCGATTCCATAGCGTAGCCTTCGTCGATATGATCGCAACGCAACTTGTTGCGCTCGATTTGGACCTCGTACGAGAAAGTTACGGATTAATTAACATTCGAATATAATTAAATTTATGATTAATATAATAATTAACATATTAAACTTAACTTCTCTGATCTGCTCGTTACCATTCCAGGCTCGAACGCGGTTTCCTTTTTTTTATACCAAACGACAACCGCGATCGAACCGCGCCACCTCTAACCGCGACCGCAGCCGACCAAACCCACGTGCGCCCCATTGTGATGCCACCGCATGCCTTCCCCCTATCGCGCCTCGCGCTAGCCCGCATCTCGCCTCAAAACCCAAAACTACGCTCACTTCATGCTTCGATTCTAGCGATTTCGACCTACATCGGCTCGGTCCAACCGTACAATGTGCAAAGGAGATCGAGCTCTCTATTTTTCCTTTTGGTATAGTTGGATTTCATTGAGTGGATGAGGAGAAAATGAGAAGGAAAGATCGAACGTTTTCGGCCATTAAAAATATGTGAGCGGTGGCCAGAAATAAAGGCTAGGATTATGACTGAAAGGCTATTTATAGAAAAATCCTGATGCACTATTCACCCACGAAAATTTCAATCTCCAAACGAAACATGCCGCTAGGCGTTCTATATGTTATATGCCTATTCCGAACACAATGGAATGTGTATCGGGAGCTAATTATATCATATTCAGAAGACAGCTTTTCAAAATCGAATTATATTAATTAAAGTTATGAAAATAAATTCTACATGTTTCAAGCTCGCACGAGCAGACGATAAGTCCAATCGCTGTGAAGCTTGAAATCCTATAATAATTCGCTACTATGGATCCGACGAAACTGGTTTCGTCGAAATCCGAGACAGTGCCCCAAAAGGCTGTTTTTACACGTTAATTAAAACAAATAATTCCCAAAATCAATTAATAACTTTTAAATCCACATTAAAAGTTTATTATCTTCATTCTTATTCAAATAGAATTTAAATCAACTTTAGAAATCATTTTCATTCACATTAAATTCAAGATTCAGTTATTCAAACAATTCCAATTATTAAATTCAATAATTACTTATCAATTAAATGGCTATATTTTGAAATCCAAGTTCTTCAATTTATAAAATAACTTTTCAATATTTAAACTCAATTAAATATTCCAAATTCAAATGACCGAAATTCCGGGTTGCTACTTTCTCTCACCCCTTTAAAAGAATTTCATCCCTGAAAATGTCAAGTTAAGAAAAATGCCACAAACCCATTAATGTTTCAAAAACAATTTGTTAAAAATAGATTATAAAATCTCTAAGTCTTTAAATTCATTCATAGTTATTGACTAATACTATTCCAAAAATCAACTAATATGTATCAAGTTATAAAACCAGAATTAGACTTTAAATTACCAAAAAAAATTCCCAAAATTCTCAAAAAATTTCTAACGCCTTAAATTTTCGTAAAATTTCGCAAGCGTCTCCTTTACACGGCTCGATTGTAAAAATTTACAATATATATATATATATATATATATAATCATAAATATACATCTCTTCTTCGAGGATGAGGCATCCCATAAGGAAATACTTAAAAATACGGTATGTAATCCGAGATATGTACCTTTTTATTTGCATTAGCAAGCATACACAACCAATAAAATGCAAAAGCGAGCTCCAAATGCGAAGCATACAACATCCGCACCTACTAATCACTCAACTACCAATGAGAACATGTATATAGAGAGTATATCAATATATAATATGGGATATACAATAACTATATGCAAATGTAATAAGAGGAACCATCAATAATAATATCCATCCAGTTTTACTTACCATCATATCAATTTTGCATTTCCAAGTGTCAACACTATATACTTCCATTTCTTATTTACATGCAATTTACTCACTTCCAGTTTATTCACATTCAATTGATTAACTATTAAATTACTTTCAATTGATTTGCAACCAATTAGTTAACATTTTTTTTATTCTCATTTACTTTACTTACATTTCCCTTATATTCAATTTAAGGTTAACACAATTCATTTGCATGCTAACTCGTTTATGGATCATTTCCACAAAACAATTACTTAAGTTCGCATTCAATTCTATAACATTCACTTTACAACTTAAGTTCATATTTATTTCAAGCAAACAACATTCCAAAACATATTCAATTTATTTTACAAGTCAAATTGCATTTTATTTTATAATTTAAGTTCACCTTCATTTCGAAAGCCAAATTCTAATTTATTTACTCGTCTCATCCCACTTTACTTATCTTGAGTTAAATTTCATTTCAAAATTTATTTTCTTTAACTTAAATTAGGTTTCATTTATAACTCAAACTCATATCCATCCCACTAGTTTATTCCATTAGTTTATCCATTAATTCATCACACAACAAATTAAACTTCACCTAATACATTTTATACTTAAGTTAAATTTCATTTTATAACCCAAGTATATATTCATTTCATCAATTCATTTCACAACTCAAGTTTATATTTCATTTCACTAATTTACTTCATTTGTCCATTTCATTTATTATGTAACATCCCCCCTACTTGGAGGCCCAAAACTAACGACACGGATGCTGCAGTCATCCATAATTATTAATCCTCGACGACCAAATACGGCAATATTAGACACATTGATACATAGAAACACAAGAATATGGAAAAAATTAAACAACAAACAAGTTCCACATTCCATTTTAAAATATTCCAAATTGATTACAAAATCCCAGTTCGCGAACCACGTTCAGGTAACCTATAATTATTACAAAATACGCCAAGAGCGACATATGAAGATGCCCCATTGGTTGATCAGAGTATATAATAAGGCACTAAAATTTTTGCCTTTACAATCAAACACACAGCAAAAATAAAAGAACTCCAATAACAAGCTTGCCTCATGCACGTCTTCGGAAGCTTTATTCGTCTAAAAGAACACCTGGAAACCTTAACTCTCGACCTACTCAAAGTCAGTTGAGTACCCGAGAGTTTAAGGGGAAAACAAAATCTTCGAGTCAGACATAAAGCTTAGTATGAATAATAATCTACCATCTCAAGCCACTTGAATATCTAGTGAAACCAGGCCGCTTAGCGAAATGGGTTTTCCCCTTACTAGTATCCTAAAACATTTATAAAACCATATAGTGTGCTCCTGCATCCATAATGGTTAAAAACATAGTATTTTAAAATATTACGATGATATGCAAAACAAGTAAATCAAATTTGGATTACCCATCCCCATTCATTATGACTATCCGTCTCAATTATAACTTTAAGGGTTACTATTAACATGTTAAATGCTTATGGACTATTTGTCCGATTTTCATAATTTTCATGGGATCACTAAGAGCCTATTGGTAATTCCAATATATTTTCTCTTATCCTAGTTTTCTTGGGCTGGCTAGGAACCTACTGAATAACTATCAATATCTTAATTTGGATATAGTTTTTATGGGTTAACTATAAACCTACTGGCCCCTGCAATCATCAAATCATAGTTTTCATGGGCTGATTATGAACCTATTGGCCTCTGCCAATATCATTTGTTATACACAGTTTTCATGGGCTTACTGCAAACCTATTGGCCCCTACTAATATCTTTAATTAAGATTTTAACATTTCTTAAGTTATATTCAGTACTGGATCAACCTAACTTATTATTCTTCCCTTCCCCCATAAATACAGTTATGGGTTAATAACAACGTGAATAAGTATATGAAGAAGTAAACATAACAACAAAATAATATCAATACATGTGGTTTACTATCCTATATATATATATCCTGGTTAAACCCCTTAATCTTTTTAATCAAGGAAAACTTCTTCATTTCAAAACCCTCTTTGTTTATTTATGCCATGGTTATTCCTTTAAATTGAGATTGGGTTTATGTTTTGAATTTTTAAAACATCTCTTTCGAAACCTCTGGATAACCTCCTTCGAAAGAAAAGAAACCCTCTTCTCAGAACAAAATACCTTTCAAAGCCCTTAATAAATAATTTCCTTCGAAACCAAATATACCTTTCGATGGTATCAAAGCATCCTTTAAAACATAGCTTCGAAACAATGAAAGTACCCCTTTCGAAAGTATTGGGTTTATTCTTTAAAAACATCATTTGAGTTAAATTGATTATTTATGAAAGTATCTATTTCGAAACCCTTATTAAATTGTTTTGGGGAAAAAGTTGATGGTGTCGGAACCATCTAGTCGAAGCAACAAACTTTAAATTATTACTTCAAAGGATAGAGTCAAAACCCCCTTTCGACTCCATTGCCTTCGAAACCCTCAACCCCTTTCAAAAGCATTCAGGAAAAGGCTTAGTTTAGGTTAAAATAGAGGTAACCCTTTGACAGCATAGATGGTTTAGCCGCTAGGTTTCGATTTGGTCGAAAGGAGAATTAGCCGCTAGGTTTTGATTTGGTCGAAACCAATCCTTTTGAAAGCTCTTATTTAAAGAAAAAGGTATCAAAATACCTTTGAAAGCTCTTATTTAAAATAGAGGTAACCCTTTGACAGCATAGATGGTTTAGCCGCTAGGTTTTGATTTGGTCAAAAGGAGAATTAGCCGCTAGGTTTCAATGCAGTCGAAAGGAGAATTAGCCGCTAGGTTTCGATTTGGTCGAAACCAATCCTTTTGAAAGCTCTTATTTAAAGAAAAAGGTACCCCTTCGAAAGCTAATCCTTTTATAGTATGGCCCCTGCCAGTATCAAATCATAGTTTTCATGGGCTGACTATGAACCTATTGTCCCCTGCCAATATCATTTGTTATACACTGTTTTCATGGGCTTACTGTAAACCTATTGGCCCCTGCCAATATCTTTAATTATGGTTTTAACATTTCTTAAGTTATATTCACTACTAGGTCAACCTAACTAGTTATTATTCCCTTCCCCTAAAATTACAGTTATGGGTTAATAACAACGTGAATAAGTATATGAAGAAGTAAACATAACAACAAAATAATACAAACACCTGTGGTTTATTATCCTTGAAATACTCTTTATATATATACCCCGGTTAAACCCCTTAACCTTTTTAATCAAGGAAAACTTCTTCATTTCAAAACCCCATTTGTTTATTTATGCCATGGTTATTCCTTTAAATTGAGATTGGGTTTATGTTTTGAATTTTTAAAACACCTCTTTCGAAACCTCTGGATAACCTCCTTCGAAAGCAAAGAAACCCTCTTCTCACAACAAAGTACCTTTCGAAGCCCTTAATAAATAATTTCCTTCAAAACTAAATATACCTTTCGATGGTATCAAAACATACTTTAAAACATAGCTTCGAAACCATGAAAGTACCCCTTTCGAAAGTATTGAGCTTATTCTTGAAAAATATCATTTTGGTCAAAGTGATTATATATGAAAGTATCTCTTTCGAAACCCTTATAAAATTGTTTTGGGCAAAAAGTTGATGGTGTCGGAACCATCTAGTCGAAAGCAACAAACTTTAAATTGAAACTTCAAAGGATAGAGTCGAAACCCCCTTTCGAATCCATTGCCTTCAAAACCCTCAACCCCTTTCGAAAGCATTCAAGAAAAGGCTTAGTTTAGTTTAAAACGGAGGTAACCCTTCGACAGCATAGATGGCTTCAATGCAGTCGATCGGAGAATTAGCGGCTAGGCTTCGACTTGTTCGAAACCAATCTTTTCGATAGCTCTTATATAAGGAAAAAGGTACCCCTTCGAAACCTAATTTTTTCATAGTATGGCAACCTTCTTCGAAAGCTATTAGAAACCCTTTCGAAAGCATATGTTTTGAGTATGTTAAAGGCTTTAAGTAAAACAAGGCAAGTCTTATCTTTTGAAAACATAACAGGGTTTCGACCCTATCGGAAGCATACCTTTCGACACCAAGGCTTCCGCCTTCCTTCCAATCTACCGCGTACCATCTAAGTGATACCTTGTGTATTGGTTTCGACTATTTAGGTTTCGACTGAGTGGGTTTCGACTGAGTTGGAGCGGAGTCAATGGAGTCGAAAGGTGCTACTATTTGTGGCGGAACACATTTTCTGAATTAAAGGCTGAAATGTTGCAACTTTTAATGATTACTTTATAACTTCTTGCCTATTCGAAAACCTTTGATTTGTTACCATAAATTTTTTTCAAATACTTTACGTTTAAAATTGCTTCACTTTTATCAAATCTAAATCATAAAAAAATAACTTTTAAGTCCTTACATATACCAAAACCAACAATTTCAAAAACGTCCTTCTTTTTAAAATAATTTACTTTCCTTAGTAAATCAATTAGGAAAATCCCCAAGAATAACAGAAATTCAATTTCATCATGTAATAAAAAATATTAAAATTTCAGACCCAATTTGTCCCTGAAATACTCAAAATAAATTTTAAACCCAATTATATCATATTTTCCTTTAGAAATCCATAATAAATTTTCTATCGCTTGGAAAATTATGAAAATTGCAACCCATCTCCAAAATCATGTTTTATTTACATAAAAAAAATTCATGGCATTCTAACATCAATAACCCTAGGTTTTTACCCTAAAACCGTATGAATTTTGTATAGAAATGATTTGTTTAAATCAAACAATCAATAATTTAAGCATATCATCATCTAAAATGTCATAGAAATGAAAATAAGTCTTAAATCAGAAATCATATGATCATAAACAAAAAAGATGGAATGGATTATTATTTGCTTTAGATATGATAAGGAATTTGAGATTTGTTGTTGATTAATCCTTCCTTTCTTTAATCCTTAGCTTTAGATTGAATTTTTCCTTTTTTTCTCCTTATTAATGAACGACTCTATTTAGTTTTTGATTTGCGTTTGTGGAATTGAGAAATGAAATATGAATGGGCATGGGTAAGAAGTGTATAGCCGTGTATAATAGGATGGCTATTTTACTAATATGCCTATGTGTAATTTTATTAGTTTAATAACCCAATTAAAACTCATTTACTTCACTACTAAGCACGACCCATTATATTATTTATTTAAATCTCAATCCCCTTATCATCATTATTCTATTCAATTTATCAAATTAAATCTTCTGAATAATGTTATCAAAAATTATGGATGTTACATATTACAAATCAAGTTCAATTTCATTTAACCTTTGTTTAAGTTAAGCTTCATTCTCTTTAATTCATTACTCAATTTTATTTAACTTTATTAAAGTCAAATTTTTAATTTCATATCTCACTTTCAAATTTTCTTTTCATATCTGTACTATTTCCAAATTTTAAGTTCAAAAACTTATTATCTTATGTTTCTCAAACATTTATATAGAAATTCCAGGATTTTAAACACCCGGTTTTATTTCAAATCATCTTGAAATCGTGTATATTCACAACTTTTTTATATTTCAAATTCCCTTCTAGAATCTAAAAAAAATTTGTTTTACCAAAACAAAACTTCAATGGTTTCAATTCATCACTTATAAACTCGAAAATGAATGTTGATGATGTTGCAGTCATCATCGAAATTATTTTCAAATGACTAAAGTGAGTTCAGTGCTTTCAATTTTTACTTAAATCCCTTTTCAAAATAGTTCAAGTTAAACATTCCCAAAATAATACTATTATTATTTTTCTAAAACCTTGCAAAAACAATTTCCAAAATCAATGAGTTTTGAATTATCAAACTTCTTGTTTTAAGTCCAAATTTATTAACAAATCATATTTATAAGCAATTCCATATATAAATCATGTTTATAAATCATATTTATAAAATATAATTTCTTACGTGATTCATTTCGCAAATGTTGATTATTTTAGTTATAATCAATACTCTATAATTCATACTTATAAATTCGCTTTCATATATAACTCAATTTATATATGTTTATCTTTGTTTAGATTATAACAACAACAAATTTTATTAAAACAACAAACAACAAATGATAATAATCAAATATTATCATTCCCTAACAACCAAACATTCCATATATAAATATAATAATTCCTAAAAATTATTCCTTTATATATAAAATATAATTTAGGTAAAATTATTTCATTTACCCGGTTTTCAAAACAATACTGTGTCGGTTCGCCTTGTTTAAGCGTTCAGAAACCCCTATCGATATCGTGGCGTACCACATATCGACTAGAATTCATAAGCCACTCAATAGATAAATTAACACAATATAAAATATTTTTATATTACTAAAACATAGGTGCTCATATCTATAATACTCTCAAAACTCATAATAAGGCATCCCACTACCTTACCTCTTACTGAGTTGCCCCACTAAAACCAAGGTTCTCGCTTAACCTTGCGCTCTGATACCAACTATAACAACCCGCCAACCCGTACTATTCGAGTTGACAATAAACCATACATGTTCAACCCAAATCAAATGGAAATACAGATAGTTATGGGAAAGAAAGAGGAAAGAAGAAGAGGAAAGAAGAAAACGAAAAAAGAACTAAAAACAACACAGAATCTCACAGTCGCAGCGGAACAATATATATTATAATATTAATGATCTTTACAAAGAGAAACTGTTATATACATACATCCATTAGAGTATAACAACAATCACAATCATCAGCCTGGGCAGTTATAACATCCGGTCCTCACAATTGTTGATAATTTTCATAACAAAATAGCGAAAAATAAAACATATACAAGAATACGACTTGAAGTCCTCCAACTCGTCTCCTGAGCTCCAATGCATCCAAAGCAAATCTATAAATATGCTCGATCTGACCTGAGCATTATAACAAAATAACACCCGAGTCAGTCTGGAAAACTAGCGTAAGAAAACACACCCAACTGGATTTTATGTTATAAGAAAAATATTTGAAATCAAAAGTATTTCGTAAGACCATGACACACATAAACACGGACTGGATTTTACCTTACGATAAACAAAACATTTTATATAGAAAATCCATTTTTATTATAATGATGTCTAGGGATCAAAGTAAAATATGAATATAGCTGAAATGCTTGCATCTCATGTTTTAGTATAGTGCGCACAACTACGTCCGTACGGCACTTACTGGAGAATGGATTCCATACAATGACAGGGCTATTGGGGTACCGCCCGTCACGGTGCATCTTTAGATAAAATAACATTAAGGACCTCACTTGGATCCCCTACCAACATAGGACTGGCCTACCCCTTATTGGATAGTACCGAATAAGATCAACCCTCCATTAATGGGCCCTGAAGCATACAGATGAGAGATAATAGCGACTCTAGATAGGGATGATCATACCCTACTTGGGAGCGGCCCACATAGCCCTACTGCATCTCCCCTGTTTTAGTCATTCCCGGTTGATGAGGCTTCAGGCTACGTTTTACCTTTTATATAACACTCCCCACTTGGAATGCTAATACTACCCTCCAGGAAACAATGCAACAGCAGCATTCATCCTTACAAGTCCGTTCTGGGGCTGAACAAAACATTTGAGAGCTTCATCTTTAATTCCATCATCTTCAAGATGTCTTCACTTCGAAAAGCATTCGTTGGATCGAAGTGGTTTTTCTGATAACATATCTGATCCTGGTCTCTTCGAAACAACATTCGATAATTCTCAGTAAACTTAGTCCCGATTCTTTAGGAAATAAACAGTCAAAGATAAGATCGGAGATCACCTACTAACCGCTAGTGAGCGGATTTCCTTATCATTATTCTAGGAGAATAAAGCGAGATTTATACGCACAGTACAACATCACCAGAGATGACTGTGTCATATAACTCACGTGTTTCTCCTAGATATTTCCAAAGTTACGTTTGGGTCCAAATTCGATAGTCGGTTATTTAACTATCGAATAACAAACATTCATTCAGAGATTCAATTCCATAGTGAAAAACCAACATTTGTTAATCACCAAGCAACACTAAGCCTCTTTAAAAATCTTTCATTAATTAAATCTACTTTATAATTACTTGAACTAAAATTCCTTTTACAAAGTTTGATATAAACCCCAAAATCCATGTTTCTAAATACTCAAAAAAATATCTAAATGCTTATCTCTATGGTATAAGTATATTCACCAACAATTTTGAAAATCCCTATTTTCATTCAATTTAAAAACCATTTATAAACTCCTTTTGTAAATCTATAAACCACTTCTAAAATTCCTTTATAAATATTTAAAACATTTATAAAATTCCTTTTATCTTTTAACAAATCTTCCTTTTCGTTTTCCAAAACATATTATAAGATTCCTCTTATAATCCACATCTATTTATAAAATCCTACTTATAAATCTCGGTAACGTTTAAAATAAAATTCTAATCATTTACTCAATACACTATTATATAATACTAAACAACATAAATAAATATTAACTTTAAAACATCTTAAAACAATAATTAATAAATTTCAAAACATTCTTAAATAAATAATAATAATTTATCTTCAACATTTTATAAATACTAATAATTGATTTTCAAAACCTTACTAATAAATAATTAAAATTAATTCCAAACCATACTAATAATTTTAAACAATAAAATTTTCAAATATTAAAATATTGATAAACCACTTTTAAACCGTATTTATATAAATAGACATTTTTTTAAAACATAATTATATTCCCTTGATAAAAATCCGTACTTAATTTCCAACATGACTATTCCCATATTTATAAACTATATTTATAAATCTCCTCAATTTTATGAAACTTCCTTTCATAAAATCCATTTATTTATAGAGATTTACTCATAACTTTATCTCTTTATAAATCTCGCTTATTTATAAAATTCCACTCAGAAACATAATTTCAACCGGTTTGAAACGTTGCTCTCATATTCATGGAATCCTTTTATAAATTCCTTTTTATTTATAAAATCATTCGACATCTTCCAATCTACCATCACCTTTAATTTCCAAAATAAAATCAACTATTTTCAAAAACGACATTCCACATCGTATACTAAATCCACCCCTTTGTGATTTATTTTTCCATTTATCCAATGATAATAGTTTACCTAAATTTATAAACACTATTTATAAATCCATACTTTTATTAACCAAAACATGATTTTGCAAATCTTTACTTTATTTGTAAAACATCACATACAAAACGATTAATAATATATTTATCAAATTTTTACTAATTTCCTTTAAACCATATCCTTTTATTTTAAAAGACGAACTTATTTTAAGATTTAATTTATTTATCCATAATTCAAATTTTCTGTTTATAATATTTTAAAAAAACTATAAATTTATAGTATCTAAAAACCTTACCTTTAATTTTAAAATAAATTAGCCCTTCAAATAATTCAATTTAAAACATATAAAAATTCCAAAATCGCTTTGAAATCCCCTTTTTAAAATTAATCACTATTTTATGGTATCATAAAATACCAAAATATAAGGCCCAATGCTACTAAAGCACTAATAAGCAAAATCATGTCCATATCATCCAATATAACATCCAACATATCATATATCGTTATATATGAAAATTAAAACCAATAGTGTGAGGAATCCCGTTGGATCCCTCCAATCAGTTCCTCTACATCACATGCAGTATATAATCATAAAAATATAATCAACTGCTTCGAGGCGGGATTCGTATACAAAGGGTCATCCGCTCTTACACAGGAACGTAATAGGGTCTTATTCACTCCAATGGACGGGAATATATCCAAACCAACTAATAATTATAGTAAATTATCCAAACAGTCAATAACAATCAACAATAAATATCCAAGCATCCAATAAATAATTTTATTGACTATATAATATTTTTTGATTAACCAAAAAGGCAAGATTAACTCACATCGGTTTTAATAGTCGTCCAAACGTTTTGTTTTGAATTAAAATTGAACAAATGTCCAATTTTAATCCAAAATTCTCACTAGCTCCGAATCCATCCAATCAAATTCCATAGCAAAGCCTTCGTTGATACGATCGCAACATGACTTGTCACGCTCGATTTGGACCTCGTACGAGAAAGTTATAGATTAATTAACATTCGAGTATAATTAAATTTATACTTAACATATTAAACTTAACCTTCTCCTATCTACTAGTTACAACTCCAGGCTCGAACGTGATTTCCTTTTCTTTTTTCCTTTATTTATGCTAAACGACAACCGCGATCGAACGCGCCACCTCCAGCTGCGACCGCTGCCGACCAGACCCCCGCGCGCCCCACTGTCGCACCACTACGCGCCTTTCCTCCTATCACACCTCGCGCGTGTCGCACCTCAAAACCCAAAAACTGCGCTCACTTCATGCTTCGATTCTGGCGATTTCGAGCGACATCGGCTCGATCCAACCGTACAATGCATAGAGGAAATCGAGCTCTCCATTTTTCCTTTTAGTGTCGTTCAATTTCATTGAGTGGATGAGGAGAAAATGAAAGGGAAAGATTGAACATTTTCGGCCATTAAAAATATATGAGCGACAGCCGGAAATAAAGGCTAGGGTTATGATTGAAATGCTATTTATAGAAAATTTCCCGAGGCACTATTCATTCGCAAAAATTTCGAACTCCAAACAAAACATGCCGCCAGGCATTCTTTATGTTATACCCCTATTCCGGACACAACGGAAGTATATCGGGATCCAGTGCTATCATATTCAGAAGATAGCTTTTCAAAATCGAATTATATTAATTAAAGTTCTGAAAATAAATTCTACACGTTTCAAGCTCGCACAACCAAACGATAAGTCCAATCGCTACGAAACTTGAAATCTTATAATAATTCACTATATCGATCCGATGAAAATTTCATCGAAATCCGAGACAGTTCCCCGAATGGCTATTTTTACACATTAATTAAAATAAATAATTCCCAAATTAGTTTAATCACTTTTAAATCCAAATTAAATGTTTACCATCTTCATTCTTATTCAAACAGAATTTAAATCAACTTTAGAAATCATTTTCATTCGCATTAAATTCAAGACTCAGTTATTCAAACAATTCCAATTATTAAATTCAACAATTAATTATCAATTAAATGGCTATATTTTGAAATCCAAGTTCTTAAATTTATAAAATTAAAATTTCAATATTTAAACTCGGTTAAATATTCCAAATTCAAATGATCGAATTTATAGGTCGTTACAGTGGTCTTATTAAAAAACCTAAATATTATATAGGGAATTTCATTGTTTTACAATGTGCAACCAATTTGGTTTTCTATATTATCCATGTCATTTATTACTAATACTGAACTTTCTTCAAAATTAATCTTTAATCTAGAAGTAGTTCAAAACTTTATAAAATAATTTTCCCCAATAACATGTTTAAGAAAATGGGAAGTAAAAATCATACCATCATCCACAAATTGAAGTACCGAAAGACCATCACTTGTAGTCTCATTTCCTACATTTTCTAATATCCTAATACTAGTAGCCAACTTGATAATCCTAGCAAAGAGATCAGCACCTGAATTAAATAAAAGACGTGACAATGGATCACCTTGCCTAAACCCCCTTTCCGATTGAATTTTATTTTTTATTATAGCATTAACCAATTACCTGAATTACTGGTTTTAAGCAAAGACATAATCTATCCTACCCATCTAGCATTGAAACTCCTAGTCATTAATAAACGCTTATGAAAATCCTAATCAATTAAGTCAAAAGCTTCAGCAAATCAAGTTTTAAAAGCGTATAAGTGATATTATTTTTACAACAGTAGTTAATAAATTCTTGAACTACAGCTACCCCATTTGTGATATTTCTACCCTTAATAAATGCAGTTTGAGTATTATCTATTAAATTATTTTATTTAGTATTTAATCTATTAACTAAAATCTTAGAAACGGTTTTAAAAGAACAATTTAATAATGAAATAAGTCCAAAGTCTTTTAACTGATTACCACCTACTCTCTTGTACAGTAAGATCATATTTGCGAAATTAAGTCTGCCTAATTGTAATGAACCATCATAAAATTCATTAAACATTTTAATTATATTATCTTTAAAACATTCCAAACAGTTTCATAGAATAAAATAGAAAAACCATCTGGATCCAGAGATTTGTCATTAGACATATCCTTTATAGCCCTCAAAATCTCTTCTTCCATAAATGGAACATCCAACTCTACTAAATCAATCTTAGTGTCTTCAGTGTACAACACATTCCATTTACCCTAATTATACGCCCTTTCTTACTTCCAAAATTTCTTTACAATAATTGATAAATTCCTTATTTAGTTCATTTTGGTCAAAAACCTCAAAATTGCTAATTAGAATGGAATTAATAGTATTACCACTTTTTCTACCATTAACTACTTTGTGGAAAAAACTAGTGCTCAAATCCCCATCATTCATTCATTGGATCCTAGATCTTTATTTCCACATACCTCTTCTTGTAAAATAATATTATTTAATTCTTCTTTTAAATTTAAAAGCACATTTTTTCTTAAGTATTCAAATTTCGTTGACTCTTCAAATTTATTCAATTTTAAAATCTCATTTATTAATTAGCCCTTTTTATTTCTAGTTTTGCAAAAAACATTTTTACTCTATTTCTTAAGAAAAAATCTTAATTCTCTAAGCATACTAACAAATACTTCAACTATGGTATTAGTTGTGGCTCGCATTTGAGAGTGTGTGGGTTGAACGTTAAGTCCCACATCGCAAGAAATATGGCGCATAACGTGGTATATATGTGGGATTGATGGCACATAACATTGAGAATTCTTTTTGTACAAGCAAGTGTCGCCAAGACCACAAATGTGTCCGTTCCAAGAGGCGATGAAGGGTTGTTCAATCTGACACATCATAAGCTTCATTAAGATGGCGCCGTTACAGATCAGTGAAGCGCGTATTCATGGGACTAGCAATTTTCTTAAAGCAAAACTATTTTCATAGACAATGGTTTGGACACTAAACTAATTTTAACATGAAAAATTCGTAGGTTAGACAATATAACCAACCCTAAGTAGCATTTATCCAAGGGCATAGGTAAGGTCTCATACAAAATTTGGATATAGCCTTATTAGCCGTTAGTAAATGAGTGTATGGGAAAACTGTTACTTAATATAGTGGCAATGTGTTATTTGCTATATGGTATGATTGAATGTAAACACATTTCATATTGAAAATAGGTTTTCTACTTTTGTATTCATTTCAAAATAATGGTTAACTTGATAGAAGAAGTAGCCAAACTATTCACTTTGTCCATCACATGCATGAACCTTGAATTAACAATTTTGATTATAATTAAAGTTCTAAAAGGGCATAAGAATTACTTTGCTCGGTTCATATATAAATAGTGGAAAAAAAATCAACAAACAATAAAAGTAGTTTACTAACATACTATATGTGTGTGTATGATGTGTATGTATGTATATATGTGTGTGTACGTATGTATATGTATGTATATGTATTGTACGTCAGTTGAGGATCCATGCTTGAATACAGTGAGCCAAAAAAGATTAGATTCATCTATGATGTTTCTCAACTGAAAACTCATATGTTGGAATTCTATAAGAGATAGCAAAGATTTATATTTATGTAAAACAATAACCATAACAGTAGCACTGTACATTAACTTTATTGCCGCAAGAAGACATACATATGTTTGAAAGAACAGGAAAATAGGCACAGCGAAGAAATTGCAAAAAAAATTATTCTCAATGACAAAAAGTTTGCATTTTAGTCTGAAGGACACTTTTTAGTGTAAACAGAAAATGATAGTTACAACTATCATTCTGTGATTTATAATAAAATGTGTCATTTAGCCTAAAAAGCAAACTTCTTGTCCCTGAAACTAAATTTTTCTCCAACTTTTTCCCCGAGTCTAAAAACCTCTCTGAAGAAAACATTAAATGGCCAGATGAATTGAAGCGGAAATCAGAGCAATAGAAACTGGAAATGGAATTCATCAATAAGAAAATGTTAATAAGAAACAACAGAATGTTAAGAACACAGTAATTAGTAGCAAATTCATCCGAAATTTAAAACTTATGTCCCATTATTTTCAGTCAGTACATCCTTTTACTCATCTCATTTTGAACCTGTTAGTCTTAAACTTCCCCGAGGTGTCATATTACTTGTCCGATTTCAAACCTGTAGAATTGCATAGGTCAGCTTCAACACTGTGATACTTATTATGAAAGGCATTGGCATTTTGGAAAAAGGGAAATAGTTCACCAGTTCACTTTTCAGGTCCAGCAGTTTCAGAAGTAAGGTAGTGTTTGGTTTAAAAAAGAATTTTGTGCTATTGGATTTCAATATATATGTCAAATATGAAAAGAATGGAGAGACGACGGAGGTGATGAAAGAAAGACAGATGGGAGGATGAAGGGGATAGAGGGATGACAGATGAATGGATTGTTTCACGTGCTTGTGTTATTTTCCAAAACGCAGAAAATAATAAAAAAGTTTGTTTTCTATTTTGTATGTTAATTTCATTTAATAAATTAGTCGTTTTCAGCAATATATATGCGTCATTTGCATTTTTTTATGGACGAAAACCCAAAATTGAAAACAACAAACCAAACACTATCTTAGTTATCACACCATTAATGTTGATGCGTATTATAACAGTTCATCCAAACTTATTTGTTACAAAATTATCATACTGTTTTAAGACCTAGTAAGGGCACATAATAGCCGTGATGGTTTGAAAGGCACAAATTAAGTTATAAAAAGCAGTATCATTTTAAAGTAAGTTTACTACGATGTAATCGTGAGTTCCAAT
The DNA here is from genome assembly GCA_030737815.1 of Allium fistulosum. Taxonomy (NCBI): domain Eukaryota; kingdom Viridiplantae; phylum Streptophyta; class Magnoliopsida; order Asparagales; family Amaryllidaceae; genus Allium; species Allium fistulosum. Next base: position 914,042,936 of record CM060907.1, on the reverse strand, counting down.
CATCGGTGCTACAATTATATTCATGTCGAATTGTCATGACCTTGAGTTGTTTTCTCATTTAAAACTAGAGGGAGAAATGGTCTTGGCAAGTTCATCAGCAAAGATCACCAGAGTTGATCTAGAGGCACTGAATGGTGGCCGGATGCATGAAGGAAGGCAGCGAGGAGGATTGAAGGCAGTTGCACATGGTGAAGTTCAGGAAGGTTGTGTGCATGGTGCATATGTGTGCATGTGCACACCTGCTACAAGTTAAAAGGAGGATAGATGGAAAAGTATAATTAACTCGAGCCATTTGTGTGTGTTACTCGGGGTTGTACTTGGGTTATTGATGCAATGTTATGTATATATATATGAACAAGTCGGCGATATGTGTGTGCATAATTGATCAATAAATTTATTTATCTTCTTCTTATATTCTTTGTTCTTCATATATTACGTTCTTGATATTCTTGATTTATTCCTGCTTACTGCTCTACTTATTTTTCAACACATCCTACCATTAATTCCTCCTTAACTCTCTGCTTAACACCACAGACTTCAACTACCTTACATCCTCAACACCTAATAATCCCATGGCCAATACACGCAGTCAGGCAAAACAAACCGTGCATACCAAAGTGGTATCATAGCAGAATGATAACCAAGAAGCTTCACCTCATCATTCCACCGATCCAGATAATGATAACCAAAATGACAACCATCTTTCCATGCCAACCCTAGATGAAGAAGATGAACTATGCCAAAGGCAAGAACTTATTAATGACCGAAACAACACAACCTTGAATCAGTTGCAAGAGGCACAACAAGAATTACATAATTCCCACCAAGAATTGCACTAAAGCCTGGAAGAAAAATCAAAGGAGATAAATCTCAAAATTGATCAACTATTTGAAACTTTAAATACGGTCTTGCAAGGACTCAAAGGTAATCAAAATTCCTCTCCTCACCAGACAAGAACCTTACCATACATGCCACCTTATCAAAGCAACCCTCAAAGAAACCCATTTGATCTTACTCCATCCCCAGACTCTTCCCTGGCATATTGTCTACCCATAAATTACTACAGCACACCACCATAAATTTGGAATTTCCCACCTACTCTGGTGATCACACAGTCATCGTTGGTTAGAGCAAGTGGAAGAGCTTTTCAGGTATCACCAGGCACCCAAAAATGAATGGGTTCAAACATGCTCATTTCACCTTAAGCAAGATGCCTATAAATGGTATAAATGGTTGAAACGAAATGTCAAGATCATACAATGGAAGGTATTTAGAGAAGAGATTATTGTCAGGTTTGCTCCCCCTGAATTAAATAAACCTTTCGGTGCTTTTGCAAATTTAAGACAATTAACTACTATGCAAGCCTACCTTACTGAATTTGAGCAACTACAAGGCCTTCTTGATCACTTACACCCAGATTATGTATTCGACAAGTTTATGGATGGACTCAAGGAGGAAATTAGATATGATGTGGAAGCCTTTAAGCCAACGAATTTCAAAGTAGTAGCCATGGCCAAGATTTTTGAGAACAAGAATAACAATACCAAGAAATTCAATGGACCAAACCATTACACTCAGTACAACCCTTACACTCGAGCCTTACCTCCTAAATCTACCAATCCTATTCCTCTTAGCAATTCCATTCCCACCAGGAATCCATTAGAGAATCTTGCCAAGAGTAAAGGATTAACCCCTGAAGAAATAATTGATAAAAGAAGAAAAAAAATTATGCTATGGATGTAATGAAAGATGGCATGTTGGTCACCAGTGTAAAGATAAACAAGTTTATATTCTTGAAGGAATTATGGATTTGGGAAGTGAAGAATTAGATATAGAAAATGTGGATGTTCACATTGAAGAAACTTTTGAAACTGAAGAAAAAAAGGAGAGTCCAGCCATTACATTCCATGCTATGTGTGGAATACCCTCATTAGATACAATTATAATTACTGGAGTTATACAAGGAAGGCAAGTTCAGATATTAATAGACTCGGGCTCCACTCCTAGTTTTATTGATGGATCATTAGCTAGAAGGTTAAAATTACCTGTTGATGGTTCAAGAATGTATGAAGTAATGGTGGCTAGTGGGGAAAGGCTTCAAGGAGTAGGTATTTGTAAGCAAGTTATACTTAAATGTCAAGGGTGTAGCATGCCAATAGATATTTTGTTATTACCATTAGAAGGCTGTCAGGTAGTATTGGGAGCACAATGGATGAGAAAATTGGGTGATATTACATTAAATCTGAATAAATTACAAGTTAAATTTAACTACATAGGCACGGAATATGTATGGTAAGGAATACAACCAACTCCTATTCAAGTTGTCAACCAGAGAGAGATCAATAAGGACTGTACCAGAGGGCAGTTGACCATGTTACTATGTACCAAAGAACTGCAACTAGAAATTCAAGCATCAATTATGATACCAGAGGAAATTGCCACAATCCTTCATCAATATCCAGAGGTCATCAACCCCTTATCCAAGTTACCTCCAAAAAGACCTCAAGACCACAAGGTACCCCTATTACATGGTTCCAAACTAGTTTTCCTTAAACCCTATAGGCATTCCTACCTTATAAAGAATGAACTGGAAAAAATTATACAAGAAATGCTAGACACTGGAGTAATCAGGCCAAGTTGCAGTGCTTATTCATCTCCAATGGTTATGGTGAGAAAGAAAGATGGTACCTGGAGATTGTGTGTTGATTATAGGAGCTTGAATAACATCACTATTAAGGACAGATTCCCTATACCATTTGTAGATGGCTTGTTTGATGAATTGCATGGTTCCAAATATACTACTAAGTTGGACTTAAAATCAGGATACTATCAGATTAGAATGAGTGAAGAGGATATACAAAAAACTGCCTTCAAAACTCATGAAGGTCACTATGAGTTCACTGTCATACCTTTTGGCTTGGCTAATGCACCATCCAGCTTCCAATCATTTATGAATTCTACATTTAAACCTTATTTGAGGAAGTTTGTGTTAGTATTTTTCGATGACATACTAATTTATAGCCAGGAAATTCCTGAGCATATGGAGCATATTAAATTGACCTTGCAGGTGCTGAAGGACAACTCACTAATAATCAAGCTGTCCAAGTGCACATTTGCTAAAGAATCACTTGAGTACTTGGACCATATTATATCAAGGGAAGGAGTAGTAGTATATCCTGGCAAGGTTGAGGCAATCAAGACTTGGCCACAACCTACAAATCTGAGGGCATTAAGGGGGTTCTTGGGTCTAGCAGGGTATTACAGGAAATTCACAAGAAACTATGGTATGATTGCCAAGCCCCTTACTGACCTCCTTAAGAAGGATGCATTCAAATGGAATGAAAAAGCTACACAAGATATGGAGAAGTTAAAGCAATATCTCAGCAATCCTCCAGTGTTATCAATGCCAGATTTTAACAAAAGGTTCATAGTTGAATGTAATGCCAGTGTGTTGGAATTGGTGTTGTCCTCCTTCAAGACAACAAATCCCTAGCATTTTTAAGCAAGGAACTACAAGGTAGGACACTCAATTGGTCCACATATGAAAAGGAGTTGCTAGCCTTGATTTTGGCTACAAGAAAGTGGTTACATTACCTACTAGGAAGGCAGTTCATCATCAAAACCAATCACCAGAGTCTTAGATACTTATTAACCCGGAAATTGCATACAGGAATACAAGCTAAGTGGTTGGCTAAGTTACATGGGTTTGACTATCAAGTTAAATTCAGGAATGGAAGAGAGAATGTGGTGGCTGATGCATTGTCTAGAAGAGATGAAAAAGTTGAAGCCATTAACTCTGACTGTTTAGCAATTTCTCAAGTGCAACCTAATTGGCTGCTAGAATTGAAAGGTACCTTGGCTCAGTCTTCTTTCTATAAAGAGGTTATCAAGCAAATCAAAGATGGCAACAAACTAGCTAATAAGTCAAGGTAGTGGATGGATTAGTATTTTACAAAGGGAAGATATTAATTGACCATCACAACAACACTCTCATTCAAATTTTATTGAATGAATTTCATTCCATACCTCTAGGAGGACACTTTGGAATAAAGGGAACATTGAAAAGAATTAAGCCAGTTTTTTTGGAAAAGAATGAAAAGGCATGTAGAAGAGTATGTGAAGGAGTGTGAAGTATGTCAAAGGAATAAGGCAGAAAAAATTAACATTCCCGGATTGCTACAACCCTTGCCTATACCAGAAAGAATATGGGTGGATATAAGAATGGATTTCATTACAGGATTGCCAAAAAGTCAGAAATATACAGTTATCTATGTTGTGGTGGATAGGTTGTCTAAATATGCACATTTTTTCCACTGTCTCAACCTTATACAGCCAAAGAGGTGGCACGAGTATTTTTTAATGGGGTTTTTAAATTACATGGCCTTCCTACTTCAATCATTAGTGATAGAGATGCCTTGTTTACAAGTGATTTTGGCAGAAGCTATTCAAATTGCAAGGATGCTCACTAAAGCTCAGTTCTGCCTATTATCCTCAAATAGATGGGCAAATAAAGGTGGTTAATAAGATTCTAGAAGGGTATTTGAGATGTTATATTTCCGATAAGCCTCATGAGTGGACTAAATGGCTCACCCTGGCTGAATATTGGTATAATACCACATGGAAGACCCTCATAAATACCACCCCATTTCAGGCAACGTATGGAATTCCTCCACCTACCTTGATGATTTACATTCCTAACACTGCAAAGGTGCAGCAGGTGGAAGAAGAATTGTTCTCTCGAGCTGTGGTCATTCAGATGTTGAAAGATAGCTTGAAACTTGCTAGAGACAGAATGAAATTTTTTGCTGATCTCAAAAGGATTGATAGGAGCTTCAATGTAGGGGATTGGGTGTATTTGAAGTTGCAGCCATATAGGCAAATTACTGTCAGAAATTATAAAAAACACAAACTTTCACCTAAGTATTATGGCCCATATGAAGTTGAGGAAAGGATTGGGGAAGTTGCATACAAGTTGAAGCTGCCTGCCCAGGCTAAAATACATTCCATCTTTCATGTGTCCCAGCTGAAAAGAAAGATAGGGCAAGGAGTGGTCATTCAGGAAGATTTCCCTGCAATTTTTGAAGAAATGGTGAAATGGCCAGAAAGAATTTTGGATAGGAGAATGGTGCCTAAAAATAACAGACAAGGGGTTCAAATCTTGGTGAAATGGAAGGGCAGTCAGAAGATGAAGCCACGTGGGAGGACTATTGGGAGATAGTTGGCAAGTTCCCCACCTTGGACCTTGAGGCAAGGTCCCTTTATCATGGGAGGGGGGGGAGGATGTCATGGCCTTGAGTTGTTTTCTCATTTAAAACTAGAGTGGGAAATGGTCTCGGGAAGTTCATCAGTAAAGATCACCAGAGTTGATCTGGAGGCGCTTGATGGTGGCCAGATGCATGAAGGAAGGCAATGAGGAGGATTGAAGGCAGTTGCACATAGTGAAGTTCATGAAGGTTGTGTGCATAGTGCACATGTGTGCATGGTGCACATGTGTGCACGTGCACACCTGCTGCAAGTTAAAAGGAGGATAGATGGAAGAGGTAGAATTAACTCGAGTCATTTGTGTGTGTTACTCGGGATTGTACTCGGGTTATTGATGTAATGTTATGGATATATATGTGAACAAGTCAGTGATATGTTTGTGCATAATTGATCAATAAATTCGTTTATCTTCTTATATTCTTTGTTCTTCATATGTTCTGTTCTTGATATTCTTGATTTATTCCTGCTTACTGCTCTACTTCTTCTTCAACAAATCCTACTATTAATTACCGGATGAAAGAATATTTCTATATTATGGTGGTCCATGTAACTTAGATTTAATTATAAAAGATTAAGTCGTAATATGATTTTAATATATAAGGTGATACCATGATGGATGGTTTCAATAAAAGATATTAAAATATGGGATTAATAATATCCCTCTTACCTTGCCTATTAAATTAAATATGTTGACTTTCATATTTTTATTAATTGTATATATATATATTAAAGGGTAGTTACTCTTTCTGATAACTAATATATATATGCTGTACGTACAAAAGAGGCAGTTATAAAAACTACTTCTGTTTTCCTTTTGTATATAAATAAATGAAAAGTGAAAGTCAATACATAGTTTTTCATCCATCAGAAAACAAAATAAAGGAAAAGGCAAAGGAAGAAAAATAATTGCATCAAAGGAATCCGCTGCAAGTTAATTAATTGAAGAGCATGGATCAAGGTTAGTAAATCTATGTCTTGTTTTGGTATAATATGGGTTAAATTAGTTCAAGTCTAGATCCGAATTGGGACTGATTTCATAATTGAGAAATCATAAAGTTGAAGAATGGCTTTCAATTGGTATCGGAGCTTTTAGGCTTGATTGATTTACCCTAATTTTGTTTTTCGAATTTCCTGCATAAATTCGTGTATTGAGTCAATTGGATTTGCAGTCATTCATATGCCATTTTTTGTTTTGCCTGGGTAACTGCCGTGTTCTGTTCGAAACCGGTCGACCGCTTGAAAAACACCGGTCGACCGTTTTCAAACATAGACCAAAACTGTCGACCGGTAATTTTCAAGTGGTCGACCGTTTTTATACTCAAAAGATGAATAAAATATTTTAATCCAATTGACATTTAATTCTGCATAGAGTATTTGTGTTATAGAGTTTGAACACATTAGATTAAAGTAATTAATGTATTGTCTTTATAAGGGTATGACTTGTTAGTCACCAAAGTGGCCTAGTTGTATCTAAATTTAGACATTTAAGATAACAGTGTTCAATTATTCATGATTAAAGCGATGCTAATAATGACATTAGAGTTTGATTGAATAATTGTTTTATTAATTATATTCTAGGAGATCATCCAAAGGTGGATCATTGAATATAGTTCGCAACACTAAAGTGGATTGATCACTGTTTACATAGGTTGAATAATATGTATATCCAAAGATAGCATTCTTATTTGACTATATGTGTTTTGATTAATTATTAAAGTATTTAAATTTAGCATCAATGAAAGTGCTTGCACTTAAGTATTGCCCAAAGGTTACTTGAATGCATGATTTATTGTTATATTTATTTTCAATATATATAAAGTTCTCAAATCACTAAAAGATTAGTATGTATAAATGATTGCAGCTTTATCTAGTGTGTTTGCATCTGCTAACTCTGTCGTGAAGTTCAATGGGCTGAACTATGATGATTGGTCTGAACAAATCCGGTTTACACTGGGTTGTATGGCTTTGGATCTTGCAATAATAATGGAGGAGAAACCCTCAACCATTACAGATGCTAGCTCCGAAACAGAGAAGTCTCTTTATGAGAGGTGGGAGCGGTCTAACCGGTTGAGTTTGAACCTCATGAGAATGACTATGGCGGAAAGTATTAAGCCATCTATGCCCAAGACAGAGAATGCAAGGGAATTCATTCATAAGATTAAGGAGTGTTCCCAATCGGATTTGGCTAACAAGTCAATGGTAGGCAGCCTTATGAGTCAGCTAACTACGAAGAAGTTTGACTGGTCTCAGCCTATTCATGATCATGTGACTCACATGTCGAATTTGGCAGCAAAGTTAAAGTCCTTAGGGATGGACGTAAATGAGACGTTCTTGGTCCAATTCATCATTAACTCTCTTCCTCTTGAGTTTGGTCAGTTCCAGGTGAACTACAACACCATTAAAGATAAATGGAACTTTCAGGAATTAAAGGCCATGTTGATACAAGAGGAAGGGAGATTAAAAAAGATGAAGGATCAGTCTGTTCATCTTGTCGGTCATGATGGTGCCAGCAACAGTAAATGGAAGCCAGGTAAAAAGGACAAGAAGAAGGATAAGGCCCCAAAAGGCCCTGACAGCAACATCCGAAAGGAATTGAAGTGTTTCTTTTGCCATAAATCGGGACACTTCAAGAAGGAATGTCCGAAATGGAAGGCATGGTTTGAAAAGAAAGGTATGTATTATAGTTATGTTTGCTTTGAATCAAACCTTATGGAAGTGCCTAATAATACTTGGTGGTTAGATTCTGGTGCAACTACTCATGTGTCTCATGTAAAACAGGGATTCAGTTCGATCCAACCCATAAGAGGAACTGAGCAGTACTTGTTCATGGGGAACAGGATGAAGGCACGAATAGAAGGCATAAGGACTTATAGTTTGATTTTAGACACTGGTTGTCGTATTGATCTTGAAAGATGTCTCTATGTACCTGATTGTGCTAGAAATCTTGTTTCTATTAGTAGGTTGGATAATTTAGGTTTCTGTGTTAGTTTTGGACATGGTGTATTTTCATTGTACAAACATAACTATTTTTATGGTAGTGGTACTTTGATTGATTCACTTTATAGGTTCAATCTTGATATTAAATTTTCTGAATCCTTGTTTCATGTTGAAAGTCAAGGCATTAAACGTAGTGCATCTAATGAAAATTCTGCTTACTCGTGGCATAAAAGAGTTGGTCATATTTCCAAGGAAAGACTAATGAGGTTGGTGAAAAGTGAAATTCTTCCTCAGTTGAATTTTAGTGACTTAAATGTGTGTATAGATTGCATTAAAGGAAAGCAGACTAAACACACAGTAAAGAAACCCGCCACAAGAAGCACTCAGCTTCTTGAGTTAATACACACCGATATATGTGGTCCTTTTGACGTTCCTTCTTGGAGCGGTGAAAAATACTTCATCACTTTTATTGATGATTACTCACGTTATGGATATGTATATCCACTGCATGAAAAATCTCAATCTGTGGATGTCCTTGAGATATTCATAAATGAGGTGGAAAGACAGTTAGATAGAAAAGTAAAGGTTGTGAGATCCGATAGAGGTGGTGAATTTTATGGTAAATATAATGAAAGTGGACAATGTCCAGGTCCATTTGCAAAGCTCCTCGAAAGTAGAGGTATTTGTGCACAATATACAATGCCTGGTACACCTCAATAAAACGGTGTAGCGGAGAGGCGGAACCGTACATTAATGGAAATGGTTAGGAGCATGTTAAGTAATTGTTCATTGCCCTCTTCGTTGTGGTTATATGCATTAAAGACTGCTACGTATTTACTTAACCGGGTTCCAAGTAAGGCAGTTTCTAAGACTCCTTATGAACTGTGGACGGGAAGGAAACCTAGTTTAAGGCATCTACGTGTTTGGGGTTGTCCAGCAGAAGTGAGGCTATATAATCCACATGAAAAGAAACTTGATCCAAGGACAGTCAGTGGTTTCTTCATTGGCTATCCTGAAAAATCAAAAGGGTATGTGTTTTATTGTCCTAACCATAGTACGAGAATTGTTGAGACAGGCAATGCTAGGTTCATAGAAAATGGTCAATCTAGTGGGAGTGGTGAATCACGAAAGGTGGATATTCAAGAGATTCAGGTTGAAGTTCCTTCACCTGTTATTCCACCTAAAGTTGTTGTACCAGTTGTTGTATCACAGTCACATGACGTATTGGAACAACAAAATGATGTCCAAATACCACAAGATGACATTATAGTGGATGAACCGGTCATAATTCAAGAAGAGATTAATGAACCACAAGAACAGTTAAGGAGGTCTGTAAGGGAAAGAAGATCTGCTATTCCAGATGATTATGTGGTTTATGCTGTTGGAAATGAATGTGACTTAAGCATTGATGAAGATCCAGTCTCATTTAGTAAGGCCATGGAAAGTGACAATTCCGATAAATGGTTGATTGCCATGAAAGAAGAAATTAAGTCTATGGGTGATAACAAAGTCTGGGACCTAGTTGAGTTGCCTAAGGGTTGTAAGACAGTTGGGTCCAAGTGGGTCTTTAAGACGAAAAGGGACTCAAAGGGCAACATTGAAAGATATAAGGCCAGACTTGTTGCTAAGGGATTCACCCAAAAGGATGGCATTGACTATAAGGAGACCTTCGCTCCAGTTTCAAAGAAGGACTCCTTGCGGATTGTTTTGGCTTTGGTGGCTCATTATGATTTAGAGCTTCACCAGATGGATGTGAAAACCGCCTTTCTGAATGGTGAATTAGAGGAGGAAGTATATATGGATCAACCTAAAGGGTTCTTGGCCACAGGAAATGAACAGATGGTGTGTAAACTTAGGAAGTCAATATATGGACTTAAACAAGCTTCCAGACAGTGGTATTTAAAGTTTAATGATACTATCACGTCATATGATTTTGTAGAGATTGCCGTTGACCGGTGTATCTACATAAAAGTTAGTGGGAGCAGATTTGTAATTTTGGTCCTATATGTTGATGATATTTTGCTTGCTGCAAATAATCTAGGGATGTTACATGATGTAAAGAAGTATCTCTCTAAGAATTTTAAAATGAAAGATATGGGTGAGGCATCCTATGTGATTGGAATTGAAATCATTCGAAATAGATCACAAGGATTGTTAGGATTGTCTCAGAAAAGTTATATAAATAAGATCTTAGAGAAATATAGAATGGACAAATGCTCCGCAGGAATAGCTCCAATACAGAAAGGGGACAAGTTCAGTAAAATGCAATGTCCTAAAAATGAGTTGGAGCGAAAGGAAATGGAAAGAATCCCGTATGCATCAGTGGTTGGGAGTTTGAACTACGTTCAGACTTGTACTCGACCTGATATCAACTTTGCTGTTGGAATGTTGGGTCGATATCAAAGTAATCCAGGAATGGATCACTGGAAAGCTGCTAAGAAGGTCCTTAGGTACTTGCAAGGCACCAAGGAGCACATGCTTACATATAGGAGATCTGAGCATCTAGAGGTCATTGGATATTCAGATTCGGATTATGCCGGATGTTTGGATAGTAGAAAATCTACATTTGGTTATGTGTTTCTACTAGCTGAAGGGGCAGTTTCATGGAAAAGTGGAAAGCAGCCTGTCATTGCTACTTCCACTATGGAGGCAGAATTTGTGGCATGCTTTGAGGCCACTATTCACGCATTGTGGATGCAGAACTTTATCTCGGGACTTGGAATTGTCGACAGTATATCCAGGCCGTTGAGAATTTATTGTGATAATTCCGCAGCCGTCTTCTTCTCTAAGAACGACAAGTACTCTAAGGGTGCTAAACACATGGAGTTAAAGTACTTATCAGTGAAGGAGGAAGTGCAGAAACAAAGAGTGTTCTTTGAGCATATTAGAACGGATGTCATGGTAGCGGATCCATTGACTAAAGGACTACCTCCCAAGGCGTTCATTGGCCATGTCGAGCGTATGGGAGTTATGGATAAAGCCTTGCTATTTTGATTACAGTTGCTCATAATGTAGACACTTAGAATTCGCTTATAGTTGTGTTTCTGCTTTATTGAACATGTCATCATTATTGTTTATGTATACACTTATGGTTGTTTGATGACATGTGTTTTTTGAGACTTATGGTATTGCTCAAACCTTAAAGAAATTTAAAGTTGGGATTGGTTTGTGATACATGGAAGGAATCTTGTCGCTCAAATGACTTGTAACTTCCATGATTCAATTAGTTCTAACTTGATTAAAGTAAATGAGTTTATGTTGGACTTGATATAAGAGTGCATGCTTAAAGTATATATGTTAAGTCATCAAATCGTCACATGGACCAAGTGGAAGAATGAAAGAATATTTCTATATTATGGTGGTCCATGTAACTTAGATTTAATTATAAAAGATTAAGTCGTAATATAATTTTAATATATAAGGTGATACCATGATGCATGGTTTCAATAAAAGATATTAAAATCTGGGATTAATAATATCCATCTTACCTTGCCTATTAAATTAAATATGTTGACTTTCATATTTTTATTAATTGTATATATATATTAAAGGGTAGTTACTCTTTCTGATAACTAATATATATATGCTGTACGTGCAAAAGAGGCAGTTATAAAAACTACTGTTTTCCTTTTGTATATAAATAAATGAAAAGTGAAAGTCAATACATAGTTTTTCATCCATCAGAAAACAAAATAAAGGAAAAGGCAAAGGAAGAAAAATAATTACATCAAAGGAATCCGCTGCAAGTTAATTAATTGAAGAGCATGGATCAAGGTTAGTAAATCTATGTCTTGTTTTGGTATAATATGGGTTAAATTAGTTCAAGTCTAGATCCGAATTGGGACTGATTTCATAATTGAGAAATCATAAAGTTGAAGAATGGCTTTCACCGGAACTCTCTGTTTAACACCACAGACTTCAGCTACCTTACATCCTCAACAACTAATAATCCCATGTCCAATACACGCAGTCAGGCAAAACAAACTGTGCATACCACGAATTCCCAGTTTAATGAAAACTGAACCACCCTCTGTTAGTCGCATATATTAGCTGCAATGTAATCAGTAAGCATCACAAATATGTTGATATTAAAGTGACTACAAGTATGAATACAGCAGTAAACTCGGCCCTGTATGAAACCGTCGTGCTCGTTTATCATTGTAACAAGCAAGGCATGAAATTTAAATAATTGGACAAATGGAGGCAAAAATCGAGTTACTCGTATTTATCGTACTCATAGGAACATGTGTAGCAGATAATATCATTGCGATCGTATCCAACCAACAGTATAACATTGTAATGTGAAGTCATGTATGTAGTAAAAAAAATAACCGCAGCATGTGAACTTAGTTTATATCTACTGTATTCGTAGATATAATTTAGTGCTTGCGTGTTTGTATTTTTTTTAATCAGGACGTCCATAATTGTAAAATTGATTAGTGAAGGAAAGATGAACGTGGCAGTTTAGATTTAAAACGTACGTGGTAACAGCTGCTTAGTGCCATTCAAATAAAATCTGAGTAGGTTGTGCAAATATAAACTCTCAGCACTTTCACCAGAAAGTAGTTGAAATTATGAATCCTCTGGTAGCCCACTAATTATTGTTAGACATCTCACGGAACTCAAGCACGGTGGAATTATGTTATACTCCTTTATATAATAGAACAGGCATTTCATTAGTAAATTCAAAAAATATTGAAAAGTACTATAGGAAAAGTACATAAAAGTACATGAGAATATCAAATGTGGCAAAAATATGAGATTGGTATATTCACCACTGAATGTCACTAATTATTCTCAGTTCATTGTCGTTGAGCTCTCCATTGCTGTTATTGCCAATTCTTCAGCTCTGCAGATACAAAATCAAACTGACTATATGGTGTTAACATTGTCGCAACATATATTTTTAAACCCTTTTTTGGTGTATTGGAGTTAAATTAAAAATAGGTTATGACATGTCAAATTAACATGAATATATACTATGGATGTTTCACGTTACCCTACGAAATTAGAAACCCCAAAATGCATTTACATTATTATATGCAATGATAATGTAACTACCATTTGTAATTGTAATTGAAGTAAATGTTGATTTAATCAATTCGCAGTATCCATAAGGTTCCATAGTTAACACTGATAATATACTTGAAGGTGTGTTTTTCATGCTCTTTTTCCATGTTCATCTTTGAAGCTATTTTGAACTCAAGAAGAGCATGAATATACGATATTAACAAAACTAAAGTTCTCTCTACTAATAAATGAATAGTTGAAATGAATCAAAAAGAAAAACAAAAACCATTTTTCTTTCAGAATTGTTCGCTCTTCAAAGAATCAGCAAAAACATCCAATTGATACTATTTTTTTTTTTGTCTTTGTTTACCTAATAATTTTATCCTTTATATGATGATGTCCATAGCGGTGTATGAAATTAAAATTAACTCTAATCAACATTAGTCATCATATTTGTCGAGGCATACATACAGTATATCAATATTTATGTGTTGTTTATTATCTCTTACATTAAAATCTGGCTACCAAGCTCCAGATCTACCTTTTTTATTTAAAGAAAATTTGGATTAAACCTTTTAGAACCTAATTTATAATTGAGAAGTTTTTTTTGATTAAATAGAAATTTACAACTCTATTCCTAAAACTAAAAAAAAAGAAATTAGAGTGGAAAATACAAACTTCATAACTATTTTAATAAAATACCATAATTTGAGTTTAAAAGCATTTATTGTCGTAATATTATAAACATTAACCAAATAATTTGAAATACAGAGGTTATTATTATGTTAATGCAAGTCGTTATGGCTTTATTTTCTTTAATAAGTAAAGATTCGGTATATTAGCAATGGAAAGCATAATGAAATATGAGGATTGAAATGTGAAACTAACACTCAACATAGAAGATGAGCTAAGTAAAGCTATGTACTTTTACTGCTTGAAAATTTCACATTCCTACCTGCAAAAAAAACCCATAGTTGCAAGTTATAGTTTAGAAGTACAATTTATACAAAGCTATGTAAATATTTCAGTGTCATAATTGAAAAAAGGAATCGGAGAAAAGGGTAATTTTCAATTAAACGCTTTTAAATTTCACAATATAGTCCAGCACCATTGCCGGTGTGATTAGATGCTCTGATTTTGATCAATGAGTCCATAGGTTTGAACCCTGCGTCGTGCGTGATTCGAACCACCGGACATATGTTGACTTGTAATAACTATATATTATCTAAGAACTGTAGTACCACTATGTACTATTACCTAAGTATCCAATTTCAAAAAAAAAAATCCACAATATAAATTCAATACTTTCACATTTTGAAAGATTAAGTTTAGAAAATACATCTTTGATTCTTTCAACATTGCAATTTTTATGAATTCAATAATTTTTAACAAAGAGCAGAAATAGTATGTACTTCTAAAGACTGAATACATAATATTTTACCATCCTAATTCAAAATAGGAAAAAAGTTTTGATATTTAGACTAATAGTTGGATAGTTCAAATTTTTTGGAATGCATTATGCATGGACATTGAAAACAAAATATTTTACTCATAGTTTCCAAAGCAAATCAAAATGTAAGATTTATAGTTGATATGTTCAAATTTGCTACGAAAATTTACAGCTTGATTATAAAAGCACAAACTTTTTTTCCTAGAAAAAATTGTTGACACTATTTTATAAAAAGTAGAGAGAATACTTCGAGAAACTATTCAATGAAGAAGGTGATAACACTGCGATCGAGCTGGATGACTCTTTTGATGACACTAGTAGACATTTCGAAAATTCAAGAGTTTAAGGTAAAGAAGACGCTAAAACGGATGAAAGCAGTCAAGATGTTAGAGCCTGATAACATCTATATTGAAGTGCGGAGAGGCCTTGGAGATGCAAGGATAACATGGCTAACTAAGTTGTTCAATAATATATTCAAATCAAACAAGATGTCAGGTGAGTGGAGGAAAAACATATTTTTTCAATCTTCAAGAATAAAGGAGATATTCAAAGTTGCACAAACTACATAGGAATTAAGCTTATGGGTCATACAATAAAGCTTTGGGAGAGAGTTGTTGAACATCGGTTAAGAAGGATGATAAGCGTTTCAAAAAACCAATTTTGTTTCATTCTTTGGAGGTCGACCATAGAGGCGATTTTCTTGATAAGACAATTTATGAAGAGATTTAGGAAGCAAAAGAAGGATCTACATACGATATTTATCGATTTGGAGAAAACTTATGACAAAGTACCGAGAAAGGTTATATGATGGGCTCTGGAAAAGAAGAGAGTCCCAACAAATTACATTACTGTTATACCGCCTTTTGATCAGGTAGTATATCATAAAAGTTGGTTTGATGGCTTCCATGATCATCAAGACAAGAAGCCTAGACAGACAGTTATCAGGCTCGGAAATCGATTATATTCGGAATTGTGAACAATAGTCGAGCGGATTTGAACCGAGTCCAATCAAGGTGCAATTAATATGAAGTGACAAGGAAGGCCCCGTGAGGTCACATTTCAAATTTCAAGTCAATAGGAGTTCGCTGCTCGAGTTATGGGCAAAGGAATAATTTATATGGGTACATTGGGAATGATCCATAAAACAACATAAATCGACGAAGATCGATCAATATCTCAAAATATACAAAGTCAATGCACTTGAAACTTTCAGTGCATTACTATATTAAAGAGTGGCACCCACAAAAATGATCACATGACAAAACTTCCAAATCTTAAAAAAGAGGCCGATCGTTATTGGAACGATCGTACAAATCAGCAATAACGATCTATAGTTTTACGGAAAATACGATATCTCGCAAATGATACGTCGCAGTTGCACGAAATTTGGAGAGCAAGTATCTTACATCATGGAGCACCCCATGATCGATCGTAGCTCAAAAGGATGAAATCTTGGAAATTAGGCCGATTGTTATTGGAACGATCTTACAAATCAGCATAACGATCCATAGTTTTAAGGAAAACGCAATATCTCACAAACGGTAGGTCGGAGTTGCACGAAATTCGAAGAGAAAGTATATTACATCATGGAGCACCCCATGATTGATTGCATCTCAAAAGGATGAAATCTTGGAAATTAGCCTGACCGTTATTGAACGATCGTATAAATCAGCATAACGATCCATAATTTTATGGAAAATGCGACATCTCACAAACGGTACGTCGAAGTTGCACGAAATTTGAAGAGTAGGTAGCTAACATCATAAGGAACTCACATGATCGCTCGCGGCTAAAAAGGATGAAGCATGGAATGAACTCATATGATCCAATTTCTAGTCAAAATAGCAAAGATCGATCGATATCTCACAAATAGTAAGTCAGAATGACGCAAAACTTTGCGAGCATGGACTAGAGGCATGAGGGACCCCATAAAAACGATCGCAGCCCCATTGAAGTAAGCATGGAATGATCGGTTAAGTTATTTTTGGTGTCTGATCGATCCCAAATTTTGTGAGTTGGATCGTATGGGCCTGAAGGTTCTTCTGCCGAAATTTTAGCCCGATCCATGGAAGTCTTCACCTATAAATATAACGAAATTGGCCGCTCGGATCAGACTGAGTGATACAGCATTCGAGACTCACCTTTGGAGTTGGAGCTTTTCTTGGAGATCCACTATCTATTTCGCTTTCAGTTATCCAGTTGATTCCAGTGGTGTATTCTGATTTATACTTGATTATCCTATTGAGACTTCTGTTGTATCTTGTTAACTCTGATGTATATATAGTAGCTTTATGAACTACTATTTCTTGCTTCCGCTGCATTGTTATATTACTCTGTGATCTGTGATTTATTTTCTGTATATTCTGAGTTTTGCCAAATATATTTACAATCTATTGTTTTGAATTATTCAAGTCCGACATGTGTGTCTGCCTATGCTTGTCGATTTGAATGGTCCAAAATAGTGGGTCGTTACAGTTGGTAAGGGACTTTTTCTAGATGGCTCTCCTTCATCACTTCTTATCTCTTCCTTCACTAATTTTCTAAGGCAAAAGCAACTATACTTGTAATGTTACAGTATAAGTAAAAGATTATTGGAGTGGACGTAGACCGAAGTTTGCCGAACCACTATAAAATTCGTGTGTTCCTTTACCTTTTCTGCTATTTATTCTATGATCTACATGCTTATCTTTCTATTTGAATATTGTTTTTGAAAATTGGTGCTTTTACATATAACTGGATGTTCGTAACCATTTATAGTGCAAACATTTTGGTGCTTTCACTGAGAAGGACTTGCACATGCGGATTTGGAAGCTAAGATCTTGGATTTGGAAGCTTGGTTACTTGGATTTAGGAAGCAATGACTAGACAATCAACAAGGATACCATTAGCGGATATAAGTCATCATGGAGGGAGTTAGGAGGCTTCTTCTAGAGCTGGAGCAAATCAAACATCTATCTTCATCACCAGAGATGAAATGGGAACAATGATGGATGCTGTGTAGGAGAGGATGCTCAAGGGATAGGAGGAGATGATGCATAATCTACTCCAACAGATTGGATAAGCTGGAGCGCACAACCAAGGAAATGGAGTAGCAGGAAACATGTAAATGTGGATCATGGAGCTAGAGCAGTAGGAGCTGAGGAAAAGCATAATTGGGACCAAGGAAACGAAGCTAACATGATGCATTATGGAGTGGAATAGCCGAGAGCGGCCCCTGACCAACTAAGAATGATTGGGACCGATCGTTCCAAAACGGTAGGTGTCGATCGATCCATATTTGGGGGCATGTCCCCTGGTCACATTGGATCGATCCCGGGCAGGATATCGGACGATGCTGTGCAGTTTGGCATTGATTAGAATGCGTATGCTCCTCCAGAAGAGCAGATTTTAGGATTCCCCCGTGGACTCGGGGGGCAGGTTGGAGATAATGATCGAAAATTACCACTAGATGACAACGACGGGTTGGAGAAAATGATCAGACGGGCAATGAGAGGAGGATTGGTAAATAGGGATTTGGAAGATGTAAATAGAAGTCCCTTCGCTTCTAATATTAGGCAAGCTAGAATCCACCGAAGTTTAAACTACAAATGCTTGAGACATATGATGGAAAAACAGATCCCGTTGTTCATCTGAAGAAATACATGAGACATATGGAAGTACTGGGGGTATCGAAGGAAATCATGGCACAGTGCTTACCCTTGTATTTAACGGATACAACTGCACTATGGTTCAGACAGTTGGAAAGCGGCTCTATTAGCACATGGATGGAATTGATCGAAAGATGTATAAGGCAATTTCGGATCCACATCACGAGACCCAGGAGTGTGATGACTTTAACATTGATGAAGCAGTGGAAAGGAGAATCACTTTAGGATTTCTTAACCAGGTTCAATGGGGCAGTAGCTTCGGTGGATCAATCAGATCCATCGATGGTTTTGATGGCAGCAGCGTTAGGGATTACAGATAACTCAAATTTCAAGATATCGTTGGAATGGGATCCACTAGTGGATTTTAGGGAATTTTACCATGAAGCAGAAAGGTTTCTACGACAGGAAGATGCGAAAGCTGAGAGAAGGAAGAGAGGAAGTGGAAGTTTATGCGGATAAAGGTGGAGGTACGCCCAGAAAAAATTCAAACAAGGATAAAGGAAAACGGAAAGCAGAGGATGGCTCTACTGGATCGAAGAGACCACGAAGGGAACTGATATTCACCTCTTACACGGAATTGACTGAGACATTAGAACGGATATTTCTGGATAATAGGGGGCAGATCCCATATCAAAGCCAATAAGGAGAGAGCCTACAAAGATTGAAAAGAAATCAGAAAAATATTGTTTTTTCCATGAGCTGGACGAGCATAGTACAAACGGTTGCACGCACTTAAAGGATGATATTGAGGAACATGTCCGAAACGGCAGACTGTTACAATATGTAAGAACTCGGGTAGTGACAGTGGAACAGAAGCAGCCACCATCCGCATCGAACGGGAACTACCATGGATCAAGGCATCAACTTGTCATCAATTGATCGGAATAGCAAAGCGTGAGTAATAAACTCCACAATAAAACGGCTAAATCACTTACACATGTACGTGATCGAGAACGGTCATGCTCTGAGACGATGATGAACCGTCACACCCAGAGAGGCATGCATTGTAGTGTTTAATTTTTGTTTTTGTTTTTCCTTTAGTACTTGGACTTAATACTATTAGTTGAATATTTTGATTACAAAACTCACTCAAACTTGAAATCTAACATTAATAATTTTGAGTCTCAACCGGACAATCACATTTTGCCTCGAACGGCACTCGATCTCGAACGATTGCATTTCGCATTGAAAGGCACTCGATCTCGAATGATCGCATTTTGCCTCGAATAGGCACTCGATCCCGTGCGATCATCATCAGCCTGGGATGACTATGAATTTGACTAACGGTCCCGAACGACCGTTCCTAACAATCAGTCAAGATCACAGATTTGTTCACAGGCCATCAACGGGTTTCGAACATTGGATTTAGGGCAATTCAAAACACGCCTTCCTACCGCAAGGCATGTTTTGGAGGGCAAATGTTATACCGCCTTTTGACCAGGCAGCATATCATAAAAGTTGGCTAAATGGCCTCTGTAATCATCAAGGCAGGAAGCCCGGAGAGACGGTTATCAGGCTAAGAAATCGATTATATTAGGAACTATGGACAATAGTTGGGCGGACTCGGATTGGATCCCAATCAAGGTGGACAAGGAAGGCCCCATTAGGCTACATTTCAAATTTCAAGTCAATCAGAGTTCGTATGCTCGAGTTATGGGCAAAGGAAGAATTTATATAGATCGATCGGGAACGATCCATAAAACAACGTAAATCGACGAAGATCGATCAATACTCAAAATCTACAAAGTTGATGCACTTGAAATTTTCAGAGCATCACTATATTAAAGAGTGGAGTCCACAAAAATGATCGCATGGCATAAATCCAAAATCTTGGATAAGAGGCCGATCGTTATTGGAACGATCATACAAATCGGCCATAACGATCCATAGTTTTATGGAAAATGTGATATCTCACAGATGGTATGTCGGAATTGCATGAATTGAGAGCAAGTAACTTACATCATGGAGCACCCCATGATCAATTGCAGCTCAAAAGGATAAAACCTTGAAAATTAGGCCGATCTTTATTGGAACGATCGTACAAATCAACATAATGATCCATAGTTTTACGGAAAACGCGATATCTCACAAACGGTTCGTTGGTATGGCATGAAATTTGGAGAGCAAGTATCTTACAACATGGAGCACCCCTATGATCGGTCACAGCTCAAAAGGATGAAATCTTGGAAATTAGGCCGATCTTATTGGAACGATCATACAAATCAATATAACGATCCATAGTGTTATGGAAAACGCAATAACTCACAAAGGTACATCGAAATTGCATGTAATTTGGAGAGCAGGTAGCTAACATCATGGGGAACTCACATGATTGATCGTAGCTCAAAATGATGAAGCATGGAATGATCTCCTACGATCCAATTTCTTGTCAAAACAGCGAAGATCGATCGATATCTCAGAAACGGTAAGTCGGGATGGCGCGAAACTTTGGGAGCATGGGCTAGAGGCATGGGAGACCACAAAAAACGATCACAGCCCCATTGGAGTTAGTATGGAATTATCGGCTAAATTATTTTTTGATGTCCGATCGATCCCAAATTTTGTGGGTCGGGTCGTATGGACCTAGAGGTTCTTCTGCCGAAATGTCAGCCCGATCCATGCATGTCTTCACCTATAAATACGGCGAACTTGGCTCATTGCAAGGACTTTTTTCGGCCGTTTCTCCTTCATCACTTCTTATATCTTCCTCCACTAATTTTCTATGAAAAAACAACTGTACTTATTACAGTATAAATAAAAGATTATTGGAAATTGGTGCTTTCACATACAACTGGGTGTTTGCGACCATTTTTGGTGCAAACAATTACTCTTATCAATGATATGTACGATGATGTTGTGACTAGTGTCAGAGCATGCGATGGTGAAACTAGTGAATTTCCTATTAACATAGGATTACATAACGAGTCAACGTTGAGTCCCTGTATTTTTGCCCTAGTGATGGATGAGCTTACGAAGGATATACAAGGTAAGATTCCTTGGTGTGTGCTATTTACTGATGATGTAGTGCTAATTGATGAAAATAAGACAGGGGTTGATAGACAATTGAAGTTGTGGAGTGAGACTTTAGAATCAAAGATTTTTAAGCTTAGAAGAACTAAAACAGAGTATATGAAGTGCGAGTTCAGCGGTGTCTGGTCATAGGATGGAGATGTCACTCTTGCCAGACAAGTAGTGTCCAAGAAGGAATCCTTTTAATATTCAAGATCAATGTTCCAATATGATAGTGACATTGATGAAGATGTTAGTTTTAGAATTCGAGCGGGATGGATGAAATGGCGACTAGCGTCTGGCATTCTCTATGATAGGAAAGTCCCACAAAAGTTTAAAAAGTTCTACAGAGTGGTAATCAGGCCTACGCTATTGTATGGTGCAGAATGTTAGTTTACTAAAAGACAACACACTCAGAAGATAAGTGTAGCAGAGATGCGTACATTGCGATGGAGCTGTGGTCATACAAGATGAGACCGAATTAGAAATGCTGATATACGTGACAAACTTGGAGTATCATCAATTGAAGAGAAGCTAGTCCAACAACGCTTAAGATGGTTTAACATCTCCAACTGAGTCCTCCCTAGGCACCTGTGCATGAAGAAATTATAGGCCGCATCGAATGCTCAAAGAGAGATAAAGGTCGACCAAGGTTGACATAGGAGGATGTCGTAAAAAGGGACTTGATGGATTGAAATATATCCGAAGAGCTGGTGTCGAACAGAAGCGCGTGGAAGTTAGCGATTCAAGTACCAGAATCATGAGCTTGGAGATTTTTTTGCTTAGGGTTGGCTTAAGATTAGTGTTATAAGTTTTAGATTATAGGACTATTGAATAAGAGCCTAAGACGTGGTGTTTGGTCTTCAGTCCCTATTACTATTAGTACCACCACCATCATCATCATCATTGTTATTATTATCATAGTTTTTTTAATTTCTTTATATATTATTTGTTTAATTATTTTACTTTATTTTACTATTATTATCATGGTTTTAAATTGACTTTATCATTTAATTTTGGGTTTCATCTCTAGCCGTCCCCAACTTGTTTGGGAATAATGACTTAGTTGTTGTTGTGATGTACTATTTTGTAAAGGTCAATACACGAAATTCAAAAGGTTTGAAATTTCATTTTTACTAAAGTACATCTTCTGAATGCTTTTAAATAAATATGTGAAATGTAAACTTTAAAATCAATATAAATGCTCTAGAAATTTTTTTATTTTAATTTTTGGATTTACAAACTGTAGAAATTTAATATTATCCAAACTAAAAATGAAATTTAAACTTTGAAAACAACTGACTAAATACCTAAAGCTTTTAAGAGGGTTGACTTTGAAGAGAAACATTTCTTAAAACCCTACGACGATGAATATATGAAAAATCCAAACATACACCATAGATAAACCTAACACACCGAGGCATAATAAAATTATAGAAAAGGTTTCAAAAATTCATTAAAATCATTCCAAACATTAACTACATAGAAAAATTAGAGTCAAATCAGAATCAAAACATCCTTTTTTTGAAAAAATACTATAACCGATTAAAATAGAATATTAAATATACAACCAAACATTTTCTATACGGCTATGTATCTTTAAAGATTGAAAACCAAATATTTACTATGCTAACTACCCAAAGAAATTATATTCTATGTTATATAGCCAAGAAGTTTAAATTAAAAGAAAACAAACAAATTAATCCAAAAAGCCCAAAATATTAAGTTTATAAAAAAATAATTTGTAAAAAAATGTAAATTTAAAATCTAAAGGCTTTTAGTTTTATAACGTAAATGCAACTTTGATATATCTTGGAGTTCAAATTTTAGAAATACATTTTCTACGAACTTGCAGTTTATAAAAAGTCGATATCCATAGGTGAAGAGCAACAAAAGCTATGTACTTTTCGACCCTAAAGTCAAACATTTTGCTGCCCTAATTGCGCAGAAGTTAAATCATATATTAAGATTTACAGTCTAGAAATTAAAACTTTTGTAAATTTGTGGACTTTCAAGACTGAAAACAAACATTACACTATCCCATTTACTTGGAAAAGTTTAATGCGTAAATAGGTAATACATATACTTTTGTTAAAGAAAATATAGTCTAATCAGCATGAACAACAATATTCTATGCGAAAATGCAATCATAAAAATGGAGTACCATTAAATTTATAAACTTCGTGGTTCATAGTATTAATTTGGTAACAAACTAGGTTACACATAGAAGTAAAAACTTAAAATTAAGAATACAAAATTATAAATTATTTTACGAAAGAAGCAATACGTCAAATTAGAAAGCCCTTATTAAGATATTGAATCAATATTCCATATGTAAAATCAAAAAAGCTATTTTATGCCATTAAATCAATATGTAAAATAGGAAATACAATTTTATATAAAGAATAAAGTTTTAAAAACACAATTTTTTAAACCTTGAAAGCCAAATATTGTTAGTACTGGGAAAACATAATGTATGAAAATGATTTTGTTATACTAGCATGAACTACATTTTATTAAAATTATTATTAGTAAATAATATTTTCAGTAACATTAAATCTATAACTATTATTGTTCATAACTATAAATTTCCTAAAAGAACATATTTTTCAAATTATATAGACAAAATGTGAAACTATTTTGGCAAAAGTACAAAAATCAATACATAAAACTGAAAAGACTTTTAAATTTAAATTCATTACGTAAAATCAAAAGACCTTACTTAAACTTGAAAAACAAAATGTAAAATGTAATATTTAAATTTAATATAAAAGACGATGTTTAGACAAATATATATTTCTTAAAAAAATGAAATCGTAACTATTGTTTTTACTGGGGATATATAATGATCAAAGCAACTGAGTGATTGTGTTTTGTCTATTATTTTGAACTTACTGTTGGAATTCCTAAAGAACAAAATGAATGAAACATACATAAAGTCCCACATCGCCAAAATTGCTAAGCCATACTAGTTTATATATGGCTTTGCAATGAAGATGTTGGGGCCTAGGGGCACCCAAATGTTTGCTTCGTTGTGAGGAGGGAGATCATGCATCACCACCACACACGCGCGCACCGCCCCCGTCCGTCCGACCGAACCGGGCCGGGCTCGGGTTTGGGTTTGGGTCTAATATGATCCTAATTTTACTGCAAAACTGGGCCGGGCTTTTTGACAGTTGCAGGCTAAAACGAACAGGTGCGGATCTGTTCAGAAACGGACGCGAATAACTGAAGAGGCGCGACCCATTAGAGGCGAACAGAAGCAGGTGTGACCCGTTAGAGGCGAACAGAAGCGGGTGCGACCCGTTAGAAGCGAACAGGTGCGGCCCGACTGAAGAGACGCGGCCGAACATAAGCAGGCGCACGAACAATAGCGATTAAAGGCAATGGACGCGATTGTTTGAAGGGATGCGGACGAAATTATAAATAGAAGAAAATCCTGATCACATTCTCATTGTATTCTAATCTAATTTCTTCTGCTTCTTCCTTCTCTACTGCTCTAAATAATATATCACAGAGTTGACATACTCTTTGCAATCTAGTGCAGATTACGTCTGTTGTATCTTGAGAGACTTTAAATAAAATCTTAAGGAAATTGTCACGACAAGCCTTAGACGGAATTTCCCTCTTCAACCGGTTAGATTTATATATACATATATATTTCTTTTTCTTTCTGTGGTATACTATTTCATTAAATAGTATAACGGTTGATTTAGCACTATAGTTATCATTACTATAGTTTTTAATTTGTTGTTGTAATTTAATTACGACATATCTATTATTTAAATTAACTATTACAGACTTCTAGAGTAGTAGAAATCTGTTTGATAAACTTGTGAGACGAGTTTATATTTGATTATTCTCTATTTTGGTATACTAGACGTATAACACTTACAATGTTAAATGTGTAAAACATCTAAATATACTACAAAGAAACTTAATCGAACATGGCACAATATGATTAAAATTAAAGGAGGGCATAGTAAACCTGCAATCAATAAAACTCAAAAATTGTTAAAGCTATTAAACCCCAAATACAAATCGTAGAAAACTAACATAGCATGACATATATTAAAGTTAAATTCGAAGATACATGTTAGGGCAAAAGAAATTGCAAGCAGCGGAAACTAAACATAAAAAATCGAAAACATATATCGTATAGTAATTTAGTAAATTAGGGCATATCAAAAAGAGATTTAGTTCAACGTACCTAAGTTGCAATCAAAGCAACATGGATTGAAATTGGAAGCAAGTGTAGCAGAATTGGGAGTCGAAACCATTGGTAACGCCAGCAAACTTGGAATCTATAAAGGGAGAGATGGAGGAAACTGTTCCTTGTATACTAAATGATTTGGATTCTTAAACGGTGAATAGATGGAAACGTCGGGGTGATTGGGTTTCTGTTGTGCTAGTAGTGGCACCAGAAAAATGACTCCACCTCCCAGAACAACATACAAGTTATGTTTCTTGCCTTCTAACACCAGTTGCTATTTTATTTTAGGTAAAAAAAACATCCAAATATTTCAAAATACAACAGTAATTGTCTCTATTTTTTAAATCATATTCATTTCTCTTCAAAACACGATAAAAACATATGACGTACACAAAAGGTCAAAAATAAAATAATAATTTTTTTCCGACCGTGTTTATGATGATGAAATTTTAAATAAATACTTAATTGCCTAAAAAATGCTTTGTCGGATCAACCTGGATACCTATTGTACAATTTGATCAATCATCCTTTCCCATATTGCACCATCGAAAACTTTCTATTCGAAACAATAAATGTTTATGAGTTTATTATGATTGGTATCTTCCATCTAGTAACCAAAAAATTGAAAATAAAATATAAAGAAAAAAGGGCATAAATATTGTATAATAAGACATTACAATTCAATAACTTACATTGATATTTACAATTACAACACCATCAAATCAACATGTTCATTAAAATCATCCTAAAAAAACAATCAAAAATTGCAAACAATAGATCTAAGATTGATGTAGAAGAAAAATAAGCTTTGAAAAATAATGAATAAACTAAGAAATTTTTTCATGAAAATTAGGAACCTCCGCTAAATCTTCAATTGGTTTCATTTATTAGACAAAAATTGATAATTTTTTAGTGTAGGATTCGAAA
The DNA here is from genome assembly GCA_030737815.1 of Allium fistulosum. Classification (NCBI taxonomy): domain Eukaryota; kingdom Viridiplantae; phylum Streptophyta; class Magnoliopsida; order Asparagales; family Amaryllidaceae; genus Allium; species Allium fistulosum. The sequence continues at coordinate 914,016,481 of CM060907.1, read as the reverse complement.
ATTTTGTTTTCTTATGATGTTTTGAGATAGTTTATGTGAGTTTTTGTGAGGGGGATGAAGAGGCTACGGTTATTTAAGGATGAATAAGAAAATAGATATTGGTGGCCACAAGTGTAACGTCTCCGAATTTTCGCGTTCGAAAATCGACATCCATACTTTACATCGTACTCGACCATTCAAATCCGAGTCACCGGAGCTTATAACACAATTAAGTAAATAACACAGCGGAAGAAAAAGAATAATACATTGATATACAATATCTGATACAACAGAGTGATACAATGAATATCAATATACATCAGAGATATGATACAAGAAATAGCAGCGGAAAAGAAAATAGATAACACCAACAGCGGATAATCTCCATCTCCAAAACGCCAATCCAGAAATAGCTTGAACTCTCAATAACGATGCACAAAGATAAGCAAGTGCAGTCCATATCCAAAGACTGAACTAGCTCCAGAAAATCTACTAATCCTGACTATCTGAAAAACCCAACTCTAGACTGCCCGTGTAGAAAATTTTGAGCACCCAGAGTTTAGGAAAGAAACAATAAACTCCAGATCAGTATGGGACTGGTGTGAGCAACAAAAATAGTTTATCTAAAAAAACAAATAGCAGAGAATTTTAAAAGTCAATTCGCAATGCTTTTAGAAAATGAAACTACCATAAGACCTCCCGCCACACACACAATGCAAACGCAGAATTGGAGGAGATTTCTTCTTATGATAGTCAAAGATGCTTGATACGCGGATTTCTTTGATATTATTACTATAAGTGCAAAGTGCAGAAAACATTTCGAAAGTATAATATTAATCTTAGCCAACAAACGACCATTATCGTATGCCTACTATAGCTACCATGTTCAATAGCAGGTTACCGCCACATTCCATGGCAGGTTATACAACTAAAACCGTACAGGGTGCGTATTGTTTCTTTGGATTTCCAACAAATGGTCAGGCCAAGGAACTTCCCATTGCCACATGGAAACGCCTCTGGAAAGACGTCCCAAGAACCTAACCGGATCTCTGCCAACACAAGGCCGGGTTACCCCTAACTGGGTAACTACTGACACGAGTATGCCATCTCCCGGTTGTAACCAACCTTTAACAGGGGCCCCAGCAAAAATCACAAAGTAAGATATAAATATGTTTGCGATATCCACATAAGTTAAGTATCTGGGCTCCATACATCCGGGGCCCCAACAATAATCACAAAGTAAGATATAAATATGTTTGCGATATCCACATAAGTTAAGTATCTGGGCTTCATAGCATGATACCACTTCTATCCAGAAAGAGATGTACATACCCTAAGGGGCGCTACCCTCAATAACCTTGCCGCATCTCTCCTGTTTTGACCATTCCGGGGTGTGAGGTTCGATGAAGTCTCGTCCACAAAGTTACGCTTTGGCACAAAGCCATGCTTTGGGTCAACAGATGATCAAAGTAATGATCACAAAGATAAATGATCAAACAAATGATCATATCACAAATGATCAAACAATGATCATCACACAGCAACACTCAGCATGTCACATTACCAAATTGGGAGTATATTGCTGATAACCTTCAACTACATAACCTCTGAGCTCGTACGTCTCAAAGAAGGGTGTTAAGCTAAGAGAATAAATTCTCCACCACCAAACAGAAATGTATTTGAAAGAAATCTGCTTTATATCTCAAATGTAATGTCAGACATACAATCCGGTCTTCCCATTACAAAGGGTGCTAAAATCTCTATATCGGGGCCAGTCGACGTAGAGACATTCGACGAGTTGTCCTTTTGTTTTCGAAAATATCCGGTCTTCACCACCGGTCTTCAAATGCTATCCATATACGACGTATCACTATTCGGAATGGGTTATATGACACAAGGGTCTTTTCCCGGCTAACCCGAATAGTGAGCGCAATATTTAAAAACATATGGATATGTGATTTCAATTAAGTCACAACTTAATAATTCAACTTCTTTTTAAATGGTTTCAATCGATTACCATTTCAAATCTTTTAAACAAAAAGATTTATTTCACAAAGTTCACCCAGTTTCAACAAAAATCCATTCACAGATTTCAAAACAATTTCCGTTTCAATTGGATTAACTCGTTAAATCTTTAAAACAAAGATTCAACTTTTAACTTTCAAAACAATTTCATTTCAAATGGTTTAAACAAATCATCATTTTAAATCTGTTAAAAATAAACAGATTCAATTCATAGCTTTCAAAAAGAATTCATTCATAACTTGGAAAACCATTTTTCAATTCAATCTTGAAATTCCTTTAATTAAACAGGAATTTCATTTCTTATCTGAAAGCTTTTATTCTTTTAAAACAAATAGTTTTCTTTTCAGAAAAATCCCATTATATTTGCACGAGTTAAAGCCCTTGAATTATATTTACATTCCAAAATCAATACTTTTAAAATAGTTTAACCCTTATATAACTAGTATAACATCTTTAATCCCTAGTTTCAAATCATAGAATTCAATTTCAAATCTTGAATTTAAGTTTAAATCGAATTATTTAAACTTCATACTTTATCAAGTTATTCAAAATAAATTTCATCTTTGAAATTCCATTTCAAAAGTTTTTTTTTTACTTTAAACCCAATCCATTTCCAAAACATTTGGCTTTAAATATTCAACTTTTAAACTATTTCAAAATCTATGACTTAATCGATTTCCACGTAAAATCCATATTTGTGTGTGTTTGATGTAGTCCAGTGGTTTAACACAGTAGTGCAACATCATTCAATCATCAAAGATTCAAATATAACAATATATTTGATAAGCGGTATAAAATATAACGCTCATCTTTCATTCACAGATTCAGATATATATATGTCACAGATAATAAGTTACAGTCATCACCGCTTGAATTAAAACAAATCAAATCATACAGCATCACATAGAAATTAAGGTATATCACAAAGCATCATATATCAGGGATACCAAACAATTCAACCATTCAACGAAATCCAAACATCCATAACTGGAATCAATTAATATCTGATTATAATTAATTTATACCAGATTAATTACTTATGAATAAACTACAAATCTTGGTTAATCAACATCAATAAATTACAAATCATTTTGATTAATTATTCTTTAATCATTTATTAATTAACCATTAATAATAAATTAATTAACCTTTAGTTATAATTCATCAACCTTTAATTATTAAATAATTAACCTTTAATTATTTAATTCACCATTTAATTAATTATCTTTGATTAATTACTTTAATTAATTATTCCTTAATTAATTATCATTCCTTAATCACCTTTATTAATTAAATAACCTTTAATTAATTATTCTCAAATTAATTACCCTTTAATTAATTATTCTCAAATTAATTACCTTAATTAATTAATCACATTAATTAATTATTATTTAAATTAATTAACCTTTAAACACTTGATTAATCAATCTTTAATCATTGATTATCCGTCCTTAATTACTTTCATTAAGTAAATATTTTTAAGTAATTAACCATCCTTTAATTAATTATTCTTTAATTACTTGATTAATCAAACTTAAATTATTAGTTAATTTACCATGATTACTTTTATTAAGTAATTAACTTTCATGTAATTAATTTCCTTTAACAAATAAATTTAACTTAGACTTTAAAAGTTAATTAACAATTAAAACATTCTTTATATTAATTAACTAACCTTTAATATTATTAAGTTTATTTTAAAATAAACTTTTCAAAATAAAAGTTATATTTATTTTAATTTTCTTTTCTTTTCATTTAACTTAGCTTTTAAATTTTATTTAAAATATAAAAACTGGATAACAGGTTTTCAGTAAAACCTGTTACAAGTAAATCAAACCCGAGGCCACTGCTATTTGCTTCGAGTCCAAAGCCCAAAACTTCGATCAAAACCTGAAGTAACTCGAGTAAAACTCGAGACAAGTAAACCTAAAACACCCAAAAACAACTACTCCAGATCACCAGGAACAAAGGCACGGTGCACATGCACCACTCCATGGTGATGCTCCGACCAACGTCATGGCCTCCGGCACGTCACTCACCATCACCATAACCCAAAACGACCACCCAAACGCTCGCACGCGCCTCGAATAGAAATCGAGCATTCTGATGGACCTAAACCCAAAACGACCATCAGCCAATTTGCTTCGTCCTCAACGCTCCAACCCTCAGAGGTCAGTCCCTTCCGGCCACACCCTGCCGAACCCCTGCGCCACCAATTCCCAGAGTTACGCCACGCTCGATCACCCTGAGACCAAGCACAGACCACAAATTCAAGCTCCAACTAAAACTAGGGCATAAAACAAATTCCGATCACCACCAACACTACAGCCCTCTATAGCCTCAACCACCATTTTTGCCTGAACCCCCATTACCTCCTCCACCTCCAGAAACAATTCCGGCAACCCCAGTTCACCATCACGCCGGAATTTGACCAAATAATGTTTATAATACAAAGTCGAACTGCTCTTAAATCCTAACACTAAAAATTACACTTTCAGCTTTAAAATTCATATTATAATGTACGAATTCAGTTTACATGCCTGAAATCGTAAAATAAAATGTTTGAATTTTGACTTGTTTAAAGATTTGCTCAGATGTTTTGATTTCCAGAGGTATTTACAAGTTGTTTTATCTTAAATAGAATTTAAAAACTTAGTTTATAATCAAACAAACAACTTTTGTTTATATTTTAAATTCTATCAGTTATTAAATCTAAGGATGAGAATTTGTTTGCAAATCTGGTCTGGAAGAAACAAGAACAGAGGTAACTAAATTTGTACAGGTAGACATATATATATTTAAACATCAACATACATACACAGGAATGCATAAATATATATACACATCTCAAACAAAAATTAAGCAACATATATACTTAAGTATTTTAAAATTTAAGTTACTCACTTGGACAAGAAGAAAGAACAGAGCTTTATATTTGAACAGACTGTGACATTGCAAGCTGAAGATTTTCTTGACTTCTCTGGTTTGCATTAATTTGGATTGTTGTTTAAATTTGAATCCTTGTTTAAGTTTGTAGATGATGCTTCAGATGTAAAAATGCTTGCTATGTTTTGATATGAACGAATAAAAATGAAGAGGCTTGATGTATATAAGAAAAGAAGTTTACTAGGTGATGTATTAATTTCGTACAGGTGATGTTTGTTTATAAAATAGGGTATGGCTGAAGTGATATGGTTTGTGCTGAGATGATTTGCCATACTTCATTCCATACCTACTTATTCTATTCTTTTTAGTACATAAACACCTTTGCAGGCTTTGATTTTTTTAATACTTAGACATTTTGTTATTCCTTGCTTCTTCATTTTGCAAGTGTACATATTTAACTTGCCTTTGTTTATTTATATACTTGAGTATATTTATTTCCTTTGCTTATTTTCTATGCTTTTGTTCTATTACTTTGTTTAGTGTCTTCATATTTTTGTTTCATTTGTTCTATTTTTATATTGATTTGTAAATATGTAATTAGGATTTAAATTGGTATAAAACTATATATATATCGATATAATTTATTTATTAATATAGATGAATTTCCATATTTTTATTTTGTTGTTAAATTATTTTACTTTACTACTAACTATCTTGTATTTCTTTATATATATATTTTATAAAATTCAAATTATCATAAATTCTAAATTTTAAATCTTTTATTTATCTTGTATCCAAAGCATATATTTATCTCTATTTTTATTCTTTTTTTTAAAACCATTTATTAAAGATTTAATTTCAAATCCAATATATACACATATATATTCAAATTTACTCATATATATCTATATACATATATATTCACATATATACAAATCGTTTAAATTCATATGACTTAATATAGATTCTATTTGAATCGGGGAAACTCGCTTCCATTTATAATAAATTATACAATTTTAATTCAAAAATTCAATAAATTATCAATTTAAATTAAATTAAAATCTAGGGTCGTTACAAACTTCCCCCCTTAAAAGAATTTCGTCCTCGAATATTACAGGCACAAAAAATAACACAGATAGATCAAAGATAAAGAAATATCTTTCCAGATCAAACTGTATATCCATTTTGTATTTGGCTCATCAAAGCAGAATTCCAACAATTTAAAATTTTCAATTTAGTCTAAATTTCCAATTTATTTAGAATTTCCAATTCATATTCATTAAGGTTTAAATCAAAAACTGATAATAAACCGATGAAGATACAAACTAAGGATTTTCTACAACGATTCGTAGGGCCATCATCACATCGAAACTTCTTCTTGTAGCTGGTATGAAGTAATCAAAAGAATTTTGGAAACGAATCAAAAGAAGATTGATAAGAAAGTTGTTTCCACTGTTGCAGGGTATTGACCATTTATAGTCGTATTCCCTTGTCCCCTATCTCGTCCTCTTCTTGCACTCATACTTACTATCAGTGGATAGTAAGAGAATTTACTGAGACGTTTAAACAGATATCTTAGAGATACACTCATTCTAGGGAATACTTCACCCTATCTCTAATGAGCTACTTAATGTGTTATACTCCTGAGCTAAAGTTTTACCTTAGCTCTGATACCAAATGTAACGTCTCCGAAATTTCGCGTTCGAAAATCGACATCCATACTTTACATCGTACTCGAATGCCGTAGATTCGACCGTTTAAATCCAAGTCGCCGGAGCTTATAACACAATTAAGTAAATAACACAGCGGAAGAAAAAGTATAATACATTGATATACAATATCTGATACAACAGAGTGATACAATGAATATCAATATACATCAGAGATATGATAGAAGAAATAGCAGCGGAAAAGAAAATAGATAACACCAACAGCGGATAATCTCCATCTCCAAAACGCCAATCCAGAAATAGCTTGAACTCTCAATAATGATGCACAAAGATAAGCAAGTGCAGTCCATATCCAAAGACTGAACTAGCTCCAGAAAATCTACTAATCCCGACTATTTGAAAAACCCAACTCTAGACTGCCCGTGTAGAAAATTTTGAGCACCCAGAGTTTAGGAAAGAAACAATAAACTCCGGATCAGTCAGGGGACTGGTGTGAGCAACAAAAATAGTTTATCTAAAAAAACAAATAGCAGAGAATTTTAAAAGTCAATTCGCAATGCTTTTAGAAAATGAAACTACCATAAGACCTCCCGCCACACACACAATGCAAATGCAGAATTGGAGGAGATTTCTTCTTATGATAGTCAAAGATGCTTGATACGCTGATTTCTTTGATATTATTACTATAAGTGCAAAGTGCAGAAAACATTTCGAAAGTATATTATTAATCTTAGCCAACATACGACCATTATCGTATGCCTACTATAGCTACCATGTTCAATAGCAGGTTACCGCCACATTCCATGGCAGGTTATACAACTAAAACCGTACAGGGTGCATATTGTTTCTTTAGATTTCCAACAATTGGTCAGGCCAAGGAACTTCCCATTGCCACATGGAAACGCCTCTGGAAAGACGTCCTAAGAACCTAACCGGATCTCTGCCAACACAAGGCCGGGTTACCCCTAACTGGGTAACTACTGACACGAGTATGCCATCTCCCAGTTGTAACCAACCTTTAACCGGGGCCCCAGCAACAATCACAAAGTAAGATATAAATATGTTTGCGATATCCACATAAGTTAAGTATCTGGGCTCCATACCATGATACCACTTCTATCCAGAAAGAGATGTACATACCCTAAGGGGCGCTACCCCCAATAACCTTGCCGCATCTTTCCTGTTTTGACCATTCCGGGGTGTGAGGTTCAACGAAGTCTCGTCCACAAAGCTACGCTTTGGCACAAAGCCATGCTTTGGGTCAACAGATGATCAAAGTAATGATCACAAAGATAAATGATCAAACAAATGATCATATCACAAATGATCAAACAATGATCATCACACAGCAACACTCAGCATGTCACATTACCAAATTGGGAGTATATCGCTGATAACCTTCAACTACAGAACCTCTAAGCTCGTACGTCTCAGAGAAGGGTGTTAAGCTAAGAGAATAAATTCTCCGCCACCAAACAGAAATGTATTTGAAAGAAATCTGCTTTACATCTCAAATGTAATGTCACACATACAATCCATACAAGTCTGTTCTGGGTTTGAACAGAACCGAAGGCACTTCCAAAGAAGCCCTTGCAAATCCGGATAATTTCTAATCACGTCCGGACTTCCCATCACAAAGGGTGCAAAAATCTCTATATCGGGGCCAGTCGATGCAGAGACATTCGACGAGTTGTCCTTTCATTTTCGAAAATATCCGGTCTTCACCACCAGTCTTCAAATGCTATCCATATACGACGTATCACTATTTGAAATGGGTTATATGACACAAGGGTCTTTTCCCGGCTAACCCGAATAGTGAGCGCAATATTTAAAAACATATGGATATGTGATTTCAATTAAGTCACAACTTAATAATTCAACTTCTTTTTAAATGGTTTCAATCGATTACCATTTCAAATATTTTAAACAAAAAGATTTGTTTCACAAAGTTCACCCAGTTTCAACAAAAATCCATTCACAGATTTCAAAACAATTTCCATTTCAATTAGATTAACTCGTTAAATCTTTAAAACAAAGATTCAACTTATAGCTTTCAAAACAATTTCATTTCGAATGGTTTAAACAAATCATCATTTTAAATCTGTTAAAAATAAACAGATTTAATTCATAGTTTTCAAAAAGAATTCATTCATAACTTGGAAAACCATTTTTCAATTCAATCTTAAAATTCCTTTAATTAAACAGGAATTTCATTTCTTATCTGAAAGCTTTTATTCTTTTAAAACAAATAGTTTTCGTTTCAGAAAAATCCCATTATATTTGCACGAGTTAAAGCCCTTGAATTATATTAACATTCCAAAATCAATACTTTTAAAATAGTTTAACCCTTATATAACTGGTAACATCTTTAATCCCTAGTTTCAAATCATAGAATTCAATTTCAAATCTTGAATTTAAGTTTAAATCGAATTATTTAAACTTCATAGTTTATCAAGTTATTCAAAATAAATTTCATCTTTGAAATTCCATTTCAAAAGTTTTTTTTTACTTTAAACCCAATCCATTTCCAAAACATTTGGTTTTAAATATTCAACTTTTAAACTATTTCAAAATCTATGACTTAATCGATTTCCACGTGAAATCCATATTTGTGCGTGTTTGGTGTAGTCCAGGGGTTTAACACAGTAGTGCAACATCATTCAATCATCACAGATTCAAATATAACAATATATTTGATAAGCGGTATAAAATATAACGCTCATCTTTCATTCACAGATTCAGATATATATATGTCACAGATAATAAGTTACAGTCATCACCGCTTGAATTAAAACAAATCAAATCATACAGCATCACATAGAAATCAAGGTATATCACAAAGCATCATATATCAGGGATACCAAACAATTCAACCATTCAACGAAATCCAAACATCCATAAGTGGAATCAATTAATATCTGATTATAATTAATTTATACCAGATTAATTACTTATGAATAAACTACAAATCTTGGTTAATCAACATCAATAAATTACAAATCATTTTGATTAATTATTCTTTAATCATTTATTAATTAACCATTAATAATAAATTAATTAACCTTTAATTATAATTCATCAACCTTTAATTATTAAATAATTAACCTTTAATTATTTAATTCACCATTTAATTAATTATCTTTGATTAATTACTTTAATTAATTATTCCTCAATTAATTATCATTCCTTAATCACCTTCATTAATTAATTAACCTTTAATTAATTATTCTCAAATTAATTACCCTTTAATTAATTATTCTCAAATTAATTACCTTAATTAATTAATCACGTTAATTAATTATTCTTTAAATTAATTAACCTTTAAACACTTGATTAATCAATCTTTAATCATTGATTATCCATCCTTAATTACTTTCACTAAGTAAATATTTTTAAGTAATTAACCATCCTTTAATTAATTATTCTTTAATTACTTGATTAATCAAACTTAAATTATTAGTTAATTTACCATGATTACTTTTATTAAGTAATTAACTTTCATGTAATTAATTTCCTTTAACAAATAAATTTAACTTAGACTTTAAGTTAATTAACAATTAAAACATTATTTATATTAATTAACTAACCTTTAATATTATTAAGTTTATTTTAAAATAAACTTTTCAAAATAAAAGTTATATTTATTTTAAAAAAAATTCTTTTCATTTAACTTAGCTTTTAAATTTTATTTAAAATATAAAAACTGGATAACAGGTTTTCAGTAAAACCTATTACAAGTAAATCAAACCCGAGGCCACTGCTATTTGCTTCGAGTTCAAAGCCCAAAACTTCGATCAAAACCTGAAGTAACTCGAGTAAAACTCGAGACAACGTAAACCTGAAACACCTAAAAACAACTACTCCAGATCACCAGGAACAAAGGCACGGTGCACGTGCACCACTCCATGGTGATGCTCCGACCAACGTCATGGCCTCCGGCACGTCACTCACCATCACCACAACCCAAAACGACCATCAGCCAATTTGCTTCGTCCTCAACGCTCCGACCCCCAGAGGTCAGTCCTTTTCGGCCACACCCTGTCGAACCCCTGCGCCACCAATTCCCAGAGTTATGCCACGCTCGATCACCCTGAGACCAAGCACAGACCATAAATTCAAGCTCCAACTAAAACTAGGGCATAAAACAAATTCCGATCACCACCAATGTAACGACCCGTATTTTTACGGATCGAAACATCGTAAAACAGTCGTCATTGAGTCGCATTGTTGATAAGTCGTCCTGAGTCTAAGTCTTAGGTCGTGTAGTAGTTAGGTCATAGTTGGCGACCTAAGAAAGATGAGAGCTAAGGAGTAAACGACCTAGTGGAATGAGCGACTTAAGAGTTAGGTCGTATGATAGCTTAGGTCGTGAAGGAAGTTATGTCGTAGGCGACCTAAGGATTGGGATAAGTCGTATGGAAGATAAGTCGTATGGTAGCTTAGGTCGTGGGATAGAATTAGGTCGGAGGAGCGACTTATAGAAGTTGGCGACTTATAGCAGTAAGCGACCTAGTAGTCTGGACGAGGTAAGGACTTAGGTCGTATAGCAGTTAGGTCGCGTAGTGGTTTAGGTCGTGTGTTAGTTTGGAGCGACCTATAGGATGTTAGCGACCTAAGGTTGGAGCGACTTAAGGAGTGTTAGCGACCTAAGAGTTAGCGACCTAAGGAATGAAGCAGCAGGAAGATTGCGACCTAGTGGTGAGCGTGTTAGAGTTGTTACGTCGCAGGTGTGTTAGGTCGTAAGTCGTGCATAGTTAAGTCGCGGAGTGTTAAGTCGTAAGTCGAAGGGTTTGTTAGATCGCGAGGGAGTGAGTCTGCGTTAAGTCATTGGGTTTTGGCTGAGTGTTAGGTCGTGAGCGACCTAGGAGTAGTTGTTGAGTCGAGTGTGTGCTAAGTCGCTGGATGTTAGGTCGCGATCTTTGGTAGGTCACTAAGTGCATTCGTCTGTTAGGTCGTTGGATCTATAGGTCGCGCGCTTGCGCTAGGTCGTAAGTCGTAGACTGGTAGGTCGTGAGTGCGCATAAGCTTAGGTCGTTAGGTCGTAGGTTGTGGGGTTTCGATAGGTCGTAGGTCGTAGGGCTCTATAGGTCGTGGACGACCTAAAGGTGGACGACCTAAGGGTTTTTCAGCCTATAAATAGGAGGGGTTTTCTTCAGTTTTGGGATCCGGATTTCGAAGCGACGAAGTGCTACCATTTTGAGAGCTCGACTTCTACACTTCTTCACTTCTTTTCTCCACTCTAATCTTGTGCTTCCTTCCATCCAAATCGAAGATCAAATCGAAGATTCAAGAGCTTAGATTAAAGATCTTCATCCATCGAAGAGAGATTTCATCGTTTGAAGCGGATTGGTGATAGATCAAGTTTGATCCTTTGCTGTCCAGATCTGAAGTGGGTTTCTTTTGAGGTGTTTAGGTGATTTGGTGAGTGGTGATTATCTCTCACACGGATCCAAAGGAGTATATCGGATCGTTGGCTTGATTTTGTGTTAAAGTAGAGATTTCCATGCATTTTCTGAATCCTAAGTATAGATCCATATAGATCCATTGTTCATGATGATTTGACAACCATTTTACTACATGTTAACCTATGCAAGTTCATTCATCAAGATTATAGAGACATTGCTCATGTTTTCATGTTTGTTAGACTTTTGACTCTTTATTTACGAAATTGCCATTATTGTTATAATTGTCTATTTAGATCATATTTGAATGCTTGATTACTTGGATTAATGTTTGACTTGATTGATTGCTATGAATTAGATGATTGATGACTTGATTTAGACCGAAGATGATTCAAAAGCTAAGATAAAGGCTCTTGAATTGGGAAAGCTGCTCGTGGCATATGTAGCGGATGATGAAGCTCTTATGCATATATTCGATGATGATGATGTTGAGATGAAGCTTTGCGAGGATGTGATGAAGTGAGGCATGATATGAGATAGTCTTGGTCTAATCCAGACGGGATCATTCCAAGCATGTTGATAACTCGGTGATATGGTTCGAGTTGAGGATAATGGTTGGCTCGAGAAGCGCTTGAGCTAGTATGAAAATAGTCGTCGAGGAGGATGACTAGAAGGCTGAGATCTCATCGTTGTTGAAGGTTCTAGCATGCTCAAAGCAAGAGTACGTTGGGCAGATTCGATAGTCCCTGAAGGCTACTGATTGGTAGTCAAGTACTCTGGGCAGATTCGATAGTCCTAGGCACGGGTCACGACGACGTGCGGGAGTAATGTCTAGAACCGGGGTTTCCATTAGCCCTTGACGGACAGCTGAAAGAATGTGCCGGTCATTCAATTAACGGTGGTATCGAAGCAATGATAACAGTGATAGCCAGAGTCATGGATGTTTGGTTGTATCATCACTCGGTCTCAAGAGCGGTATTTTCTGGGTGCTTATCTGATCTTGGTTTAGGCCTTGGGGGTTTGTACTTGGAAAGCATCTCCCTTGACTCGAGTGATAATTGCTTTACTTTAAATTGTATGCTCTGCTATGTTTGCTTCTACTTAGTGTGTGTCTGGGGGTTATCACTGTAGAAAGAGGTGGAGTGGGAGGGTTGTATTCCTATTCCTTTTCCTTTATGCTCTCTTGGTATGTTGTTAGTTAATTTACCGCTCACCAAGACTGTTGTCTGACTCAAGGCTTTATGTTTTAACTCTTATTGCCTTGGGCTGTTCGTCCATTTTGGGACGGGCAGACTAGGTAGCAGGTGACAGGTGCTGTTCTTGCTTTCCACAATGCTGATGTCGAAGACGAGCTGGAGGCTTGCATATTATCTTCTTACTATATGTACTGGATGTTCCACTGTTTGTATATTCTCTGAGTGTTATGTAGTGAGGCTTGATGTATTGACTATTCAGATGTTTGTATTCAACTATTATGAAGTTTTATTGATGAGATTCTATTCTGTAAAGCTTCACTATGTATATATTCTATTGTATTTTGTCCATGCACTGTGAGTAATACGATAGATTCTGTTGTTTAAATTTACCCTGGCAATCGTCCATGGTCGCCTGGCACACTTTACATCGCACTATCTCTAGGTTCGGTGCAGGGGTCATGGGCGGTCGTCACATTTGGTGTCAGAGCTTTGGTTAATCGATTTTACCCAACGCTCGCTGACGTAACTACGTATAAGAGACGTAATTGTATTTTGATGGATGATTAATATATATAATATAGTAGCTTAGTAGAGTTTGAGTCATTTATGCAGTTGTTTCTCAAGGTGTGCTAATCATTCCTTTTTATATATATTAAGGATGAGTCGAAGAGGGAGACCAGCTGCTAGGGAAGGCCGTGCTACTGAAGGGGCTGCTGATTATGCTGCTATGTTCGAAGCTATGATGACTTCGATCATGAGAAGGATGCCAGCTCCGGGGCCATCGTTGGATGTTGGAGTTCAAGTTCAAACTCCAAAACTGGTGGATTTCGCTAAGTTGTGTAAGGACTTTACTGCTCTTGGAGGGAAGGTTTTCTTGGGGACAGAATCAACCATTGAAGTCTAGAGGTGAATAGATGCTTGTAGAAGGATCATTGGTGATTTAGGAATTGAGGATGCAACTAAGAGGAAGTTAGCATCAAGACAGCTTCAAGGGAGAGCCTCTGATTGGTGGAACTCTATCACCATTGATACTCCGGAGGAAGAGATTACTTGGGAGCAATTCCAAGTCAGATTTGAAGCTAAGTTCATTTCTACAGCTCAGAAGTCTGTTATGTTCAAGAAGTTTGTGGAGCTCAAGCAAGGTGGAAGACCAGTTCTTGAGTATGTTTCTGAGTTTGAAGCTTTGTCCAAGTATGCTCGGTCATATATTGAATCTGCATATCAGAAGAATGAGAAGTTTGTGACAGGATTGGACAATTATCTTGGGAGACAGTTGGTGGATCACTTGGACGATTCATTTGAGAAGCTTGTGGAGAAGGCTCTCAGGCATGAGAGTCTGTTTCCCAAAGAAGGATCTTTTGTTGCTGTGACCAGGGGAGAGTCTAAACCATAGCAGGATGGAAACAAGAAGAGGAAGCAGCAGCAGCAGCAAAAGGGTAGGGATGGCCAGAAGAAGCCTAAGGGCGAAGTGACCTGCTACAATTGTCAGCAGAAGGGCCATTTCTCTTGAGATTGCAAGAATCCAAAGGTACCGATGAAGTGTCACAACTGTGACAAGCCGGGGCATATCAGGAAGAATTGTCCAGAACCGCGGAAGGACAAGCAGATTGTGCAAGCATATGCTTTGGGAGCTGTTCCATCGTCTTCGAAAGCTCCTACTGCTGAAGAGAAAGGAAAGAGTGTAGTGGTTCAAGATACTCTTTTCCTATGTGGTGTTCCAGTTAGAGTGCTATTTGATACTGGGGCGTCGCATTCGTTTGTTTGTAATAAACTTGTAGGCCGGTTGGGTTTGGAACCGGATATTGTTGATAGGCCGTTGGTTGTGACTAATCCAGTTGGGGGTTCGTCTTGTTTGTGTATGTTATGCCGTGGTCTGATTGTATCGAGTCATGATTGCTCTTTTGTTTGTGATTTCTTTGTTCTGAACTTTGCGGGGTTCGGAATTATTTTGGGTTTGGACTGGCTTAGGAAGTATGCGACAAAGGTTGATTGTGAAAGGTTGGAGGTGACAGTCGAGAATGTGGAGGGGCGAAAGATTGTGATACGATGTAAGCATGAAGAAGGCGTCTTCATGAGCTTCATGTATTCGCTGGTTGTTCCACGGGATGGACTGTCATCAGTGCCGATCGCTAATGGATTTGAGGATGTCTTTGATGATGTCAAAGGGTTACCGCCGCATAGAGAGATCGAGTTTCGTACAGATCTAGTTGAAGGAGCCAGACCTGTTGTGATGCCTCTTAGGCGGATGGCGCCTAGGGAACAGCAGGAGTTGAGGGTGCAGGTTGATGATCTTTTGCAGAAAGGATTCATTCGGCGTAGTGTGTCCGAATGGGGTGCACCAGTTGTGTTTGCAACCAAAGCGGATGGATCGTTGAGGTTGTGTGTGGATTATCGTGAGCTGAATAAGGTGACTAAGAAGAACAAGTATCCATTGCCGAGAATAGATGACTTGTTTGATCAGCTTCACGAAGCTAAGGTGTTTTCTCAGATGGATTTGGCAACGGGATTTCACCAGTTAAGAGTGGCTAAGGATAGTGTGCCGAAGACTGCTTTTAGGACACCATCCGGTTTCTTTGAGTGGTTGGTAATGCCGTTTGGATTGACTAATGCGCCAGCATATTTTGTGGATCTTATGAATAGAGTGTTCAGAGATCAGTTGAGTAAGTTCGTGCTAGTGTTTGTGGATGATATTCTGATTTATTCCAGAACTGAAGAAGAGCACAAGACGCACTTGCATATTGTTTTGGAAATCTTGCGGAAACATCAGCTGAAGGCTAAGTTTTCGAAGTGTCACTTCTGGAAGAGTGAAGTGAGGTTCTTAGGCCATGTTATCTCTGGAAATGGAATAGCGGTTGATCCCGCCAAGGTAGCAGCAATCCAGGATTGGATCAGGCCTAAGAATGCATCTGATGTGAGAAGTTTTCTTGGATTAGCAGGATATTATCGACGGTTTATCAAAGACTTCTCTAAGGTGGCTGCACCGTTAACAGGATTGACGAAGAAGAACCTAGTGTTTGGATGGGATGATAAGTGTGAGCAAGCTTTCAGAATCCTGAAAGAGCGATTAACAAGTGCTCCTGTTTTGACTATTCCGAGTGGGAATGATGAGATGGTGGTTTACACTGACGCATGTGGTACTGGACTTGGAGCAGTGCTGATGCAGAGGGATAAAGTTGTTGCGAATGCAAGTCGACAACTGAAGCCGCATGAAAGGAAATATCCGACTCATGATTTGGAATTAGCGGCGATTGTATTTGCTCTGAAGATGTGGAGACATTACCTATTAGGAGTTCGATTCGAGTTGTTTACAGATCATAAGTCGTTGAAGTATCTTTTCTTCCAAAAGGATTTGAATCTTCGGCAGCAACGTTGGCTAGAGTTTTTGGCATCATATGATTTTGGTATAGCCTATACTCCGGGAAAAGGTAACGCAGTAGCAGATGCGTTAAGTCGAAGACATGCAGGATTGGGAGCCATGTTTTCAGAATGGAAGAGTCTCGAGTAAGCTGGATTTGACTTCAGGCCCAGATGTGAATTGGAACCTGAGATGTTGGCAAACTTATCGATAAGACCCACTCTTGTGGAAAGGATTGGCGAGAGCCAAAAGCGAGACGGTAAGCTTGTCAAGATTATCCGTGATTTGGAATCTGAATTGGAACCAGAAAAGGATAAAGGATTCGAAGTCGATCGAGAGGGTTGGCTTCGGAAGCAAGGACGACTAGTTGTTCCCGATATAGATGAATTGAGAAGTGAAGTTCTGAAGGAAAGTCATCACTCGAAGCTGACAATTCATCCAGGTGGAAATAAGATGTATCGGGATATGAGAGAACCTATTACTGGGAAGGTATGAAGAAGGATGTTGGAAATTTTATTTCCAAGTGCATGAACTGCCAGTTGGTAAAAGCCGAACAGAAGAAGCCAAGTGGATTGCTTCAGCCATTGGATTTTCCTACATGGAAGTAGGAGCAAGTATCGATGGATTTTATTGATGGGTTACCTAGAACAAGAACGGGGAATGAAGGGATTTGGGTCATTGTAGATCGTTTGACTAAGAGTGCAAGATTCATTCCTGTTCGATCAACTAGGACTGCATCAAAGTTGGCTGAGCTGTATGTTAAGTGGATAGTTCGATTCCATGGTATTCCGAAGAGTATAGTGAGCGATCGAGACCCATTGTTCACTAGTGGATTTTGGAAGAGCTTCCAGGAAGTTTTGGGAACCGAGTTGTGTTTGAGTACAGCTTATCAGCCTCAAACAGATGGTCAGACCGAGAGAGTCAACCGAGTTTTGGAAGATCTCCTCAGAGCTTGTGTTTTAGATTTCGGAGGATCATGGGAAGATCACCTTCATTTGGTGGAATTTTCGTATAACAACAGTTACCAATCAAGCATTGGTATGGCACCATATGAGGCATTGTATGGAAGACCGTGTAACTCTCCGACATGTTGGTTAGAGACCGGAGAAAAGCTGATACTTGGGCCTGAGATGATTCGACAGACTTCGGATTGCATAGGGATCATCCGACGACGAATGAAGGCAGCCCAAGACCGTCAGAAAAGTTATGCCGATAAGCGTCGTAAGGATTTGGAATTCGACGTAGGTGATATGGTTTTTGTGAAGATTTCTCCACTGAAGAATGTTATTCGATTCGGGAAGAAAGGAAAACTGACTCCGAGATTTGTTGGACCATTCCCGATCATCGAGCGAATTGGAAAGCTCGCTTATAGATTGGAGTTACCAGAGAAGATGTCGGGTGAGCACAATGTTTTTCATTTATCATATCTACGGAAGTATGTGCACGACTCGAATACAGTGGTTTCTGCTGATAGCTGTGAAGATTTCAAAGTTGATCCAGTCGATAGAAGACCTCGTAAGCCGCTTCGTGTTGTGGAAACCGACACGAAACAGCTTAGGAGGAAGATAATTAAGTTGCTCAAGATACAATGGAGTGACGATGATAACGACTGTACATGGGAGGTGGAAGAGAGGATGAAAGCAGCTCATCCTGAACTCTTCAAGGTATGGCCCTAAGGTGTCGTGTCATCTAACGACATTGTAACTTATTCTAAGTTTTAGAATTCTGCATGCTAAGCTAGAATTGGATGCATGGTTTGTTGATTGCTATGGATGGTAGGCATGCAGAATAGTCTTTGATTGCTCTGTTTGTTTGGAATTTCGGGGGCGAAATTCCTAAGGGGGAGAGAATGTAACGACCCGTATTTTTACGGATCGAAACATCGTAAAACAGTCGTCATTGAGTCGCATTGTTGATAAGTCGTCCTGAGTCAAAGTCTTAGGTCGTGTAGTAGTTAGGTCGTAGTTGGCGACCTAAGAAAGATGCGAGCTAAGGAGTAAACGACCTAGTGGAATGAGCGACTTAAGAGTTAGGTCGTATGATAGCTTAGGTCGTGAAGGAAGTTATGTCGTAGGCGACCTAAGGATTGGGATAAGTCGTATGGAAGATAAGTCGTATGGTGGCTTAGGTCGTGGGATAGAATTAGGTCGGAGGAGCGACTTATAGAAGTTGGCGACTTATAGCAGTAAGCGACCTAATAGTCTGGACGAGGTAAGGACTTAGGTCGTATAGCAGTTAGGTCGCGTAGTGGTTTAGGTCGTGTGTTAGTTTGGAGCGACCTATAGGATGTTAGCGACCTAAGGTTGGAGCGACTTAAGGAGTGTTAGCGACCTAAGAGTTAGCGACCTAAGGAATGAAGCAGCAGGAAGTTTGCGACCTAGTGGTGAGCGTGTTAGAGTTGTTAGGTCGCAGGTGTGTTAGGTCGTAAGTCGCGCATAGTTAAGTCGCGGAGTGTTAAGTCGTAAGTCGAAGGGTTTGTTAGGTCGCGAGGGAGTGAGTCTGCGTTAAGTCGCTGGTTTTTGGCTGAGTGTTAGGTCGTGAGCGACCTAGGAGTAGTTTTTGAGTCGAGTGTGTGCTAAGTCGTAGGATGTTAGGTCGCGATCTTTGGTAGGTCGCTAAGTGCATTCGTCTGTTAGGTCGTTGGATCTATAGGTCGCGCGCTTGCGCTAGGTCGTAAGTCGTAGACTGGTAGGTCGTGAGTGCGCATAAGCTTAGGTCATTAGGTCGTAGGTTGTGGGGTTTCGATAGGTCGTAGGTCGCAGGGCTCTATAGGTCGTGGACGACCTAAAGGTGGACGACCTAAGGGTTTTTCAGCCTATAAATAGGAGGGGTTTTCTTCATTTTTGGGATCCGGATTTCGAAGCGACGAAGTGCTGCCATTTTGAGAGCTCGACTTCTACACTTCTTCACTTATTTTCTCCACTCTAATCTTGTGCTTCCTTCCATCCAAATCGAAGATCAAATCGAAGATTCAAGAGCTTAGATTAAAGATCTTCATCCATCGAAGAGAGATTTCATCGTTTGAAGCGGATTGGTGATAGATCAAGTTTGATCCTTCGCTGTCCAGATCTGAAGTGGGTTTCTTTTGAGGTGTTTAGGTGATTTGGTGAGTGGTGATTATCTCTCACACGGATCCAAAGGAGTATATCAGATCGTTGGCTTGATTTTGTGTTAAAGTAGAGATTTCCATGCATTTTCTGAATCCTAAGTATATATCCATATAGATCCATTGTTCATGATGATTTGACAACCATTTTACTACATGTTAACCTATGCAAGTTCATTCATCAAGATTATAGAGACATTGCTCATGTTTTCATGTTTGTTAGACTTTTGACTCTTTATTTACGAAATTGCCATTATTGTTATAATTGTCTATTTAGATCATATTTGAATGCTTGATTACTTGGATTAATGTTTGACTTGATTGATTGCTATGAATTAGATGATTGATGACTTGATATAGACCGAAGATGATTCAAAAGCTAAGAGAAAGGCTCTTGAATTGGGAAAGATGCTCGTGGCATATGTAGCGGATGATGAAGCTCTTATGCATAGATTCGATGATGATGAGGTTGAGATGAAGCTTTGCGAGGATGTGATGAAGCGAGGCATGATATGATATAGTCTTGGTCTAATCCAGACGGGATCATTCCAAGCATGTAGATAACTTGGTGATATGGTTCGAGTTGAGGATAATGGTTGGCTTGAGAGGCGCTTGAGCTAGTATGAAAATAGTCGTCGAGGAGGATGACTAGAAGGCTGAGATCTCATCGTTGTTGAAGGTTCTAGCATGCTCAAAGCAAGAGTACGTTGGGCAGATTCGATAGTCCCTGAAGGCTACTGATTGGTAGTCAAGTACTCTGGGCAGATTCGATAGTCCTAGGCACGGGTCACGACGACGTGCGGGAGTAATGTCTAGAACCGGGGTTTCCATTAGCCCTTGACGGACAGCTGAAAGAATGTGCCGGTCATTCAATTAACGGTGGTATCAAAGCAATGATAACAGTGATAGCCAGAGTCATGGATGTTTGGTTGTATCATCACTCGGTCTCAAGAGCGGTATTTTCTGGGTGCTTATCTGATCTTGGTTTAGGCCTTGGGGGTTTGTACTTGGAAAGCATCTCCCTTGACTCGAGTGATAATTGCTTTACTTTAAATTGTATGCTCTGCTATGTTTGCTTCTACTTAGTGTGTGTCTGGGGGCTATCACTGTAGAAAGAGGTGGAGTGGGAGGGTTGTATTCCTATTCCTTTTCCTTTATGCTCTCTTGGTATGTTGTTAGTTAATTTACCGCTCACTAAGACTGTTGTCTGACTCAAGGCTTTATGTTTTAACTCTTATTGCCTTGGGCTGTTCGTCCATTTTGGTACGGGCAGACTAGGTAGCAGGTGACAGGTGCTGTTCTTGCTTTCCACGATGCTGATGTCGAAGACGAGCTGGAGGCTTGCATATTATCTTCTTACTATCTGTACTGGATGTTCCGCTGTTTGTATATTCTCTGAGTGTTATGTAGTGAGGCTTGATGTATTGACTATTCAGATGTTTGTATTCAACTATTATGAAGTTTTATTGATGAGATTCTATTATGTGAAGCTTCACTATGTATATATTCTATTGTATTTTGTCCATGCGCTGTGAGTAATACGATAGATTCTATTGTTTAAATTTACCCTGGCAATCGTCCATGGTCGCCTGGCACACTTTACAGCGCACTATCTCTAGGTTCGGTGCAGGGGTCATGGGCGGTCGTCACAACCAACACTACAGCCCTCTATAGCCTCAACCACCATTTTTGCCTGAACCCCCATTACCTCCTCCACCTCCAGAAATAATTCTGACAACCCCAGTTCACCATCACGCCGGAATTTGACCAAATAATGTTTATAATACAAAGTCGAACTGCTCTTAAATCCTAACACTAAAAATTACACTTTCAGCTTTAAAATTCATATTATAATGTACGAATTCAGTTTACATGCCTGAAATCGTAAAATAAAATGTTTGAATTTTGACTTGTTTAAAGATTTGCTCATATGTTTTGATTTCCAGAGGTATTTACAAGTTTCTTTATCTTAAATAGAATTTAAAAACTTAGTTTATAATCAAACAAACCACTTTTGTTTATATTTTAAATTCTATCAGTTATTAAATCTAAGGATGAGAATTTGTTTGCAAATCTGGTCTGGAAGAAACAAGAACAGAGGTAACTAAATTTGTACAGGCAGACATATATATTTAAACATCAACATACATACACAGGAATGCATAAATATATATGCACATCTAAGACAAAAATTAAGCAACATATATACTTAAGTATTTTAAAATTTAAGTTACTCACTTGGACAAGAAGAAAGAACAGAGCTTTATGTTTGAACAGACTGTGACATTGCAAGCTGAAGATTTTCTTGACTTCTCCGGTTTGCATTAATTTGGATTGTTGTTTAAATTTGAATCCTTGTTTAAGTTTGTAGATGATGCTTCAGATGTAAAAATGCTTGCTATGTTTTGATATGAACGAATAGAAATGAAGAGGCTTGATGTATATAAGAAAAGAAGTTTACTGGGTGATGTATTAATTTTGTACAGGTGATGTTTGTTTATAAAATAGGGTATGGCTGAAGTGATATGGTTTGTGCTGAGATGATTTGCCATACTTCATTCCATACCTACTTATTCTATTCTTTTTAGTACATAAACACCTTTGCAGGCTTTGATTTTTTTGATACTTAGGCATTTTGTTATTCCTTGCTTCTTCATTTTGCAAGTGTGCATATTTAACTTGCCTTTGTTTATTTATATACTTGAGTATATTTATTTCCTTTGCTTATTTTCTATGCTTTTGTTCTATTACTTTGTTTAGTGTCTTCATATTTTTGTTTCATTTGTTCTATTTTTATATTGATTTGTAAATATGTAATTAGGATTTAAATTGGTATAAAACTATATATATAGATATAATTTATTTATTAATATAGATGAATTTCCATATTTTTATTTTGTTGTTAAATTATTTTACTTTACTACTAACTATCTTGTATTTCTTTATATATATATGTTATAAAATTCAAATTATCATAAATTCTAAATTTTAAATATTTTATTTATCTTGTATCCAAAGCATATATTTATCTCTATTTTTATTCTTTTTTTTAAACCATTTATTTAAGATTTAATTTCAAATCCAATATATACACATATATATTCAAATTTACTCATATATATCTATATACATATATATTCACATATATACAAATCATTTAAATTCATATGACTTAATATAGATTCTATTTGAATCGGGGAAACTCGCTTCCATTTATAATAAATTATACAATTTTATTTCAAAAATTCAATAAATTATCAATTTAAATTAAATTAAAATCTAGGGTCGTTACAACAAGCATATGAAAAAAATTAACATGTAATATTAGATTAAACTAATTCTATCATATACCTATAATCACTTAACATACACCAGAAAATATAATAAACTATCATACATCAAAAATTAATTTACATACACCATAACTTTTACCAAATTACCTATTTTACATCTTCATCAGCTTCCCTCTTTTAAACCTTAAAACTCATTTACACTAAACTAGGGATTCATTGCAATAGATTTGGTTAAAATTCTACAAAAAAATAACTTTAATTTTTGACAATAATATTATTAATTATTTATTATATTTCTTGAAAATTCTTAATTTCATCAAAATCAGCTCGTACTTTTAGAAGAAAAAAGTTAAACACTTTTGAATTAGAGTGGTTAGTTGTAAAAGTTGTCATAACTGATACTTTATGTTTCATTTAACTTTATAAAAAATGTATAAATCTAATGAAATATCATTGATTTTAATGTTTTAATTATTTGGGTTATGAGAAAAGGACTAAAAATGCAATTAAGAAGTAGGGTAACTTAGTCATGGATTTTTTTTAGTAAAATAATTGTGTTTGTTAAGGAGATGTTTAGTGTATGAAGAGAATTGACTAAAATATTAATGGTAGCTAAAACCATTTTCCTAGTTGCCAACAGTAGCATGCTAAATTTTTAGGGTGCGTTGTTGGTGTACAGTAAAGGAAGCTAGCTATTGCAGCGAAGAAGTTGAGTAAACGGGCGTTGTTTGTGAGCTGCGAGCGGAGAATCTGAGAGAAGTATTTGAAATGTATAATTTAAAATAAAATTAATTTATAATTAATTGTTTTTAACAAATAATGTGTATAAATAACTGGTGAAAATAAATAATTTTTTTGGAAAAAAATGAGTGATCCTTTATTGGTAGAGGAGAGTACTCATGTAATTTTATTCCACGCTTTAAAAAGGAGCTGTCAACATGTCTGACAAGTGGCAATACCACCTCCCCATACAACATGAAAAAAATTAAAAGAGAAAAACCCCCAATCCTATGAAACCAAGGTCCATAATAGATAACACAGTAATGAAAACCACAAAATGTGATGAGTGCTCACATCGTCAAAATCGGCTGAATCCATCCAATCTAGTAGCTATACCTGAAGCTGCTAAGAAAACTATACCAAATGTGTGAGAGCAACACATATATATGTATATAAATATATATAAATACATATTCATATACATATATGTGTAAAATAAAAATATATTAATCTAATATAAGAGACATAGAACAAGAAGCAACAATATGATTACCACCGTGGAGGGAAATAGTAAAAAATATAACTCTAACTTATGTCATAGAATGAAACGAATAAAATCAAGTAAACGAGAAATACATTACGATGCTAATAATCTAATAAAAACAAAGAATCATAAATTACCGAAGTAAGATTGTCCGAGGAAGTTAAATTTAATTCTGTACTGTTTTTCTATTATTTAGAGTGATATTGCTCTTTAAAAATTCAATCCGAGCTTTTATTTTTTTATGAAACTCTTTAAAACTCAAATTTTTATTTAATTTAAAAATGGGGTTTGAAATCCAATTGAAACCAGATAAAGAAATTACATATATTAAAATTTTCAAGCCAGTACTAATATTATTAAACACAAGTTGATTTCTTTCGAACCAAAAATCCCAACATGTTATAATGTAAATAGTGTCAATTAAAAATATGTTGTGACCTTTATAATAAAATCTATCCCAATATAATTCACAATTAATATGTCTATAGTTTAAATAAAATTGAAAATATTAAGAATTTTTACAAGAATAAATCTAGTTATATTATATTCAAAATATAAGTGTATAATATTTTCCATTTTGTTATTACAAAAATAACATTTTTTATCATTATATATATATATATATATTTCTTTTTTAAAAGTTCAGCAATATTTAGTTTGTCGTGTAGAATTAACCACACGTGCACTTTAGTTTTTGGTGAAGCACTAACTTCTCAAATATATTTAAACATATTCAATTTAATTCCCGAAAAATTTATAAAATTACAAAATGAATAAGATGTATATTTCTTATTCTTATCCCAACACCAAATTTTGACGTCTTTCTCATTATCAATATTGTAAAGTTCAAATTTAGCACATAATAATGCAAATTATGCTAAAGTATTTCCCGCTAACGTACAATTAAAACTAAATTCTCAAGGAAAATTTAAATTCGGCCTATAAACATTTTGAAATTGCATATATCATATAACTCTCGAAGTTCCACTTTAAGTAGAATGGCTAAAATCCAACAATCATAGCAAAAGAAGTATTATTACCAGAATGAACAACATTACTAATACCTAGATTATAAATATCAAAATTTAATATTATCGATTTCCAAAAGTGAGATATATTATTGATATTACTAATTGTATTGTGGTATATATTAAAAGCACCACCATACGTTGGTTCGATATTAATTCTTTCCATAACAAATTTTCATTGTTATCATTAAATTTCCATAAACATTTACCTAATAAAGATATATTTAAGTTGTATAGATTTATAATTCCCCACCCCCTTGTTTTTAGACATACAAATTGTTTCCCAATTAACAAGATATTTAAAACTACAATTTGGATTATCTCCACGCCATAAAAAGTCTCTCCTTATTTTATCAATTATCCATTTTGGAAAAAGATAAACCAAAAAATAGGTAGTGCAGATAAAACCGAATTAATGAGAATTATCCCACCCGCTCTCAATAAGTATTTACCATTTCATTTGGACAATCTTTTATTAATTTTATCTATTATAGTTATCTAATTATCGTGCTTTGGTTTTTAAGGCCTAACTAAGAAATCTAATTTTTATTATAGGGAATTTCATCATTTTACAATTTAACGTGTAAGCAAATTGATTTTCTATATTATCTATGTCATTTAAAACTAGTACTGAGCTCTTATCAAAATTAATCTTTAAACCGGTTAATAGTTCAAAACTTTATAAAATGAATTTAAGAGCAATTATATGTTTAAGTAAATGGGATATAGAGATCAAAGTATCATTTGCAAACTGGAGAACAGAAAGACCATTACTAGTGATATCATTTCCTATAATATCGAAAATCCTATTATTAGTGGCCAATTTGATAATTCTAGAAAATACATCGGTATTAGATTAATAATAAAGGTGACAAAGAATCACATTGCCTAAGTCCATGTTTCGATTTAATTTTATTTCCTAGTATACCATTAACCATAATACATGAATTACCGATTTTAAGTAAGGACATAATCCATCCTACCCATCCAGCACTAAAATCCCTATCCATTAGTGAATCTTTAAGAAAAATTGAATCAGTTGAATCAAAAGCCTTAACAAAATCAAGTTTTAAAAGCGTGCAAGTGATATTATTTTTACAATAGTAACTAATATATTCTTGAACTACTACTACACCGTCAGTGATATTTCTACCCTTAATAAATGCTATTTGGGTATTATCGATTAACTTATTTATTTTAGTATTTAGCCCATTAGCTAAACCTTGGAAATAGTTTTAAAATAACAATTTAATAAGAAAATAGGTCTAAAATCTTTTAATTGGTTAGCACCTAATTTCTTATATAATAAAATTGCATTTTCGAAATTACACCTACCAAACTGTAATGAATCGTCATAAAATTTATTGAACATTTTAATTATATCATCTTTCAAAACATTCCAAAAAATTTCATAGCATAACATAAAAAATCCATCCAGACCTGGAGCTTTATCGTTAGGCATATCCGTTATAGTCTTCCAAATTTCTTCCTCCAAAACTGGATCATCTAACCCTATTAGATCAACCACGGAGGCTTCAATGTAAAGCATATCCTATTGAGCTCTAATTTTATGTCTTTTTGTAGTTCCAAAGATTTCCCTATAATAATTGGTAAATTCATTGCTTAGTTCTGTTGGTCAAAAATCTCAATAATGTCAATTAAAATGAAGTTAATGGTATTACTACGTTTCCTATTAGTAGCAACTTTATAAAAATATTTAGTATTCAAATCTTCTTCATCCATCCATTGGACCCTAGATCTCTATTTCCATATTATTTCTTCTTGTAAAATAATTTTATTTAAATCTTCTTTTAGATTTGAGAGTACATTTTTTCTGAAATACTTAAATTCCTTGATTCTTCAATTTATTTACATTTAAGATCTCATTTATTATTTTTTCCTTCTTAATTATAATATTACCAAAAACATCTTTATACCATTTCTTAAGAAATAACCTTAGGTCTCTAAGTTTACTAACCCATACTTTAGCTAAGTTTCGAGGAAATCTGTACTTATAATTGTTCATAGAAAGCCAATTCTTAGCAACTAAATCTTTAAAATTATTTTCTAACAACCGCATCTTTTCAAATCTAAAATTTTTAATTCCAATATTTAGACTGGTACAGAATAAAATAATTTGGCAATGATCAGAATAAATATTCAGAAGACCCACAACCTTACAGGAGGGAAATTTGTCTTCTAATTCATCGCCAACAAAAAAATCTGTCTAAAAGTGCCATCGAGGGATCTTCTTTACCATTTGACCAAGTAAACTATTTATTACTTAATTTTATCTCAATTAAGTTACAATTAATAATAAACTGGTCAAACTTCTTCATTCTAACAAAATCCCCTTCCCTAGGGACTCTTTCCCCTAAAAATTTAGTGACATTAAAGTCACCCCACGTTACCTATGGTTCTGGAGGGAGTGATCTAAATTCTAGACACTCATTCCATAAGACCCTACGATCTATCTTCGAGTTCGGCTTGTAATATCTAAAATAGAATCATCACTAATGTCGATAAAAATCAAATGCATCAAATGATCTTTAATGATAGATTGTAAAAGTCTAATACAATGATCTTTCCAAACTATCATAAGTCCATCTACACTACCCTTAGCCGGAAGATAGGATCAATAACGAATATAAAGACCTCCTAAACATCTATAAAATCTATAATCAGGGTGTTCTATTTTAGTTTCTTATGATAAGACAATGTCCACATTATTATCTTTAGAAAATATCTAATTTTACTACATTTTCCTAAATCATGCAAAACCCTAATGTTCCAACTAATGTATCTTATGGTTCAAATGGTCTGACATGCTCTAATTACTTACTCCTAATATACTCGGTGTCTAGCCGAATATCATCAAAAATAAAACCAAAATTCCTAGCTAAATACCACATGTCACTAATGGTTAAACTATTCAAAGCATATGGACAATGTATTACCCAAAAGAGGATCCATACCTGAGCTGGAGATATCAGAAGCTCCAGTAGTTACTCAATGAAAACGAGCACTCCTCCTTACCAATCTTAGTACTCTCAAATGAGATGAGTCCACACATATTCAACTGAGACACGAACTCCTCCTCCTTGATCTACTTGAACAAGTAGCTAAATCTAGCTCATCTCCATGTAATGTAGAGTCAGCATCCACCACCGGATCTTCCCTATCACCACACCTACTTGCATTCTCTAAACCCATATTTGGAGTTTATGTCCCATATTAATATATCGAATCTTCTTCCTGGATCTACCAGGAACCATCGAAGAATTGAGAAAAGATGCTGAACAAAAGAGATTAATAGAGAAAAGATTGTTTCCTTGTTGTTACAGGGTATTGACCATTTATAGTCGTATTCCCCTGTCCCCTATCTCATACTCTTCTTGCACTCATACTCACTATCAGTGAATAGTAAGAGAATTTACTGAGGCATTCAGACATATATCTTAGGAATTAATCATTCTAGGGTATACTTCGCCCTATCTCTAATGAGCTATTTAATGTGTTATACTCCTGAGCTAAAGTTCAACCTTAGCTTTGATACCAATTGTAACGACCCGAAATTTTGGACCATTCGCATCCATTATAAGTGTATAGGTAGACACTCATGCCGGAATTGAATTGCTCAAAATACCGCGTTGTTAATTTAAATTTGGCAAAACTGAACATATATAGTAAATAAATAATCACAGATCACAGACACAGAGTAATAAATGCAGCGGAAATAAAAGAGATAGTTGTTCATGAAGCTACTATATGAATATATAAGATACATCAGAGTTAAACCAGATACAACGGAAGAGTAATACGATACATCAAATACAAATCAGAATACATCACTGGAATCATCGAATACTGGAACTAGAACAGATGGCTGGATCTTCAAGCAAAGCTCCAACTTCAAAGGTGAGTCTCGAATACTGGTACACTCAGTCTGACCCGAGCGTAAAGCAAAACACAAGACACTCGAGTCAGGATTAACATTCTTATATTAATAAATCCAACTCAAGTGAAATAGCAATTGAAATACAAGTAACTCAAAGGATGTTTGGAATAACCATCCTTTAAGGATCCGTTAAACTATCTACTAGGTAGTAATGTACGCTAAGTAGATAATGTCTATCAGTAATAATAAGATATCAAAATAGCGTTAAGTCATGGCCCATTCCACCCTTAACACATTTTTATTCCCAAAAGCATATACAAGACCGTAGTTTCCCCAAAACCGGAAGTCACCAGAGGGCAATCCATATACTAAAGGTACAAATCAAAATCGTAGTGGTCGCGCATAAATGGAATACAAGTATGACAAGGTACATGAGGCGATACCAACTAGGATACTAGTAGTTGCCTGATCCGGGCTGATGTTGGGCATAGCAGCTACTACCCCAACACCGCGAAACAACACTCCCAAATCGAGGGGTGCACCCAAATCGAATCACAAAAGTAATAGATATGGTATCGAAGAAGTGTGTCCGCTAGAGATGGCGATCCTCAATGGCCCGGCGCGGCTCCTGTTTTAGTCATGTCAAGGGTCATCCAAAATCGTTCTCTTTCTTCAGTCAACGCGTTCATCAATACCATCCACTTCATTCTGGATCATCACTCCGCGTATAGTTATTAAAGTGGTTTTCAGTTTAGATAGAGAGTATATCCATAACCGAATTCCGGTCTCTTTAATAACTTTCGTAATTATTACACCGATTGGTCGTTTATATATTTCAAAACCCAAATCAATTTCAATTTCAAATAGAATTCGTAAATCAACATTTCATTTGTCTTTCTAAAACAATTTCCAAATTTTCGTTTCAAAACTTCCAATTTTCCGTTTCAAAATCTTATAATTCAATTTCAATTTCTATTTAAAACAATTCAAATATTGATTCAAGTTCGTATATAAGTTTCATTCTGAAATCATTTAAATTAATTTGATTTAACATTTAAATCAATTTAAACTCATTTATCGATTTCATTCAATATTCGTTAAGTTACTTTATCATTCAAAACAATTTCTATTAAATTTCCAATTCATTAAATCAATTCTTAAGTTCAACTTCATTAAAACAAAACTTACAATTTTGAATTAAACTAAATTCGTCAAATCAATTCTCCAATTACAAGTCTTACATTAATTCCAAAAATATCACATTTCATTTTTGTTAAAGAAATCCAATTTCACTTATTTACTTCCTTAAATAATTTTCCAAAACTTAATTAATAAAGAAACTCAATTTCAATTCTTTACGAAGTAAAATTCACTTATTCAAAAGTTCAATTTTTCTTATTAAAGAATTTCAATTCAATTTAATCATTTAATAATTCATTATTAAATAGTTCAAAACTTAATTATTAAATAATTTCAAAGTTTAATAATTTCAAACTTAATTATAATTTCAAACTTAATTCAATCATTTCTCAAATTAAACAACATTCTTTCATTGATTACATTGTTAATCTTTTGTTTCAGATTATTAAATATTACCATTTTCCTTTCATCAAAAATTCAAATTTCAACTTCATTTCAAAACCATATTCTTTATTCAAATAAAATCTTCGTTTAACTTCAAATCAAATTATTGACCAATCGGGTTTTTATTTAATTTTCTATCCTAAGTCAAAGTTCAATTTGGGTATTTATCATTTCAACCCGATTCCAATTCAATTCAAAATCAAAACATATCAAAGGGAACTTGCAGTGTGATAACTGGGATGGTGTCAAAGTAAATAAACAAGCAATAACAACAATCAATATCAATCCAATAATCAATTCAAATAATCCCGAAATAACCGTATTAATTCGCATTGTTATTTGTACGAATTAATATAATTATTTCTAGAATCTACACTATCATTTCATGTAGATTAAAGATTATTACATTACGGTTTTCACATGTCATCTATTTACAATTTCATGCTTCATCAGTTTAACACATACATTCAGTGGTTCAAGATGTAATTAAACAAATCCTACGTATCGATAAATTTTGACAGTTAAATGGGTCATATTATACAAATGTCATTTAATCCAATTTAACATTTAACTATCCTATATCAATTTCAATTGCATACTATTTATCATTTTAACATTAACAATTTAACGTCCAATATAAACATCAACAATCAATCAATTATCAGCCAAACTGTATTATCATTGCATATATAACAGATAATGGTGTCAGATGTCACAGGTGAACTGATACAGGTAATAACAGTGTAATGTCAAACAACAGCAATATTTCAATTGTCGTTTCAATTGAAATCAAATTTAATAAATAAAAGAACGTTAATCGTGAGTGAGTGCTCACCTTTCGAGGATAGATAGATTCGACAAGGAAGCGAGCTACAAATCCAAAGCAACGCTAGATGGGTACGATTTCGACGAACAAAGCTGATAATAGAAATAGGCGAATTCAAATCAGAATTGGATCGAGGAAGATGAATAAGATAAGTGGGCTTTATATACAACCATATATAACTATAAAAAGATGATATTCTAAATTTAAACATATTTTAAATCAAATAAACATGTATATAAAATGGTATAAACATCTATAGTAAAATATCAACTTATATAAATTTTTTTTTTACACACAACTATATAACAATTTATATACGTACAATATATAACCGACTGTAATTCGTCATTATTGTATACATATAAAAAAAATATAATATCAAATAACCCCGCTATACAACTTGAGTAAACCATCTTCTTAAATGACATTTCAATTATCAACAGTAAATACAAAACGTGTTATATATACATTTCAACTTCAACAGGACATGTTACTATATAAATATATACTGCGATTTATAAAAGATGTCGGCCCAGGTACATGCTTGCAGCCAATATCTCATGTCAGATATATGACCTATGGTTTAAACTTCCTATACTTATACATTGTTAAGCACGATATAATTATATATAAGCCAATACAACAGCACTATATATACTCTCTATAATATAAGAAACTGTCTGCATATATACTACACACATATAATATGCCATCACCATATATCTCAATATTAAACCCATATATATATTGATATATATACTATTAGATCAAGGTTTATAAACTAATATATAAAACAATTGCCGAACAATTTATATTTATTCAACTAACAGGTTTGCAGCAATCTATTAGGACGCATATAATTGAACCACCTTAATATATTAAAATATATAGGCTTTTGACTTAATATAATAATATATAACTGATAACTTCATACTTTTAATAATATAAGCAAATCACAGTTTATACGTAATATAGCTTTGTAATACCTTTTCATATATGTGTTTAAAGACTGCAGACAAGAGACGTGAGGCCAAGGTGATGAGACTAGATGGAGGGCAGAGCAAGCTGTCGCTAGATCGAGCTTCGGGTGGTCGGAGGAGGTTGAGCACGAGGGTGAAGGTGGTTCACGTGGTGGAAGGCGGAGCTTTGGAGGTGGGCGGTGCATGATGGCGGAAAGGTGGAGGGTAGTCGAGCGTGGGCTGAGGCAGGGAGGAGAAGGGATTGCGTGTGTGGGTGTGGCGTTCGGGAACGGGTCTCGGCAATGGGAAAGAGGAAGTGGGAAGGCCGTGAGTTTCGGTGGGAAGAAGGAGACTTTCTCGGCTAGAAAGTTGATGGTAGCTACGGTTCTTGGTGAGGTTGGAAGACCAATGGGAAGGGACGAGTGGAAGGTGATGGGGTGCTTCGACCTGGGTGTAGGCAGGTCAGTCGAAAGTGGGGCGCGCGGAAGTGGTAGAGGGGAACGAGGCTGGAGGGGAAGGTGGGAGCTGTTGAAATGAAGGTGAACAGTTCAGAAAATGTAAGCAACCAAAAGAAGAAGCAGTGAATATGAACTTACTTTATTTTCTCAAAATGAATAGGCGGGGAAAAGAGAACGAACCGGCAACGTATTGGAACCAGTGAAAGTAAAAGTTAGGCATTGATTTTCTGAAAACAATAAATGTTAGTGGCTATTGGGTTTAACTCAGTGGACCACTAATCAACGGGAAATTTAAATAGTTTGAAATATGGAACCGATACGAAAGTCGTTATCGAGATTGCACCGCGTATTGGGCTTCGAAATTTACAATCGAATATACCGTGGGGATCAGCACGACGAGACGATCAAAACGGTATACAGATATCCGTGGTACGATCATCTGATCAAAAGTCGATATCGGTACCGAAAATGCTGCTATTTTGCAGAAAATTAGAACGACGGAGCAATAGATGTCCGAATTTGGAAAAATGACGAACTAACATCTTGCTCAGAAGATGATTTAGAATTTTTCTATGTAAAAATATTTAGGTTTCGAAAACATTTTATTTCAACGCTTTTTAACTGATTAAATTGAAGTGAATTTGCGCGCGAAATAAACTTTCATATTTTCGGACGAAAATTTACCAGTTGCTATGTTAAACTAGACGTATCCCAAATATCAAATTTATATTTCAAAATTTTATCGTTTAAAATTTCACAAAATTTCAACTAAATTACGTTATTAAAACAGTTGAAATTTACGGGTCGTTACACCAATTATAACGATCCTGACTCGACCTTCGAAAATCGGCACCCGTACTTCACTTGTACTCAAATGTCGCAGATTCAAACGCCGAATCTGGCTCGCCGGAGCTTATAACACAGTAAGTATAACAACACAGCGGAAGAAAGAAATGAATGATATCATATACAACTCCAATGAATACAATATCCAAAATGATATACAATAATGATATCAATATGATACAACAATATCAGAGACAAATAATAATGTTACAGCGGAAACAACAGAACTAATAGCTCCAAATGATCTGAAAAAGAGAATGCGTCCAACAACTCCAATATCAAGCTCGAACCACCATCACATTTCACAAAGATAAGCAAGGTCAGTCGTAATCTCCGACAACTGAACTAGCTCCCGATAATCTGCTAAACCTGACTATCTAGAAAAAAACCCAACTCTAGACTGCCCGTGTGGAAAATTGTAGGCACCAAGAGTTTAGGAAGGGAACAATAAACTCCGGGTCAGTCATGGGACTGGTGTGAGTAACAAAAACAGTTTATCTTTAAAACAAACAACAAAAGAATTTTAAACATTGAAATCCGCAATGCTTTTGGAAAATGAAACTACCATAAGACCTCCCACCACACACACAATGCAATCACAGACTTGGAGGAGATTTCTTCTTATGATAGTCAAATATGCTTAATATGAGAAAACTCTTTTTTGATATTATTATTAGTGCATGGTGTACAAAATCATTTCGAAAATACAATATTAATCTTAGCCAGCATAGGTACCATTATATTATGCATGCTATAGCTGCCGCCTGAGGAGACAGGTTATACAACTGCAATCGTAAAGGGCTCGTATTGTTTCTTTGGATTTTCCAACAAATGGTCAGGCTAAGGAACTTCCTATGCCACATGGGAACGCCTCTAGAGTGATGCCCCGAGAGACCACTGCTCTCTGCCAAAACAAGGCCGGTTACCCCCTTCCCGGGTAGTAAACCTGAGATATGCCACCCCCGGTCGTTTGCGACCTTTATCCGAGGTACCTCGATCACAAAGCAACAATCACACAGAGTAAATGAGATTGGAGCAACCACACAGGTAAATATCTGGGCTCCATACCATGATATCACCTTTTTCAAGAAGGAATGGACATACCCTAGGGGAGCTACCCCTGAAACCTTGCCGCATCATTCCTGTTTCGACCATTATCGGTTTGTGAGGTCCGATGAGGTCTCGTCCACAAAGCTACGCTTTTCAAAAAAGCCATGCTTTGATCACAAATGATCGGCAACACACGGCAGCACTCAGCATGCCACACTACCAAATTGGGAATATATCACTGATAACCTTCAACTACTTAACCTCTGAGCTCGTACATCTTAGAGAAGGGTGTTAAGCTAAGAGAATAAATCTCCGCCACCAAACAGAAATGTATTTGAAAGAAATCTGCTTTATATCTCAAAGTATAGTGTCAGACATACAACCATACAAGTCTGTTCCGGGTTCGAACAGAATCGAAGGCACTTCGAAAGAAGCCCTTGGAAATCCGGATAATTTCTAATCACGTCCGAACTTCCCATCACAAAGGGCGCTAAAATCTCTATACCGGGGATCAGCCGATGCAGAGACAATCAATGGTAATCCGTTCGTTTTCGAAAGTATCCGGTCTTCACCACCGGTCTTCAAATGCTATCCATATACGTCGTATCATTATTCGGAATGGGTTATATGACACAAAGTCCTCTCCCGGCTAAACCGAATAGTGAGCGCAATATTTGAAAACATATGGATATTGGGATTTCAATTAAGTCACAACTTATTACCCAAAAATTTCCTTCAAATGGTTTAAACACATTACCATTTTAATCTTTTACAAAAAGATTCATGTCACAAAGTTCACCCAGTTTCACAAAGATCTATTCATAGATTTCCATTTCAATTTGGATTAACTCGTCCAATCTTTAAAACAAAGATTTAATTGATAGCTTTCAAAACAATTCCATTTCAACCTTTTATAAAAAAGGTACACCTTTCCAATTTCAAAACAAAGTTTAACAACCTTTCACAAAGATTCATTCATAATTCGGAAAACCATTTTCCTTTCAAACTTGAAATTCTTTTGACACAAATTGGAAATTCATTCCTTATATGAAAGCTTTTATTATTTGAAAACAAATAGTTTTCATTTCGGAAAATCTGATTCATTTATACGAGTTAAAGTCCTTGGGTTAAATTCAAATTCTCAAACCATACTTTTAAAATGGTTTAAATTCATATAAACACATTTATAACATCTTTTACCATAATTTCCAAACATAGAATTCAATTCCAAATTTTGAATTCAAATTCAAATTAAATTATTTAAATTGGAAGCTTTACCAAGTCATTCAAAATAACTTTTCTCTTTGAAACTTCTTTCCAAAAGCTTTAACATTTAACCCAAATTCATCTCCAAAATCAATTGAAATTAAAATTTCAATTTCAAAAACATTAAATTTAAATCATCTGTGACTTAACTGATTTCCTCGTGAAATCCATATTTGTGTATGTAAGAGTGTAGTCTAGGGGTTTAACACAGTAGTGCAACATCAATAAATCATCATAGATCGAAATACAGAAATATAGTTGATAAGCGGTATAACTATAACGCTTATCTTTTCATTCACAGATCACAGATCATAGATATATATATATATATAAATTACAGATAATAAATTGCGTTCATCCCAGAGAAACAGATCACAACACAAATCAAAATATATAACACAGCATCACAGATCAGGGAATAATTCAACCATTCAGTCAGGTCCAAACATTCACAAATAAACTTATTAATCAACTGATTAATTTAAATCAGATGTATAATTAGGAATGAATTATTAATCTGGATTAACCATCATAGTTAATTACAAATTATTTGAAAGAAATCTCCCTTTCAAATTCATTGGTTAACCTTAAATTATTAACAAACCAATCTTAATTAACGAATCAATTAATCTTTAATTATTAAATAAATCTTAATTAATCACCATTATTAATTAATCCTTTAATTATTAACTAATAATTCTACTCAAATTTCAAATTATCATTCAATTTATTACATCCAGCAATTATCTATTAATTACTTTCCTAAGTAATTATATTTCCAAAATTTTCAAGTGATTATTCTGACTTAATTAACTTAAGTAATTAACATGAACAAATTCAATTAACTCAATTAATTACACTGAATAATTAATTCCTTAATTACTTCCATTAAGTAATTATACTTAAATAATTTCACAAATGATTACCTCTAATTAATTAATATAATTAATTATTAAAATTAATCACATTAACTAATTATTTAAATAATCTTAGTTAATGACCTTCATTAACTAATAACAATTCTTTAATTACTTTGCTAAAGAAATTACTTACATTAATCATTATTAATCAAAATTGATTAATTATTAATAACTCATTGATCAAAAGAGTAAAAATTAAATTTTCTTTTGACTTCACATATTTAAAGTATACCTTTACATTTAAACTTATTTAAACATTTAAAGTTATAAAACTTTATTTAATTTTAAAAAAAAATCTAGAATTCCACTTCAGATTTCAGTCCAGGTTTA
Organism: Allium fistulosum; assembly: GCA_030737815.1. Taxonomy (NCBI): domain Eukaryota; kingdom Viridiplantae; phylum Streptophyta; class Magnoliopsida; order Asparagales; family Amaryllidaceae; genus Allium; species Allium fistulosum. The sequence continues at coordinate 913,979,140 of CM060907.1, read as the reverse complement.
AACTTCGATTTTTTTTACTTTGCTTAAATTCTTTCTTACAATTCAAATTCCATTTTAAAATTCAAATCTCCTTTTCAACACTTAAACATTTTTAAGTATTTAAAACAATCTAAATTTAAAAAAACTTGATTTGTTCCCAAACTAAACTTGAACTTATATTTAAACTTAAATTTAAAACTCAGTTCCAACTTTAATTTATGAAATTTAAATACAGTTTTAATCCCAGAAACCAAATCAGGTTTGAAACCTGAAACCAAAATTTTGACCCGAGCCTCACCAGCCTCTACTTCGAGTCCAACGTCCAGAATCTCGAGTACAACTTCGAGTAAATCACTCTGCCTCATTCCAACTACCTAGGCTTTTCCAACTTCCAAACAAGTGCACCGTGCACATGCACCGCCCATCCACCAATCTCCGACCAACCATGATGACTTAAACAAGTCATCGATCACCATCACATCTCATATCGATCAACAGAACCATTGATTCCCTTCGAAATCAAATTCAGGCCTTCGAACCCAAAACTAGAGCATAGACAAAACCTGGAAACAACCCGCCTCCTCATCTCCGACCACCAGAAGACCAGTGCTTCCGGCCACGACTCCGTCACACACCCCGCTATTACCTCCCAGAAGTTCTTACAGCTGGATGCACGAGAGAAGACACTTCGATCAATTTCCCAACCCCTCAAAAATTAGGGTAAAAAATGAAATTTCTTTGCCACTGTCGCCTCGATGCTCGAGAGGGTCTCCGACTATTTGCCCAACATCGCAGATCAGTCACCTAGCCTCAGCCCAAACCCTGACCACGATATAGCCTCCCACCATCTGAATTTGGTCGAAACCCATTTACAGTTCAACTCAAAACTGCTCTTTACATATTTAGTGAAAAATCAAAATTCTTGTTTTAAAAATCATATTTTTTAAATGGTGATCCCAATTATATACTTGATTCAACAATCTATTACATTTGATTTTATCATGTATAAACCAATTCATCTGTACTATGATGTTTCCGAGCTATCTTTAACTTATTTTACTGAAAATAAATTTTCAACTCAAATTTATAATCACACAACATAGTAAGTTTAAATCTTTTAGCCTAACAATGATCAAAAGATTTGATTTGTGGGTTTTGATCGATCCTTGATACTCTGAACCAAAGAAACAGAGGTGATTTCAATATATAGAGGCATATACACATACACATATTTATAACACAGAGAAAATCCAGATATATGCATAAACAAAGTAACCTAAGTCTCAGACTTCACAGGCAACAGATAAATATATATATATATACACTTACCTTTAATTTAAATTTTTTACTTACATTGTTTCCAGAGATAAACAGAGCCTGCTGCTTGAATGAGGTTTGAACTTTGCTTGCTTTGAAATCATTTCTTCAATCTTCTAGTTGTATTGATTGTTTGATGTTTTAAGTTGAATTGTTGATCACTTCAGGTTTGCTTAGTTTTTTTTAAATGATCGAACTGAGGAAAAGAAGCTCCCAAGATGATATGTATAAAGTTGAATTTACAGGTGATATTATTTTTACAAGGTAATATTATTTTGTACCATCATCAGAGATATTTTTCCATTTTGGAGGCTGATGATAATGTTTGCGTTGGCTAACATTAATTAGCTTTTTACAAACTCATATTTTTTTTCATTTTGTTTGTAAAAATATGAGATATTTTCTTTGGCTTCCTTTGCAAGCTTCATTTACATGCATATTCACTTGTTTCATAATATCATTCTTATCTCATCCAATTGATTTGTTTACATACTTTATAATGTAAATGAACTTCTATTTTATTTTTTTTCTTTCCTACTTTAATACTTGTCTTGTATTTCTATATATATATATTTATTTTTGTAGTATATTTTTGTTTGTATTACTTTGTATTGACTTTTAACAAAATGTTAAGATTTATTCTAGTATATCTACTTTATATTGTATAAAACTGTATATATTTATTTTTGTAATATAGAGGAATTTCTATATTTAATATGTTGTTAAAATTTGAGCTAAGGTTTCATGCATTTATTATCTTATATTTATTTATATCTCTATTTTAAATATTTATTATTATTATTTTACTTTAATATTTATTCCTATTTTAACTTAAAATTTAAATTCAATATATATATATATATATATATTCAAATTTACCCATATATGCATATATACATATATATTCACATATATACATATATATATATATTATTTAAATTTTAAATGATTTAACATAGAATTTATTGGAACTCGAGGAAACTCGCATCAATTTACAATTAATTTTACAATTTTAATTCAAAAATTCAATTAATTATCAATTTAAATTTATATGAAATCCGGGGTCGTTACAACCTTCCCCCCTTAAAAGAATTTCGTCCTCGAAATTTGCCAGGGAGACACAAAGATAGATAAAAAATGTTTCATCAAATTAACAGAACATCTATTCTGCATTTGGCTTGCCAAATCAGAATATCAATAATAGATACAAGAACGAATCTATTTAATTTTTTTTCCACAAGATACTCGGGTTATCCAGATCTACAAAATATGCAGTGGCATTGGTTAGTTCAAAGGAATAACTAACCATTCGTAGAATATACTGGGACTCAAATTGTATAGATATATAGATACAATTTCAAAACTTTTAAATTTAGAAACTAAAGTATACCTATCGATCATAGCAACCAAAGCGAACAAGGCAACCAATACATCCAAACAACGATTTTGGCTTATTTGGAGTTTATGTCCCATATTAATATATCGAATCTTCTTCCTGGATCTACCAGGAACCATCGAAGAATTGAGAAAAGATGCTGAACAAAAGTGATTAATAGAGAAAAGATTGTTTCCTTGTTGTTACAGGGTATTGACCATTTATAGTCGTATTCCTCTGTCCCCTATCGCATCCTCTTCTTGCACTCATACTCACTATTAGTGGATAATAAGAGAATTTACTGAGGCATTCGGACATATATCTTAGGAATTACTCATTCTAGGGTATACTTCACCCTATCTCTAATGAGCTACTTAATGTGTTATACTCCTGAGCTAAAGTTCAACCTTAGCTCTGATACCAATTATAACGATCCTGACTCGACCTTCGAAAATCGGCACCCGTACTTCACTTGTACTCAAATGCCGTAGATTCAAACGCCGAATCTGGCTCGCCGGAGCTTATAACACAGTAAGTATAACAACACAGCGGAAGAAAGAAATGAATGATATCATATAAAACTCCAATGAATACAATATCCAAAATGATATACAACAATGATATCAATATGATACAACAATATCAGAGACAAATAATAATGTTACAGCGGAAACAACAGAACTGATAGCTCCAAATGATCTGAAAAAGAGAATGCGTCCAACAACTCCAATATCAAACTCGAACCACCATCACATTTCACAAAGATAAGCAAGGTCAGTCGTGATCTCCGACAACTGAACTAGCTCCCGATAATCTGATAAACCTGACTATCTGGAAAAAAAACCCAACTCTAGACTGCCTGTGTGGAAAATTGTGGGCACCTAGAGTTTAGGAAGGGAACAATAAACTCTGGGTCAGACATGGGACTGGTGTGAGTAACAAAAACAGTTTATCTTTAAAACAAACAACAAAAGAATTTTAAACATTGAAATCCGCAATGCTTTTGGAAAATGAAACTACCATAAGACCTCCCACCACACACACAATGCAATCGCAGACTTGGAGGAGATTTCTTCTTATGATAGTCAAATATGCTTAATACGAGAAAACTCTCTTTTGATATTATTATTAGTGCATAGTGTACAAAATCATTTCGAAAATACAATATTAATCTTAGCCAGCATAGGTACCATTATATTATGCATGCTATAGCTGCCGCTTGAGGAGACAGGTTATACAACTGCAATCGTAAAGGGCTCGTATTGTTTTTTTGGATTTTACAACATATGGTCAAGCTAAGGAACTTCCTATGCCACATGGGAAGGCCTCTGGAGTGACGCCCCGAGAGACAACTGCTCTCTGCCAAAACAAGGCCGGTTACCCCCTTCCCGGGTAGTAATCCTGAGATATGCCACCCTCGGTCGTTTGCGACCTTTATCCGAGGTACATCGATCACAAAGCAACAATCACACAGAGTAAATGAGATTGGAGCAACCACACAGGTAAATATCTAGGCTCCATACCATGATATCACCTTTTTCCAGAAGGAATGGACATACCCTAAGGGAGCCACTACACTAAACTGTCGATTTTGCCACACCCCGATGCGACAATTTTACCACGGTCTAGAGCCGTGGTAATTTTACCACGGTTTTGGGCCGTTCTAAAATGATTTACCACGGTTATTGGCCGTGGCAATATTACCACGGCTCAAGACCGTTCTAAGTTATCAACCCCCTTGCCGTGTTATACGTACGTGACCCATCTAAAAGTTCGAACGCCCGTAACGCTCTCCCCTCTCAAAAAATGACCCCTTTTAAAATCTAACCCATGCCCTAATTTGAGTCGCCCTCCTCGATCGTTCTTCTAATCGATTTTCGCCTCACTCCTTGAATCGCCTTCGTTCTTCTCATCACATAGCCTGAATCCATTCTCACTCAAGTCGGTGTTCTCGAGATCGATGCTTTGCAAGGCGGCAGATTGGGACACAAAATTGTGATCTGGTTTGTTGTTTTATTGGTGAATTGAATGTTATTTTTATTTACAAATTGATATCCCTGGATCCTAGATTCAAATAGATTTGGACACGAGTGTGCCTGTTTGTTTCTCCTTGTGCGCATGTATTACTTCAAGTGCCATGCTCTGTGATAATGTGTTCATGTCTGTATGCCTATTCTTGCATTAATGTCTTCACTTTTATGTAAGTGTGTGTATTAAATTTATATGTGATTTACAGTTTGGCGTTGCACTGTGGTTTGCCTTTCTTCACATTTCAAGTTCTTCCTCATTTTTCTTTTCTTTACTCTGGTTTCAGGACTAAGTATATTAGTGCATGTTTTGTATTGTGTATCCGTTCAAGAACTAATTTTAGTTAAACCTCCAGGTTTAATTACTTGCTTAAGTATATAATTCATCACCTACCTGCCTTTGAATTTCCAAATGGACTCGATCCTGTCATTTAAAGCAGTGTGTTTATATTTTAGCGTGTACGTAAGAGTGAGTTGAGTAGGTTGTCAGATTGTTGTTTTGTTTAGCTTTGTCTTATACCTCATCTTTTAGAATAGATTTTATGCTTCAAGGGTTTATATAGGTTTGAATTCATCTAGTTAAGTCGATAATCAAGTTAACTCCATCAGTTAAGTCGATAATCAAGTGTTTATATAGGTTTGAATTCATCTAGTTCTACTTCAAGGGTTGTAGCTTTCACCAAGAGCAATTTGATCGAGTAGATTCAAGTTCAAAAGTTTTCAAATCATAGTTAGAAGTTTATGATGGTATCCAGCATGTATGGCAGCCTTAATGATATCTGGAAATACAATACAAATGGTCGCCCAGTCCTTTAAAAGAAAAAAAGAAGAAAAAATAGTAAGGAACAGAGACATCCTAGTGTCACTTGTTAAAGTAGACCGACTGGTTGCAGATAAAAGAAGTATTCACATTTAAACACGGTACGTTTGGAGTAGAGGTCTAGACTGGTTTAAACTTGTTAAGCCTCGAAGTAAAAGAACTAAGATGACTCCAATATTCTTTTTTGATGACTCGTGGATTTTGAATAAAATTTAGTATTAATCAATCAAAAAAAAGAAGAAGAAGGAAATTTGGATGGGTTTGAGAGTTGCTGATAAGGCAAGACTGTCTCAAATTAACACGTAGAATACAAGGCATCAAGCCTCTGCTAATGTCTGACCAATGCCTAAATATCTGTTTGGATTCTTAGATGATGTAAGACTTTGCTAAGTGGGTCTAGGTTAGGTGGTAAGCATTGCTTAGCGCCTAGACGGAGGCCTAGAAGAATTTTTACAATAGAGGCTTTTATCCCTTTGGCACTATAAAAGAAGTGAAGGTGCCTCATTTCATTTTGGATGTAGGACAATAATGCATATCAAGCTAGCATAGTTCATAACAAATGCAATCTATTTCTTAATTTCAGAGAACGGACGGTTGCTTTTCTTGTCAAACTGCATGCATTTTCTGGAGGATTAACTGATCCAACTCCAGATTTCCCTTCTGGAAGAACACCTGCTGATTTGGCATCTGGAAATGGGCACAAAGGAATTGCTAGCTTTCTGGCCAAGTCATCTCTTACTTCCCATCTGTCTGCTTTAACTGTGAATAGTAGTCGAGGCATAGTTGTGAATGATGTTTCTACTGTAGGTGCCAAGAAGAACTTGGATGAAGAAAATGCCAATGAACTTGTAGATTTAGACACAAAAGCAAAGCTCTCTCTTAAAGACTCATTATATGCTATCCGCAATGCTAAACTTGCTGCTTCTCGAATTCATCAGCTGTTTAGAATTGATTCTTTCGAAAGAAAACAAATAGTTGAATACAATGACGACCAAAGTGAAATAACAGATGAGCAGCAAGCTTTGTCACAGTTAGCTGTAAAGACATGCAAAGCAAGTAGACTACATGATACACCCATACATGCTGCTGCAGTCAGAATACAAAACAAGTACCGAGGATGGAAAGGGAGAAAAGATTTCTTGATCACTCGACAATGAATTGTTAAGATTCAGGTGATTATTATACTTTCTCCCTTGTTTTTGTTGAATCATGGTATCTTGCTTTCAGTTTTGAGAAATACAGTTCTTTATTAATGTTTCATATGTCATGTGTATGAAGAATTAAGTTTTTCTTCTCTCTTTTTCCTTTTTGCATGCATGAAGGCTCATGTACGAGGTCACCAAGTGAGAAAGCGCTACAAAAAAATATGCTGGAAAGTAGGGATTCTTGAAAAGGTTATATTGCGGTGGAGGAGAAAAAGAAGTGGCTTACGTGGGTTTAGATCAGAGTCGTTGACTGAGGGCACTACTAGCATGCAGATCGAGTCCTCTAAAGATGAAGAAGAAGAGGATGATGATGATGATTTGCTGAAAGAAGGAAGAAAGCAGTCAGAGGCTATGTAAATCCCTCTAACTTCAAAGCTTTCCCGTAGGATTTTGAAACTTGTTAATGATGTGGTCGTATTTTAGTTTCCTTTTATGCAAATCAACTCTTTTGAAATTACTTTTTTAATAATGCAAAGGGTTCTTGGTAGTTGCAAACTAGGATGTGCTGTAAAAAATTGAGTGGGTATTTTACTCAAATTCCATGCCTTGCAAACATTTTTAACCCCATTGCGTATGTACTGTCTTGTTTCTCAGTTGGATTTGTTGTCATCAGTAGTGTAATATTGATCATCCTTTTGAGGTTGAGACATGCAATACTTAACGAAGTACTTTATACCGTACTATGTTATTTTATTCCTCTAATATATTTGTGATATTCCAGGATATGGAGGAAAATTCAGCGAATGAGTTAAATTGAAGAGAATGGTCGAGGCGACGTTGTCGAGGAAGCCGATGGTTGGAATCTATGCACGCCGACTTCAAGTAGATGTTGGCAATGATGAAGAGGCGAAAGTGGTGAGCTAGCGGCTATTTGACAAGCTAATGGTTAAGGTGAGATTTTTATCTCACACAACTATATCTAGCACTACCGATAATTTTGAGATGAACCACCATTTGAATTTATTTGCTAATGGGATAAATTGATCGATTAGATAAGTCAGTAAAAATTTAATTCCAGCAAATGGATATTGTTCATGTTTGAGTGCAAACACATTGTTTGTACATATTACTGTATTTATAATAGGTTTCAAAACTTTTCCCCTATACCTGAAAATGGTTACAGGGACTATTGCCTTGAATTTGTATACATAGTTGGTCATGCATAGGTAAGATGGTACCTGCTCCTGTCACTTAAAGTTTCAATGTTAGTTTTGATTCCTAGCAACCTACATGAATTGTTAATTTAACACATCAGGACATCTTTTATTGTCAATGATTTTGAAGAAAAGTTACACCCCAATTCCTATTACTTAAAATATGGACTGTCTTGATTTTCATCCCTATAAATTGAATTTTCTGTGAATTTTAATACTACAAATGTAATTACTCTATTTTTTTACTTATTGAAATTACTTTGGTCTACAACTTAAAAATGTTAATCTTATCATATGAGTTCTTATTGGATTGTTTACAGCTATCAAAAAAGTATTATTGTTTATTATGAAAATAGTTTCACTATCAACTTATCCAATTTATTGAGCTTTAAAGAAAAATCTTATTAAAATTTGCATGAAAGGATCTATGTAATTCTGACTTTATTCCATTATAACTGGAATGTTGGTTAGGAGGGTCATCAGAATCACTAGTGCTATTTGTGTGTTGGTTCCTATCATCATTTTTTATAACTATTTTCTTCTATCTGTTTTCTAGGTATTTTCTTCATAATCTTTAAATGAAGATGTTGATTTTCTCCTTTTTGGTCCGGTAGTTTATTCATGTCACAACAGTACTTTGGGGAACTTCACAACTTGTGGCAAAAGGAATATTCTTCCTTATTATTGCTGGCGAAATGAAATGCAGGTTAGACTGTCATATTTTCAATTCACTGTGATCAACCTATTCTGCTAAAAACGAATAAATGAGGGATATCAACATACTGCCATCATTAATATCAGTGCATTTCCGAACTGGGTTTAACATGGATGCATACTAATACAGAGCCAAAACATACATTATGCATGTACTGTCATACTACTTGCAAATTTGTTTAGTTTCAGTCAGCTAATTTGTTAATTTTCATCCTTGGAAAGCCACCAGTAAAGGAAATAATACCCATATTTATTTCAATATGGGTTCAAAAATGAGTTTAATTACACGCGTGACTGCTTTCGTTTCTTATGAAATCAACTAAATGTACTGACAACAAACAATATATTACACGGTTACTTATATTGGTTGAATATGGTGAACATGTGAACCATTGTTCTTTTACTCATTTTTTTAAAAATGTTTTTCGAATCTGTTGGATCCAAATATTGCTAAAGAAATACATACTATAATCATACTTCTACAAGTCTAATGACTAATATTAAACTCTTTCACCAATGTAAGTTCAAATTATTTTCTTCTGTTGTCTTTCTGATTTCCAAAAAACTAATATTTGTTTATCCATATTTAAACTGGATTACCATAAGCTGTATTGTAGTGTGATATGTAATTCTAATCTCCGCATGGCAGTTTAGCGTGTTAAATAGATGAAAATTTTCAAATTTAAGAAATACAAGTTATATTATTAGGAAATAAAAGCTATCAATAAGGGACGAGGAAAAAAAATGAATGAAGTAGTGCTGCCTAAAAGGCAGCAGCAGATTGCTGCATCGGCAATTTCAGCAGCGAGCAGCTGCTGCAACATCCAGCAGCGAAAAAAAAATTTCTAACTTTTATGATTTTGTTATGAACATTATTCCAGCAATTTCATTGCTATGATTATTCCAAACAAGCCTTGGTTGTGCATTAGGTAAACATCTACATTAGGTAAACAAGCTTTGGTTCTACAGTATAAAGTTGTTCAAGATTCTAATCACTTTTACTTGATAAACTACAGGAAAGGAAGAAAACTGATTGGTCTGCTTTATGCTAGCATGGAAGTAAGAATATTTATTGTTAGTAAATACATCCAGAAAACTTCTTTATTGTAATAGAGTGTGCAAACCAGGCAATGAAGTAAGAATATTTGTTGTTAGGAAATTATGAACGCTGATGTGAAACAACTTTGAAGTGGTCTGTATTGTAAACTGATTAATTCTAGCTGAATTCTGAGCATGTATTGTTATATTCAATATTGTATTATATAATATGTTGTTTGCTACTTAATTCCGAGCATGTATTGTATAATATGTAGTTTGCTACTTAATTGTATAGTTGTTATACTTGTGCTCAGTATTGGTCTGTAATTTGAATTGAGTTTGAACATTACAGTTAAAACTAGAGCTATTTACAGGCCGTCTTATAGTATTATTTAGCGACGGCTTAGAGTCGTGGCTAATTATAAATCAGCTATGGTTCATAGCCGTGGCTACTATATTTGTGCAATTTTTTCAGCAGAAATTTGCCACGGTCTTGAGCCGTGACAAAATATAAATTTGTCACGGTTCAAAGCCGTGGCTAATTAATATTTTGCCACGGCTTCGAGCCGTGGCTAATTAATATTTTGCCACGGCTCAAGACCGTGGCAAATTTTCTGCCACTCCTTATTTTGCCACGACCCAAAACCGTGGCAAAGTTAATTAGCCATGGCCTAAAACCATGGCGAAATTGCATTTCTGGTGTAGTGAGCTACCCCTGAAACCTTGCCGCATCTTTCCTGTTTCGACCATTACCGGTTTGTGAGGTCCGATGAGGTCTCGTCCACAAAGCTACGCTTTTCACAAAAGCCATGCTTTGATCACAAATGATCAACAAATGATCGGCAATACACAGCAGCACTCAGCATGCCACACTACCAAATTGGGAATATATCACTGATAACCTTCAACGACATAACCTCTGAGCTCGTACGTCTCAGAGAAGGGTGTTAAGCTAAGAGAATGAATCTCCGCCACCAAACAGAAATGTATTTGAAAGAAATCAGCTTTATATCTCAAAGTGTAGTGTCAGACATACAACCATACAAGTCTGTTCCGGGTTCGAACAGAACCGAAGGCACTTCGAAAGAAGCCCTTGCAAATCCGGATAATTTCTAATCACGTCCGGACTTCCCATCACAAAGGGCGCTAAAATCTCTATACCGGGGATCAGCCGATGCAAAGACAATCAATGGTAATCCTTTCGTTTTCGAAAGTATCTGGTCTTCACCCCCGGACTTCAAATGCTATCCATATACGTCGTATCAATATTCGGAATGGGTTATATGACACAAAGTCCTCTCCCGGCTAAACCGAATAGTGAGCGCAATATTTGAAAACATATGGATATTGGGATTTCAGTTAAGTCACAACTTATTACCCAAAACTTTCCTTTAAATGGTTTAAACACATTACCAATTTAATCTTTTACAAAAAGATTCATCTCACAAAGTTCACCCAGTTTCACAAAGACTATTCATAGATTTCCATTTCAATTTGGATTAACTCGTCCAATCTTTAAAACAAAGATTTAATTGATAGCTTTCAAAACAATTCCATTTCAAACTTTTATAAAAAAAGGTACACCTTTCTAATTTCAAAACAAAGTTTAACAACCTTTCACAAATATTCATTCATAATTCGGAAAACCATTTTCCTTTCAAACTTGAAATTCTTTTGACACAAATTGGAAATTCATTCCTTATATGAAAGCTTTTATTATTTGAAAACAAATAGTTTTCATTTCGGAAAATCTGATTCATTTATACGAGTTAAAGTCCTTGGGTTAAATTCAAATTCTCAAACCATACTTTTAAAATGGTTTAAATTCATATAAACACATTTATAACATCTTTAACCATAATTTCCAAACATAGAATTCAATTCCAAATTTTGAATTCAAATTCAAATTAAATTATTTAAATTGGAAGCTTTACCAAGTCATTCAAAATAACTTTTCTCTTTGAAACTTCTTTCCAAAAGCTTTAACATTTAACCCAAATTCATCTCCAAAATCAATTGAAATTAAAATTTCAATTTCAAAAACATTAAATTTAAATCATCTGTGACTTAACTGATTTCCTCGTGAAATCCATATTTGTGTATGTAAGAGTGTAGTCTAGGGGTTTAACACAGTAGTGCAACATCAATAAATCATCACAGATCAAAATACAGAAATATAGTTGATAAGCGGTATAACTATAACGCTTATCTTTTCATTCACAGATCACAGATCATAGATCATAGATATATATATATATATATAAATTACAGATAATAAATTGCATTCATCCCAGAGAAACAGATCACAACACAAATAAAAATATATCACACAGCATCACAGATCAGGGAATAATTCAACCATTCAGTCAGGTCCAAACATTCACAAATAAACTTATTAATCAACTGATTAATTTAAATCAGATGTATAATTAGGAATGAATTATTAATCTGGATTAACCATCATAGTTAATTACAAATTATTTGAAAGAAATCTCCCTTTCAAATTCATTGGTTAACCTTAAATTATTAACAAACCAATCTTAATTAACGAATCAATTAATCTTTAATTATTAAATAAATCTTAATTAATCACCATTATTAATTAATCCTTTAATTATTAACCAATAATTCTACTCAAATTTCAAATTATTATTCAATTTATTACATCCAGCAATTATCTATTAATTACTTTCCTAAGTAATTATATTTCCAAAAATTTCAAGTGATTATTCTGACTTAATTAACTTAAGTAATTAACATGAACAAATTCAATTAACTCAATTAATTACACTGAATAATTAATTCCTTAATTACTTCCATTAAGTAATTATACTTAAATAATTTCACAAATGATTACCTCTAATTAATTAATATAATTAATTATTAAAATTAATCACATTAACTAATTATTTAAATAATCTTAGTTAATGACCTTCATTAACTAATAACAATTCTTTAATTACTTTGCTAAAGAAATTACTTACATTAATCATTATTAATCAAAATTGATTAATTATTAATAACTCATTGATCAAAAGAGTAAAAATCAAATTTTCTTTTGACTTCACATATTTAAAGTATACCTTTACATTTAAACTTATTTAAACATTTAAAGTTATAAAACTTTATTTAATTTAAAAAAAATCTAGAATTCCACTTCAGATTTCAGTCCAGGTTTAAACTTCGATTTTTTTTACTTTGCTTAAATTCTTTCTTACAATTCAAATTCCATTTTAAAATTCAAATCTCCTTTTCAACACTTAAACATTTTTAAGTATTTAAACAATCTAAATTTAAAAAAACTTGATTTGTTCCCAAACTAAACTTGAACTTATATTTAAACTTAAATTTAAAACTCAGTTCAAACTTTAATTTATGAAATTTAAATACAGTTTTAATCCCAGAAACCAAATCAGGTTTGAAACCTGAAACCAAAATTTTGACCCGAGCCTCACCAGCCTCTACTTCGAGTCCAACGTCCAGAATCTCGAGTACAACTTCGAGTAAATTACTCTGCCTCATTCCAACTACCCAGGCTTTTCCAACTTCCAGACAAGTGCACCGTGCACATGCACCGCCCATCCACCAATCTCCGACCAACCATGATGACTTAAACAAGTCATCGATCACCATCACATCTCATATCGATCAACAGAACCATTGATTCCCTTCGAAATCAAATTCAGGCCTTCGAACCCAAAACTAGAGCATAGACAAAACCTGGAAACAACCCGCCTCCTCATCTCCGACCACCAGAAGACCAGTGCTTCCGGCCACGACTCCGTCACACACCCCGCTATTACCTCCCAGAAGTTCTTACAGCTGGATGCACGAGAGAAGACACTTCGATCAATTTCCCAACCCCTCAAAAATTAGGGTAAAAAATGAAATTTCTTTGCCGCTGTCGCCTCGATGCTCGAGAGGGTCTCCGACTATTTGCCCAACATCGCAGATCAGTCACCTAGCCTCAGCCCAAACCCTGACCACGATATAGCCTCCCACCATCTGAATTTGGTCGAAACCCATTTACAGTTCAACTCAAAACTGCTCTTTACATATTTAGTGAAAAATCAAAATTCTTGTTTTAAAAATCATATTTTTTAAATGGTGATCCCAATTATATACTTGATTCAATAATCTATTACATTTGATTTTATCATGTATAAACCAATTCATCTGTACTATGATGTTTTCGAGCTATCTTTAACTTATTTTACTGAAAATAAATTTTCAACTCAAATTTATAATCACACAACATAGTAAGTTTAAATCTTTCAGCCTAACAATGATCAAAAGATTTGATTTGTGGGTTTTGATCGAGCCTTGATACTTTGAACCAAAGAAACAAAGGTGATTTCAATATATACAGGCATATACACATACACATATTTATAACACAGAGAAAATCCAGATATATGCATAAACAAAGTAACCTAAGTCTCAGACTTCACAGGCAACAGATAAATATATATATATATACACTTAGCTTTAATTTAAATTGTTTACTCACATTGTTTCCAGAGATAAACAGAGCCTGCTGCTTGAATGAGGTTTGAACTTTGCTTGCTTTGAAATCATTTCTTCAATCTTCTAGTTGTATTGATTGTTTGATGTTTTAAGTTGAATTGTTGATCACTTCAGGTTTGCTTAGTTTTTTTAAATGATCGAACTGAGGAAAAGAAGCTCCCAAGATGATATGTATAAAGTTGAATTTATAGGTGATATTATTTGTACAAGGTAATATTATTTTGTACCATCATCAAAGATATTTTTCCATTTTGGAGGCTGATGATAATGTTTGCGATGGCTAACATTAATTAGCTTTGTACAAACTCATATATTTTTTCATTTTGTTTGTACAAATATGAGATATTTTCTTTGGCTTCCTTTGCAAGCTTCATTTACATGCATATTCACTTGTTTCATAATATCATTCTTATCTCATCCAATTGATTTGTTTACATACTTTATAATGTAAATGAACTTCTATTTTATTTTATTTTTCTATCCAACTTTAATACTTGTTTTGTATTCTATATATATATATATTTATTTTTGTAGTATATTTTTGTTTGTATTACTTTGTATTAACTTTTAACAAAATGTTAAGATTTATTCTAGTATATCTACTTTATATTGTATAAAACTGTATATATTTATTTTTGTAATATTGAGGAATTTCTATATTTAATATGTTGTTAAAATTTGAGCTAAGGTTTCATGCATTTATTATCTTATATTTATTTATATCTCTATTTTAAATATTTATTATTATTATTTTACTTTAATATTTTTCCTATTTTAACTTAAAATTTAAATTCAATATATATATATATAAATTCAAATTTACCCATATATGCATATATACATATATATTCACATATATACATATATATATAATATTTAAATTTTAAATGATTTAACATAGAATTTATTGGAACTCGGGGAAACTCGTATCAATTTACAATTAATTTTACAATTTTAATTCAAAAACTTAATTAATTATCAATTTAAATTTATATAAAATCCAAGGTCGTTACAGGATGCTACTTTTCTCAACGGGTGTAGCCATTGAGAATTCGGCTATAAATAAGGAGGAAACCTGATCACTTTCATCACTCAATTAATTCCGAATTTTCTCTTCTTCCTCTTCGTTTTTTAATATCTACAATCTGTGCGCTTTTACATATCACACAGAAGATCATACACATCACGATCTTGAGCAGATCACGTCTGTTGTATCTTAGGAGACTTTGAATAAAGTCTTAGGGAAATTGTTACGACAAGCCTCAGACGTAATTTCCTTCTTCAACCGGTTAGATATATATTTATATATATATATATATATCCTTTTCTTTCTACGTTGTACTATTTCATTAAATAGTATAATGTTTGATTTAACACTATAGTTATTATTGCTATAGTTGTTAGTTTGTTGTAATTAATTACAACATACTTATTGTTAAATTAACTAATACAGATTCCAAAGTAGTGGAAATCTAAGTTGTAATCTTGTGAGACAAGTTTATTATTGATTAGTCTCTGTTTTGGTATACTAGACGTATAACATCTTAAGACTTTCCTGTTTTCACTAAAACAGAGATGGCAACAGTAGAGCTCTCAACAAAGGCTACTACACACAACAGGCCCGATCCTTTTAAAGGAGATGGTGACGACTTTTTAAAATGGCAGAATCATATGTTATTTTATCTCACCGCACTCGGTCTGCAACGGTATCTCGACGAGGAGGAACCGATTCCTGCACCAGGTAAGGAATCAGATGTTGATACGTGGAAGCATTCTGATTTTCTATACAGAAACTATATTCTGAATTGTCTCGACAAGGTGCTATACAAAGTATATCAACCTCTAAAGATAGCAAAAGCACTCTGGAATGCACTTGCCATGAAGTACAAGACGCAGAATATCAGTCTTAAGAAATTCATTGTAGACAAATTCATGGACTACAAGATGGTTGACTCCAAACTGGTGACTGCTCAACTGCATGAACTACAAATCATCATTCATGAACTCGAAGCGGAAGGTCATAAGGTTGGAGAATTGTTTTTGGTTGAAGCCATCACGGGAAAACTGTCGCCGTCATGGAGAGACTACCGCAACTATCTAAAGCATAAAAAGAAAGAGATTTCTATGCAGGACCTCATCGTACGATTAAAGATTGAGGCAGATAACCGTGGAATTACCAAACAAAGCGAGGAGGCGTTGGTAACAGAAGGGTCGAAGAACAAGAATAAAGGCCACTTCAACAAAAAGAAGAACTTCTCAAAGAAGAGGAAAGCTCCTGAAAACAAACCCAAAGATAATAAAACCAAGAAGTTTAATGGCGAATGTTGGGTTTGTGGCAAAATGGGACATGCCGCCGGAGATTGCAGACACAAGAAGGAACGCAACTCAGAGGCAAATATAGTTGACAACATGGAAGTGGACGAGTCCAATTTTTCAGCAGTTATATCTGAATGCAATTTGGTTCAGAATCTTAACCAATGGTGGGTGGACACAGGAGCTACTCGTCATGTCTGCTCTGATAAATCCATGTTTTCTACATATCAGAAATTCGATCAGAAAGAAAAACTCTACATGGGTAATTCTGCTGTTTCCATGATCGAAGGCAGTGGCACAGTAATCCTCAAGTTTACTTCTGGAAAATCTGTCAAGTTGAATGACGTGCTCCACGTTCCAGACATACGCAAGAATCTGATCTCTGGTTCAGTACTATCAAAGAAAGGATTCAAAATGGTGTTCGAGTCAGACAAGATGGTTCTGTCCAAAGCTGGAATGTATATCGGTAGGGGATATTTATGTGATGGCCTATTTAAGGCAAATGTAGCCGTTATCGGCAATAAAACTATGTATTCTGATTGTGTTATTAATAAAATTGAAGTTTCTTACTTGCTTGAGCACGAAATTTTACTATGGCATGATAGATTGGGACACATAAATTTCCGAAAAATGAAAACATTATCAAACTTGGGATTAACTCCGAAATTCCAAGTAGATAAGAACTACAAATGTGAGACATGTGTAGAAGCAAAAATGGTTAAAAAACAATTTCAATCTGTTGATAGAAGCACCGAACCACTAGGTTTGGTTCATACAGATTTATGTGATTTTAAATCATTACCTACAAGAGGTGGGAAAAAGTACTTTATCACGTTTATTGACGATTATACGCGATATTGCTATGTATATCTTTTGAATAGTAAAGATGAAGCAATTACATCATTTATAAAGTACAAGGCTGAGGTAGAAAATCAGTTAAATAAAAAGATCAAGATATTAAGATCTGATCGAGGTGGAGAATATAAATCACCATTTGAACAGTTCTGTGCGAAAATGGTATAATTCATCAAACAACAGCTCCATATTCACCACAACAAAATGGTGTAGCCGAGAGGAAGAACAGAACGTTAAAAGACATGATTAATGCCATGCTTTTAACCTCTGGTCTACCGACGAACTTGTGGGGGGAAGCCTTAAATATGTCTAATCACATATTAAACAAAGTCCCTCACAATAAAACAGGAACAATTCCATATGAGTTATGGAAAGGACACAAACCAAGTTTTAAATACCTCAATGTGTGGGGGTGCTTGGCAAAAGTTCCAGTTCCGCCTCCCAAGAAAGTCAAACTTGGACCAAAAACAGTAGATTGTTACTATCTAGGGCCAGCCCAAAATAGTAGTGCCTACAGATTTTTGGTATTCAAGTCTGATATAGCTGATATTCATGTAAATACAATCATGGAATCTAGAGATGCCTCATCCTTTGAAGACGTGTTTCCGCACAAAAGGAATGAAGGGAATAATGTCCCTAAAAGGACAAGAGAAGAATTAAGCAATTCACATGAAGATGAAACTCATCATGAGATTGAGGAAGTCGAACCAAGAAGAAGCGTAAGGGCTAGGACTTCCAAGACATTTGGTTCGGATTTTTTCACATATGTGTTAGAACACGAACCTCAAACGTACAAGGAAGCAATGTCATCTTCTGAATCTTCATGTTGGAAAGAAGCAATCCAAAGTGAAATTGATTCAATTCTAAGTAATAAAACTTGGGAAATTGTTGATATTCCACCTGGAATAAAACCTATTGGCTGTAAATGGATTTTCAAGAAGAAAATGAAAGCAGATGGCTCTATCGACAAGTATAAAGCCAGATTAGTAGCCAAAGGATATCGTCAAAAAGAAGGAGTAGACTTCTTTGATACATATTCGCCGGTAACACGAATAACCTCTATAAGAATGCTAATAGCAATTGCATCGATCTATAATCTAGAAATTCATCAAATTGATGTAAAGACAACATTCTTAAATGGAGATCTCGATGAGGAGATCTACATGGAGCATCCTGAAGGTTTTGTTTCCAAAGGAAATGAAAACAAAGTCTGTAGATTAGTAAAATCATTGTACGGACTAAAACAAGCTCCAAAACAATGGCATGCAAAATTTGATAGTGTCATGATGAGAAATGGTTTTCGTATAAATGAATTCGATAAGTCTGTTTATTATAAACAAATTGGACAATCATATGTGATGATTTGTTTATATGTAGATGATATGTTAATATTTGGTCCAAATACTCAGATAATAGAAACCATAAAAAAGATGTTAATTAGCAATTTCGATATGAAAGACTTAGGAGTTGCAGACGTTATTTTGGGAACCAAAATAATAAGAACACCTAATGGAATTGAATTATCTCAGTCACACTATGTAGACAAAGTGATTGAAAATTTTCAAAATTTTGGAATTAAAGGAGTAAGAACACCTTTTAATCCATCAGAAGTACTGCATAAAAACACTAATGACAGTGTAATGCAACTGGAATACTCTCGTGTAATAGGATGTCTCATGTATCTCATGAATTGCACAAGACCAAATATAGCTTATGTAGTAAGTCGACTGAGCAGGTATACAAGCAATCCAGGAAAGGAACACTGGAAAACACTAATGAGAGTGCTTGGATATTTGAAAAATACCACAAATTATTCCTTACATTATGGAAAATATCCTGCCGTCTTAGAAGGATATAGTGATGCAAACTGGATTGTTGATTCAGAGGAATCAAAATCAACGAGTGTTTATGTATTTACCTTAGCAGGGGCAGCAGTGTCATGGAAATCTACTAAACAAACATGCATAGCTCGATCCACTATGGAATCGGAGTTCATCACTTTAGATAAAGCAGGCGAAGAAGCAGAATGGCTTCGTCATTTTTTAGAAGATATTCCATTTTGGCCTAAACCTGTACCGGCCATATGCATACACTGTGATAAACAAGCAGCATTAAGCAGAGCGCAAAACTTTGTGTATAATGGAAAGTCACGACACATTCGTCGACGCCATAACACAGTTAGGCAGTTACTCTCAAATGGAACTATTTCCATATATTATGTGCGAACAAATGATAACCTAGCGGATCCATTTACTAAAGGTTTATCAAGAGAGAAAATTAACTGCGCATCGAGGGGAATGGGTTTAAAAGCCTAAACCACCAAGAGATACGGAAACCTATCCTAGCGACTGGAGATCTCACGGACTAAGATCAATAGGCAAACCAGTTCTGAGTAACTCAAGACGTAATGCATTTGCTTGGACATAGTCCAAAGTCCATTCCTATGGTGCACAATATAAATGCATGCCTACAGAAGTATTTAAAGGTTAATACTATATTTTTTAATGATGACCATATCTTGAATATAACAAGTGGGGTATATGTAGGATACTCTTAATGGTTGCGATCACCTATGTTAGTGTGAGCTGGGTCGGCTCTATGAGAATATTAAAAGCTTTTATTCCCTAAAAACACTCGCAGAGCCAAAAATTGTTCAGGACCAAAATGAACACAACCAAGAGATTGGATGTGAAGGGAAATAATGCTTTGTAAAGCTTATTGTCTGGTTATACAATAACAGATGACGGTTCAAGATGAAATAATTCACTGATTAACCAAGTATATCCGATAAGTTTTAACTAGGGAAAGTTCAAAGTGAAATATCTACTTATCCTCGATATAGCATTATTTTCATATGAACTGTGTGATATTACACTTTGTGTGAGGGAGACATATATCGTCATTCATGTGGGAGACTGTTAGAATTCTCAAAAAATGGTGAATGGGATATGTCCCACATCGCCAAAAATATGTTTATTTTCTGGTTTATATAGTATACTCTCAATCTCTATATTGGCCCTTAGGGTCAGGTAATTTTGTGCGAGGGGGAGGACCTATATGGCCATGGACTAACACACGCGCGCGCCGCCGCCGCCTGCCCGTTCGACCGACCGGACCGGCTGCGGGTCCAATAAGAGTTGACCGTGTTATATTTTTGATGTACACAAGTGAACAGTTTTCTACTATTTAAATTCAAAATGAAGCGACTACTGGATTGGACGCGACTGTTGCAAACCGCAACATTTTTCGGCCGTTGCAAATGAAGAGACGCGACTGTTGCAAACCGCAACAGTTTTCGGCCGTTGCAAACGAAGAGGTGCGACTGTTGCAAACAGCGATAGTTCTCGACCGTTGCAAAACGAAGAGGCGCGACTGTTGCAAACAGCGACAGTTTTCGACCGTTGCAAAACGAAGAGGCGCGACTGTTGTGAACAGTAATGCTTTTTGGCGTTGCAAATGAATGGATGCTACTTTTCTCAACGGGTGTAGCCATTGGAAATTCGGCTATAAATAAGGAGGAAACTTGATCACTTTCCTCACTCAATTAATTCCGAATTTTCTCTTCTTCCTCTTCGTTTCTTAATATCTACAATTCGTGCGCTTTTACATATCACACAGAAAATCACACACATCACGATCTCGAGCAGATCACGTCTGTTGTATCTTGGGAGACTTTGAATAAAGTCTTAAGGAAATTGTTACGACAAGCCTCAGACGTAATTTCCTTCTTCAACCAGTTAGATATATATATATATATCATTTTCTTTCTGCGTTGTACTATTTCATTAAATAGTATAACGTTTGATTTAACACTATAGGTATTATTGCTACAGTTGTTAGTTTGTTGTTGTAATTAATTACAACATACTTATTGTTAAAATAACCAATACAGATTCCAAAGTAGTGGAAATCTGAGTTGTAATCTTGTGAGACAAGTTTATTATTGATTAGTTTCTGTTTTGGTATACTAGACGTATAACAGAACCTACATATATAGTCTATGCTGAATAAAAAATATGTTTTGTGCCCTTATCCTAAACTCCATTTTATCCTCAAGTACACCGATCGTATTGCCTTTAAACACGTACATCATCTTATCATCAAGAATATTTAATGACCAACCACCCATTGCACTGTCAAATCCTATACAAAGCACGGTCACATGATCACCTACCGCCTTAGTCACACAATCCACATCTGAAGCACTAACCGTGCTATCTCCATTCTTCCCATTGTCACCAACAGTATCTACAACTGAGGCATTATATGCAATATCACCAACTGCCTTAACCATATAATCACCAACATTATCCTCTACATTATAGCCTACTGCCTTAACCATATAATCACCAACAATATCCACATCTGTAGCATTAGTCACATTATCTCCTACTGCCTTAACCACATAATCACCGGCATTATCCACCGTGGTAACATTGATCACATCAGCAACATTAGCCACCTAGGTACAAGTAACAATAACAGGAGGTTTGACCCCAAAAACCTCTCTGACCACCTTAGAATCATAAACAGTGCTGGTAACGTCCACTTCCCTATCGATACCACTACCACCATAATCGATCCCAGTTGTATTAACCTCATTAACCTTTGCAAAGTTGAGAGAATTGATGTATGACCCTGTTTCATTCTCTGGGGTGATATTTGCAGAATCCTCAGTAACAAAAACATTGCTCTAACCATCACAACATGAAGCATTGCCCATATTCATCTTCCATGCATCATTTTTCTACTCTGAAATATTAACCACGGTGCTCACTTCAAGTAACAATTTTGTGTCTTCAACACCCCCTGATTCGGTAGCCAGTCCTCCTTCATCACCTAACACCCCAGTCACGCTACCAAATCAGAGGCCATGCTCCGACACTCTATCTTTTCAACCTTAAGAGATTCGAAACCCAAACATTCCTCAACTGACCGAAACTGAGTTTACCACAACTCTTTACCATATTCTGTTGAAATGTGATTCAAACCTTCTGTGCACGTGTGGAATTGCAAGATTTAAATAAATAGACTTAGTAAAAATTTGTTGCTATTATTTAGCATATGCAGTACTAAGTTAGTGGTGAGTGGGACCTTGCTCTACAAGCTCACGATCCTAGTTTATAGCCTTCAATTATGTTGTTCCGTGTCTATTTAATGTACTTTGTATTTTCTTTTCAATGAATGAGAACGCAGCGGTTATTGTCCAACATCTCTGTTATTTTTAGTTATCTCCATTACTCTCTTTCTCTCTCTCAAATGATCCTTAAGGCTTGTGAGGTTAACAAAAATTGTGAGTGTTCTTCCAATGTCTAGTTTAAACAATTTTTCAATTTCCATTCCTCTATTCAAAGGAGAAAATTATCAATCATGGGCTATCAAAATGAAATCATATCTTAAAGCTTTAAGTTTATGGGATGTCATTGAGAGTGATATTGATCCCACTCCTCTTCCACAAAATCCAACAGCCACCCAAGTCAAAAAATATGACGAAGAAATGGCGAGAAAGCCAAGGGCACTTTCGTGTCTACATGGGGCCGTGTCGAAAGAATTTTTCACAACTATTATGGGTTGTGAATCTCCCAAAGAAGCATGAGAGAAAATCAAAGAGGAGTATGAAGGAAATCACCAAACAAAATTATTG
Organism: Allium fistulosum; assembly: GCA_030737815.1. Classification (NCBI taxonomy): domain Eukaryota; kingdom Viridiplantae; phylum Streptophyta; class Magnoliopsida; order Asparagales; family Amaryllidaceae; genus Allium; species Allium fistulosum. The sequence continues at coordinate 913,956,172 of CM060907.1, read as the reverse complement.
CAAATTTTGAATCTTAAGAGGGAGTTTGAAATAATGGGAATGAAAAGTAATGAAGGTGTTAAGGAGTATGGGAGTCGGTTGATGTCCGTTGTAAACCAAATCAAGATACTTGGTGGAGAATTTACTAGCCAAAGGGTGGTGGACAAACTTCTTGTCACTCTTCCGGAAAAGTATGAAGGTAAAATTTCTTCACTTGAAGATACTAAAGCTTTGTCTAAGTTAACATTTTCAGAATTGATCAATTCACTCCATGCGGTGGATCAAAGGAGGGCCATGAGAAATGAAGACGGTGAAAACAATAGTGAAAAAGCTCTTATAGCAAAGTTTTCTAATCAAAAGATGAAAGGCAAATCCCTCCAATGCAACAATTGTCACAAAATTGGTCATGAAGAAAATGATTGTTGGCATAAGGGAAAACCTAAGTGTTTCAAGTGTCAAAAATTTGGGCATATGTCAAGGAATTGTAGGTTCAAAGACGAAGAGCAAGAGATCATGGCACAAGTGGCTGTGTAAGAAAATTTATTTTAGAGTTGTGGGTGAGAAGTGCACCATGGAGAGAAGTGCTCCAATATTCAAAGAGTAGAGTTGATGAGAAGTGCGTCAACAATTGAAGATGATGAGATGTGCATCACAAATCGAAGAGAAGTGCTTCGTTTATTATCATAACAACTTTGAATCAAGGGAAGGTGTTGAAATGTGATTCAAACCTTCTGTGCACGTGTGGAATTGCAAGATTTAAATAAATAGACTTAGTAAAAATCTGTTGCTATTGTTTAGCATATGCAGTACTAAGTTAGTGGTGAGTGGGACCTTGCTCTACAAGCTCATGATCCTAGTTTATAGCCTTCAATTATGTTGTTTCGTGTCTATTTAATGTACTTTGTATTTCATTTTCAATGAATGAGAACGCAGTGGTTATTGTCCAACATCTCCGTTATTTTTAGTTATCTCCATTACTCTCTTTCCCTCTCTCAAAATTTCAACATATTCAGCCTCTTCAGCGTTGAGGTTTAAATAGCTCAAAGCATCAAACATATTGTTTGTATGGATTTCAATACATTTTTTGGATTTCGGCTTGGCCTTAAACTTGCTAGCAGGAATAAAGATAGAAATTGAATTATTACCTATGTTGTTTGGAGCAGGTGGAGCATGAGCATCAGATTGTAGGTTATTGTGTGAATAATGTTCCAAGAATGTATCAACGATCCTCGGCGGCACTGCAAACGAGTAACATGCCACCATGTCTGGGTCCAAGAACAATGCATCTGGATTGAACGGTGGTGCAACGTCTGAACGGATGAAATCATAGGCTCTCATTAAAGGGCGGTTTCCTAACTTAAAGATAAACTGATGACTGTTTTTTGCTGCTTGCTGTTATGTCAGTTCGAAGTTGACTAGAGGCCATTGCAAAGGCATTGAATGATGTCAACAGAGCTTCCAGTTTTGTGAGCTGTCGAAGAACAGAGCTTCCAGTTTTGTGAGCTGTCGAAGTGGCAACGATGTACGGATATGAGTTTGCAGTTGAAAAAATTCAATAAAGAAGTTTAACTAAAGGTCTTTAAAGGGTCTGGATGCAGCATTCGGAGGAGATCTTATGCTCGATGATGAAGAGTTCTGTTGACATCAATCAATGATAAAGACTGCTGAAGGTTCTGTAAGGCACAGACGACCTATTTGTGGCCTAGCTAGCCATAATAAAAACATCTAATTGGGCCTCGGCAAGCTGCTGCGAGGTGCCATGTTGCACCACATCTAAAACAAAGAGGGCGATGAGATTGGCACCGGATCTAGGGAAGATTCAACATTTTTGATGATTTTGGGTTATGGGAGTGTAGACTCGGCTTTAGGGCTTCAGCAAACGTTCGAGGAGGAGGGGATTCTGAAGGATCGAAAGAAAATTTTGGGGGTCACCGATGGAGATAGGATTGTAAGGGGAAGAAGATGGGTAACAGTCAAAAACAATAGTTTCCATTTTGGTGCTGCTTTGAATATTATAAATTGTAAAATTATAAATTGCTCGAATTAATTTCAAACCAACTCTACAATGGAGAGCATTTTAATACAGTCGATGCGTAATAAACTGCATCTCAAACGGACTCATTGAATAAATTATTAATTTTAGAAATTTAAAAAATTCAAATTTTACTTCATTAAACATAATTAATTAACATATTCAAATTTTACTTAATTAAACATATTTTTATCCATTCCAACTGGGAAAATGCCTGTTACCATTTCCCATGCCTCAGACGCATCCGAGGCGTTGGAATGATAACAGGGAAAAAATTACTATGAACAGACCATTAATATTTTTGAGAGGAAATGGAAAAAACACTAGGCGAAAAGGGAAATTATAAAATATTATCGGATGGCTTGAGTGGAAAATTTCATGTAAATTGGTAAGAATTCAGATTTGAGCTAAGAATTAATAACAATGGACCCATATTCTGTTATATATATATATATATATATATATAATAAAATAGATTCGTAGAAATTCATTTATTTGCTATTAAGTCTTTAAAATTATTTTTTAAGAACCAACTCTTTTCAAATCTAAAATTTGTATTTCCAATATTTTGGTTAGTACAAGATAGGATAATTGAGCTATGATCTGAATAGATATTCAAAGTACAATAACCTTACAAATAGGGAATTTGTCTTCTACTTCATCACTAGTAAAAAAATATCTATCTAAAAGTGTCATCGATGGATCCTCTTTGCCATTAAACCAAGTAAATTGTCTATTACTTAATTTCATCTCAATTAAGTGACAATCAACAATAAATTAATCAAACTCCTCCATGGCAATAAAATCTCCTTCCCTATGGGATCTTTATTCTAAAAATCTAGTTATATTAAACTCTCCACCCATCACCCATGGACCTGGAGCATGTGATTTGAACTCAAGACACTCACTCCATAGAACCCTATGGTCTATGTTAAAATTAAGTCCATAACATTAGTAATATTTAGTAATGAGCCATCACTAATATCGGTAAAATTAAGATGCATCGAATGAGCTTTAACAATAGATTGCAAAAGCCTAACACAATGTTCTTTCCAATCCATTATTAATCCTCTTGCACAACCCCTAACTGGAAGATAAACCCAATGATTTATATAAAGACTCCTAAACTCTTATAAAGACGATAATGAGGATGCTATATTTTTGTTTCTTGAAATAATACAACATCAATGTTATCGTTTTTGAAAAAAGATTTGAGTTTACTACAATTACTTAAATCATGTAAACCTCTAACATTCCTATTAATGTATATCATAATCCAATGTTCTAATCTATTCTAATTCCTTACTCTTAATATATTCAGTGTTTATTTGAATATCATCAAAAATAAATCCAAATTTTTTAGCTAAATATCGCATATCACTAGTGGATAAACTATTAAATGCAAAAGGACTGTATGTACTACTCAAAAGAAAATCCATACATGAACTAGAGCTATTAGAAGCTTTGGTGGGTGCCCTATGAAGAAGAGCACTCCTCCTCACCGATCCAAACACAGTCGAACTAGATCAAATCCCTCTAAGCACTGTAGAATCAGCCTCTCCACGCATTGAACAAGAGACTTCGGACATTCTAGTGACTGCTCTACCAGTATCCTCTCCCCTTCTCCTCGACATACTCAAACACACTTCCGAGTCTCCTCCATGATATGTAAAATCCACGGACCCCATATTCCAAATGCCACCTTTGCCATCATCACAACATTCATCATGTTTAAAGCCTATAGCATATGCATTATTCCTATCCATAACCTACATTTTGTGAAATACTAACTCATTATCATACCCGCAACCGTTCAAACTAGCCTGATCTATATCATCCATGTGACGTGTTAAACCTTTCAATCAGTCCTTGACATTTGTACATACTATTAACTGTTTTCTTTTTATATTTTCAATCTGACATGTCCTTTTCTCTAAAGCAACCGTGTTCAGACTATCAAGTACCCTTATTCCTCCAACTTAACCTCATTTTTTACATTATTCCAGTCAAATAACTCACTACCTTCAATTGTACACAACAATTCATCATCATGGTCGTACACCATCACCTCCTCATGGGCACTTCTTGAAGGAAACTTATCATCACTTTCATCTATTATATTTACTTTTGATTAAGTATAGACATCAAAACTAATGCATGCAAATATTCAACAACAAAATTAGTACCTATAGGTTTCACTCTTTCATTAGTGGTTTTAAGATTTTTTCCAAAAACCATATCAAATAACATAGGTTGTGCGTGCATAATTTTTGTATCACTATGCACATTTCCTATATCATCAACATAGAAACTGCCCTCTATATAATTGGAAATATCATCAACCATATCAACATACGAATGGGAAAGTCAAAAATTGAATCTTGGGAGAAGATGAAGAAATTGATGAAAGCAACGTTCTTACCTTACAATTACCAATCTCTGATGTATCAACGTTTGCAGAATTTGAGGCAGGACACAAAGACTGTTAATGATTATGCGGATGAGTTTTATCAGCTTATTGCGAGGAATGATATTATGGAAACGGAAGAGCAGCTGACATCTAGATTCATTGGGGGATTGAGAATGCAGATTCAGGATATGGTTAACATGTTTGATCCCAGATCTGTAGGGGAAGCACACCAAAAAGCGTTGGCTTGGGAGAAGCAGGGAAGACGAGGAGGTGGTGTGTTTACTAATTCCAACAATCAAGTGAAGGGCGTTAGTGGAGGTTCTCATGTTTCTAAACCTATCAGTAAACCAGTGGTGAAGGAGGCTGAGAAGGCAAAGGTTAACAACGGTTTCAAATGTTACAATTGTCAGGAATTGGGTCATAAAAGCAATGAGTGTCCAAAGCCAAAGAAGAGAACCATGATTGGAGAAGTTGAAGATGAGGATGCTGATGGAGAATATGCTAGTCCGGTTGAGGAGGATGAACAGGATATTGCGTCAGGACATGAAGGCTGTAATCTAATGCTGAGGAGATCGTGTTTGACACCGAAGCAGGAAGAAGCTAGTTGGTTGAGGAGTAATATCTTTCAGTCGACATGCACTATACTAGGAAAGGTGTGTAAATTTGTGATTGACGCCGGAAGCTGTGACAATATCATTTCAACCGAGGCTGTAACAAAGTTGAAGTTGAAGACAGAGAAGCATCCGAATCCATACAAGTTAGCATGGTTGAGAAAAGGAGGAGAGGTGAAAGTGGATAGACGAGTTTGTGTTCCATTCTCTATTGGGAAGAAATACAAAGACGAGATCTGGTGTGATGTAGTAGAGATGGATGTTTGTCACTTACTTTTGGGAAGACCCTGGCAGTATGATCGAGCAGTACAGCATGACGGTCGGACCAATAGCTACAGTTTTATGTTTGAAGGTACGAAGATTATCTTAGTTCCAAAGAAGAGACAACAAGGAGAAAGTAAGTCAGAAGAGATTGAAGAGCTAAAAACTTTATTATCTTTAAAAGAGTTTGTTAAGGAGGTTGAGGAAGAGCCGGAAGTATTTTTGTTGATTGGGCGAGAGAGCAGTGAAGAGGTTGAAATTCCAGAAGAAGCGATGCCAGTTTTGAAAGAATTTGAGGATGTATTTCCAGATGAGTTACCGAAGGAGTTACCGCCACTGAGAGACATTCAACATCAAATTGATCTGGTTCCGGGAGCAATATTGCCACATAGACCACATTATCGAATGAGTCCGAAGGAACATGAAGAGTTGAGGAGGCAGGTGGAAGAATTGCTTGAACAGGGGCGTGTGCAGGAGAGTTTAAGTCCTTGTGCTGTACCAGCTTTATTGGTACCCAAAAAGGATGGAACATGGAGGATGTGCATAGATAGTAGAGCATTGAATAAGATCACAGTCAAATACAGATTCCCGATGCCGAGGCTTGATGATTTATTGGATCAAATCAGCGGGTCCGTAATCTTTTCTAAGATTGATTTGAAGAGCGGTTATCATCAGATTCGCATTAGGCCAGGGGACGAATGGAAGACGACATTCAAGACAAGGGAAGGATTGTATGAATGGCTGGTAATGCCGTTTGGTCTATCGAATGCACCGAGTACATTCATGAGGGTGATGAATCAGATTTTTAGACCATACATTGGGAAATTTGTGGTGGTTTACTTTGATGATATTCTAATCTACAGTGCTAGTACAGAAGAGCATGTTCAGCATTCGAAGAAAGTGTTAATTATTCTTCGTGAAGAACAATTCTATGCTGCTACAAAGAAGTGTGTTTTTATGGCGAGGAGTGTTTTATTTCTGGGGTATGTTGTGTCGGAAGAAGGAATACAGGTTGACCAATGTAAAGTTGAAGCTATCAGAGATTGGCCGCAACCCAAGATGATAATGGAAATTCGTAGTTTTCACGGGTTGGCTTCATTTTATCGAAGGTTTATTCCACACTTTAGTAGTGTGATGGAGCCTGTGACTGATTGTATGAAGGGTAAACAGTTTGCATGGACGGAGGAAGCTGGGGTTGCTTTTGAGCGAATCAAAGGACTTTTGACGTCTGCACCAATTCTAGTATTACCAGACTTTCAGTTGTTGTTTGAACTACACACTGATGCATCCAAGGTTGGGATTGGAGGAGTGTTGAGTCAGAGGGGACGTTCGATTGCATATTTCAGTGAGAAGTTATCAGGAGCGAAGATGAGATATAGTACATATGATGTGGAATTCTATGCTGTTGTGCAAGCCATTAAACACTGGAGACATTATCTATTTCAGAAAGAGTTTGTTCTTTACACTGACCATGAGGCGTTGAAACATTTACAAGGGCAAGACAAGATTTCAGCGAGACATGCATCATGGATTGCATATCTGCAACAGTTTACGTTTGTTGTGAAACACAAATCGGGAGTGACGAATCATGTTGCGGATGCATTGAGTAGAAGAAATCACGTGTTGACTACAATGAAGGTCGAAGTGACAGGATTTGATGTGCTACCAGAATTATTTGTCAATGATCCTTACTTTGCAAAGTTTGTTGATAAAGTCAAGAAGGGAGAGACGGATGAGTTTTTGATGGTTGATGGTTTTCTGTTCAAAGGAAATCGATTATGCATACCTGATTGTAGTTTGAGAATGAAGATTGTAAAAGAGCTACATGAAGAAGGACATGTTGGGAGAGACCGTACATTACAATTGATTTCACAGTCTTACTTTTGGCCATCAATGAGGAAAGAAGTGGAAAGATTTGTAGAGCGATGTCATATCTGTCAGGTTTCGAAAGGAACTGCGACTAATGCTGGATTATATATGCCGTTACCGGTACCAACTAAACCCTGGGTTGATGTGAGTATGGACTTTGTGTTGGGGTTACCGAGAACACAGTGTGGTAATGATTCCATTTATGTGGTGGTTGATCGATGTTCGAAAATGGCACATTTTATTGCTTGTAAGAAGACGGCGGATGCTGTTCATGTTGCTCAGTTGTTTTTCAAAGAGATATACCGACTTCATGGATTGGCAGAATCGATTGTGTCGGACAGGGATACTCGTTTTTTGAGTCATTTTTGGCTAAGTTTGTGGAAGATGGTGGGAACGAAGTTGAACTTTAGCAGCGCTTATCATCCGCATACGGATGGACAAACCGAGGTCGTGAACAGATCGTTGGGAAATTTGTTGAGGTGTCTTGTGCAAGACAATCTGAAGAGTTGGGATGTGAAGTTATGTCAAGCAGAGTTTGCTCATAATCATGCGGTGAACCGTAGTACGGGTTTCAGTCCATTTCAGATAGTGTATTCAAGTTTGCCAAAGGGGCCGTTGGAATTAACGGGCATACCATAACCAAAGAAGACAGTTAAACTAGCTGCTGATTTTGTTGAAGGATTGACAGAGTGTCATAGAATCATTCAAGAACGATTGGAAAAGGCGAATGAGAAGTATAAACATTCTGCAGATCTGAAGCGAAGAAATGTTGAGTTTAATGAAGGAGATATGGTATATGCTGTGTTAACAAAGGATCGTTTTCCAATAGGCGCTTATAACAAATTGAAAGCCAGAAAAATTGGTCCTGTAGAAATCGTCAAACGGATTAATGAAAATGCTTATAAATTGAAGCTGCCGGAGGGTGTGTTTACGTCGGACGTATTCAATATTTAGCATCTCGTACCTTATCACGGGGATGAGCATATTGCGGGGGAGGAAAGTGCAAATTCGTGGACGAATTTCTTTCAACCAGGAGAGGATGATGCAGGCCAAGCTATAAGTTTCCAAGGCTTAAGTCGTGACCGACTTAACAAAGTTGAAGATGATGCAGGCCAAGTGTTAGGTCGTGAGCGACCTAACGAAAGCTTAAGTCGTTCAGAAAAGTTGAGTCGTGTACGACCTAAGATAATGGGAGCTCATAAGGAAATTCACGAAGAAGTGCTAAGTCGTGACCGACTTAAGGAAGCTATGAGTCGTGACCGACTTAATGGAAAACCAAGAGTTAACTTGTTTTTAGGTCGTGTGCGACCTAACGAGCTAAGGGGTAGGTCGCTGGAACGACCTAGCAAGATACAACTGGGAAATAGGTTGCCTGTACGACCTAACCGGGTGCTACGACCTAACAAGTCACGACCTATGCTAGGTCGCAGGAAACAGTCACGACCTTTGATAGGTCGCAGGAAACAAGAACGACTTAAGATAGGTCGCTGGGTGATCTGGAGAGATAAGTCGCACACTATAAGTCGCGAAGTCTTAAGTCGCGAGGACTTAGGTCGCAAGACTTAGGTCGCGCAGTTTTATGAAGCGCTCTTTTAAGTCGCTGATGAAGCCTGATGCCGTTGATTCTTATGCCGCTTTAATCCAGGCCATTGATTCTGCAAAGCCGCTTGAGATAGATCGCTAATGGAGTATAAGTCGTTTGTTTTAGGTCGCGTACGACCTAAGTTGAGTCGTGAGAAGTTGTTAGTTCGGCAACGACCTAAGTGATGTATTTTCTGTTGTAATTTCTGTTTGTTGATAAATCGTAAGTCGTGTACTGGGTAAGTCGTGAGTCAGAGGCTATAAGTCGGAAACGACTTAAGTGTTGTAATTTTTGTTTTTTCATGTGTTGTAACTTCTATAAATAGGCCGGTGGTGCCATTTGTAATAGTTTAGTTGATTTGAAATAAAACTCTTGTTTTGTTAGCTTTGTGCTTTCACCAAATTGGTAGTCGAGTGTAATCTCCTATCTCCACTCTCGGATAATCGAGTGCGCTCGATTCAACGACAGCTGAAGCCGATTCACGGAATCTAGCGCGCTAGATCAACGTGTGAAGAATCGCAGATCTTCGAACCCGGTATCGTGCGCGATCAACGAGTTCGGGATAGCTAGAATTCGGTATCTTCGGATCAACGAATTCGGGCATTTCAGTATTCATCAATCCATCGATTGCTACTTTCATCGATCTACATTGTTTTGATTAATCCGCTGCGTCAGACATCAAAACTAATGCATGCAAATATTCAACAACAAAATTAGTACCTATAGGTTTCACTCTTTCATTAGTGGTTTTAAGCATTAGATTTTTTCCAAAAACCATATCAAATAACATAGGTTGTGCGTGCATAATTTTTGTATCACTATGCACATTTCCTATATCATCAACATAGAAACTGCCCTCTATATTCTCTTCTTCCACAATGACCATATTCGACATAACATCATCAGCCTTGCCTCTATTAATAATAGTGCATTCGACAACTGCACCATTACACACATAAAAAAATTTAGTAATATCAAGATCATCTAGACAGTTTAACCCATCAAATCTATTTGAAATGGCAATCTCAAAACTTGGACCTCTAATAGCTTTTGTTACATGTTTGCTAATTTTAATATAATCTTGCATATCATTACTGCCTATATCCAAGACTTTTCTTGAACATCATTCTACATTAAAATGTTCTTATCCATAACAGTTGCATTATCTTAAAGTTGAATCGTTGACATACACTTCATTACAATATGATCAAACAGTAATGAGTTAGTAGTTGAAGATATACAGAAATGTTTCTCCATATTTCAGCATACATCAACAATCTTACCCAAAATACTATCTTTCAACCCAAAATTTGAGTAGTTTTCACTTTTAGAATTACCTTCATCAAAAACTCCGTTCGAAACACCAAATGCATTCTTATAATTTCTACCACTATTGACTGAATTGATAACATCAAAGTGTTTAAACAATTCCTCCAGTAATTCGATTCCATCATTCTTTTGTAACCACAAATGATCCAGCAGTATACATTCCTCCAGTATTTCAGCAGTAATCAGAGATACTTAATTGTTTTTGGCACATGTACCCAAAACTCTAGAATTCTTCATACATCGATCCTACTTGTGACGAAAATCTCTACATCTAAAACAACATATCGATTCATGATATTCTCTGGCGAAGTGAGAATCGTCTTCGCATCTAAAACAATGAGGCTTATCTTTTTGGTGTCAATCTAGTTTTTGAAAACATGCTTTTGGTAAGAGAATTGAGGAATTCTACCCAACGATTCTTTCACTACTTGTGCATAAGAATGGACCTGTGGATTAGGAATGATTAATCTTTAAGAGTGAAAATGAAAGGTAGTATAGCATAATTAGGAATTATGGAATCTTGAAGAAGAAGGGGGTGGAAAAGAAGTGTGTGAGTTTGTAGCTGCCATTTTTTGTTTTTTTTGCTGTAGTTGGAAAACATTGAAAAGGTCAAAAATGTAAGTTTGGTTTATTTTGTATTTTATGTTTTTAGTTTTCAACATTAATTACAAAATATAAGAAGAATGAAGGGAGATCGGAAGGGATGAACGGAAGATTGGAGGGGACCACGAAGTGGATGGAGGAACGACGGAAGGATGAATTGTTGCTCGTGCTTCCCTTTTTCTCAAAACACGAAAAATGAAAAAAAGTTGTTTTCTATTTTGTGTGTTAAATTCGTTTTCTAAAATGACCATTTTTCATAATATACATGCGTTGTTCGTATTTTTGTATGGACGAAAACTCAAAACTAAAAACGGTAAACCAAACATTGCCTAAATTTTTGAAGCATATGGAGAGTTCAACTGAAATTACATAAAACAACGCGATGATTGCCAAGGAGATAAATCAAAGAATATAGCTTCACCAAGCCTACTCTAGCCACTCCCTATATTAAAAAATGCATGGTTTGATATCAATATGAATTTTATAACTTGCTGGCTTAAGAGAAACAATGCCACTGTGATCTATGCAGTGGTTGATAGGTTATCAAAATATGCCCATTTCTTTGCACTTTAACACCCCTACACCGCAAAAAAAGTCCAAAATATTTTTTGATGTAATTTTAATTTGCATAGTATGGTATGCCCAAAATAATCATAAGTGATAAGGATTCATTATTTTTGAGCACATTTTGGCAAGAATTATTTACTTTATTGGGATGTACACTCAAATATAACTCAAGATACCGTCCCAAGCAGATGGCTACTCAAAAATCACAAATAAATTTCTTCTTAGCTGCTTTGTTTTCCATAAGCATATTGAGTAGTGCAAATGGTTAACAGGGGCTGAGTTTTGGTACAAAGCATCATGGAAAAAATCGGCTAAATTAATTGAAATTCTCTATATGATAGACAACTGCCTAAACTACTTTCATATGTTCCATACACTGCTAAAGAATAAGAAGTTAAAGAGCAATTATTCTTTAGAGACATAACTCTAAAATTCTTGAAGAACATCCTTAACTTATCTCAAGAAAAAATGCAAAAATTTGCAAATAACGGAAGGATAGAAAGATAATTTAAGGTGAATGATTGGGTTTACTTAAAGCTGTTGGGGGTAAACTCACACAAATAACTGTAGATCAACCAAAATGCATGCGGAAGCAATAAGACTATGTTGTAGTGTGATAAAACAAACAGCAACAAAAGAATTTAAACAACAAATCATATAATAAGAAGAAATAAATAGAGAGTTCACACACGGATTTATAGTGGTTCCACTACCACGAGATAGTGTACATCCACTTTGGGGAGATGAGATTTTATTACTTTCTAAAAAAATTACAAGGTTGATAGCGGAGTCTACGAAGAAGAATAAGAAATACATCTTGAGAGGATGGGTCTAGTATCTAAAGAATGACTATCTTTATATAGAGATTATTATTTAGGATTGAAGCAACCGATTTATGGTTCTAAATCAATGCCTCATCAATTCTCCTATTCATATGAGAAATATTTACTCATTTGATTTTTCAGTTTCCTCCAATTTGCACATGCTTGATAAGGTGCCTTTTTTAATCAACTGATTTGGGAATTAATTGATTGCTTCATTCTTCGAAAAATAATTTTCCTTCTCATGTAGATAATTCATTGCTTTCTTTAATGCTATTAAAGAGGCAATAATTTGAGTCATTTTCTCAAATAGCGTCCAAATCTTTTGTAATTGGAAATATTATATCACCGAAATCAATAATATCTTCCAAATCTTCTATGTATGGAAATATTGTACCTTCGAAATATAAAAATCTCCACCTTGATACTATGTTTTCATCCAAACCTACCAACTCCACCTACATCCTCTTACTGCAAGCAATTCTCGGATAAGACATCATGGATACTTACCCAATGAGCATTGGCATGGCCGTCACCCATTGTGCTTTATCAATGAAGCGCGGCAAGGTCACCGATCGACAACAAAGTGATGAAAGTACCCTCTCCATGTTAGACCTATCAATCTCCACAATGAAAACAAACATCTCCATCTACCGAATCACTCTCCCCATGTGCCATCAAGTGGCCACTAGCACTTCAGCAAACAAATAAAGTTTGAGCAATGACTAAACTTTGCAGCATGCAAGGACTTAGTGAACATGTCTGTCCGAATACACTTATCCTAGTGTTCACCCGACCATTTGTCAATCTTACAGTTTTGCTAGGCTTACTAAGAATCTAAAGGCTCTACAGGCCAACCTAAAACTATCTTATCTTTATGTATTCCTTTCAATGCATAAACCTACTTTTAGTCTTGCCCTTGACAAGGTCCTATGCACTAAAATTTTGGACATATTAGCTAGGGGCTAACAGTTGAAGTATAGGATGCTACCCTACACTAGCCGCATATGGTATTCTAATCTCTAAATTAAATTTATCTTATCATAATTTATCCCAAAGTGATAAGTGTAATCATTCTTTAGTAAAACTTTGGGCTAAATACCCTTTTCTATTTCCTTGAAAATTTATAAATAATTTAACCCTTGAAATCATATTTAAAGCAAGGAAAATATGGTCCTTTACTTTATTCAAATATTTATGCCATGATATATTATTTTTTATATTATATTGATGAATCTCAAGATCACTTGGAAATTCTCACTTCGTAACTATAAGCTACAGAGCTAAAATAATATAAAGCCTTTATATTGATAAAACGGGGCAAAGGTATAGTCAACGAGGGTCTTCGCCCCTCTAAATATATTAAAGTCTTGATTTACAAAATACAAGGTGTATGGTCGAAGCTAACTGCTTCCTATAGCGTATTATAAAGCATTCAAAGATACTCGACGACATTGATGAATCTCGACATCAGTATCGTACGGAAAATAAGCGGCATCATTAGGGCCGAAATGATAATAGGCGGCAACCTAGTCTTCTTTAAAATAGGTGTTAAAGATTAAAGTTGAGAATCATTAAGGTTGAAATGATAAAACACGGCGTCATTATAGCCGATTGAGTGGCGTTATTGCCCATACAAAAAAACACGGCCTCAATGCAGCCGAAGTAGATAAAATGCGACAAGCTTGCCTTTTAAAATCGTATTAAAATATGCGGCATCATTATCGTCACTATAGGTTACTTCGAAAGTAATAGGATCAAGGACATTATAGAAATAGGCGGTGTCAAAAAGTTTAAGTAAAACAGGTGGCAACATCCACGACAAAGATCATGACGTCAATAGTGTCCTTGCCGACGTCGACTCCAACTCTCCTAAATTCATTTCATATAATCTAGGATGATATCCTATATATTCATTAAGGTTGGCAATGTATCACGGTGGCAACAATGACTTTTATGACTATGACTTCGGAATGGCAATGTCACAAATAACTAGAAAAGTGCAAATTTGCTATTAAAAGTATTTTTTGTTCGCCAACTCCTTTTATTGTAAAAATCATATTGGATAACAACTTTATTTATCAAAATATTTATCAAAAAACCGACCAAAAGTAGGTTTATCATTTCCAAAACATTTACAAACCTTTAATCTTATATTAATGCCTTAATATAATAATTAAGCACTTCTGGCTTAATAATTTTATAACTCTTCACAAACACTTGGGAAAAATCCTTAAAAAATCATAATAAATCCAATTTATTATATCTTTTAGCATATAAAAATTTCGGGACCAAAAATAATATTTAATTTAATAATTAAAACCTGAAATAATCCATTTTCTCCACTTAGAAAATTCATAATAAATTCTCACTTGCTTGGAAAATTAAGAAAATTAAAACCCACTTCTAAAATAAAATTTCTTGCATCATATCAATATTTCAAGTCATTTATGTATCATATGATAGGTGCTCACTTAAACCTATTAACTAATTTCATAAATAATCCAAATATTCACTAATAAGCATATAATCGTTTAATCCTTTAAAACATGTCATGATAACATCAAAAGATTCAGATTTAGACTTAAAACCGGAAATAGTAATTAAAACTTGGAAAGTATAACTATTATCCACCTCGTATGGTTTAAGAAGGTTGAGATGTATATTTGATTTGATCCCTCTAAGCTTTGATCTTTCTTTCTAGCTTTTATTGCTTTGGATTCCTTGATAATGGCTGGCTTATTCTCCTTTTTAATATCATTTGTATTAGATGAAATAAATGAGGAAATGAGAATCAGAGTATATGTTATGGAAGTGTGCTCCTTTCCCATTTTGCATTCCTCATATATCCTTCTTCTTATGAATGTTCTAATTAATTCCATTACTTCATTAATTATGGCCCGACCCATTTTAATTATCAAATCTCAATCTCCTTAACATTCCATATTATTTTATTTTATTTATCTAATTAAATATCCTAAATAATGGTAATTAAAATTAGGGGTGTTACAGACTCTCTTCCTTAAAGAATTTCGTTCTTAAAATTACGATAAGGTTCACACATCAAACATATAAGCATAGATTAAAACTTACTATCAAAAAATTCAGGATAAGTGTCCCTAATCTTGTTCTCTGCCTCCCAAGTATAGTCTTTCTTGTCATCACTCTATTAGACTTTTATTAATCTGACTGTCTTGTTTCTTAGCTTTTTCTCATCCTTAGCCTCAATACGCACAGATTGTCTACTAATCGTCACGTCTGATTCCACTACTAAGTCTTCCAATGCCATCCGAGTTATAGTAGTCTCTGGATCTCAAACACATTTTCTCATATGAGAAACATGAAACACTTTATGAACTCTAGCCAAACTACTCGGTAACTCTATCCTGTGAGCAAGTTTCTCAATCCTTTCTATAATAGCAAATGGTCCAACAAACCTAGGTGCCAATTTTCCTAATTTCCCAAATCTTACTACACCCTTCATCGATGATACTTTGACAAAAATATGATCTATAATTGAGAACCCTAAGTCCTTTCATCTCTATCTGCATAACTTTTCTGAGACTGAGCTTCCTTCAATCTAGCTTGAATTAACTCAATCTTAACTATGGCTTCTCTTACCATATCTGGACCAAGACCTAATCTATCGGTGATCTCCAACTAACATACTGGAGATTGGCATGGTCTTCCATACAAAGCTTCAAAAGGAACCATCCCTATACTAGTCTGATAGTTATTGTCATACGAGAATTCAGTTAAGTGTAGATGGTCTTCTCATGGTCATCCAAAATCCAGAATACAAGCTCTTAACAAATCCTTCAAGACTTTGTTAACTCTCTTCGTTTGCCCATCGGTTTGTGGATTGTAAGTGGTACTCATCTTGAGCTTGGTAACTAAAACCTCCTGTGACTCTTTCAGATACTTTCATTCCCCTCTCCGATCTTGGCAAACCGTCTATGGAATCCACAGATATAGAATCTCATTTCCACACTGGTATGTCTAAAGGCTGAAGCAATCCACTTAGCTTCTGATGATCGGCCTTCACTTGTTGACAGTTCAAGCATTCATTTACCCATATGCCTACGTCCTTTTCATACTTTACCAGAAGAACTTCTCTTCAAATCTTGATACATCTTAGTCCATCCCGGATGAATAGTAAACTTCGAACGAGGGCACTCCTTAAGGAATTCTTTCCTTATGTCTCCTACATCTGGAACACATATCCGTCCTTTCTTCCTTAACCATTCATTGTGATCAAGATAAAAGTCCTTCAGATCATCTCTTTGCTTAGAAGCAATTCTATCAATCAATACCGGTCAAACTTTCAAACAAGATAACATTGCGGTACTCTGAGTAGAACCGGTAGTCGATCTTAAGCGCACACTACAAATTGTCAATGCTTCCAAATCTTTCCATTCCGACATCATTGCTAACACTACATTCTGATGTTTCCTACTAAGCGTATTTGCAACTTTGTTTCCTTTCCCTGATTGTACTCAATTCCAAAATCATAAGCAACTAAAAATGCCAACCATCTCTGTTGTCTCATATTCAACTCCTTTTGAGAGAATAAGTACCTTAAAGGCTTGTGATCCGTATACAATTCGAATCGTTCTCCCAAAAGGTAATATATCCATACCTTCAAAGCAAATATTACCACAGCTAACTCCAAGTCATGATTTGAATATCTAACTTCATGCGGTCTGAGCTGTCGAGAAGCATAGGTAATCACCTTACCCCTCTGCATTAACATAGCTCCTAATACGGTCCCACATGCATTTGTATACACCAACAAATATTGATTTCCATCCAGAACAACTAACACACATGCATTGGTCAATAAATGTTTTAGCTTTTGGAACACCTCCTTATATTTGTCGGTCCAAACATACTTCACATCCTTCCTTGTTAGTTGTCATCGGTGCTGCTATACAAGAGAAATCCTTGGTGAATCTCCGATGATAACTAGCCGATCCAAGAAAATTCTTTATCTCGGTCATTGTCTCGGGTCTTTTCCAATTATTTACAGCTTCTATCTTAGCTGGATTTATAGACAACCCTTTCTCTGAGACTACATGACCAAGAAACTTCATTTCTTTCTTCAAAAAATGGCACTTTGAGACCTTCGCCTTTAATTGACGTTGTCACAGTGTCTCAAGCACTGTCCTAAGATAAACTTCATGATCTTTTTCATCCTTGGAATATATCAAAACGTTGTTTATAAATACTAACATGAATTTATCTAAATGCTCTCTGAAGATTCGGTTCATTAAATCTATGAAGAAAGCAAGTGCATTAGTTCATCCGAACGACATCATTAACCACTCATATGAACCATACCTCATTCAAAACGCTTGTCAAAGGAATACTGTCCTCCACCACTCTTAATTGATGGAACCCTATTGCCAAATATAATTGGAAAAATACTCTGGCTCCACTCAACTGATCAAATAAGTCATCGATTCCCGACAAAGGGTATCTGTTTTTTATCGTCTTTTCATTCAAATTACGATAATTGATATACATCCTTAATGACCCATCCATTTTCTTCAAAAACACCGCGGCTGCTTCCCAAGGAGATCTTCTTAGTCTAATATAGCTTTTCCCTTTTAAGTCCATTAGTTGCACCTTTAACTCGTTTACCTCGGTAGGTGTAACATCCCTAATTTTTAATAACATTATTCAGGAGATTTAGTTAGATAAATTAAATAGAATAATGTGAATATTAGAGTGATAACGGGATTGGTATTTGAAAATATAATTAGAGGCCGTGCTTAATTAAATAAAACCTTAAAAGAATAGGCTTATAAATGCTTATATATGTTGATTAGTGAGAACATAACGCAAGGGGAATTATTGGGATTTGCCACCACTATATAATCCTTAAACTCACGTTTCCATATCTCTATACGTTCATTCCACAAAATTCTAAAACGCAAATCAAAGCACAAGTCGACTATTACCTAGTGAAGAAAAGGGGAAAAATCAAGTTAAAGCTAAGGAATCAAGTAAGGGGAATTAACCAAGGATCAAATCTCAAATTCCTTATCCTAATCATGGTGAATAATAATCAAAACCACCTCTATTTTTGTTTTTATGATCATTTGATTTCGGGTTTAAGTTTAAACCCAATATGATAATTTTTGATGATGATATTCCTGGATTTTATTATATGTTATACTCAAACAAGTTTGTTTTATACATGTTTTATACGGTTTTAAGGCTAAAATCGTTTATATCATGTTTCGAATGCCATGAGGAATTTATATGTTATGTAAAGCATTATTTTGGAGATGGGTTTTAATTTATATAATTTTTCAAGCTATGGAAAATTTATTATGAATTTTCAAAGGATAAAATAAATAATTTTGAGTTTAAAATTATTTCGGCTAGTATATGGAAGAATTTAAATCTGAAATTTCTATATGTTAGATAACATATTAAAAATGAATTTCTGTGATTTTTGGGGAATTTTCCTAAGTAATTTACTATGGAAATTAACTTATTTTAGATGAAGGACTAAAGTGTTTTAAATTGCTTTGCTTAAGGAAGGGCTTATTTATTAATTTATTTTTATTTTAGATCTGAAATAATTGCAGTAGTTTTTAGGAAGGAATTCGAAAAGTTTATGGCAACCAGTTAAATGTTTACAAATAGGCAAGTTGGTTAAAAAGAAATTACTTAAAAAGTAATTAAAACAATCTTTACCTAGAGATGTTGTTTCGCCGCCGTCAGAAGCTACCCTTTGACCCTATACTTCCACCTCAACCAAGTCGAAAACAACCAAGTCAAAACAATACACAAGGTATCAATAAGTTGGTACATAGTGGATTGGAGAAAGGCGGAAGGTATGTAGTCGAAACCTGGCTTTTGAAGGGGTCGAAGCCTTTGTTTTACCATCCAAAGAAATGTGCTTGCCCTATTTTCAAAAGAATGCTTTTGAAAGGGTATGATGTAGCTTTCGAATATATTGCTGCCTTTTTATTAAATTGAAGCTTTCGAAAGACTTGCCTTGTTTCTAAATCAGTTCTTTCGAAATGGTAGTTTCAACCCAGTCGAAACCCTACTACCGACCCTATACCTTTCGAATGGATTGAAGTCATCAACTGGTTCGAAAGGTAGCTTTTGTTTTATAGATGTATTAAGCCACTTCCTAATGCTTTCGAATGGGCTCCGGTAGCCACAAAGAGGTTTCGAACGCAATGGCTTTGAAAGGGGTTTCGAAGCTAACCTTCAAATGTTTTACTTAGATAAATGCTTTCGAAAGGATGGTTCCGGAACCATCAGTTTTTCCCTAATCATTTTTATTTAAAGGGTAATGGTTTCGAAAGGGGTACTTTTGTTTATATTCACTTTAACTCAAAAGATATTTTTAAAGATAAACCCAATGGTTTCGAATGAGATACTTTCAAATGGTTTCGAAGGGGTACTTTTAAATGGTTTCGAAGTTGTGCTTCTATGACTTAATAAGTATTGCTTTAATACTTTCGAAAGGTTTGTTTTGATGGTTTCGAAAGAGATAATTTAAAGTGTTTCGAAAGGCATATGCTTAGTGTTTTGAAAAGTAGATTTGAATGCTTTCGAATGAGGTTATCCAATGGTTTTGAAAGTAAGATTTTAGGTTTCGAAAGCATTAGTTTTCAAAACAAAGAACGCGATCTCATTTTTAAAGTAAAAACCATGGCCAAAGTAAAGGAGTTGTAAAATGGCTTTTAATTATGAAGTTTTTGAAGAAGCTTTCCTCGATAAAATAATAGGTTAAAGGGATTAACCATGTTACATATAAAAATGATTTCAAGGATATTAAACCACATGTGTTGGCATTATTACGTTATTATGTTTGCTTCTTCTAATATACATATTCACTGTAAAATGGACCCATAACTGTATTTTGGGGGAGAAATGGTAGAATAACCAGCTAGGTTGACCCAATAGTGAATATAAATTGAGTTAACTCCTGAATGAGTAGAATTGCATCCAGGAGGTTAGATAGACCAGAATGTAGGATGCCTAAAAACTAATTAAAGAAGTTTTCAGAGAGATAGGTTCATAGTAAACCCATGAAAACTATATTCAGAAAGAGTTATTGGTGGAGGACAATATGTTCATCGTAAACCCATGAAAATTATGATTAGAAAAAGTTATTGGCAGGGGCCAATAGGTTTGTAGTGAACCCATGAAAACTATATCCAGATTAAGTTATTGACCGAAGTCAATAGGTTCCTAATCAACCCATGAAAACTAGGATATGAGAGAAGTTATTGGAGATACCAATAGGGTCATGGAGAACTCATGAAGCAATAAAGTTTTTGGGAGGGGCCAATAGGTTCTTAGTGATCCCATGAAAACTATGAAACCGGACAGGGAGTCCATAAGCATTAAACAGGTTATTAGTCAGCCTATGAAAACTATTAGATTAATAGTGACCCTAAAAACTATAATTAAGACAAATGGTCAAACGAATGAGGATGAGAAATCCAGATTGATTTACATGTTTGCATGTCATCATAATATTTTGAATTGTTATGATTTTAACCATTATGAATGTAGGAGCACAGTATATGGTTATTATAAAATTTTGGAAGATACTAGTGAGGGGAAAACCCGTTCCGCTAAGCGGCATGGTCTCACTAGATATCTAAATGGTTTGAGATGATAGATTATTATTCATACCAGGCTTTATGTCTGACTTGAAGTTTATGTTTTCCCCTTAAACTCTCGAGTGCTCAATTAATTTAGAGTAGTTTGAGAGTTGAGGTTTTTAGGTACCTCTTTAGGCGAATAAGCTTTCGAAGAAGTGCAGGAGGTAAGCTAGATAATAAGGATTCTTTCTATTTTGATTCCGTTGTGTTTTGTTGTAAGGTAAAAGTTGTTTATTTTTCTAGTTATATATACTTTGATCATCCAAGGGGGCATCTTCATATGTTATCTTGGCGTATGTTGTAATAATTATATTTCCTCTGAACGTAGTTCTCAAATGTGAGATTATGTAATGAATTTGAAATGATTTGAAATGGAATGTGAAATTTGTTTATTTATTTTAATTTTTTTTCCATGTCCACATGTTTCTGTTATATCAATGTATCTAACATTACCGTATTTGGTGGCCGAGGGAATAATTGTGGATGACTACAGCATCCGTAGCCGTTAGTTTTGGGCCTCCAAGTGGGGGATGTTACAAGTTGATATCAAAACATAGATTTATGAGAACTTAAAAGAAATTTAAACCTAAAAGTTTTTTCAAAACATAATCCAATGAATCAAAAAATAAGATCGGGGTTTGGGTTATCGCTATAGTAACGTACTATATATATAAGTACATAATTTCCCCTCTCTCTTAGACCGTTCTTCTGTATATTATTAAGATTTGTATGCAGATTTACGAGAAAGAAGATATGGAGGTAGGAAATAGAAGAGGAAATCTCGGTGGAGGAAGTACCACAACAAATGGAAATGCTCGACCCACCAGGAAGAACTCGGGTCGACAGGCTAATGCTAACAAAAATGCAGATGCCAATGTGGGTGCTGGAAATCCACCAGTGGATATGGGGATGATGTATTAGTTCTTCATCAATCTGATGTAAGCAAGAGCAACTGCTGGTGTTGTTGGGAATGTTGGAGGAGCTAATCCCATGTCTCCAATTGGGAATAACTATGCTAAGTTGAGCAGAGATTACACCAGTCTTGGGGGAAAGCCGTTTGTAGGAACAAAGGATGTCATAGAAGTTGAGAATTGGTTGTTGCATTGTGAGAGAATCTTCGTTGATTTAAGTTTGAATGATGAGTAGAAGAGGAGACTAGCCTCTAGGCAGTTATAGGGAGCAGCACTCCATTGGTGGAATAGTGTTACTGCCGGAGTTCCTGAGGAGTAGTTAACTTGGGTAGAGTTTCAAAGGAGATTCGAGCAGAGGTTTTTGTTTGAAGTTGCTAAGTCAGCGTTATTGATAAAGTTTATGGATTTAGTGTGGGGAGAGATATCGGTAATCGAGTATGCTACCAAGTTTGATGAGTTGTCCCGATATTGGTATGCTACTATAGACACCGTCATTAGGAGGTGTGAGAAGTTCATTCGGGGATTGAGACCCAAGATTGCTAGGGCGACCATGCCACATCTTCGTGATCCTTGTAATGTAGTTGCGGAGATGGCAATCCGACATGAGGAAATGCTTGCTATTTTGGGAAAGAAAAGCCAGTTGAATCCCAAGGTTCTCAGAGAAAGAAGAGAAATTTCTTTAAGAGGAATGGAGCCCAGAAGGGAGAATTTGCCAAGAAGGTAAAGTCTGATTTAGGTTACTTCAAGTGTGATAAGAAAGGTCATTATGCTCATGAGTGCTGGTCTAGCAAAGGGAAGAAGGCTGCAGAATAGAAGGGGGTGAAGTGCTTCAACTGTGATCAAGTTAGGCATTATAAGAATCAGTGTCCAGAACCAGTCAGGGCAGACAGCGAAAAGGTCTTTGCTTTTGGACCATCATCTGCTAGGCTCATTGGAGCTAAAAAGGGAAGACTGTGATGGAAGGTCCACTTTTGATTCAAAGTTTACCAGTTAGGATACTCTTTGATACCGATGCATCACATTCATTTATATCTCACTGTTTGGTTGTTAGGTTATGCTTAGAACCTACATACCTTGTTACTTCCTTAAGGGTTGCAAATCCAATAGTAGTGTATGCAACTCTAGGGATGAGATGTGACCAGTTAGAACTTGATTTGTTAGGTCATAAGTTCGCATGCAGTCTGTATGTTTTTGATTTCGTAGATTTCGGGATCATTTTGGGTATAGATTGGTTGGGTAAATATGAGGCTAGGATATTTTGCCAGGATAGAGAGATATCACTAAGACACTCTGATAGTCATAACCACATCATATTCTCAGTAGAGAATTCTGACCGGAGTGTTTGTGCTTTGTTAAGTGCTATGGAAGTGGGAAAAGAGTTATGTCAGGTTCGGATAGCAAGAGAGTTTGCAGATGTCTTTGTTTCCTGGAGATTTGACCAGGCAACTGAGTGCTCGGCATTGGTCTTAGCTCGGCATGAAGTACTGCTCGGCATCGAGCAATACTCGGCGTCCACTAGTGCTCGGCGACAAGAGCGCTTGACATCATCAGGTACTCGGCGTACAGGTGTGTTCGGCATCAAGCAGTGCTCGGCATTAAGAGTGTTCGGCATCCATGAGTGTTCGGCGAAGCGCACGACATCCGTAGTGTTCGGCAACGACCTATGCTCAGCGTCAGATAGTGTTCGGCACCAAGACTGCTCGGCATACGAGAGCACTCGACATCAACTAGCACTCGGCAACAACCTATGCTCAGCGTCAACTAGTGTTCGGCGTCCCATGGTACTCGGCATCCGGAGTACTCCGCATCCGGAGTACTCCGCATCCGGAGTACTCGGCATCCGGAGTACTCGGCATCCAGAGGCACTCGGTGTCAGTGGAACTCGGCAACGAGAGCATTCGGCATTCAGTATGCACAACTACGCAAGGTAACGATATCATTCGACCTGCATACATTGGTCGGTCAAGAGCTTCGAATAGAGATACGCTCGGCTTCACTGCAACCATCCTACACTTCCCATACATCAGGAGCACCGTTCGGCAAGGGAAGGACCGTTCGGCATGGAAGCGTTCGGCGTACCTGGTTCGGCATGCAGCGCCTGGGCTCGAACGTTCGGCTAACAAGCCCGCTTGGGTAGTCCAGCCCACTTTTGCCTATAAATAGAGGGGCAGGGTCACAGTGAAATGGATCCTTTTTTGGAGAGAAAACACCGCGGAGACTCTGCCATTTTCAAGACTCATCTTCTCTACTTAAACAACTTCATTCGAGCATTTGATTCACGAATTGTATTTGTAATCAACTATAAAGAAGATCAATAAAGTTTAACTTCAAAGTGGACGTAGGCAATTACGCTGAACCACTATAAATTTGGTGTTCTTACTTTCTGTATTTAGATAAGTACTGTCTTCTCTGTTTAATTTGATTTCATCACTTATATCTCTTCACAATCTTCTTCTACGAGGTTAGTGACCAATTTTGGTGCTAACAGTCTTTGAGCCGGTTACAGGACTACCACCGAAACGAGCTATTGAGTTTCGGATAGATCTAGTGCTAGGAGCTGACCTGTCCGTAGACCACCTAGTGGAATGACATCGACCGAGATGAAGGAATTGAAGGTGCATCTAGTGGGTCTAGAAGGGAGGAATTTTTAGTAGACCAAGCAATTCGCCTTGGGAAGCGACCGCGGTGTTCGTGAAGAAATCAGATGGGTCGTTCAGGATGTGTATCGACTATCGTAAGCTGAACAAGAAGACGATTAAGAATAAGTATCCTTTGCCGAGAATTGACAATCTATTTGATCAGTTGTATGGAGCTAGATTGTTTTCCCAGTTGGATTTGGCAACAAGTTTCCATCAGTTAAGAGTGGCAGAGGAGAGTGTTCCATTGACAGCATTTCGAACTAGGTATGGTTCATATGAGTGGTTGGTAATGCCAATTGGGCTAATGAGTGCACCTGCATTCTTCGTGGATTTAATGAACCGAGTTTTCCGAGAGTATTTGGATAGGTTCGTATTAATGTTTATAGATGACATATTAGTATACTAAGGATGAAAGAGAGCATGAAGATCATCTTAGAGTAGTGCTTGAGATGCTAAGCCAGCATCAACTGAATGCGAAGTTTTCCAAGTGTCATTTTTGGAAGAAAGATGTTAAATTTTTTGGTCATGTGGTTTTAGAGAAGGGCTTATCAGTCGATCCAAATAAGATCAAAGCTATTAATAATTGGAAGAGACCGGAGACGGTGATTGAGATTAGAAGTTTTCTTGGACTCGCTGGCTATTATCGAAGATTCATTAAGGACTTTTGGCGAAGAGCAACGCCTTTGACTAAGTTAACCAGAAAGAATGTGAAGTTTGTTTGGTCTGAAAAATTTGAGGGAGCACTCCTTAAGTTAAAGCAGCCGTTGACCAATGCACCTGTGTAAGTAGTTCCAAACAGAAACCAGGGGTTGGGAGTGTGTACCGATGCATGTGGGACTAGATTAGGAGCTGTGTTGATGCAGAAGGGTAAAGTTATTTCCTATGCTTCATGATAGCTTAGACCACATGAAGTAAGGTATCCTACTCATGATTTGGAATTGGTTGCGGTGATCTTCGAATTGAAGATTTGGAGGCATTATCTCTTAGGGGAGAGATTTTAGTTATACACAGATCATAAGTCCTTAAGGTATTTATTCTCTCAGAAGGAGTTGAACATGAGATAGCAGAGGTGGCTGGAGTTTTAGTAGCTTATGATTTCGGTATAGAGTATACTCCTGGGAAAGGAAATAAAGTAGTGGATGCTCTTATCAGAGGACATTAGAATGTGGTGTTAGCTATGTTGGCAGAGTGGAGAGATTTAGAAGCTTTGACTACTTGTAGTGTGTAGTTAAGATCGACTTCTAGTTCTAATTAGAGCACCGCCTTGTTGTTCTGTTTGGAAGTTCGACCAGTGTTGATTGAAAGGATTGTTTCTAAGCAGAAGGTGGATCCATTATTAGCCAAGAGGATTAGAAGGCTTGAGGTTGGACCTGAGATCGATGATCTAAATTTTTTTAGTCTTGACCAGAGACGATGGTTGAGAAAGAAGGGACGGTTTTGTGTTCCGAATGTTGAGGACTTAAGGAAAGAAGTTCTTGGGGAATGTCATCGGTCCAAGTTTATGATTCATCCTGAGGAACCAAAATGTATCAAGATATGAAGAGGAGCTTCTATTGGGAAGGTATGAAGAGGGATGTTGGCCTGTGGGTTAGGTAGTGTGCCAACTGTCAATGGGTAAAGGCCGAACATCAGAAGCCGAGTGGATTGCTTCAACCTTTGGAGGTACCGGTTTGGAAATACGATTCGATATCCATGGATTTTATAGACGGGTTGCCAAGGTCGAATAGAGGAAACGAAATTATATAGTCACAGTGGACAAGTTGACCAAGAGTTCCCACTTCATTCCAGTTAAGTCAACCAGAACAACACCTGTTTTAGCTAAGTTGTTCATGAAGAACATAGTAAAGACTCCACGGAATTCCTAGTAGTATAGTCAGTGACAGATATGCTTTGTTTACTAGTGAATTTTGAAAGAGTCTATAATATGCGTTAGGTACCAAGCTTGCGTATCACCCTTAGACGGATGGGCAGACAGAGAGAGCCAATAAAGTACTCGAGGACTTATTGAGAGCTTGCGTATTGGACTTTGGTGGATCTTGGGAAGATCACCTACACTTGGTGGAGTTTTCCTATAATAATAGTTTTCAGACTAGTATAGGAATGGTGCCTTTTG
This sequence comes from Allium fistulosum, assembly GCA_030737815.1. NCBI lineage: Eukaryota > Viridiplantae > Streptophyta > Magnoliopsida > Asparagales > Amaryllidaceae > Allium > Allium fistulosum. The sequence continues at coordinate 913,929,803 of CM060907.1, read as the reverse complement.
GAGCTTTGTATGGAATGTCATGCAAATCACCAGCATGTTGGTTGGAGACTAGAGACAGATTAGTCTTAGGTCCAGATCTAGTTAGGGAGGCGAGAGAGAAGATTGAGTTGATCCGATAAAGGATAAAGGAAGCTCAGTCTAGACAGAAGAGTTACGCAAATAAGAGGTGTAAAGGTCTAGAATTTTCATTTAGAGATAAGGTTTTCATTAAGATATCACCGATGAAGGGTGTGGTGCTATTCGGAAAGTCAGGGAAACTGGCACCGAGATATGTTGGTCCATTCTTAGTTAAATAGAGGATCGTGAAGCTCGCATATAGAGTAGATTTGCCGAGTAGTATGGCAGGTGTCCATAATGCGTTTCATGTGTCTCATCTTCACAAGTTTGTGCATGATCCAGAGACCACTGTTCCTCTAACAGGGTTGAAAGATTTGGTAGTAGAGCCAACTTTGACTTTGGTTAGACATCCAGTCCGGGTTGTAGCGAGAGATGAGAAAATATTAAGGAACAAGACGGTCAAGTTGTGAAAGTTCAGTGGAGTGGCAACGAGAAGGACTGTACTTGGGAGACAGAAGACACGATTAGAGATAATTATCCTGATCTACATTGAGGGTATGTTCTATATTAGATTTATATAGACAGTTGCTAATCAGGTAGGCTAGTATGGTTGTTTGGAGTTGTTACAGATGATTGTTATGTTTAGTATTTTGTCCTTACTGAATTTTAAGGATGAAATTCTTTAAGGAAGGGAGCTTGTAACACCCTTAATTTTTAATAACATTATTCAAGAGATTTAATTAGATAAATTAAATAGAATAATGTAAATATTAGAGTGATAGGGGGATTGAGATTTGAAAATAAAATTAGAGGCCGTGCTTAATTAAGTAAAACCTTAAAAGAATAGGCTTATGTATGGTTTTATATTTTGATTAGTGAGAACATAACACAGGGGTATTATTGGGATTTGCCGCCACCAGATAATCCTTAAATTCACGTTTTTCATATCTCTATACGTTCATTCTAAAAAATTCTAAAATGCAAATCAAAAGCACATGCCAGCCATTACCTAAGGAAGAAATGGGGAAAAAAATTCAAATTAAAGCTAAGGAATCAAGCGAGGGAATTAATCAAGGATCAAATCTCAAATTCCTTATCCAACTCAAAGTGAATAATAACCAAAACCATCTCTATTTTGTTTTTATAATCATTTTATTTTGGGTTTAAATTTAAATCCAATATGATGATTTTTGATGATGATATTCTTGGATTTTATGATATGTTATATTCAAACAAGTTTGTTTTATACAGGTTTTATACGGTTTTAAGGTTAAAATCATTTATATCATGTTTCGAATGCTATGAGGAATTTATATGTTATGTAAAGCATTATTTTGGAGATGGGTTTTAATATTTATAGTTTTCCAAGCTAAGGAAAATTTATTATGAATTTTCAAAATAGAAAATGAATAATTTTGGGTTTAAAATAATTTCGGCTAGTATATAGAATAATTTTGGTTTGAAATTTCTATATGTTAGATAACATATTAAAAATGAATTTCTGTGATTTTTGGGGATTTTTCCTAAGTAATTTATTATGAAAATTAAATTATTTTAGATGAAGGACTAAAGTGTTTTAAATTGTTTTGCTTAAGGAAGGGCTTATTTGTTAAATTATTTTTATTTTAGATACAAATAATTGTGGCAGTTTTTAGGAAAGAATTTGAAAAGTTTATGGCAACCAATTAAATGTTTGCAAATAGGCAAGTTAGTTAAAAAGCAATTACTTAAAAAGGAATTAAAACAGTCTTTACCAAGAGATGTTGTTTCACCACCTTCAGAAGCTACCTTTCGACCCTTACTTCTGCTTCAACCAAGTCGAAACCAACCAAGTCGAAACAAATACACAAGGTATCAATAAGTTGGTACGTAGTGGATTGGAGAAAGGCGGAAGGTATGTAGTCGAAACCTAGCTTTCGAAGGGGTCGAAGCCTTTGTTTTACTATCCAAAGAAATTCGCTTGCCTTGTTTTCAAAAGAATTCTTTTGAAAGGGTATAATGTAGCTTTCGAAGAAGTTGCTTTCGAATATGTTGCCGTCTTTTGTCTAAAGTGAAGCTTTCGAAAGAGTTGCCTTGTTTCTAAATTAATGCTTTCGAAAGGGTAGTTTCAACCCAGTCGAAACCCTGCTACCGACCCTATACCTTTCGAATGGATTGAAGTCATCAAGTGGTTTGGAAGGTAGATTATTTTATAAATGTAATAAGCCACTTCCCAATGCTTTTGAAAGGACTCCAGTAGCCACGAAGAGGTTTCGAAGGCAATGGCTTCGAAAGAGGTTTTGAATCTAACCTTCATTTTTTTACTTAAATGATAAATCCTTTCAAAAGGATGGTTCCAAAGCCTTCAGTTTTCCCCCAATCATTTTTATTTAAAGGTTAATGGTTTCGAAAGGGGTACTTCCGTTTATATTCACTTTGACCCAAAGATATTTTTAAAGATAAACACAATGGTTTCGAAAGAGTTACTTTAAAATGGTTTTGAAAGGGGTACTTTTAAATGGTTTTCGAAGCTATACTTCTATGAGTTAATAAGTAATGCTTTAATACTTTCGAAAGATATGTTTTGATGGTTTCGAAAGAGATAATTTAAAGTGTTTCGAAAGGCATATGTTTAGTGTTTTTAAAAGAAGATTTGAATGCTTCGAAGGTGGTTATCCAATGGTTTCGAAAGTAAAGGTTTTAAGTTTCGAAAGCCTTAGTTTTCAAAACAAAGAACTCAATCTCATTTTTAAAGGAAAAACCATGGCAAAAGTAAAGGAGTTGTAAAATGGCTTTTACGTATGAAGTTTTTGAAGCTTTCTTCGATAAATAATAGGTTAAAGGGATTAACCATGTTACATATTGATTTCAAGGATATTAAACCACATGTGGTGGCGTTATTATGTTATTATGTTTGCTTCTTCTAATATACATATTCACTGTAAAATGGGCCCATAACTGTATTTTGGGGAGAAATGGTAGAATAACTAGCTAGGTTGACCTAGTAGTGAATATAAATTGAGTTAACTCATAAATGAGTAGAATTGCATCTAGGAGGTCAGATAGACCAGAATGTACGATGCTTAAATATTGATTAAAGAAGTTGTCAGAGAGATAGGTTCATAGTAAACCCATGAAAACTATGTTTAGAAAGAGTTATTGGTAGAGGACAATAGGTTCATCGTAAACCCATGAAAACTATGATTAGAAAAAGTTATTGGCAAGGGCCAATAGGTTTTGTAGTGAACCCATGAAAACTATATCCAGATTAAGTTATTGATAGAAGTCAATAGGTTCCTAGTCAACCCATGCAAACTAGGATATGAGAAAAGTTATTGGAGATAACAATAGGGTCGGGGAGAACCCGTGAAGCAATAAAGTTATTGGCGGGGGCCAATAGGTTCTTAGTGATCCCATGAACACTATGAACCCAGACAAGGAGTACATAAGCATTAAACAGGTTATTAGTCATCCTATGAAAACTATTAGATTAATAGTGACCTTAGAAACTATAATTAAGACAGATGGTCAAACGAATGGGGATGAGAAATCCAGATTGATTTACTTGTTTGCATGTCATCATAATATTTTGAATTGTTATGTTTTTAACCATTGTGGATGCAGGAGCACAGTATATGGTTATTATAAAATTTTGGAAGATACTAGTGAGGGGAATACCCGTTCTGTTAAGCGGTATGGTCTCACTAGATATCTAAATGGTTTGAGATGGTAGGTTATTGTTCATACCAGGCTTTATGTCTGACTCGAAGTATATGTTTTCCCCTTAAACTCTCGAGTGCCCAATTGATTTTAAGTACTTTGAGAGTTGAGGTTTTTAGGTGCGTCTTTAGGCGAATAAGCTTCCGAAGACGTGCAGATGGCAAGCTAGATAATGAGAGTTCTTTCTATTTTGATTCCGCTTTGTTTTGTTATAAGGGAAAAGTTGTTTAATTGCCTAGTTATATATACTCTAATCATCCAAGAGGCCATCTTCATATGTTGCTCTTGGCGTATGTTGTAATAATTATATTTCCTCTGAACGTGGTTCTCGAATGTGGGATTGTGTAATGAATTTGAAATGATTTGAAATGGAATGTTAAAGTTGTTTATTGATTTTAAATTTTTTTCCATATCCATGTGTTTCTGTTATATCAATGTATCTAACATTACCATATTTGGTCGCCGAGGATTAATAACTATAGATGACTGCAGCTTCCGTTGCCGTTAGTTTTGGGCCTCCAAGTAGGGGATGTTACAGTAGGTGTCAATTTGCTTGGTGGACTACTTATGGGTTAAGCTTAAGATATAAGATCTATTCGAAACTCAATAGCTTATTTTTACGGTAGTCCTATAACAAGCTCAAAGACATCTGCAAATTCTCTAACTACGAAAACTCGATTCAACTCGTCTTTCTCCTACATCGCATCCAACAAAGCACAAACATCCAAACTCAGATTCTCTTCTAAATATACAATTCGGTCACTAATATAGGGTGTCTTAGTTATATTTTCCTATCGTGGCCAAATATCCTAGCATCATACTTACTTAACCAGTCCATACCCAAAATAATCCTAAAGCCTACAAAATCAAACACATGCAAACTGCAGGCTAATATATGACCTAATAATTCAAACTCTAAGTGGTCACATCTCATCTCTAGAGTTGCATATCTCCTATCGGATTCATAACCGTTAAGGAAGTAACTAGGTATGAAGGTTCTAGGTTAAGCTTATCTATCAAACAACAAGATATAAGAGAGTGTGATGAACCAGTATCAAATAATACTCTAACATGTATACCATGAATCAAAAGTGTACGTCCCATCACAGCTTTTCCTTTTTCCTCAGCTATTGGTCTCGAGGTAGGTAGTTCCAAAGCAAATAATTTTCCTTTTTCTGCCTTGGCCACCTTCAGACATTTGTTCATGTAATGTCCTACTTGGTCACAGTTGGAGCACTTAATGTTCTTCTTTCCAATGACTTCCTTTCCCTTTCCAGTTCGGCATTCATGAGCATAATGCCCCTTCTCATCACACCTGTAACAAACAATCTCAGACTTACCTTTCTTGGCAGCTCCACCCTTTTGAGCTCCCTTCTTTTGGTAAAACTTTCTCTTCTGATTCTACCCACTTTGAGCTTCTTCTGGCTTGTTATCACTTAACAACGCAAGCATATCTTCATTTCTCAGTGTCATCTCCACTACTACATCACATGGATCCCTGAGATGTGGCAAAGTTGCTCTAGCAAGCTCAGGTCTCAATCCAAGGATGAACTTCTTATTTCTTTTGATAACTGTGTTAATAGTAGCTGTTGACACCAAAAATGGGCATCAACACCCATAGAATCTTATGAATATCAAGCAATGAATGAAATAAAAAACAAAGCATAAAAGTAAGTGAATAAGTAGATTTTTATAGTGGTTCGACAATCTTGGCCTACATCCACTTCACACTTTTATTAATCTTTCATAGGACTACAATTACAAGAATATTTGGATCAATTAGGATCTATTGATACAAGATTCAAGAATAAAAAATGGCAAAGCCTCCGAAGGAGGAAGAAGAAGATCTGACCCCCCTTTCTGAAGTTATGCCTACGATATTTATAGTAGAAGATGCGCATGGATCGGGTTGAAACTTCGCAAGAAGGTTCCCTAGGTCCAATAGAGCACACCATATCGATCGGCCCCAGTAATTCATTAATCAAGAATGATTGGCATACTTAAGGCCGACCCTTTTTATTTGCTCCAATCACTGTGCGATCGATGTTGGAGGGTCCCATGCGCTTCTAGATATGTTGCTCCTAAAATATGGGATCATTCTGAGATATAGATTGCAAGTTAAGGTCATTCTTGGTCGAAGATTGAACATGCAAGAGATACACCGATCGTTATATTAAGCCTTCCAATAACGGTCGGTGTACATCGATCGACATTCCTCCCATCTCCATTTTAGGATGCGCAATCATCATGGTATGCTCCACTTGCCACTCTGTTTATGTCCTGAAAGTCTCACATGGATTGGCTTCATGGATCTCAAGATATCAAACGTCTCCGATGATTAGAACTATTTTCCTTGATCGTTCTCTGGTCGATCCAAACAAATCATTGTCTTATCCGTAGCTTGTGTACACGAACTTCAATCAATTCCAAACTTGAGATATAACTTCACGGGGCCATGCTAGTGACTTCATGCTTGCTATACTTCAATTTTGTTCTGGTTCGAATCTGTTTGACTATCGTTTATAGTACTATATATAACTGGGTCTCCAAGCTATCGACCATCCGTTCCTAGTCAAATCGATGATATCACGGTTTCCCTAAAATGCGGGATAACATTTGCCCCCCAAAGTACGTGTTTTGAATAACATGACATGCTTTAAATCGAAAAAGTTCTGAATCGCTGTAAAGAAGTCCATTCAGCTTCCTAATTGATACTATTGCTCTACCCTCTATCGATAGTATAAATCCGGAGTCGTATTCTGTTTGCATATACAAATTTGGTCACACGGGACCTACAAACCCTTTTTATCTGATCGAATCTCAAACTTGACTGTTCCAGATTCGATTGCAATCTTTTATTGATTTCAAAAGGTTGAACTTTTAAACTGTTTTCATGCATATCCATAAACGTGTTCATGTTGTTGGCTCCGGGTCGTGTTCGAATGTCCATAGGTTGTTTCCAACTTTTATGATATTCTGAATGTTCGTGTATGTAATCGAATTTCTATGATCCATCACCACTTCTCTTCTCATTCACCACATTTTCATTCGCTTCATCATTTTTCATTATTTTTTATATACATCTAAATTTCAAACCATGAAACGATCACTCTAAGGGATAAATAAGTGACATAAGAGCTAGGATGGATCGGCACATGGAGTAATGGTTGGTAGATGGATTAAGAATGAATCGGTAAACACATTGTTTAGGGATGAATCGGTATAGTCCTTGGGTGTCATACGATCGACCTAACCCTTCAAAGTGGAAACGATCGGCTAAACCCTTCAAGGAGAAAATAACCGACCGAACCTATCCTCTATATAAGGCTTGACACTTAGAAAATTTCCTTCACTTGCTCCATTCCTTCCCTTTTGAAGCAAAGATAGAGAATACTCTGCCGCTCCTTCTCGTCGATCCACCATCAAACACAGCAAATCCACTTTTCTTTGATCAAGTCATCAATCTCCTTCTCCATATTCGAACCTAGGTAGCAAAAATTCCGTACTCTCTCATTTTTTAGATCGAGACGAGTTTTGCCACGGTGACTTGATTTGTTTAGGGGATTGCCCCTCTTTCTTTCTTATGATCGTATAGAATGGGGACGAGGAGGCTCACCTGGAAGAAAGGCGAGTGAACTTCGATTGCAGTCGATCATACATTGAAGGAGATGGAGTTGGTGGTGGAGATGGAGGAGTTGTAGACGATTGGTTAGGTTCTGGTTCAAAAATGGAGGAGTGTGAAAATGGTTTGCGAACGATCGGCAATCTCTTGGGCATAAGAATGAATGGTGGGTAGGGTCGATGTTGGACGATCGATGGACATTACCTTAGGAGACGATCGACATACCCTGAACATTCGGCCTACATGACACTTAGAACGATCGACCCCATTTAACATTAGAACATTCGGTCTACACTTAAACTTAGTGTTTTTACCCATACATATGAACATGACTAATAGCATGAACATGAACTAGAACTAAGCAACGAGCTTCAGTTTCTCGTATATACTTGGACATGAACATGACTAGCCTATGATATGACCTCCACGACTAATAGCATATTACCTTAGAACAAGTTTCATGAATCAAGAACTTTAATTATCATGTCAAATCTTATCTGTAACCTATACAATAATTTGACTTCCGTTGGCTAACAATTGTCTATGAAACTCAAGATGCGTCACTCTGAACAATTTTTTATGTCTTGTTGCCTCTTCTTATCTTCAGTTTTGCATAATCCATTATTATGCTGATCAACACTTTATCACACCGTACTTACACTCACTATGCACTGAGGGGTACAAGTTGTTTTTTCTAATTATGATTTTTACCAAGTTTGATAGCAAGTGAATCTGGGTGTTTCGGACACTGTGCAATCATGCCAGTTGGATCTTCCTCTCATAGGACTAATTCAGACGTAGAATCTAGTTTAGCGACTGAGTCTGACAGTCTGTTGCTTAGTCATAATTCGGGACAGCCTGAAGGCTCGAGTTCCTAACTTAACCTTTTCGAGATTGTTGTCGTCCTTCCGTCGGAAGTTATTGAACCGGCGCCCGATACTTTAGAAGACGCAATGATTCTCGAAAATCCTCCTGATTCAGTAGCTTCAAAAATTAAAGAAGACGCTCTCCATAGGATTTGTACAAGGCATGGGATTCCTTTTGGCGATGTGTTAGTTTCGTCACGAGACGACAGGGCTCATAGACCTCCCGAAAGGTACACAACATGTAACAAATTTATGTGCTGGGCGGGATGCATCTCGCCGTTCAATTCATATATTCAGAAGATCTTACACTGTCTAAGGATTACTCCTGCACAACTCCACCCAAACGGCTATGCGCTCCTCAACTGTACACATACAATATTTATGGAATTTCTGCACCGTCCGCCCACTATCGAAGACATCTGATTTATTCACTTTCAAAAGACCGATGAGGAGTCTCTCATTCACTTTTCTTGAGTCGGCGAAGAAATGCAAGATTTTGACCAGCACCTGGAACAAATTAAGTGCTTTCAAGAGCGAATGGTTCTTCGTTCGCTGTCCGCCCGGCTTCACTCGATTATGGCTAGAGAGATGTAAGTGTTTTTCACTAATTTCACAATAACATAGGAAAATAGCATCCAGGTTGCATTCTGATGATGTTATTCATTTTCATGTGTCGTTACCCAGCCTGGTGGCGATACTTACGAAGAGGTGGTTTCAATTTTAAAGAACGCACCACCCGAAGGTAGAAATATTGAATTTTTGCTCAGGGACGAAAGTCTCATCACTTTTGGCTTGATAAAAGAGGGCCTCAGCGTGGGGCTCATCAAAACTGCCCAGTTGGCTGGGATTAGATTATAGGCCGCAACCAGTTAAAGGGATTGTCAATCTGGCCCCATGGTGCCCCTAGTCATGGGCACCCAAGAGTCTGCGGATAGCAACGTTAGAGGATGTAGTGAAGATGCACCTGGTCGTACGATGATAGACCTGATCCCGAGGTTGGTGTCGGACCCTCACTAGTTCCTCAATCGCTGACCGTGGTTAAAAGGAGAAAGAAAACGTTCGCACACAAGCCTCCCAGAAGTTGTTTTTTTGACCCAACTAAGCTGTCGACGAATCTACCACTAGATCCTTTTTCCGATTTATCCAATTCCACCTGATCTCGATGCTTATCATTTCATTGACATGAGCATTGGAGGATGAGAATCTCCCATCAGTACTAGCTTAGAGATCCCTACTTCAGGAGGGGAAGTTACACCGATGAGCAAAGCTCCTGCACATGGTCTGTCAGGGGGCTGCACTAGGACACTTACAAACACTCGCACGATCAACACTACGATGTACTTAACCTGTACTTCCTAGTACTCAAAGTCAATTAATATTCTCTTTTCTTTGCAGAAACGATGGTGAATATTATGACACTAGCTATCGCCCCAGCCGCGATCGAGGTTATCGATAGAGGGATGACAGGGACAGGCCCGCTCAGGGCATTCATAGATCGAGATAGAGATCCCCTCCTCAAAAAGGTCCTGAAAGACCAGCTGAACGTAGGGACCTTCCCACCGATCCCCCTCGCGGCCCTCCTACAGCTCCAATGCCTCTGAGATCCTTGGTCCCATCTCAGTCTCAACGGCCGAGCAATCATCGTTGCCATAGCAAACATACTCCAATTCACAGGCCTGGCAATGAAAGTACAGGGGTTGAAACTATTTCTGAGGATTTCCCAATTGATCCAAATGTTCGTATAGCAGAACTTCGATAGGAATTCCTGAACTTATGCTTTGATGGATTCTACTTTCCTCCTAATCTAAAGAGGGTTCCAAATGATGTTCAAAAAATGACCATTAATTGCCTCACTAACATGCACATGCAATATCGGGAATGGATGAAGGCTGTGGAAAAAATATCAAAAGTTTCCTTCGAGCGCACGGAAGAAATCAAGAAACTAAAACGACAAGAGGCCCATGACAAGAGAATTATTAAAGCTTTGAAAAACGAACTAGATACCTCTAGAACCGCCTTAACCGAAGCCGAAGGAAAAGCCAATGCCGCCTTAAAATTTATAGAGGAGATGAACGCTAGCCATCTCGATATGGTTCAAGTACTGTATTATCAGAACCAAGAGATAGCGCTTGAGCGAGATGCGGCTCAGAACAACGAGTCTGTGACCTTGAAAGAAATAGCCGAACTCAAGACAAAGCTTGAAGACGCGATTAAAGAAAAAGATGATGCTTAAAAGATCGCTCAAGATTCCTGTGAAGAGCTGGTTCGTGCCAGGTTTGAGAGAGATGCGGCCATTGAAAAAGCTAAAGATGTCAACACACTCATTCAACACGAGACAGAAACGATCACAACAAGGTGAGAGAAGATGTGATGAATGAGCTTGACCCACTTCCCATTCTCTACAACGCCAATGTTCTCAAACATAGAAATTTAGCTTGGCTTGGCGAAGATTACCCTTACTGGCTTCATCGTGCCTGGAAACATCTCGTCGTGGAAGAGAAAAGACTTCACGGCTCAGAGAATGTCGATGTAACCAACTCGAAAGCGACGTGCTATTGGGTGACGAACCCAAAATATTACATGACATTCAGATTTCCCTTTAGAAAGAGTTTGTGACTTCTCCTTCACATTAGGTGGGCGAAGGATCTGAGTCGGCGCATTCTGACATTGTTAATGAACTGCCCCCGGTGTCTCAAGTCATGACTAGTTCTGCAACGAGCTCCTCGACCGTCCCCAGGTACAATCCGGACAAACCACGACTATCTCCGATCCTCGAGCGTAGTTCTGAAGATGCTTCGGCCCAACCCAGAATCCACAGCGAAGAAGGTATTCCATTGATTTTCCCATTCTCTCGTGAAGTTGGGATATTAGTAATCGATCTTTCTAATCTTTTCACCTTTTTCTTTCTCAGCCTTGGATCCATCAAATATTTCTTCTCTCCCTTCTCGAGAACCTCAGTTGGAGTCGCAAGCGGTCGCGATAGAGTCTGTTACAATTACCACTTCGGTCGCCACTCAAAGTGCTCATGAATAAGCCTTCGTTTTTGACGATCAACTCATGGAGGCGTTATTCAAGGAGGGAGGTGACCCACACCATGAAATCTCTCTTTCAACGTAGAAGTGGTGATCACAGGCTCCTATGATCCTACTAGTGAGCCCAGCATGAAAGACAGGATTGAACGAGAGGAGATCAAAAAAAGGAAGGTGAAGGGCAAGCCAGTTGAACTGGTCCCAAATGAGCCAATACCTTCCTCTCTTCAGATGATCCCTCCTGAAGGGACGACTCCTTCAAAAGATGTTCCTCATACTTCTGGTGTTGATGATGCCCTCATCCCTCCTACTTCCAAAGACAATACCGCCTCGGTCCATATAGCTGGGGAAACTCCTTCCAAGAAAAGCCGAGGTGGAAAAGGATCGAAGACGAAGGCTAGCAGCAGTTCAGAGGGAGCCACTCCGAAGAAGCGGAAGAGGGATAAGAAATCCAAAGAGTGACCTCTGGACATGTAAATAATCCAAATAATCATATCTTTTTTGTCGGTTGTATTCGTTTGGGAATGGCCCCTCAATTTTGTCTTGTATCTTGTACAACTGGTTTCATGTGAATAAAAACTCTTTTGTTCTTGCGTATGACTTCTGCATTTACTCGATTAAATGTCCGAACTGTAGCATTTTTCATTTTATGTACTTGCGACTTGTTGGTTGTCGAATAGAACACTAATTTGATCAATCCATCTCAAGGCCTCTCAACGGTCGTGGCCTTGAGTCATTGTAAACACATGATATGAGCAGCAGTGTTAAGCTATTATAGCCATTTCTTGGACAATCACACTTCTATCCTCGATATTCGGGTCGATAAGTGTATTGCATGGAAGGTCGAATCTCGCCCCAGTCATGTTTATACTCCCACATCGTGTCCAAAATATTTAAAGTTGATCAATGAATGGTCGATTCGCATCCATCATGTTTTTCTCTCGTGCCCCTAAGTCCGTTGCATACATTAATAAGTAAGAAGGCAGGTTACGCTTGCTTTAGCTTTACACTCTTTCCCGTCGAATCATGGGACTGAGCTAGTGGATAGAAAACTGATTCATGCGTATTCTGGTCTTTATCAGTTTGTATTCCTTTTGTCGATTTCAGGTCGGAATTACTAGAATAGAGAATGATCGAAATCAATTAATCTATTCATGGATTTTCCATTCTAGTCCGTACTCTGGATGCTTAGAGTTATTCTACAAGCGGTCGATTCGCGCTCGATCTGTGTTCATATTTCGGTCTGCACTACAAGGACTTAAAGTTCTTCCATGGGCAGTCGCGTTTCCACCGAATGGTTTATACTTTGGTCCGCTGTCGAGGACTTAGAGTACTCTAGTCCATAGTCGGGGACTTAGGGTTTTCGTCGTGGGCAGTAGTGTTTCCGCTGAATGTTTTTACTCTAGTCCGCAGTCAGGGACTTAGAGTACTCAGTCCGCAGTTAGGGACTTAGAGTTTTTGTCGTGGGCAGTCGTATTTCTGCCGAATGATTATACTCTAGTTCGTAGTCGAGGACTTAGGGTACTCTAGTCCACAGTCGGGGACTTAGAATTTTTGTCGTAGGCAGTCGTGTCTCTACCCGTTTGTTTATACTCTAGTCCGCAGTCGGGCACATAGATTACTCTAGTCCATAGTCGGGGACCTAGAGTCTTTGTTGTGGGCAGTTGTGTCTCCACCCATTTGTTTATATTCTAGTCTGTAGTCAGGGACTAAGAGTACTCTAATCCGCAGTCGGGAACCTAGAGTTTTTGTCGTGGGCAATCGTGTCTCCGCCCATTTGTTTATACTCTAGTGTGCAGTCGAGGAGTACTCTAGTCCGTAGTCGGGGACCTAGAGTTTTTGTCGTGGGCAGTCGTGTCTCCGCCCGTTTTTTTATACTTTAGTTCGCAGTCGGAGACTTAGAGTACTCTAGTCCGCAGTCAGGGACATAAAGTTTTTGTGGTGGGCAGTCGTGTCTCAGTCCGTTTGTTTATACTCCAGTCCATAGTCGGGGACTTAAAGCACTCTAGTCCGCAGTCGAGGACTTAGATTTTTTTTCATAGGCAGCCGTGTCTCTGTCCATTTGTTTATACTCTAGTCTGCAGTCGGGAATTAGAGTACTCTAGTCTTCAGTCGGGGACCTAGAGTTTTTGTCGTGGGCAGTCGTGTCTCCGCCAGTTTTTTATACTCTAGTCCACAGTCGGGGACTTAGAGTACTCTAGTCCACAGTCGGGGACTTAGAGTTTTTGTCGTGGGCAGTCATGTCTCCTCTCGTTTGTTTATACTCTAGTCCATGGTCGGGGCCTTAGAGTACTCGAGTCCGCAGCCGGGGACTTAGAGTTTTTATCGTGGGCAGTTATGTCTCCGCTCGTTTGTTTATACTCTAGTCTGCAGTCGGAGACTTAAAGTACTCTAGTCCGTAGTCGGGGACTTAGAGTTTTTGTCGTGGGCAGTCCTGCACATTTTTGATTTATAATTCAGTTTTCAAGTCGAGGTCAGAGCTGTCGAGCGAACGGTTGAACCATGTTCATCCATGGAATGGAATTCTGCCCCCAGCATAAAGGATAGAACTTGGCAAGTGAGACGATCGATTCGTATCCACTTGGTGGTTGTAGCTCCTCTTGTCAAGTCAAGGAAGGGAGTAGGCGATGGGTCAGATCACATCCATGCTTGGATTGCACGGTCAAGTCACATCCACCTCAAGCTGCAGTCGTGTCCACGTATTGAGCGTGGTGGTTGATGAGTAGGCAATTAGTCATGCCTACCTTAAGTCGAGCTACCGATCTGCCCTCTGTGTCTAGGGAAGAAGTCAATGCGTGGATGATTAAATCATGTCTACTCTAATTGGATCCCAACATCTCTGAGCTTTAGGAGAGGCATATGCATTTTGTCTAACTTCATTTTATGATCCAGGAGTGGATGATCGTGTCACATCTGCTATAAGTCTTTCTTAGGTCTCTAAGTCAAATGTAGAGGTCGATGAGTGGACAGTCATCCATGTCCAATTTGTATTGGATTCTGACCTTGTCGAGCTTTCCCATCTCGAGTTCATGGCCCCAAGTCAAGGGCATATGGTAGCTAATGAGCGGTTGGATCACGCTTGCCTAGATAAAAGCTTCGCAGATTCTATCGCGATCTGCGAAGATTGGTCGGCACCCAACTCTAGGTACTCGAATATCTGCATTGTATGCACGTAGTTTAATTCAGGTTGGTCGTAGTTCACACCATAGTTGAAATTGAAATTAAGATAAGTTAATTAAAAGGGATCAGGATAAATCTCATTGATAAGTGAAGCAGCATCGTGTGCTCGCTGTTTCACTTTGTCCACAGCTCCTTTCAGCGAGATATCGACCGTCATCGGTCCAGTTGATAATCAGAGGATAGGGCTACGATATTTTGTCATCATCGAACCGGTATGTTCTTTGGCCACATCTACTTGTTATGCTCACAAAGAACATAAGCATGTCTAAGATGCGCGCACAACTAAATGGACCGGAATTGATGGGCAGTGGTAAATCAGTTGGGGTCAGACCCGAGGAAATCTGATAGTTGCTTGGAGTAAACCATGGGGTCGCTCGGAGTCAAACACTGAATCACTTAGAGTCAGAAAATTGGAAGCCTTGGTAATCGGCACTCAGGGTCTCTTTGGGATTTGCTTCATGAAAACTTCATCTAACCCGAACCCTGCTTCGGGTCACAGCCAGGGTTATAAAATCTCTCTTGTACTTGTCAAAATTCCCATGCAACTACTTCGTGCATACCTCCTTACAAGGATCAAACTTACAATCCCTAGCCTTGAAAAGCTCGAAGCGTTTTGTCCAAGAAGGTGCTAAATCTACCAGTTTGGAGAGGTGAAAGAAGTTCCCATTATTGTTGGATCGGCCTCGAAGCACAAGGCCATGTACAAAAGTTTATGGATGGATATGTTTATAAGAACGATCGGCCTTGCTTCGTGACCTTGGAACGATCGTAATTGATCGATCGTCTAGGAGCGACAATATTTCCATTATAAGTTGATGTATAGTCCAACATAAAATGGTCGGTCAAAAGGATGAAGGTGGAACGATCGGTTGGAAAGCAACCCTGAGACGATCGTATGCAATCAAATAGTGGGGGGGCTGGTTGGAACGGTCGTATTAAAATGATTGCATGGGGATGATCGGTTGTCTTCAGCAAGCAAAAGTGTTGTTATGGTCCGACCGGTCATACACGAGTCAAAACGATCCTTTCCAAGGATAGAGCTGGAATGATAATATGAGGAACGATCATATAAGAACAATTTGAGATAAAAGATCGTATAGGAATGCGAGTAGCCACATTCATGTCGATGGAATGATTGATGCGGACCATTGTAAAGAACGATCGAGTAGGATGTTGAAGCGCATGAATTCGTGTTGAATGACTATTCAGCTAGTGTATATGATCCATAGCCAATTGTCGATTGTTCCTCCTTGCACTAAAACTTGAAAATGTATTAACATTCATGAATCATATGGCTAATTGGTCATTGATCTCATCATTTCCTTCTTTGGCAAAGGTATTGGACATGATTTCATGGCCTTGTAAAGTAGTTTCCATCTAGACTTCCTTCAAATCCGAGTAGAGTAGGAAACTTATCAATCAGAAACTGGATCTATCTCGCTAACATGGAAATTCGTCGGTAGAAAATGAGATCCAATCGAGCTGATAATTCATTTCTCAGTGAAAGCACCAAAACGTTGACACCAAAAATGGGCATCAACACCCATAGAATCTTATGAATATCACGCAATGAATGAAATAAAAAACAAAGCATAAAAGTAAATGAACACATAGATTTTTATAGTGGTTCGACAACCTTGGCCTACATCCACTTCACACTTTTATTAACCTTCACAGGATTACAATTACAAGAATATTTGGATCAGCTAGGATCCATTGATATAAGATTCAATAATAAAAAATGGCAGAGCCTCTAGAGGAGGAAGAAGAAGTTCCAATCCCCCTTTCTGAAGCTATGCCTACAGTATTTATAGCAGAAGATGTGCATGGATCGGACTAAAACTTTGCAAAAAGGTTCCCTAGGTCCAGTAGAGCCCACAATATCAACTGGCCCCAATAATTCATTGATCAAGAACGATCGGCATACTTAAGGCTGACCCTTTTTATTTGCTCCAATCACTGTGTGATCGATGTTGGAGGATCCCACGTGCTTCTAGATGTTGCTCCTAAAATATTAGATCATTCTGAGATATAGATTGTAAGTTATGGGTCATTCTTGGTCGAAGATTGAACATGCAAGAGATACGCCGATCGTTATATTAAGCCTTCCAATAACGATCGGTGTACATCGATCGACATTCCTCCCATCTCCATTTTAGGATGCGCAATCGTCATGGTATGCTCTACTTGCCACTCTGTTGATGTACTGAAAGTCTCACATAGATTGGCTTCATGGATCTCAAGGTATCAAACGTCTTCGATGATTTGAACTATTTTCCTTGATTGTTCTCTGGTCGATTCAAACAAATCATTATCTCATCCGTAGCTTGTGTACACGAACTTCAATCAATTCCAAACTTGATGTATAACTTCAGGGGGCCAGGCTAGTGATTTCAAGCTTGCTATACTTTGATTTGGTTTTGGTTTGAATTCGTTCGATTATCATCTATAGTACTATATATAACTGGCTCTCTAAGCTATCGACCATCCGTTCCTTGTCAAATCGATGATATCACGGCTTCGCCAAAAGGCGGGATAACAGTAGCATTCCCATATCTTGACAACACCTCAAACCCCATTGCATATTCCGGCACAGTCACGTCATCTTGCACTAACTCTGCAAACTTCCTTAACAGAGTTGACCTAGCGATCTCAGACATAAATCTTTCTTCAAACCTCCTTCTGAACTCAGACCATGTCGAAGTTTCCTCTGCTATTCCAACGGTCACATTGTTCCACTAATACAATGTAGCTCTTTGCAATTTCTTGGATGCCAATATCCACTTTTGGTCATCATTCAAACCAAAATT
This sequence comes from Allium fistulosum, assembly GCA_030737815.1. NCBI lineage: Eukaryota > Viridiplantae > Streptophyta > Magnoliopsida > Asparagales > Amaryllidaceae > Allium > Allium fistulosum. The sequence continues at coordinate 913,912,540 of CM060907.1, read as the reverse complement.
AGTGAAAATCCTTTCACAATGAAACAACCAATTCTCCATTTCAATTGCACCATCCGTTCCAATAAAAGGTTTCCCTCCAAGCCTTGCACATTCTCTACTCAAAACAACTTAACTGTTAACAACTGGAACTTCTTGATTAGCTCATCCAGCATTTCTTCCAACTAATCCAACATAGCTTCTGCTTGCATCATGCTGACAAAGAACTGATACATTGCTCGCATATCAACTGGTGCTGTTCCAGCACCTACATTAGCATATGTTTCTTGATCGGGGTTCCTTCTAGTATTGGGCTGACATTTCCATTATTAGTGGTGCTTCCTCCACCGAGATTCACTCTTCCATTTCCTACCTCCATATTATACTTCCTTAAATATGCATTCAAACTTTAGTATGATATGGAAAAACGATCTATGAGAGAGGGAGAATAGAGACATGGCATATGCTTATATATAACAAATACAAGTACTTTACTATAGCATTATCTCATACCCCAATCTTATTCTCTGATTCATTTGGATTGTTTTCAAAACATCTTTAAGTTTAAAAATTCTTTTAGTTTAAGATAAAGGGACAGTTTGGCACAGGTCCCTAATAAGTTTCAAAATACACAAAAACCCCAGTAAAAAAACGTTTGTAAATTAGGTCCCTAGAATTAAGTTACCAAATAATGGCATACACTTATGCAATTATTCAGTGAATAATTGCAGACATTTATGCAATTATATCAAAAAACTGCAAACATTTCCGCAATTATTCATTGAAAAATTGTGGAAATTTCCATAATCTTTTGAAAAAATTGCAGAAAATTCTGCAATTATTCACCAAAAATTCCGCAATTTTTTCCAAAATTTGCGGAAAATTTTGCAATTATTCACCAAAAACATTGCGGAAATTTCCGCAATTATTCACCGAAAAATTGCATAAATTTATGCAACTTTTGGATATAATTGCATAAATGTCTGCAATTATTCAGTGAATAATTGCATAACTATATGCAATTACTTAGTAACTTAATTCTAGGGACCTAATTTACATACTTTTTTTTACTGGGGTTTTTGTGTATTTTGAAACTTATTAGAGACCTGAGCCTAATATTCACTAAGATAAATCTATGCTCTAATACTAAGTTGTAACATCTCCCATTTTGAGGCTCGAAACTAACCGCTACAGATGCTGCAGTCATCTATAGTATTAATTTCCGATGAAAAAATGTTATTATGTTATTGTATCATAACATCATAAACGCAAGAATATGAAATAATTTTAAACACAATTCCAATGCAAACTTCCACATTTCATTTCAAAATAATATTTCATATTCATTACATAATCGCAAATGTTGCCCAGTTTCAAATAAAATATAATTATAACAAAATACTCCAAGCGCGATATATGAAGATGCCCCCTTGGTCGATAGAGTCACTAGATAGATAGATACATCTACTGTCAACACATTCATACAACAACTGACATAACACAATGTATAGTAGTAATATATACTCTTTTATAGCTAGCTTTGCCTCCTACACATCCCCGAAAGCTTTGTTCTCCAAAACCTACTTAACATGTAAACCCTTACTCTCGACTTACTCAAATCAAATTTTGAGCACCCGAGAGTTTAAGTGGAAAACATAAACTTCGAGGCAGACAGAAGCCTGGTGTGAATAATAATATGCTATCTCGGTTTATAATATTCAGTGAGACTATGCCGTTGAGCGGAACGGGGTTTCTCTTCACTAATATCTCTTTTAAAACATATCTTTTTGCAAAATATCTCCTGCAACCATAATGGTTTAATAAGACAATAAAAATGACCATGTGAATGCATGTTACATGGGTAATCATGATTGTCCGTCAAATCAGTTAACTATCCATCCCAATGTTTAGTTTTCACAGGAGAGCTACCAACATACATGGCTGACTAGGGCCTACTAGACATACTAAATTTCCTAACTGACTGTTAGAAGAAAACTAGTGAGTCTGTCCAAATACACTTATCGTAGTATTTACCGGACAATCTGTCAATCATATAGTTTTACTAGGCTTACTATACCTAAAGGTTTTTGCAGGCCAACCTACAACCTATCTTATCTTTATGTATTCCTTTCCATGCATAAACCTACTTTTAGTCTTACACTTGACAAAACCCTATGCATTGGAATTTCAGACTTATGTCAGCTAGAGGCTAACAACTGAAGTTTAGGGCATTATCGTACAATAGTCCCATCTGGTTTTCTAATCTTTGAGTCAAATTTATCTTATCACAATTTATCCAAAGGTGATAAGAGTAATCATTCTTTAGTAAAACTCTAGGTTAAATACCCTTTTCTATTTCCTTGAAATCAATTTCTTTATAAATGATTTAACCCTTGAAATCATTTAAAAAAAAAGGAAAATATGGCCCTTTACTTTATTAAAATATTTATGCCTTGATGTATGACTTTATAAACTACATCGATGAATCTCGAAATCACTTGGAAGTTATCTCACTTCGAAACCATAAGCTATAAAGCCAAAACAATATAAATCCTTTATATAGATAAAACGCGGTAAAGATATAGTCGGCAAGAGTCTTCGTCCCTCTAAATATATTAAAGTTTTTAATTTACAAATACTAGGTGATTTGGTCAAAGCTATATAGTGTATTATAAAGCCTTCAAAGATATTCGACGCCATTGGTGAATCTCGACATCAATGTCTTAAGGAAAATAAGCGGCATCATTAGGACTGAAGTGATAGTAGGCGGCAACCTAGCCTTCTTTGAAATAGGTGTTAAAGATTTAAGTCGGTAATCATTAAGGTTGAAATGATTAAACATGACGTCATTATAGCCGATTTAAAATAGTGGCGTTATTGCCTATATAGAAAAACACGGCCTCAATGTGGTCGAAGTAGATAAAACGCAGAAACTTTACCATTTGAAGTCGTTATTATGCGGCATCATTATCGCCGCTATAGGTTATGTCGAAAGCAATAGGGTTGGAGACATTATAAAAATAGACAGTATTAAAATGTTTAAGTAAAACAAGTGGCAACATTCACGTCGAAGATCATGACATTGATAGTGTCCTTTTCGACGTCGACTCCAACCCTGCTGAATTCATTCCATATCATCTAGGATGATTTCCTACATATTCATTAAGGTCAACAACGTATCACAGTGGCAACAAGGACTTCGGCGACTATGACTTCGGCATGGCAATATCGCAAATAACCAAAAACATGTTATTTTGCTATTAACAGTAGTTCATTTCCAAAAACTCCTTTTATTTGCCAAAATCCTATTGGATAATAACATTCTTTATCAAAAAATTGACCTAAGTAGGTTTATCATTTCCAAAACTTTTTCCAACCATTAATCTTATATTAATACCTTAATATAATAATTAAGCCATTCTAGCTTAATAATTTTATAACCCTTCGTAAACACTTGGGAAAAATCCCAAAAAAATCATTATAAATCCAATTTACTATATCTTTTAACATACAAAAATTTTGAGACAAAAACAGTATTTAATAATTTTTACTAATTAATGCTTGAAATAATCTATTTTCTCCACTTAGAAAATTTATAATAAATTCTCATTTGCTTGAAAAATTATGAAATCTAAAACCCACTTCTGAAATAATGCTTTTAACATTGTATTAAAATTTCAAGTCATTTTTCTCATTTAAACCTATTAACTAGTGTCATAAATAATCCAAATATTCATCGATAAGCATATAAACATTCAATCCTTCAAAACATGGCATAATAACATCAAAAGATTCAGATTTAGACTTAAAACCAAAAATATTAATTAAAACTTGGGATGCATAACTATTATTCACCTTGAATGTTTTAAGAAGGTTGAGATTTATATTTGATTTGATTCCCCTAAACTTTGATCTTTCTTCTAAGCTTTCCTTCCTTTGGATTCCTTACTATTTTCTAGCCTATTATCCTCTTTAATTTCATTTGTATTAAATCAATTGGACGAGGAAACGAGAATGAGAGTATATGTTAAGGATGTATGCTCCTTTCCCGTTTTCCATCCTCATATATCCTTCTTCTAATGGATGTTCTAATTAATTCCATTAGTCCATTAATTAAGGCTGATCCATTTTAATTATCAGATCTCAACCTCCTTAACATTCCATATTATTTTATTTTATTTATCTAATTAAATATCCTAAATAATATTAATCAAAATAAAGGGTTTTACAACTTTCTCTATCTCCGGCATAATCAAAATCAAAAAATCCGACCAAGCTAAAATCTTTCTCTGTGTCATCAAAAACAAACCATAATCTGCTATTCCTCTAATATACTTGAAAATGTACTTTACTACTTTCCGATGCGATTTCCCGGGATTAGTCATATAGCGGCTAACCAAACCAACCGCCTGTGCAATATCAGTCTCTTGCAGACCTTAGCATACATTTGGCTTTCAACCTCACCAACATAAGGTACCTTCTTCATATAAGAATTTTCTTCATCTAAGATCAAAGAGCCCTTCTTTGAAAGCTAAACGTGCAACGACATGGGAGTACTGATCGCCTTCGCCTTCTCCATGCTGAACCGAGCAAGACCTTCTAAATGTATTCTTTCGGTATCAATCTCAGCACCTTCTGCTTTCTCTCTATGTATTTCTATCTCTGAAATCTTCTTTGCTTCTCCAAAGTCTTTCATCTCGAATATCGCCTTTAGCTTCAATTTTAACCTGTCAATTTCAGCTTTGTCCTTGGAAGAAATTAGCATATTGTCCATATGCAAGAGTAAATATATCCAGTTACAATCATCAATATGATTAAAAAGTATGCAGGTGCCTTTAATGATTTTATCAAAACCAAGAGTAAACATAAAAGAGTCGGACCTCGTCAACCATTGCATAAGCGACTGCTTGAAACCATATAGAGATTTCTTCAGCTTGCAAACCCGTTCCTTCTTTCCATCCTCTACAAACCCTTCTAGCTGCTTCATATAGAAGGTCTCCTTTAAGTCCCTATGCAAAAAAGTATCTTTACATCTAATTGTTCCAACTCCATATCGTGAGTTACAACAATAGCTAGCAATATCTGAATAGAACATGTTTAACAACCGGAGTAAACATCAAATCGTACTCCATCCCCTTCTTTGTTAAAACCTCTTTGAAACAAGTCTAGCCTTGTGTCTTCCATTATCCTTCACCTTATATACCCACTTGCATCCTATGGCTCGTCTTCCTTAAGGGGGTGGTACCAATTACCAAGTCTGATTCTTCTTCAATGAACCCATCCCCTCCTCCATAGCATGCGTTCGTTTTGGCGGCACTCAAACTCGTAGCTTCTTTAAGGTCGCAAGGCACATCTTACACTATATGCAATGCGTAGTCAAACTGATCATCAAGGCTAAGATTTGCATAGTTTCAGTTTCCATACCTATTTGGTGGCTTCTAACTTAAAGATGGCATGAATAGGTGTAAATTTGCCTTAGCTTCTATCATCTCCACATTGAGCTGAATCATCTCTAGCTTAATGACCATAACCATCAGTGCTAGGGGAATTTTATGGACCTTTATGTGATGTGTTAACGACTACAATTACTCTATCTTCTTATCCAGCTTTGATTCTACTACTAGGCCGGTATGCGGAAATAGTTTTCATCTCCTTAGGCCTTTCAACTTTTGAATCTACTGAACTAGGTGGATTCTTCTTCTATTTGAACATAACGGACTCATCAAATGTAACATGTCTCACGTAACGACCTAGAGTTTCGGACACTTCATATTGAAATATCTGAATTATTTAAATATTTGAATCTTGGATTAAATGTTATTAGAATAGTTTAATAAGCTTGTTAACCCCCATTTTAATCATAACTAATGGTAAACTTGTCTTGGAAAATGTTTATAAAAATATATTCTTTGAAGAGAAATCGATAATGTGACCAAAAATCGGTTTATCGGTAAACAACTTTTCGATCAATATAAGTTGTCGAACTCTTATGCACTTGTTAATGATCAAATGAACACATTAGAACTAATTAGCACACATACCTTTTCATAAAGCTTGGAAGATTCTAGAAGCTTCCTTCAGGATAATAGATATTATCATGGTGAGGGTATAATGGTATTTAGCATAAACGAGAAGTGATTTAAAGCAGAAGTGCCGGGAGGTAAGGTTTTGATGGCATGATATGGGGTGAATGTAATCTTAAAGAGCACCACTTCATCCTATAAAAGAAGAGGCACCCCCTAAGAATAAATCACAAAATCACAAATGAAAACCAAGCTTCTTTAATGGCTTCTTCACCCCCTTCTTCAATTCATGTTTCTAAATAAAATAGTTGCAAATAAACTTCAAACTTTACCATAAGCCTTAGTACAATATTAGAACACCTTATACCAAGCCAAAACTTGAAGAAGTAAAGTCACACTAAAACTGCAAGGAGAGGCCGTGAGCAATTCATGAGAAAGAGGAGGGAAAATGCAAGAGAAAGCAAGGAAAGGAGGATGCAAGAGAAAGCAAGGAAAGATGGAAGAAAACATGGTTGCAAGTTGGGGTTGAACTTGGGTTTTTGGATCTTGGTTGTTTTTGTGGTTAAAGGTGAGTTAACACCTCACTTTAAATGGAAAATATAACACATATATATTTGTGTTTGACTGAGTTTATGTTGTTTGAATTGTTGTTAACTTATGTTAAAACATTGGTTTGGATCTTACATTAAAAGTAAATGATATATGTGATCCATGTATATGGACTTGAAAGAACTTGGGATAGACCTAAATGGACTTGTATGATATGTGATAAGGCTTGTAACAAAAAAAAATAAGTTATAGATGGACTTTGGTTTAGATCGGACTCGAATTTAAAAGTGCACTTATAGTGATTGTCGCTATAGATGCATTTGTGAATTGCCTTGTTTTTGGTGATTGCTATGGAACTTTGTAGACAGATCCTTAGGATTTTCTCATCATATTTATAATGTTTTATAAGTATGTTTGTTGCTATTAAAAGCTTGAATAATAAAAATTTAATTAACATCTCTAAAAGTAGCCAAAGCATCACTAGTGCAAAATTGCCCCGTTTAGACTTAAGAGGTTTGAAAAGATATTTAGATTTAGGTATTTTATTTCATTGTTTTTACAAGAGTGTTTAATAACTCTTATTAGTGTATTTTAAAAGTGGTTGGAGATCTTTATGAATTTTTAATAATTAGTTGTGAATTTTTAAAGAAGAGATAATTGTTAAATTATATAAAAAACATGTCATTTTCAAGTGTTTAAGAATTTTATAAACTTTTTATTTTTACGTAATATTTTGAGTAAATATTTTAAAACCTATTATAAGTATTATAAAGGGTTTTAAAAGCATTTTTAAATATATAAAGGTTTTTATTTATATCTCGTGTAACAAATATCTTCTAAAGTCATTTATTTAATATCTAGTTTTATAAATAAATTACTATACACACACACACACATATATATTTTTGAATTGTTATAAAAGTACAAACAAAAGGTTTGGAAAGGGTTTAGTAAATGCTTAATGCCCAAATGATTAAAAAAATTAATCACTAAGTTAAAAAGTAGTTAACTATGCTTAACACTAAAAGTCGGCGAAGTAAGACTTATATATTTGTGAGAGTTAGGATTGATGTCCAAATGGATGGAGCAACAAAGTTCTAAACTACAAGTTTCCCTCTTGGTCGAGGAATAGTTAAGTCAAACAATGTTAGAAACGTGTTAATCGTGTTGATTTCTTATTGTTTATGGAAATCATTAATACTATACTTAACACTAAAAGCCGATGAGTTAGACTTATCTATTTGTGAGATTCAAGAATGAAGTGTCCAGGCAAGACTTTGATGCAACCAGTGCTCTAACTTACTTGGTTTCACTCTTAAATGAGGAATAGTTATGTTGGAATGTCGAAACGAGTTAAGCATTCGAATCATTATTTCTATAAGCAACCACCTTTAAAACCTAATAATTAACTAGTCAAATACTAAACTTGACCGATTTTGAACTTAGAACTTTAAAATAAATGTTTGTAAAGATAAAAGCAAGTATAAAATAGTTTCGGGTTTGTTGTGAAAATGTGTTAATAACATTCGTCTTTAATCCTTTTTTATTATAATTAAGGATGCAAATAGATCTTTAAAAGAATGATTTAATGATAAGCATAAGCAAAATGGTCTTGGATTGTAGTGATAATATTAAATAACATTAGTCTTAAACCTTTTGAATGGATTTGCAAAAGTACATAAATCCTTAAATTGGATATTTTGAAGAAAGTTAGAAGTATGGAATCTTTTGAAAAAAGATAGAAGTTTATTAGAAAAGGAAGTTTACTAATAAAGGAGGTTTTAGCTAATAAAGGGATTAATTAAATAAAAGAGATCAGGAGTTGCTTAAGTAGCTTAATCAAACTTTGCGTGGCTTGATCGTGCTTTGTATAACTTGATAGTGTATCGTATGTTCATTTATTTATGGAAAGTATACTAGACTTGGTTCGTTTATGAACATCTACCTTATACCAGATAGTCGAATATCGAAATTGACCAAATATAACTCTGGGAATATCTAGAAGAAAAATGGGAAATATATGGTATAGTTATCTTCTGTGGTGTTATAATGTTCGTATAAACTCATGTGTTCTTCAAGGACAAAAGATATTGAAATCCGTATGCTTAAGTGGTTAGGAAGTGATCTCTGCTCTTATGTATTATCTGTTTATTTCCAAAAGAACCGGAGTTGAGTTTATAAGAAATTCATCAATTGGTTTTGGAGCGTTCGGTAAGTAAGAAGATGTACTTATATGAAACGACTCAAATCGGTGACCATTTCAAAACCATATATACAATCTATTTTTTGGAAATGGTTGAGAAGTGGAATGTTATAGAGTTGATCTATTTATACTAAGGTTAAATCCAAGGGAAAAGTTGGCATTAACATTTCAAATGATGCTATCATGTGGGGCTATCTATCTTGAGGAGTATTCCAAGAGAGAAGGTAGTGCTAGCATTTGTTGGTGGACTTATGTGGGGAACCTTAATGGAGGTTCAAGATCTGTTCGAGATGCTTGAATCCATGTAGTGATTCGTGATCTATTCGAGATGATGGAATCCAATTGGAGAGTCATGTGCCGTTCGAGTGATGAAGACTGTGTGAAAGATGTCGAACATAGTCTTGACGTTGGAGATGATTAAAACCATAGAAGGATGCTTAATCTCAGGTTTAGCTTACCCATGAGGGTATACCGACTCCATATCTAGAGTATGTTTATCGATATGTTGCGCGTAGGAAATGTTGATACTTGGTACCATGCAGTTCATCGTTGAGCTAGTTATGTTTACCTTAAAGTATATTCTATCTAGAGAAATACGATGCTCTGAGGGAAGTTTCTGATCATTGTTATGGAGATCTACTTGTGTTTACTAGGGGTATCTCCACGGAAAACAATCCATATACGAACGTGTTTTAGCGGTATTGATTGTATACCTATTATTACTGTGGCGTTCACATAACAGCTATTTAATATTATTTATGTGCTACACTTTAGACATTATCATCATATCACTATATGTAAAACTTAATGAATGGTTAGTTTCTTTGACGGAAAAACAATTACGGGAATTCGTACAATCTTAATGGTTACTGTTACAGATCAGTCATATTTCTTGAGTTTCTCACGCTGGTTTACTTGACTGATCTGGGTGTTAATTTCTTATAATGCCCGGGTCAGCCCCGTGTATATTTTCGGATTTACTTTGGATTCTTTGGAGTTTATGGAGATGAGCTAGATGATTACCTACCGTAGTATTTATTTTCGCCGCATTACTTTGTATCATCAACATTTGTAAGGATGGGTTGTTATAACTTCCCAGGCTAATTTTGGTAACTCTGAAATACTTTGTATCTTAGAACGACAATTTATACTTTCTCTTGATACTGTATATTTCCATTCCATTGTGAGATTCTGATATTATGTTCCTTCTTCCCTATTCTATTTATTTTTCTTTTTTATTTAACCCTAACAATTTGTATTTCCGACACTTAGGTGCTTGACATGTGAATAATGTGGATGTATTAGTATGGACATTCAAGGGTCAAAAGGATGGGTCGTTAGTACTAGAGGTGAAGGTTAAGCGAGAAGCTTGGCTTTTTTTGGGTATGACTCATCAAGATGGGGTAATGTAATGCCCTAGCATGAGTTAAGAGTATTATACATATGAGAGCGTATTTGTTAGTGCTATAAAAAATGTTTTATATTATGTTAATTGGTCTGTTGAGTGTTTAATGGATTCTAGTCGATGTGCCTGATCAACTTTATCGATAAAAGTTTCTAAACACTTGAATAGGGTAAACCAACATAGTATTATTTTGAAAAAATTGGTAAATGAAATAATTTTGACTAGGATTATATTTATATATAAAAGGAATAATTTTCAAAGGAAAATAGATATAGTTATTTATGATGTGTTTGTTTGTTAGGAAATGATAATATTCAATTATTATTATTTATTGTTTCGTTAGTTATGCTCGACCAGTTTATGAGCATTTACTCTTGTGGTTGATTCATAAGAAATTTACCTTTTATAACATGGGTTGGCTAGATAGTAATTTATGAGAACATTAAATACGAATACCTTATGAATTAAGTTTCACGGTTTGACTATAAGGCATTCGGTGATAATTTTGGGTTAAAATTGAATTTTAATCAAAGTTGTTTAATATATTCTAAACAAAGATATACATTTGTGAAATGATTTAGATAAGAAAGCAACTTTATGTAAACATGGTTTATAAAGGATTTAAAAAAAGAATTTGAGGACTTAAATCCCGGTAACTTTGAATTTTTTTTCAAGATTTTGAAGAAAATAATAGTAGTATTATTTGAAAGTAAGTATTTGGGAAATTGGTTTGTGAAATAGAGATTATGACACTTAGTATTATTATATGAAGTATTTGATACCACTTTGAAATAATTTTGGTTAAATAACAAATGTATGGTTTGGATAAAGTGAACTCACTCCTGTCGCTTGAAAATAATTCTGACGATGAATTCAACATATCAGCATTCATTTGAGGTTTCTAAGTGTGGGATGCTACCAAGTTGTTTTGGTAAAATAGATTTTGATTTAATCCCAAAGTGTGATTTGATATACAAAAGATATATATATATATATATATATAATTTTCAAGTGATTTGAAATGAAAACCAGTGTTTACTTCTAAAGTTTTCTTATTACGTTACTTCATGGACACATGTAGCTTATGCATTAGGAAAGTATAAATGTGCATCATGATATAATATGCTGTTTGGTAGTTTTAATTTGTTAAAATGAAATGATATTTTTAGCGATTTTGGATAGTAGGGAACTTACAAATTGTTATAGATCTTGTAGTTAAGTTTTTCTAAAAAAAGTTGATTTTATATAACACTTGAATTGTGAAGATAACAAGTTAAAAAAAGTTCTAATTTTTTTAAACATACTTGTTACAAATTTTATGTTTTTGTATATACTCTTAGAATGTAATGGAGTATTATACGAGTATGAATATAAGTTATAAAATGTTGGTAAATTTGAAGTTATGGTTTATGAAATGATGCATACATGATTTAGTATTGAAGAGATAACTATTAGGTAAAAGAATGTGCCATAGGATATTGGTATAGTTATGAATCCAAAAGGATAAATACGTAAATTGTAAGCAAATCATTTTATTCACATGACTATTTTTGATCCAGTATTCAAATACACATTTTCGAGGTGGTATACACCGGTCCCAATAACGATTTTTCCCTAGATTCTTGATGGTCAACACTTGCTACAGATTTTTGATAAGATCCCGAAGTTTTCTATCATACTATATGGCTATGTTAGGAGAACGAAGGTTTCTAATCAAGGAACCAGATCGGAGTCCGCACTAGAGAGGACAAGTGATCTATACTAGTTTAGAAGTGAAATTTATGTGATCGAGAAAGTGATCAGATTGATATTGTGTATGGACAACATATGTACATCGTACGGGCTTGGAATAATTGTATGCTATGTTTTATTGGCTTATGGAGAGTTTAAGTGATGACTCTTCGATCTGTTATGAGGTAGCATGAATAATTGACCAAGTGATAACCTAAGGTTATTGAGTGTAGGGTATACTTAGTAGGTTGGTTATCATCTTTGTATGATGAGAGGGCTTTTGAACCTAAGAAAACTGTGACCTTTGTTTGCTAATGATTGTGATATTATTAATTATTGATGTGCAATTTTTTCTTGGATTGCTCGTGTTGGAGTTTTAAGGATGAAATATTCTAAATGGGGGAGAATGTAATGACTTAGAATTTCGGACACTTCATATTTAAACTTCTGAATTATTTAAATATTTGAATATTGGATTAGATGTTATTAAAATAATTTAGTAAGCTTGTTAACCTTTTTTTAATCATAGCTAATGATGGTAAACTTGTTTTGGAAAAATATTTACAAAAATATATTCTTCGAAGAGAAATCGATAATGTGACCGAAAGTCGGTTTATCAGTAAACAACATTTCGATAGCTATAAGTTGGTCAAACTCTTGTGCATTTGTCTAATGATCAAATGGACACATTAGCAAATAATTAACAAACACACCTCTTCATAAAGCTTGGAAGGTTCCAGAAGCTTCCTTTAGGATAAGAGATATTATCATGGTGAGGGTATAATGGTAATTAGCATAAAGAAGAAGTGACTTAAAGGAGAAGTGGTGGGAGGTAAGGCTTCCATGACATGAAGGGGGTGAATGCAAGCTTAAAGAGCATTATTTCATCCTATAAAAGGAGGGGTGCACTCTTAGAAATAAATCACAAAATCACAAATGAAAACCAAACTTCTTTAATAGCTTCTTTATCTCCTTCTTCACTAAATGATCTAAATAAAATAGTTGTAATCAGCTCCAAATCACTTCAAAACTTTGCCACAAGCCTAGGTACAATATTAGAACACCTTCCTCCAAGCAAAAAATTGAAGAAGTGAAGCCACACTCACCCTAGAAGGAGAGCTCTTGAGCAATTCATGAGAAGGAGGAGGGAAAATGCAAGAGAAAGCAAGGAAAGGAGGAACCAAAGGTGGTTGCAAGGTGGGGTTGGACTTGGATTTTTGAATCTTTGTTGTTTATGTGGTTAAATGTGAGTTAGCACCTCACTTCTAATGGAAAATATAATACATATATGTTTGTGTTTGATTGTGTTTATGTTGTTTGAATTGTTGTTAACTCATGTTAAAGCATTGGTTTGAATTCTTACTTTAAAAGTAAATGACATATGTGATCAATGTACATGGACTTGTATAAAATATGACAAGGCCTTGGAACACATCACATATGTTATAGATGGACTTTGTTTTAGATCAGACTCAGATTTGAAAGTGCACTTATAGCGCTATAGATGCAGTTGTGAATTGCCTTGTTTTTGGCGGTAGCTATGGAATGTTGTAGAGAGATCCTTAGGGGTTTCTAGCCTTATTTATAGTGTTATGTATATATATATATGTTTATTTCTATTAAAAACTTGGATTGTAAAAAGTTAATTAACATCTCGAAAAGTGGCCAAAACTTCACTAGTGCAAAACTGTCCCGTTTAGACTTGATTTTTGGACTTAAGAGGTTTGAAAAGATATTTAGATTTAAGTATTTTGTTTCATTCCATTTATAAGGGTTTAATAACTCTTATTAGAGTAGTTTAAAAGTGGTTTGAGATCTTTATGAATTTTTAAGAATTAGTTGTGAATTTTAAATCAAAGATATTTTGTGTATATATAGAAAACATGTCGTTTTCAAGTTTTTAAGTATTTTATAAACTTGTTATTTCTAAGTAATATTTGAATAAATGTTTTAGAACCTATTATAGGTATTATAAAGTATTTTAAAAGCATTTTTAAGTATATATAGTTTTTTAGAAAGGTGTTGAATATTTTATATCTTATGTAATAAATATCTTCTAAAATGGTTTATTTAATATCTAGTTTATAGATAAATTACTGTACATATATTTCTTTTTAAAGGGTTTTAAAAGTACAAACATAAGGTTTTGAAAGGATTAATGATTGTTTAATGGCCAAATGATTAAATTGTTTAACTGCTTATTTAAAAAGCAATTAATTATGCTTAATAGTAAAATCCGACGAAGTAAGGCACATCTATTTATGAGAGTTAAGATTGATGTGAAGTAGGGATGGAGCAATATAGCTCTAACCTACCAGTTTCCCTCTTGGCCGAGGAATAGTTAAGTCAAAAAATGTCGGAAATGTGTTAATTGTGTTGATTTCTTATTCTTTATGGAAATCATTAATACTATACTTAAAGCTAATAAGGTAGACATATCTATTTATGAGATTCAAGAATGAATTGTCTAGGCAAGGCTTTGGTGCAACCAGTGCTCTAACTTACTTAACTTTACTCTTGAACGAGGGATAGTTAAGTTGGAATGTCAGAAACGAGTTAAACTTATGAATCATGATTTTTATAAGCAATCATCTTTAGAACCTGATAATTAACTCGTCAAATACTCAACTTGACCGATTATGAACTTAGATCTTTAAAACAAATGTTTGTAAAGATAAAAACAAGTATAAGAATGGTTCTGGGTTTGTTGTGACAATCTATTAATAACAATCATTTTTAACCATTTTTTATTATACATAGGGATGTAAATAGATCTTTAAAAGAATGATTTAAAGATAAGGATAAGCAAAATGGTCTTGGGTTTGCAGTGACAATGTTTAAGTAACATTAGACTTAAACCTTTTGAATCTTTATTATAATAAAGGAGCTTTTGATTAATAAAAGGATTAATTCAATCAAAGGGATCAGGAGTTGCTTAAGTAGCTTAACCAAACTTTGTGTGGCTTGATCGTGCTTTGTATGACTTGATAGTATTTTGTATGTTCATTTGTTTATGGAAAGTATACTAGAATTGGTTTCCATTTACAAACCTCTAATTTGTACCACATAGTTGATTAGTCTACTATCGAAATTGACCAAATATAACTCTGGAATATGTAGAAGAAAAATGGAAATTATACGGTACAGTTATCTTCTATGGTGCTACACTGTACGTATTAACTCATGTGTTCTTTTAGGACAAATGATTTGAAAATCCATCCGCTTAAACAGTTAGGAGGTGATCTCCACTCTTATGTATTGTATGTTTATTTTCGAAAGAACCAGAGTTGAGTTTACTAGAAATTCATCGATCGATTTTGGAGCATCCGGTACATAGGAAGAGTGTACTTATATGAGATGACTAGAACTAGCAACCACTTCAAAAACCATATACGCCATCTATGTTCTAGAAGTGGTTGAGAAGTGGAATGTTATAGAGTTGAATTGTCTTTCCTAAGATTAAGTCCAAAGGAAATATCAATGTTTACATTTCAAACGATGCTATCAGATGGGACTTTATCTTAAGGAGTATTCCAAGAAGGAGAGGACAACGTTAGCATTCATCGAAGGACTTATGTAGGGAAACTATGTGGAGGTTCGACATTTGTTCAAGATTCTTGAATCCATGTAATGATTCGTGATTTGTTTGAGATAATGGAATCCACTTAGGGATTCATGTGGTGTTCGAGTGATGAAGGCTCATATGAAAGATGCCTAATGTAGCCACGACAACGGAAATGACTAAAACCAAAGAAGGATGCATAATATCGGGTTTAGCTTACCCATGAGGTTATATCAACTCCATATCTAAAGTATGCTTGCCGATATGTTGCATGCATGAGTTGTTGATACTTAGTACCACATAGTTCATTGTTGGGCTAGTTGTGTTTACCTTAGAGTATACCATATCTAGAGATATACGATGCTCGTAAGGAACTTTTTGATCCTTGTTATGAAGATCCTCTTCAGTTTACGAGGAGTGTCTCCATGGAAAATAATCCATATACGAACATGCCATAGCGGTATTGATTGTATACTTATTATTGTTGTGGTATTCACATAGCAGCTATTTGATATGATTGATGTGCTACACTTTAGACATTATTTATCATATCACTATATGTTAAACTTAATACATGGTTGGTTTCTTTATGGGGAAAACCATTATGATAATCCGTACAGTCTTAATGGTTACTATTATATATCACTCGTATTTCTTGGGTCAACATCGTGTATGTTTCCATATATGGCTTAGACTCTTTGATCTTATGGAGATGAGCAGGATGATTACCTACTGTAGTATTTATTTCCACTACATTACTATTAAATCATCAGCATTTGTGATGACAGGTTATTATAACTGCCCAGGCTAATTTAAGTAACTCTAAAACACTTTGTATCTTAGAACGACAGTTTATACAATCTTTTGATATTATATATTACCATTTCTTTATGAGATTCTGATGTTGTGTTCCTTCTTCCATGTTCTATTTCTTTTCCTTTTCTTATTCAACCCTAATAATTCATCTTTCCGGCACTTGGGTGCTCAGCATGTGAATACCGTGCATGTATTAGTGTAGACATTCGGGGGTCGAAAAGGCGAGTCATTACAGCTGGTACTAGAGCTGAAGGTTAAGTGAGAAGCTTGAGTTTGTTTAGCAATGACTCATTAAGAGATGAGGTAATGAAATGCCCTAGCATGAGTTGAGAGTATTATACATATGAGAGCATATTTTTTAGTGCTATAAAAATGTTCCATATTGTGTTAATTGGTCTATTGAGTGGTTTATGAATTCTGGACGATGCGCATGATCAATGTTATCGATTGGGGTTTCTAAACACTTGAACAAGGCAAACCGACAAAGTATTGTTTTGAAAAAATTGGTAAATCAAATAATTTTACCTAGGATTATATTTTATATATAAAATGAAAGATTTTCAAAGGAAAATGGATACATTTATTTATGATGTGTTTATTTGTTAGGAAATGATAATATTTAATTATTATCGGTTATTATTTGGTTAGTTGTGCTCGACTAGTTTATGAGCATTTACTACAGTTATTGATTTATAAGAAATTTACCTTTTACAACATGGGTTGGGTAGATAGTTATTTATAGGAACATTAAATATGAACACCTTGTGAATTAAGTTTCACGATTTGACTACAAGACGTTTGATGATAATGTTGGGTTAAAATTGAATTTTAATCAAAGTTGTTTATTATAATCTAAACAATGTGAAATGATTTAGATAAGAAAGCAACTTTATGTGGACACATTTTATAAAAGAGTTAAATAAAGAATTTGAGGACTTAAATTCCGCCAACTTTGAAAATGTTTTTCTAGATTTTAGAGAAAATAATTGTAGTATTATTTGAAAGTAAGGATTTAAATAAAGAATTTGAGGATTGAACTCACTCCTACCGCTTGGAAATAATTCTATTGATGAACTCAACATCTTCGGCATTCATTTTTGGGTTCCTAAATATGGAATGCTACAAATTTGTTTTGGTAAAACAGATTTTGATTTAATCCCGTATGATTTGATATACAAAAATATATGTGTGTATATATAATTTCAAGTGATTTGAAATAAAAACCGGTGTTCAGTTCTAAAGTTTTCTTATTAAGTTATTTCATAGCCACATGTAGCTTTTGCATTAGGAAAGTATGGATGTGCATCATGATATAATATATTGTTTGATAGTTTTCATTTGTTAAAATGAAATTGGATTTTCGGTGATTTTGGATGGTTAGGAACTTCCAAATTGTTATATAACTTGTAGTTAAGTGTTTTTAAAAATATAAGGTGAGTTTATATCACACTTGAATTGAGAAGATAACAAATTAAGAAAAATTTCTAAATTTGTTAAACACAGTTGTTAAAATTTTAATGGTTTTGTATATGCTCTTCGAATATAATGGAGTATTATACGAATATGAACTTAAGTTATAAAATGTTGGTAAATTTGAAGTTATGGTTTATGAAATGATGCATAAATAATTTAGTATTGAAGAGATATACTATTAGGGTAAAAGAATATGACATAAGACATTGGTATAGTAATGAATCCTATAGGATAGAAACGTAATTCGTACGTAGATCGTTTTATTCGCATGACTATTCTTGGTCCAGTATTCGCATACATGTTTTCAAGGTGGTTTACATCGGTCTGAACAAGGATTTTTCCCTGGACTCCTGACGGCGAACACTTGATACAAAATTTTGATAATATCCCAAAGTTTTCTTTTATAGAATATGCCCATGTAAGGAGAACGAAGGTTTCTAATCAATGAACCGGATCAGAGTCCACACTATAGAGGTCAAGTGGTCTGTACTAGTTTGGAAGTAAAATCTATGTGATCGAGTAAGTGACCAGATTGATATTACGTACAGACAACATATGTACATTGTACATGCTTAGTTGCATACTATGTTTTGTTGGGTTATGGACAGTTTATATGATGGCTCTTCAATTTGTTAAAAGTTAGCATGAATAATTGTCTAAATAATAACCGGAGGCTCTTGAGCATAGGGTACGCTTAATAGATTGTTTAATATCCTTATGCGATGAGAGGGTTTTTGAACCTAAGAAAACTGTGACCTTTGTTTGCTAATGGTTTTGATACTATTAAGTACCGATGTGTGATTTTTTTTGAGTTGCTAGTGTTATAAATTCATACAAAATATTCTAAGTAGGGGAAAATGTTACGACCCGGAATTTCAGACAGTTCATATTTAAATATATGTATTATTTAAATATTTGAATCTTGGATTAAATGTTACTAAAATGATTTAATAAGCTTATTAACCCCATTTTTAATCATAACTAATGATGGTAAACTTGTTTGGATAAATGTTTATAAAAATATATTCTTTGAAAAGAAATCGATATGTGACCGAAAAATAGTTTATCGCTAAACAGCTTTCTAACGATATAAGTTATTCAAACTCTTACGCACTTGTCTGATGATCAAATGAATAAATTAGCAACTAATTAACACACACAACTCTTCATAAAGCTTGGAAGGTTCAAGAAGCTTTCTTTAAGACAAGAGATATTATCGTGGTGAGGGTATAATGGTAATTAGCATAAAGAAGAAGTGACTTAAAGGAATAAGGGAGGTAAGGCTTCCATGGCATGAGGGGGGTGAACGTAAGCATAAAGAGCACCATTTCATCCTATAAAGAAGGGGCATACTCTTAGGAATAAATCACAAAATCACAATCGAAAATCAAGCTTCTTCAGTGGCTTCTTCATCTCCTTCTTCATTAAATGTTCTAAATGAAATAGTTGCAAATCAACTCCAAATCACTTCAAAATTTTCCATAAGACTTATATATTATTAGAAAATATTCCACCAAGCCAAAACTCGAAGAAGTGAAGCCACACTCACCCTACAAGGAGAGGCCGTGAGCAATTCATGAGAAGGAGGAGGGAAAATGCAAGAGAAAATAAAGAAAGGAGGAAGCAAAGGTGGTTACAAGGTGGGGTTGGACTTGGGTTCTTGAATCTTAGTTGTTTGTATAGTTAAAGGTGAGTTAACACCTCACTTTGAATGGAAATAAAACACATGTATGTTTTTGTTTGATTGTGTTTATGTTTTTTGAATTGTTGGTAACTTATGTTAAAACATTGGGTTGGATTCTTACTTTAAAAGTAAATGACATATGTGATCCATGCATATATATGGACTTGAAAAAATTTGGAATTGACTTAATGGACTTGTACGACATGTGAAAAGCCTTGGAACAAAGCACATAGGTTATAGATGGACTTTGGTTTAGAGCGGACCCGGATTTGAAAGTGCACTTAGAGCGATAGTAGTTATAGATGCAGTTGTGAATTGCTTATTTTTTTGCAATTTCTATACAATTTGTAGAGAGGCCCTTAGGGGTTTCTCATCATATTTATAATGTTTTATATGTATGTATGTATGATGTTGTCAAAAGCCTGAATAGTAAAAAGTTAAGCAACATCTCGAAAAGTGGCTAAAACATCACTAGTGCAAATCTGCCCCGTTTAGACTTGACTTTTGGACTTAAGAGGTTTGAAAAGATATTTAGATTTAAGTATTTTGTTTCATTCTTTTTACAAGGTTTTAATAACTCTTATTATATTATTTTAAAATGGTTTTAGATCTTTATTAATTTTTAAGAATTAGTTGTGAATTTTTAAAGAAGAGATATTTTATTAAAATATATAAAAAAACATGTCGTTTTTAAGTTTTTTTAGGATTTTATAAACTTCTTATTTCCAAGTAATATTTTGAGTAAATGTTTTGAAACCTATTATAAATATTATAAAGCATTTTGAAAGCATTTTTAAGTATATATAGTTTTTTGAAAGGTGTTGACTATTTTATATCTTATGTAATAAATATCTTCTAAAATGGATTATTTAATATCTAGTTTTATAAATAAATTACTATACATATATATCTTTCTAAAGGGTTTTAAAAATACAAACAAAAGGTATAGAAAGTGTTCATGGCCAAATGATTAAATTGTTTAATTACTTATTTGAAAAGTAATCAACCATGTTTAACACTAAAAGTCGATGAAGTAAGACTTATGTATTTACGAGAGTTAAAATTGTTATCGAGTAGGGACGGAGCACTAGAGCTCTAACCTACTAGTTTCCCTCTGGTCCTAGGAATAGTTAAGTCCAAAAATGTTGAAATGTGTTAATCTTGTTGATTTTTTATTGTTTATGGGAATCATTAATACTATACCTAACACTAAATGCCGACGAGGTAGACTTTTCTATTTGTGAGATTCAAGAATGAAGTGTCTAAGCAAGGCTTTAATGCAACTAGCACTCTAACTTACCTGGCTTCTCTCTTGAACAAGGAATAGTTAAGTAGGAATGTCTAAAATGATTTAAGTGTATGAATAGTGATTTCTGTAAGCAATCGTCTTTAGAACCTGATAACTAACTAGTCAAATATTGAACTTGACAGATTATGAAATTAGATCTTTAAAACAAATGTTTGTATAGATAGAAACAAGTATAATAATAGTTTCGGGTTTGCTATGAAAACTGTTAATAACATTCATCTTTAATCCTTTTTTATTATACTTAGGGATGTAAATAGATCTTTAAAAGAATGATTTAAAGATATGCATAAGCAAAATGGCCTTGGGTTTGTAGTGACAATGTTTAAATATCATTAGTCTCAAACTTTTTGAATGGATTTGCGAAAGTAATTAGATCCTTAAATTGGATATTTTAAAGGAAATTATAAGTATGAAATCTTTTGAAAAAAGATAAAAATTTGTTAGATAAAAGATGTTTACTGATAAAGGAGTTTTTAATTAATAAAAGGATTAATTAAATAAATGGGATTAGGAGTTGATTAAGTAGCTTAACCAAACCTTGTATGGCTTGATCGTGCTTTATATGACTTGATAGCGTTTTGTATGTTCATTTGTTTATGGAAAGTATACTAGATTTAGTTTTCATTTACAAACATCTATCTTATACAAATAGTCAACTAGTCGAGTATCGAAATTGACCAAATATAACTCTGAGAATATCTAGAAGAAAAACAAGAATTATATAGCATAGTTATCATCGGTGGTGTTATACTGTATGTATAAACTCAAGTGGTCTTCTAGGAAAAATGATAAGAAAATCCATCCGCTTAAACGGTTAAGAGGTGATCTCTGCTCTTATAGTATCTGCTTATTTCCGAAAAAACCGGAGTTGAGTTTACCAAAAATTCATTGATTGGTTTTGGAGTGTCCGATATGTGGGAAGAGTGTACTTATATGAGATGACTCAAACCCGTAACCACTGCAAAACCATATGCACAGTATATGTTCTGTAAGCAATTGAGAAGTGGAATGTTACAGAGTTGAACGGTCTATCCTAAGGTTAAGTCCAAGGGAAAGGTCAATGTTAATATTTCAAACGATGATATCGTGTGGGACTATCTATCTTGAGGAGTATTCCAAGAGAAAGGATAGCGTTAGCATTCATCGAAGGACTTATGTAGGGAACATATGTGGAGGTTCGAGATCTGTTCGAGATGTTTGAATCCATGTAGTGATTCATGATCTGTTCGAGATGATGGAATCCAGTCGGGATTCGTGCACTGTTTGAGTTATGAAGACTCGTGTGAAAGATGCCGAATGTTGCCTCGACATCGAAAATGACTAAAACCAAAGATGGATGCATAATCTCGGGTTTAGCTTACCCATGAAGGTATATCAACTCCATATCTAGATTATGTTTATCGATATGTTGAGCGTGGGAGTTGTTAATACTTGGTACCATGCAGTTTATCATTGGGCCAGTTGTGTTTACCTTAGAGTATATCCTATCTAGAGATATTTGATGCTCGAAAGGAAGTTTCCGGCCTTGTGATTGAGATCCACTTTAGTTTATTGGGGGTGTATCCGGGGAAAACAATCCATATACGAACATGCCTTAGCGGTATTGATTATATACCTATTGTTGTTATGGTGTTCACGTAGCAACTATTTGATATGATTTATGTGCTACACTCTAGACATTATCTATCATATCACTATATGTTAAACTTAATGAATGGTTGGTTTCTTTGAAGGGGGAAACCATTACGGGAATCCGTATAGTCTCAGGTTACTGTTACATGTCACTCATTTTTTTGAGCTTTTAGTTTACTAGACCGACCCGGGTGTTTTTTTATTATAATGCATATTTCAGCCATGTGTATGTTTCTAGATTTAGCTTTTAACTCTTTGGAGCTTATGGAGATGAGCGAGATGATTATCTACTATATATTTATTTCCGCTGCATTACTATTGTATCATCAGCATTTGTGAGGACATGTTGTTATAATTGTCCAGGCTGATTTAGGTAACTCTGAAATAGTTTGTATCTTAGAACAATAGTTTATACTATCTTTTGACAGTATATATTATCGTTCTGTTATGAGATTCTGATATTGTGTTCCTTCTTCCCTGTTCTATTTCCTTTTCTTTTCTTTTTTGTTTAACCATAATAATTCGTCTTTCCGGCACATAAGTGCTTGGTAGGTGAATATCGTGGATGTATTAGTGTCAGGCATTTGGGGGTCGAAAAGGCGAGTCGTTATAGCTGGTATTATAGCCGAAGGTTAAGCGAGAAACTTAGCTTTGTTTAGGTATGACTCATTAAGAGATGGGGTAATGGAATGCCCTAGAATGAGTTGAGAGTATTGTACATATGAGAGTGTATTTATTAGTGCTAAAAAATTGTTTTATATTGTGTTGATTGGTTTATTAAGCGGTTTATGAATTCTGGTCGATGTGCCTGATCCATGTTATCAATAAGGGTTTCTAAATACTTGAACAAGCCAAACCGACACAGCATTATTTTGAAAAAATTGGTAAATGGATTAATTTTACCTAGGATTATAATTTATATATAAAGGGAAAAAATTTCAAAGGAAAATGGATACAGTTATTTATGATGTGTTTGCTTATTAGGAAATGATAATGTTCAATTATTAATTGTTTGGTTAGTTGTGCTCGACCTGTTTATGGACATTTACTATAGTTGTTGATTTATAAGAAATTTACCTTTTATACGTGGTTTGGGTATTATGGGAAGATTAAATACGAACACCTTGCGAATTATGTTTAATGGTTTAACTATAAGGCGTTCGATGATAATGTTGGGTTAAAATTGAATTTTAATCAGAGTTGTTTATTATAATCTAAACAAAGATAAAACATTTATGAAATGATTTAGATAAGAAAGTAACTTTATGTAAACATGGTTTATAAAGGATTTAAATAAAGAATTTGAGGACTTATATCCCGGTAACTTTGAAAATACTTTTCCAAATTTTGGTGAAAATAATAGTAGTATTATTTGAAAGTGAGTAATTAGAAAGTTGGTATATGAAATAAAGATCATGATACTTAGTATTATTATACGAAGTATTTTGATACCACTTTGAAATGATTTTGGTTAAATACCAAAAATATGGTTTGGATATACTTAACTCACTCCTATTGGTTGGAAATAATTCTGGTGATGAATTCAACATCATCGGCATTCATGTCTAGGTTTCTAAGTGTGGAATGCTAAAAAGTTGTTTGGTAATATAAATTTGGATTTAATCCAAAGTATGATTTGATATACAAAAGATATATATATATATATATATATAATTTCAATTGATTTTAAAAGAAAACGGTGTTAAGTTCTAAAGTTTTCTTACTAAGTTATTTCATGGACACATGTAGTTTATGCACTAGGAAAGTATGGACATGCATCATGATATGATATGTTGTTTGATAGTTTTCATTCGTTCAAATGAAATGGGATTTTCGGTGACTTTGGATAGTCGGGAACTTCCGAATTGTTATAGAATTTGTAGTTTAAAAATATAAAATTGAGTTTATGGAACACTTGAATTGTGAAGATAACGAGTTAAAAAAGTTCTAAATTTGTTAAACATACTTGTTACAAATTTGTTGTTTTTGTATATACTCTTAGGTTGTAATGGAGTATTTTACGAGTATGAACTTAACTTATAAAATGTTGGTAAACTTGAAATTATGGTTTATGAAATGACGCATAAATGAGATTGTATTGAAGAAATATACTACTGGGGTAAAATAGTGTGTATTAGATATTTGTACAGCAATGAAACCAATAGGATAAATACATAAGTTGTACGTAGATCGTTTTATTCGAATGACTATTATTAATCCAGTGTTCAAGTATTTGTTTTCGAGGTGGTTTACACCGGTCCCCACAAGGATTTTTCCTTGGATTCTTAATGACGAAACTTGATACTTTGATAAGGTCCTAAAATTTTCTATCATAGTATATGCCTATGTAAGGAGAATGAAGAATTCTAATTAAGGAACCAGATTGGTGCCCGCATTAGAGAGGTCTAGTGATCTATAGATGTTTAGAAGTAAAATCTATGTGATCGAACAAGTGATCAGATTGATATTGCGTACGGACGACGTATATACACTGTACGGGCTTAGTTGCATACTATGTTTTGCTGGCTTATGGAGAGTTTAGGTGATGACTCTTCTATTTGTTATGAGGTAGCATGAATAATTGTCTAAGGAATAACATGAGTCTGTTGAGGGTAGGTAAGCTTAGTAGGTTATTTATCATCCTTGTGCGATGAGAGGGTTTTTGAACCTGAGAAAACTGTGACCTCTGTTTGCTTGTGATACTATTAAGTATTGTTGTGTGATTGTTTCTTCTGTTGCTTGTGTTGGAAGTTCAAGGATGAAATATTCTAAGTAGGGGAGGATGTCACGACTCGAGATTTCGATCACTTCACATTTAAATACTGAATTAATTAAATATTTGAATCTTGCATTAAATGTTATTAAAATGATTTAATAAGCTTTTAATCCCCTTTTTAATAATAACAATTTATGGTAAACTTGTTTTGAAAAAATGTTTAAAAAATATATTCTTCGAAGAGAAATCGATAATGTGATCGAAAATCGGTTTATCGGTAAACAGCTTTTCGATCAATATAAGTTGTTCGAACTCTTGTGCATTTGTATAATGATCAAATGAACACATTAGCAACTAACTAACACACACACACCTCTTTATAAATCTTATAAGGTTCTAGAAGCTTTCTTTAGGATAAGAGATATTATCATGGTGAGGGTATAATGGCAATTAGCATAAAGGAAATGTAACTTAAAGGAGAAGTATGGGAGTTAAGGCTTCCATGGCATGGAAGGGGGGAGGATGAATGCAAGCTTAAATAGTGCCATTTCATCATATAAAAGGAGGGGCACACTCTTAGGAATAAATCAGAAAATCACAAATTAAAACCAAGCTTCTTTAATGGCTTCTTCATCTCCTTCTTCACTAAATGTTCTAAATTAAATAGTTGCAAATCAACACAATATCAATTCAAAAAAAAATTCACAAGACTTAGTATAATATTAGAACACCATCCTCTAAGCCAAAAATTGAAGAAGTGAAGCCACCCTCACCCTACAAGGAGAGGCCGTGAGCAATTCATTGGAAGGAGGAGGGAAAATGCAAGAGAAATCAAGGAAAGGAGGAAGCAAGGTGGTTGCAAGGTGAGGTTGGACTTGGATTCTTGAATCTTGGTTGTTTATGGGTTAAAGGTGAGTTAACACCTCACTTCGAATGGAAAATATAACCATATAATTTTGTGTTTGATTGTGTTTATGTTGTTTGAATTGTTGTTAACTTATATTAAAACATTGGTTTGGATTCTTACTTTAAAAGTAAATGACATATGCGATCCATGTATATGGATTTGAACGAATTTGGAATGGACTTAAATGAACTTGTTAATATATGATGAGGCCTTCGAACCAAGCACATAGGTTATAGAAGGATTTTGGTTTAGATAGAACTCGGATTTGAAAGTGCACTTACAACGAGATAGTCGTTATAGATGCAATTGTGGATTGTCTTATTTTTGATGATTTCTATACAACATTATAGAGAGATCCTTTGATGTTTCTTTCCATATTTATAATGTTTTATATGTATGTTTATTGTTATTAAAAGCTTGAATGGTAAAAGGTTAAATAACATCTCAAAAAGTGGCCAAAACATCACTGATGCAAAACTGCCCCGTTATTCTTGATTTTTGGACTTAAGAGGTTTGAAAAGTTATTTAGATTTAAGTATTTTGTTTCATTCTTTTTTAGTGGTTTAATAACTCTTATTAGAGTATTTTAAAGGTGGTTTGGGATCTTTTTAGGTTTTTAAGAATAAGTTGTGAATTTTAAAGTAGAGATATTTTGTTAAAATATATAGAAAACATGTCACTTTCAAGTTTTTTAAGATTTTATAAACTTGTTTTTTCAAGTAATATGTTGATACTTGTTTTAAAACCTATAATAAGTATTATAAAGGATTTAAAAGCATTTTTAAGTATATATAGTTTTTTAGAAAGATGTTGAATATTTTATATCCTATGGAATAAATATCTTCTAAAATGTTTTATTTAATATCTAGTTTTATAAATAAATTAATATATATATATATATATATATTTAAAGGGTTTTAGGAGTACAAACAAAAGGTTTGGATATGGTTAGCAATTTCTTAATGTTCAAATGATTAAACTGTTTAATTACTTATTTGAAGATTAATTAACTATACTTAACACTAAAAATCTACGAAGTAAGGCTTATCTATTTGTGAGAGTTAGGATTGCTGTTAAGTAGGGACGGAGCAATAGAGCTCTAACCTATTGGTTTTCCTCTTGGCCGAGTGATAGTTAAGTCGGAAAATGTCGAAAAAGTGTTAATCGTGTTGATTTCTTATTATTTATGAAATCATTAATACTATACTAAACACTAAAAGCCGACGAGGGAGACTTATCTATTTGTGTGACTCAAGAATGAAGTGTCCAGGCAAGGCTTTAATGCAATCAATGCTCTAACTTACCTGGCTTCACTCTTGAATGACGAATAGTTAATTTAGAATGTCGGAAACGAGTTAAGCATACGAATCGTGATTTCTATAAGCAATCATTTTTAGAACTTGATAATTAACGAGTCAAATATTGAACTTGACTGATTATGAACTTAGATCTTTAAAAATGTCTGTAAAGATAGAAACAAGTATAAGAATCGTTTTGGGTTTAATTGTGACAATATGTTGATAACATTCGTCTTTTACCCTTTTTAATTATACTTAGAGATGTGAATTGATCTTTAGAAGAATGATTTAAAGATATGTATAAGCAAAATGGTCTTGGTTTTGTAGTGACAATGTTTAAGTAACATTAGTCTTAAACCCTTTAATGGATTTGCAAAAGTACTTGGATCCTTAAATTGGATATTTTTAAGGAAATTATAAGTATGGAATCTTTTAGAAAAAGATAAAAGTTTATTAGATAAAAGCAGTTTACTAATAAAGGAGGTTTTAATTAATAAAAGGATAAATTAAATAAATGGGATCGGGAGTTGCTTATGTAGCTCAACCAAACCTTGTGTGGCTTGATTGTGCTTTGTTTGACTTGATAGCGTTTTTTAGTTCATTTGTTTATGGAAAGTATACTAGACTTGGTTTCCATTTACAAACATCTATCTTGTCCCAAATAGTTGATTAGTCGACTATCGAAATTGACCAAATATAACTCTCGGAATATCTGGAAGAAAACAGAAATTATATGTTACAGTTATCTTCGGTGGTGCTACATATAAACTTATGTGTTCTTCTAGGACAAATGATGAGGAAATTCATCCGTCTAAATGGTTAGGAGGTGATCCCCACCCTTATGTATTGTCTGTTTGTTTCTGAAAGAACCGGAGTTGAAATTAACGAAAATTCATCGATTGGTTTTGGAGCATCAGGTAAGTGGGAAGAGTGTACTTATATGAGATGACTCGAGCTCGAAACCACTTTGAAACCAAATACGTGATTTATGTTCTGGAAGCAGTTGAGAAGTGGAATGTTATACAGTTGAAGTGTCTACTCTGAGGTTAATTCCAAGGGAAAGGTCGACGTTAACATTTCAAACGATGTTATCATTTGGGACTGTCTATCTTGAAGAGTATTCCAAGAAAGAGGACATCATTAGCATTTGTTGGAGGATTTATGCAGGGAACCTATGTGGAGGTTCGAGATCTATTCGAGATGCTCGAATCCATGTAGTGATTTGTGGTTTGTTCGAGATAATGGAATCCAATTGGAATCCATGTGTTGTTTGAGTGACGACTCGTGTGAAAGATGGCGAATGTATCCTCGACATCGGAAATGACTAAAACCAGAGAAGGATGGACAATCTCGGGTTTAGCTTACCCATGAGCGTATATAAACTTCATATCTAGAGTGTGCTTATTGATATGTTGCATGTTGGAGTTGTTGATACTTGGTGCCACGCAGTTCATCGTTGGACTAGTTGGGTTTACCTTAGAGTGTATCCTATCTAGAGATATATGATGCTCAGAATGAAGTTTTTGATCCTTGTCATGGAGATCTGCTTCTGTTTACTTGGGGCGTCTCCGAGGAAAACAATCAGCATACAAACGCTCCTTAATGGTATTGATTGTATACTTATTATTGCTGTGGCGTTCACACAGCAACTATTTGATATGATTTACATGCTACACTCTTGACATCTATCATATCACTATATGTTAAACTTAATGAATGGTTGGTTTCTTCGAAGGGAAAACCATTATAGGAATCCATACCTCAATGGTTACTGTTACATACCACTCACATTTCTTGAGTTTTTCATGCTGGTTTACCAGACTGATCCGAATGTTATTTTCTTATAATGCACGGGTCAGCCCCGTGTATGTTTTCAGATTTAGCTCTTGACTCTTTGGAGCTTATGGAGATGAACTGGATGATTATCCACCATAATATTTATTTCCGCTACATTACTATTGTATCATCAACATTTATGAGGACATGTTGTTATAACTTTCCAGCATAATTTAGGTAACTCTTAAATACTTTGTATCTTAGAATGATAGTTTATATTATTTTTTGATATTATATATTACAGTTCCGTTGTGAAATTCTGATATTTGTTTTCTTTATTCCCCGTTCTATTTCTTTTTCTTTTTTCTTTAACTCTAACAATTTGTCATTGCGGCACTTGGGTGCTCGTCATGTGAATACCATGGATGTATTAGTATCGACATTTGGGGGTCGAAAAGGGAAGTTGTTACATCTCAAGTGCACTACTTTTCTATTGACATGGTTCCAACTGCGATACCCTATGATGTCTTCTGTATAGTCCAAAAATATTCCTTGATAGGACCTTGCTATAATATCCCCTTACTTGGAGGCCCAAAACTAATAGCTACGGGTGCTGCAGTCATCCATAGTTATTAATCCTCGGTGACCAAATATGGCGGTGTTAGATGCATTGATACACAGATCACAGGAATATGGAAAAAAATTAACAAGTTAAAAATACATTCCCACATTCCATTCAAAACATTTCATGTTCATTACAAAATCCCACAAACGTTAACCACGTTTAGAAAAATATAATTATTACACATACACCATAGCGACATATGAAGATGCCCCTTGGTTGATCAAAGTATATAATAAGGCTAATAAGTCTGCCTTTACATCCAAAAAACACAGCGGAAAAGGATAACTCTAAATAACTAACTGCCTCCTGCACGCCTTCGAAGCTTTGTTCGTCTAAGAATAGAACTTGGAAACCCTAAATCTCAAACTACTCAAAATCAATTGAGTACCTGAGAGTTTAAGGGGAAAACAAAAACTTCGAGCCAGACATAAAGCCTGGTATGAATAATAATCTAACATCTATATCCATTTAGATATCTAGTGAGACCACACCGCTTAGCGGAACGGGTTTCCCCCTCACTAGTATCCTAAAACCTTTTCAAAACTGTATACTGTACTTCTGCATCCATAATGGTTAAAACATAGCATTTAAAACATTTATAAGGATATGCATATATATAAACATCTTGGATTTCCCATCCCCGGTTTAATTGACTCCCGGTCATGATTATAGTTTCTAGGGTCACTATTAACCTATTAGTTTTCATGGGTTTACTAATAACATTTTTATAATTTATGGACACCCTGTCCTATTTCATAGTTTCCATGGGATCACTAAGAACTATAGGCCCCTAACAATTAACTTAATCAATTCATGGGTCCCCCTGAACCTATTGGTAATTCCAATAACTCATCTTTTATCCTAGTTTTCATGAGTTGACTAGGAACCTATGGATTACTCTAGTAACTTCATTCTTAGCCTAGTTTTCATGGGTTGACTAGGAACCTTTTGACTAATGTCAATACTTAATCCTGATATAGCTTTCATGGGTTCACTACAAACCAATTGGCTCCTACCAACCATCCTTAATACTTAGTTTTCATGGGTTTACAATGAAACTATTGGCTATCCCCAATAACTTCCTAATCATAGTTTTCATGAATTTACTATGAACCTATCTCCCGGACAAATTCAAGGTTTAGGCATCCTATATTTTGGTCTCCCCGACTCCCTGGATGCAATTCTACTCATTCAGGAGTTTAACCAATTTATATTCACTACTAGGTTAACCTATTAGTTCTTCTACCCCTTTATCCCCAAATTTCAGTTACGTGCCCTTTATCATGTGAATATATTTATATTTGAAGAAGCAAACATTACAACTTAAAATACCACTCCTGTGGGTTTAAAGTCCTTGAAATACTTTTCATATAAAACATAGTTAATATCTTTAACCTATTTTTTTTCAAGGTAACACTTCTTCAAATTTACATACTTATAGTCATTTCAAAACTCCTTTATTTAGCCATGGGTTTTTCCTTTAAAAGTGAGTTTGGGTTTAAAAAGCCTTTTGACACCTTTCGAAACCGTGCTTTAAACTTCGTTGGACAACATCCTTCGAAAGCATTAAATTATATCTTTAAAACTTTTGGCTCCTGCCATTCGAATACTTTAAACATCTCTTTCGAAACCTTTAGACCTTATTAAAATATTATCTTATAAGTATAAAAGCATAGCTTCGAAATCATTCAAAAATACCCCCTTCGAAACCATTGAAAGTCCCCCTTTCGAAATCATTGAAGGTTACTCTTCGAAACCAATACCTTTCGAAGCCACTGGGTTTATATTTACAATAACATTTTTGAGTCAAAGTGAACATAAGCGAAAGCATCTCTTTCGAAACCATTCTTCATTTTATAAAAGTATTGAGGAAACTTGATGGTGTCGAAACCATCCTTTTGAAATCATTAAAATGTATGGGTAAAACAATTGAAGGTTGGCTTCGAAACCCCTTCCATAATCATTGTCTTCGAAACCCCTAATCCCTTTCGAAAGCAGTAGGAAGCGACTTATATTTATAAAAAAACCATACCTTTCAATAGCATTGATGTCCTCAATACCATCGAAAGGCATCAAATCACAGAAGGGTTTTGACTTGGTCGAAACTACCCATTCTGAAAGCTTCCATTAAAGACAAGTAACTCCTTCGGAAGCTACTATTTTAAACAAAGGCTGCAGCACTCCTTCAAAAGCTTCTTTAGAAATACCCTTTCGAAACTACTGGTTTCGACTACTTCGAAACCTTTTTATAAACAGGCAATCGCTTTTCTTTTAAAACAAAACAAAACAAAGGAACCAACCCCTTCGGAAGCTACGTTTTGACATCCTACCTTCCGCCTTTCTCCAATCCACTCCGTACCAGCTAACTGATACCATGTGTATTGTTTACTAGTTTCAACCTAGAAGGTTTCAACAAGGTTGGAGGCGGAAGCTCTGGGTCGAAAGGTCCTTCTAAAGAAGGCAGAACCCACTTTTCTGAGCTAAAGGCTGATTTTACTAAATAAAGAAAACTTTTTGAAACTAGCTTGCCCACTTGTAAACACATGATTAGTTACATTAAACTTTCAAATTATTTTACTAAAATTTGACGCATTTTCTTAGATCTAAAACTAAATAACATTTAACAAATAAGCCATTCCTATTAACAAAACAATTAAATCATTTAGGTCCTCCTTTCAAAATAATTTAATTTCCATATTAAATTACTTAGTAAAAATTCCAGAAATTCACTTTAATCATGCTATCTAACATATCAAATTTTCAGACTCAAATTCTTAACGGATTTTCCAAAATAAATTTATAAACCCAAATAACCATATTTTCCTTTGAAAATTCATAACTACTTCTCCACAGCTTGAAAAATTATAAAAATTAAAACCCAACTCCAAAATCATGTTTCTCATAACATATAATTTTTTCCATGGCATTTAAAAATCATTTAACCTCGATTTCTCGTAAAACTGTGCATCTCTTTTGAAACAATATTGTTTAATCTAAACAAATTATAAATCAAGCAAATCATCATCCAATATATCAAAAAACGTACTTACCCTTAAATCCAAAATCCTATGATTATAAAACCAAAAATAGAGATATAGTGTTTGTTATTCACCTTATTTTGGATAAGGAAATTGAAGATTGATTGAGATTGATTTCTTCTAGCTTAAATCCTAAGCTTTAGATTTGATTTCTCTCTTCTTCTCTACCTTCTTAATGACCAAGCTTGCTATTTCTTTTTCTTACGTTTTTTCTTATGATGAAAATGAACGTGTATGGCTAAGGAATAATAGTATACGGGTGAGAAATATGGGCGGCTATTTACCCTAATTCCCTTATGTTTAATTAGTTAGCACTTAACCATTTATAAGTTCTTTCAATTTAATTAAGCACGACAACTTATATTCATTTACCAATGTCAATCCCCTTATCACTCAACATTATTCTACTTAACTTATTCTAATTAAATCTCCTGAATAATGTTATTAAAAATTAAGGGTGTTATAGGCTCCCCTCCTTAAAGAATTTCATCCTCGAAATTCAGTAAGGACTAAATAGCAAACATAGCAATCATCTGTAACAACTCCTAACATCCATACTAGCCTACCCGACTAGCAACTAATCAATATAAATCTAATACAGACATACCATCAAAGCAGATCAGGATAAGCATCTCGAATCCTGTCCTCTGTCTCCCAAGTATAGTTGTTCTCGTTGTCGCTCCACTGAACTTTCACTAACTTGACTGTCTTGGTCCTCAATCTTTTCTTATCTCTCGCTACAACCCGAACTGGTTGTCCAACAAAGGTCAATTCAGGTTCTACTACCAAGTCCTCCAACTCAGTCCGAGAAATAGTAGCCTTTGGATCATGCACATACTTGCGAAGATGAGACACATAAAATATATTATGAACATCTGCTAAACTGCTCGGCTACTCTACTCTATACGCGAGCTTTCCAATCCTTTCTAAAATCTAGAATGGACCAACATATCTCGGGGCCAACTTTCCTGACTTCCCAAACCATACCACGCCCTTCATTGGTGATACCTTAATTAAAACCTTATCTCCAACTAAGAATTCTAGGTCCTTACGCCTCTTGTCTCCTCTTGTCTACATAACTCTTCTATCTTGACTAAGCTTCCTTCATCCTTTCTCGGACTAACTCAATCTTCTTTGACGCCTCTCTAACCAAATCTGGACCTAAGACTAATCTGTCTCCAGTCTCCAACCAACTTGTAGGGGATTTGCATGGCCTTCCATACAAAGCTTCAAAAGGCGCCATTCCTATACTAGTTTGATAACTATTATTATAGGAAAACTCAATCAAATGAAGGTGATCCTCCCAAGATCCACCAAAGTCCAACACATAACCTCTCAATAAATCCTCGAGTACCTTGTCGACTCTCTCTGTCTGCCCATCCATCTGTGGGTGATATCTGGTACTCATCTTGAGCTTAGTGCCTAATACATCCTGTAGACTCTTCAAGAATTCGCTAGTGAATAATGCATCTCGGCCACTGACTATGCTACTAGGAACTCCATGAAGTCTAACTATGTTCTTTATGAACAACTTCGCCAAAACAGGTGCCGTCCTGGTTGACTTTACTGGAATGAAATGGGTACTCTTGGTTAATCTGTCTACAATAACCCATATACTTTCATTTACTCTTCCTGACCTTGGCAACCCATTTATAAAATCCATGGATATTAAATCCTATTTCCATACTGGAATCTCTAGAGGCTGAAGTAACCCACTCGGATTTTAATGTTCGACCTTCACTTGTTGATAGTTTATACGCTGCCTAACCTACACACCAACATCCCTCTTCATGCCTTCCCAATAGAATCTCCTCTTCATATCTTGATACATCTTGGTCCCTCCAGGATGAATCATAAACTTGAATCGATGACATTCTTCTAGAAATTCTCTTCTTAAGGTCTCTACATTCAGAACACATAACCGACCCTTCTTTCTCAACCATCCTCTTTGGTCAAGACTATAATCCTTTAGATCATCGATCTTTGACCCTACCTCAAGCCTTCTTGATGTAGGCCAAGCTATATTTTCCCAAGGCATAAGTCGTAGCCGACTTATTAGAGCAAAGGACATAAGTCGTGACCGACTTAAGAAAGGCGAATGCATAAGTCGTGACCGACTTAAGGAAGGTGAAGGTATAAGTCGTGACCGACTTAGGGAAGATATATGTCGTCTCCGACTTATAGAAACAGGCATGAGTCGTGACCGACTTAACTGGAGAGAAGACATAAGTCGTGACCGACTCAACTCGAACGAGCTACGACCTAAAACTATAGGAGGAGCAACACGAGGTGGAAAATGTGAAGGCTTAAGTCGGCAACGACTTAAGGGAAGTGTTTTGATTAATATACGACTTAAGGAAAGTGATAGGTCGGCACCGAGTTACGACTTATTTAAGTCGGTCGAAATTTAAGTCGCGAAAGCCCTGATGCCGTTGGATGATCTGCCGAGTTAACCTCCACCATTGGTTCCTTTGAGTCGCCGCATGTTTTTAAGTCGTAGTAGCTGTTGCCGTTGTTTTCTCTGCCGCTTAAATCTGGACCGTTGTTGATGAAGTCACTGCTATTGATAAGTTGTGAGAAGATGTTAAGTCGGCAACGACTTAAGTAAGTCATAAGTCGGTTGTAATGCACATGTATGTTGAGTCGCGTCATTTATAAGTCGTATGTCGTCTGAAGTCATAAGTCGTTCTGTTTGAAGGCAAGTGTTGTATCGGTTGTGCCTTAAGTCGTCACCGAGTTAGGCTAAGTCGTAGGTCAGAAGTTAAACTCGGAACCGACTTAATACTTGGTAATTTTTGTTGTTTTTTTTGTGTGAGTTGTAAAATGCCTATAAATAGGCCGAGACTCTCATTTGTAAAAGGTTGTTGAATATTGAATAAAAGTCTCTTTTGTTAGCTTGTTGCTTTCAATTTCAATTGGTAGTCGAGTGTATCTCCTATCTCCACTAACGTCATTCGAGTGCGCTCGGATCATCGTTTGCTGAAGCCGATTCACGGTATCTTGTGCGCAAGATCAACGTCGAAGAATCGTAGATCTCTTTCCCGGTATCTTCGGATCAACGAGTCAGAGATAGCTAGAGTTCGGCATCTTCGGATCAACGAATTCGGGCATTTCAGTATCCATCAATCCACAGATTACTATTTACGTCGATTGAAGATCGTTTTGAATTATCCGCTGCGTCAGTTTGGTATCAGAGCTTGTTCTAACCAATCATAGTTAGATCGAGACTTGGAGCCTATTCATTTGAAGATTAGAAGTTATCAATCACGTCCGAGAGTTTGAGGAAGTGGGTCGTGCATACCTTTGAAGTTTGAAGTTTGGATTTGTGATTTGGAGAAGTCGTGTTCATCGTGTTCATCGAGATTTGCAACAAAGTGGAAGATTTCGATCCGTTTCATTTTGGATCAAAATCTGGAAAGTGTTTGAATTTGAAGTGTTGAAGAATTTGTGAAGTTTTCAAGTATGCCGCCAAGAAGAGCTAATCGCCACCAAAACGTAGAAGCTTTGTATCGAAGAGAAGAAGCTGATGAGATGGAACAAAGAATCAATGAGAATTTTAGCGAAAAGCTTAACGAAGGAATTGGCCGGTTAGAGAGGCTTATGACGGAGATGAATCAAAATCGGAGAAGGGTTTCACCTGAATCTAATCATGGAGGTAGTAGAGTCTCGCCACATTCCAATCGAGACAGAAGTGTTGAAAATGATCAAGGGCGTGGGAGGAACGTGAATGATCGAGAACGGAGGAACATAGATAGAAGGGATGATGGTGGAAGGCGTAATGGTAGTAGAGATGTTGGTGGTCAGAATCGACATCGTTATGCATCTGATTTTGAAGAGGAGTATGATGGTGGTAGTATTCAAGGAAGAGGTCAAGGAAGAAACTATTCTGAGTATGATCACAAATGGGAATCGGGGATGAAGACAGAAATTCCTGAATTCAAAGGTGGTATGCAAGCAGAGGAGTTTCTAGATTGGGTAGCTAATGTTGAAGAAATTTTTGATTTCAAAGAAGTTCCAGAACAACGTCGAGTGAAGTTGGTTGCTACGAGGCTGAGGGGTAGAGCTTTGGCATGGTGGCAGCAAACCAAGCTAACACGTGAACGAATGGGGAAATCAAAAGTTGAATCTTGGGAGAAGATGAAGAAATTGATGAAAGCAACGTTCTTACCTTACAATTATCAATCTTTGATGTATCAACGTTTGCAGAACTTGAGACAAGGGACGAAAACTGTGAATGACTATGCTGATGAATTCTATCAACTTATTGCAAGGAACGATATTATGGAAACGGAAGAGCAGTTGACATCTAGGTTCATTGGGGGATTGCGAATGCAGATCCAGGATATGGTTAATATGTTCGATCCAAGATCCGTAGCGGAAGCACATCAGAAAGCGTTGGCTTGGGAGAAACAGGGACGACGAGGAAGTGGTGTGTTTACTAATTCTAGCAATCAAGCAAAGAATGTTGGAGGAAGTTCTAATGTTTCCAAACCCATCAGTAGACCAGTATTGAAGGAGGTTGAGAAGACAAGGGTTAACAATGGTTTCAAATGTTACAATTGTCAGGAATTGGGTCATAAAAGCAGTGAGTGTCCAAAACCAAAGAAGAGAACCATGATTGTAGAGGTTGAAGATGAGGATGTTGATGAGGATTGTTCTAGTCCAGTTGAGGAGGATAAGCAGGATATTGCGTCAGGGGACGAAGGTTGTAACCTAATGCTGAGGAGATCGTGTTTAACACCGAAGCAGGAGGAAGCTAGTTGGTTGAGGAGTAATATCTTTCAGTCAACATGTACTATTCTGGGGAAGGTGTGTAAGTTTGTAATTGACGCAGGAAGCTGTGATAATATTATTTCAACCGAAGCTGTGACAAAGTTGAAATTGAAGACAGAGAAACATCCGAGTCCATACAAGTTAGCATGGTTGAGAAAAGGAGGAGAAGTGAAAGTGGATAGACGAGTTCGTGTACCATTCTCTATTGGGAAGAAATACAAGGATGAAATATGGTGTGATGTAGTAGAGATGGATGTTTGCCATTTATTATTGGGAAGACCATGGCAATATGATCGAGCAGTACTACATGACGGTCGGACCAATAGTTACAGTTTTATGTTTAAAGGCACGAAGATTATCTTAGTTCCGAAGAAGAGATCACAAGAAGAAAGTAAGTCAGAAGAAATTGAAGAGCTGAAAACTTTATTGACTTTAAAGGAGTTTGTTAAAGAAGTTGAAGAAGAGCCGGAAGTATTCTTGTTGATTGGGCGTGAGAGCAGTGAAGAAGTTGAGATTCCAGAAGAAGTAAAACCAATTTTGAAAGAATTTGACGATGTATTTCCAGAAGAGTTACCAACGGAGTTGCCACCGTTAAGAGATATACAACATCAGATAGATCTTGTTCCAGGTGCTGTGTTGCCACACCGACCACATTATAGAATGAGTCCGAAGGAACATGAAGAGTTGCGGAGGCAGGTAGAGGAATTGCTTGAGCAGGGTCATGTGCAGGAGAGTCTGAGTCCTTGTGCTGTACCAGCTTTATTGGTATCCAAAAAGGATGGAACGTGGAGGATGTGCACTGACAGTCGAGCATTGAATAAGATTACTGTGAGATATAGATTTCCAATGCCGAGGTTGGATGACTTGTTAGATCAAATAAGCGGAGCTACTGTATTTTCGAAGATTGATTTGAAGAGCGGATATCATCAAATTCGTATCAGACCAGGAGATGAGTGGAAGACTGCTTTTAAAACCAGGGAGGGTCTATACGAGTGGTTGGTCATGCCGTTTGGCTTATCAAATGCACCAAGTACTTTTATGAGAGTGATGAATCAGATTTTTCGACCATTCATTGGGAAATTTGTGGTGGTGTATTTCGATGATATTCTTATTTACAGTGGGAGTCCAGAGGAACATTTGAACCATCTTAGAGAAGTGCTGATGGTACTACGACAAGAACAGTTTTATGCTGCAACGAAGAAATGCGTGTTCATGACGCATAGTGTTTTATTTCTGGGGTATGTTGTTTCAGAGAAAGGAATACAGGTTGACCAAAGTAAAGTTGAGGCGATCAGAGATTGGCCGCAGCCCAAGACGATAACGGAAGTTCGTAGTTTTCATGGGTTGGCTTCATTTTATCGAAGGTTTATTCCACACTTTAGTAGTGTGATGGCGCCTGTTACAGATTGCATGAAAGGTAAACAGTTTGCATGGACAGAGGAAGCAGGGAGTGCTTTTGGAAAGATCAAGGAATTGCTGACGTCTGCACCAATTCTAGTGCTACCTGATTTTCAGTTGGTGTTTGAACTACATACTGATGCATCCAAGGTTGGGATTGGAGGGGTGTTGAGTCAGAAGGGGCGTCCTATTGCATATTTCAGTGAGAAGTTGTCCGGAGCGAAGATGCGATACAGTACATATGATGTGGAGTTTTATGCTGTTGTACAATCTATTAAACACTGGAGACACTATCTATTTCAGAAAGAGTTCGTTCTGTATACTGATCATGAAGCATTGAAGCATTTACAAGGGCAAGACAAGATTTCAGCGAGACATGCATCGTGGATTGCATATCTGCAACAGTTTACATTTGTTGTGAAACACAAGTCGGGAGTGACGAATCGTGTTGCGGATGCGTTGAGTAGAAGAAATCACTTGTTAACGACATTAAAGGTTGAAGTGACGGGGTTTGAAATATTGCCAGAATTATTCACTAATGATCCTTACTTTGCAAAATTTGTTGATAAAGTCAAGGAGGGAGAGACGGATGATTTCGTGATGGTAAATGGTTTTCTGTTCAAAGGAAATCGATTGTGCATTCCAGAGGGAAGTTTGAGAATAAAGATTATCAAGGAGTTACATGAAGAAGGACATGTTGGAAGAGACCGTACCTTACAGTTGATTTCACAATCCTACTTTTGGCCATCAATGAGAAAAGAGGTGGAAAGATTTGTTGAGAGATGCCATATCTGTCAAGTTTCGAAAGGAACTGCGACCAATGCGGGTTTATATATGCCGTTACCGGTACCCACTAAACCATGGGTTGATGTGAGTATGGACTTTGTGTTGGGGTTGCCGAGAACGCAGCGTGGTAATGATTCCATATATGTGGTGGTGGACAGATTTTCGAAAATGGCACATTTTATTGCTTGTAAGAAGACGGCGGATGCTGTTCATGTTGCTCAGTTGTTTTTCAAGGAGATCTATCGACTTCATGGATTACCAGGATCTATTGTGTCAGATAGAGATACTCGATTTCTGAGTCACTTTTGGTTAAGTTTGTGGAAAATGGTGGGAACGAAGCTGAAATTTAGTAGTGCTTATCATCCGCAAACTGATGGACAAACAGAGGTGGTTAATAGATCATTGGGAAACTTGTTGAGGTGTCTTGTTCAAGATAATCTGAAGAGTTGGGATGTGAAGTTATGCCAGGCAGAGTTTGCCCATAATCATGCTGTGAATCGAAGTATTGGGTTCAGTCCATTCCAGATTGTCTATTCGAGCTTACCGAAAGGACCGTTAGATTTAACGGTGATACCACATTCAAAGGGGACAATTAAGAAAGCTGCTGATTTTGTTGAAGGGCTGACGGAATGTCATAAAATCGTTCAAGAACGATTAGAGAAAGCAAATGAGAAGTATAAGCGTTCTGCAGATTTGAAACGACGAAGTGTTGAATTTCATGAAGGTGATTTGGTTTATGCAGTTTTAACGAAAGATCGTTTTCCAGTAGGCGCTTACAATAAATTGAAAGCACGGAAAATTGGTCCGGTGGAAGTCGTGAAACGAATTAATGAAAATGCTTATAAATTGAAGCTGCCAGATGATGTGTATACATCCGACGTATTCAATGTGAAGCATCTCGTACCATATCACGGGGATGAGCATATAGAGGGGGAGGAAAGTGCAAATTCGAGGACGAATTTCTTTTAACCTGGGGAGGATGATGTAGGCCAAGCTATATTTTCCCAAGGCATAAGTCGTAGCCGACTTATTAGAGCAAAGGACATAAGTCGTGACCGACTTAAGAAAGGCGAATGCATAAGTCGTGACCGACTTAAGGAAGGTGAAGGTATAAGTCGTGACCGACTTAGGGAAGATATATGTCGTCTCCGACTTATAGAAACAGGCATGAGTCGTGACCGACTTAACTGGAGAGAAGACATAAGTCGTGACCGACTCAACTCGAACGAGCTACGACCTAAAACTACAGGAGGAGCAACACGAGGTGGAAAATGTGAAGGCTTAAGTCGGCAACGACTTAAGGGAAGTGTTTTGATTAATATACGACTTAAGGAAAGTGATAGGTCGGCACCGAGTTACGACTTATTTAAGTCGGTCGAAATTTAAGTCGCGAAAGCCCTGATGCCGTTGGATGATCTGCCGAGTTAACCTCCACCATTGGTTCCTTTGAGTCGCCGCATGTTTTTAAGTCGTAGTAGCTGTTGCCGTTGTTTTCTCTGCCGCTTAAATCTGGACCGTTGTTGATGAAGTCACTGCTATTGATAAGTTGTGAGAAGATGTTAAGTCGGCAACGACTTAAGTAAGTCATAAGTCGGTTGTAATGCACATGTATGTTGAGTCGCGTCATTTATAAGTCGTATGTCGTCTGAAGTCATAAGTCGTTCTGTTTGAAGGCAAGTGTTGTATCGGTTGTGCCTTAAGTCGTCACCGAGTTAGGCTA
Source organism: Allium fistulosum (assembly GCA_030737815.1). Lineage (NCBI taxonomy): Eukaryota > Viridiplantae > Streptophyta > Magnoliopsida > Asparagales > Amaryllidaceae > Allium > Allium fistulosum. The sequence continues at coordinate 913,871,140 of CM060907.1, read as the reverse complement.
AGTCGTAGGTCGGAAGTTAAACTCGGAACCGACTTAATACTTGGTAATTTTTGTTGTTTTTTTTGTGTGAGTTGTAAAATGCCTATAAATAGGCCGAGACTCTCATTTGTAAAAGGTTGTTGAATATTGAATAAAAGTCTCTTTTGTTAGCTTGTTGCTTTCAATTTCAATTGGTAGTCGAGTGTATCTCCTATCTCCACTAACGTCATTCGAGTGCGCTCGGATCATCGTTTGCTGAAGCCGATTCACGGTATCTTGTGCGCAAGATCAACGTCGAAGAATCGTAGATCTCTTTCCCGGTATCTTCGGATCAACGAGTCAGAGATAGCTAGAGTTCGGCATCTTCGGATCAATGAATTCGGGCATTTCAGTATCCATCAATCCACAGATTACTATTTACGTCGATTGAAGATCGTTTTGAATTATCCGCTGCGTCACTTCTAATCCTCTCAGCTAAATCTGGATCTTCTCTCTGCTTAGAAGATACCCTTTCGATCAATTCTGGTCAAACCTCTAAACAAGATAACATGGCAATCTCCTGACTAGAACTACCAGTAAATATTAACTACACACCGCAACTGGCTAAAGCTTCTAGATCCTTCCATTCATCCAACATTGCTAACACCACATTCTGATGTTTTCTACTAAGAGCATCTGCTACCTTATTTCCTTTCCCAGGAGTATAGTCTATAACGTAATCATAAGCAGCCAAAAACTCCAACCACCTTTGCTGCCTTATATTTAACTTCTTCTGAGAGAATAAATATCTTAAAGACTTATGATCGGTATAGAACTCAAATCTCTCCCCTAAGAGATAATTTCTTCAAATCCTTAAGGCAAAAATTACCGCAGCCAACTCTAAGTCATGAGTAGGATATCTTGCTTCATGTGGTCTAAGCTGTTTGGATGCGTAGGCAATAACTTTACCCTTCTACATCAATACTGCTCCCAATCCAGTTCCACATGCATCGGTGTATACTACTAACCCTTGGTTTCCATCTGGAACTACTAACACTAGAGCATTGGTCAACAAATGCTTTAACTTAAAGAACCCTTCCTCACATTTGTCAGACCAAACAAATTTCACATCTTTCCGGGTCAACTTAGTCAGAGGTGCTGCTATCCACGAGAAATCCTTAATGAATCTCCGGTAATAGCCAGCAAGTCCAAGAAAAATTCTGATCTCGGTTACTATATCTGGTCTCTTTCAATTGTTCACAGCTTCAATCTTATCTGGATCAACTGACAATCCTTTCTTTGAAACCACATGACCAAGAAACATTACCTCTTTCCTCCAAAAATGACACTTAGAAAACTTTGCTTTTAGCTAATTCTGCCTTAGCATCTCAAGCACAACTCTAAGATGATCTTCATGCTCCTTCTCATCCTTAGAGTATACCTAAATGTCATCTATAAACACCAACACTAATCTATCCAAATACTCTCGGAAGAATCGATTCATCAATTCCACATAGAAAGAAGGCGCATTCGTCAACTCGAATGGCATCACTAACCACTTATATGAACTATATCTAGTTTGAAATGTTGTCAAAGGAATGTTATCCTCCGCCACTCTTAATTGATGGAACCCTATCGCGAAATCCAATTGGGAAAACACCTTGGCTCCACTCAACCGATCAAACAGATCATCTATCCTCAACAAAGGGTACCTATTCTTGATCATCCTTTCGTTTAACTTACGATAGTCGATGCACATCCTTAATGACCCATCTGGTTTCTTCACGAATACCGCGACCGCTCCCCAAGGTGAACTACTTGGTCTAATAAAATTCCTTCCTTCAAGATCCACAAGCTGCACCTTTAATTCTTTCATCTATGTCTGTGTCATCCTTCTAGGTGGTTTACTTACAGGTTTAGCTCATGGTATAAGATCTATCTGAAACTCAACAGCTCATTTCGGTGGTAATCCCATAACCGTCTCAAAAACATCTGCAAATTCTCTTGCCACCCAAACCTGACTTAGCTCTTCTTCAACCTCCATGAAACTTAATAGAGCCCAAACGCTCCTACTGGAATTTTCCACTGAGAAGATGATTCGGTTATGACTATTTGGGTGTCTCAAGGATATTTCCCTATCCTGGTAAAATCTCCTAGCCTCATACTTACCCAACCAATCCATACCCAAAATGATCCCGAAATATACGAAATCAAAAACATACAGACTGCATGAAAACTTATGACCTAACAAATCAAGTTCTAACTGGTCACATCTCATCCTTAGAGTTGCATACCCTCCTATTGGATTCGCAACCCTTAAGGAAGTAACAATGTATGTGGGTTTTATGCATAACTTTTCAACCAAAAACTGTTATATAAATGAATGTGATGCACCGGTATCAAATAGTACCCTAACTGGTATACTCTGAATCAAAAGCGTACCTTCCATCACAGTTTTTCCTTTCTCTATTGTAGTAGGCCTAGAAGAAGATGGTGGTTCAATAGCAAAAACGTTCCATCTATCCGTCCTGACTGGCTCTGAAAACTATTTCTTGTAATGCCCAACTTGGTCGCAGTTGAAGCATTTCACATTCTTCTTCTTTGCAGGCTTCTTCCCTTAGCCTGTCCGGCACTGTGAACATAATGACCCTTCTTATCACACTTGAAGCACACCAAATCAGCCTTTTCCTTCTTGGTAGCCTCACTATTCTGGGCTCCCTTCTTCTTAAAGAATTTCCTTTTCTTTCCCCGAGGACCCAGGTATTCAACTGGCCTCTCCCTAGCAGTAACCGCAAGCATCTCTTCATGGCGAATAGTTATCTCCACCACCACATTACAAGGTTCACCGATATGGGTCATTGTCATTCTAGCTAGCTCTAGCATTAATCCACAAATGAACCTCTCGTTCCTCCTAATGTCAATGTCTATAGTGACATATCCAAATCGAGATAGCTCATCAAAGTTAGCAGCATACTTGATTACTAACATATCCCCTTGGACAAGATCCATGAACTTCCTCATCAGCACCGACTTAGCTACCTCAAATAGAAACCCCTACTCAAACCTCATTATGAAATCAGCCCAAGTCAGTTCTTCCTTCAGAACTCTGGCTGTCACACTATTCCACCAATGGAGCGCTGCCCCTTGCGACTGTCTAGAGGCCAACCTCCTCTTTTCCCCATTATCCAAGCCTAAATCAGTAAAGATCCTCTCATAGCTTAGCAGCCAATTCTCAACCTCAATAGCATCCTCCGTTCCCATAAACAGCTTTCTACCCAGACTGGTGTAATCCTTGCTTAGCCTAGCATAATTATATCCAACTGGAGCTACAAGATTAGCTCCTCCAACATTACCAGCAACTCCTGCTTGCAAAGATTGGCCAACAACTGATATACCATCCCCGCATCTACTGGAGAATTTCCAGCACCTACACTAGCTTCAGCGTTTGGATTAGCATTAGCACGTCGACCATGATTCCTCCTGGTATTAGGTCGAGCATTTCCATTAGTTATGGTGCTCCCTCCACCTAGATTTCCTCTTCATTTCCTGCTTCCATATCCTCTTTCTCGTAAATCTGCATATGAGCCTTAGTAAGATACAGAAGAACGGTCTAAGAAAAAGAGGAATACATACTTAGATATATACCTATATATCAAATATAAGTAGGTTACTATAGCATTAACCCAAACCCCGATCATATTTTCAAATTTATTGGATTATGTTTCAAAAAGCATTTAGGTTTTACTTTTCTTTTAAATTTCATAAACCTATGCTCCGATACCAACTTGTAACATCCCCTACTTGGAGGCCCAAAACTAATGGCTATGGATGCTACAGTCATTCATAGTTATTAATCCTCGACGACCAAATACGGCGGTGTTAGATACATTGATACACAGATCACAAGAATATGGAAAAAAAATTAACAAATTTAAAACACATTCCCACATTCCATTCAAAACATTTCATGTTTATTACGTAATCCCACAAACGTTGACCACGTTCAGAAAAATATAATTATTACACATACGCCAAGAGCGACATATGAAGATGCACCCTTGGTTGATTAGAGTGTATAATAAGGCTAATAAGTCTGCCTTTGCATCCAAAATACATAGCGGAAAAAGATAACTCTAAATAACTAACTACCTCCTGCATGCCTCCGGAAGCTTTATTCATCTAATGTTATTTTTGAAAAAGAATTTGAAAAAGTTAAGGCAACCAATCTGATGTTGACACATGGCAGGTTAGTTAGAGAAAAGTTTACTTATTTAAGAACTATAACCTGGTTCGCTCAGATAATAGGTTCCACCTGTTCTGAAAAACATCTTTCGACATAGTAGCTTCAGCTTTCATCCTTATTGAAACCAACTATGCCGAAACCAATACACAGGGTATCACTATGATGGTACGCAGTGGATTGGAGATAGGCGGAAGGTAGGGTGTCGAAAGCATAGCTTCCGAAAGGGTTGAAATCTTGGTTTGTTTTTAATATGAAAAGCACCTGCCTATGTTTTGGTTTAAGCCTTTGACAGTGTCGAAGCAATTGATTTCGAAAGAGGATTTAAAGAGGTTTCAAAAGGAGTTGCCATTAACTTATAATTGCTTTCGACTGGGTTTTGTATTGAAAAAAGAATGTTTTGAAAGAAGGGATTTCGACCTAGTCGACACCATGTTGTCGTTTTATAGCCTTTCGATGGTATTGAAGATATCAACGCTATCGGAAGGTACTTTGTTTTATAAAGTTTAATCCATTTCCTAAAGCTTTCAAAAGGAGTTAGGGGTTTTGAAGGTGATGGTTTCAAAAAGGGTTTCGACTCCAACCTTCCAATGTTTTACCCAGAAGAGTTTTAAGCTTTCAGAAAGGTTGGTGTCGATGCCATCAAGTTATCCCCAATATTTTTTTATAAGATAAAAGATGGTTTCAAAACAGATGCTTTCAACTATATTCACTTTGACCCAAATAATGTTTTAAGTATAAACCCAATGTTTTTGAAAGGGGTACTTTTAATGGTTTCGGAAGGGTTACTTCCATAAGTGTTGAAAATGGGTACTTTCAACTGGTTTCGAAGCAAAAGCTTCTGAAGTTATATGCTAATACTTTAATATATTAGAAAGGTTTCGAAAGGTAGAATTTAAAGTATTATAAGGCAGGAGCCTAATGTTTTTAAGAGCTTTGGAAGGAGGTCATCCTATGAAGTCGAACGCTAGGTTTCGAAAGGTTTTATGACCCAAACTCTATTTTTAAAGGAAAAACCTAAGGCAATATTAAAGGAGTTTTTATAATGATTTAGGAAGAAGCTAATATTGATAAAGAAATAGGTTAAAGGGAATAACCATGTTTTATATTAAACCCACAGGTGTGGTATTGCTATGTTATTATATTGCTTCTTCTAATATAAATATATTCACTTTATAATGGACCCATAACCGCAATTTGGGGATGAAGGGTAGGAGAACCGGTTAGGTTAACCCAGTAGTGAATATAAATTGAATAAACTCCTGAATGAGTAGAACTGCATCCAGGAGGTCGGGAAGACCATAATATAGAATGCTAAAATATAAAAGATAGATATTGGTAGGGGCCAATAGGTTTATAGTAAGCCCAAGAAAACTGTATGATATTGGCAGAGGCCAATAGGTTCATAGTTGGCCCATGAAAACTATGTATAAGAGAAGATGTCAGATAGACAGGTTAATAGTTAGCCCATGAAAACTATGTGAAAAGGAAGATGTCAGATAGACAGGTTCATAGTAAGACCATGAAAAACTATGATTGAATACTGGCAGGGCCAATAAGTTTGTAGTTAGCCCATGAAAACTATATCCTGATGAAATATTGATAGATGTTAGTAGGTTCCTAGTTAACCCATGAAAACTAGGGTAAGTAGAAAGGATATTGGGGTTACCAATAGGTTCCTAGTCAACCCATAAAAACTAGGATAAGAGTAATATTGGAGTTACCAATATGTTCATAGTGATCCCATTAAAACTATGTAATTGGACAGGGAGTCCTTAAATGTTTAACCGATTATTAGTCAGTCCATGAAAACTAATAGGTTAATAATAATCCTAGAAACTGTAACTGAGACAGATAGTCTAAATTGAATGGGGATAGGTAATCCAGAATTAATTCAATTGTTTTGCATATCATCATATTATACTCTTTGAATTGTTTTAACCATTGTGGATGTAGGAGCACAGTATATGGTTTTGTAAAGGTTTTGAGATACTAGTAAGGGGAAACCCATTCTGCTAAGCAATGTGGTCTCACTATATATCTAAATGATTTGAAATGGTAGATTATTATTCATACTAGGCTTTTTGTCTGTCTCGAAGTTTATGTATTCCCCTTAAACTCTCGGGTACTCAATTGATTTTGAGTAGTTTGAGAGTTGAGGTTTTCAGGTACCTTTTAAGATGAATAAGCTTTCATAGACATGCAGGAGGCATGATAGCTATTTAGAGTTCTCTTTTCTTTTGATTCCGCTGTGTTGATTGTAATGGCAAAGTTGTTATATTGCCTATATATACCCTGATCATCCCAGGGGGCATCTTCATATGTCGCTCTGGGCGTATGTTGTAATAAATATATTTTCTCTGAACATGATTTGCGAATGTGGGATTATGCAATGAACTGGAAATGTTTTGATATGGAATGTGATTTTGTTGAAGTTTAAATTTTTTCCATATTCGTGTGTTTCTGTGTATTAATGAATCTAACACCGCCGTATTTGGTCGCCGAGGATTAGTAACTATGGATGACTGCAGCATCCATGGCCGTTAGTTTTGGGCCTCCAAGTAGGGGGATGTTACAAGTTGGTATCAGAGCATAGGTTTATGAAACTATAAAAGAAAGTTAAACCTAAAAGATTTCCAAACATAATCCAATGAATTTGAAAATCTGATCGGGGTTTGGTTAACGCTATAGTAATGTACCTGTATTTGATATATATATATATATAAGTACGTGTTCCCCTCTTTCTTAGACCATTTTTCTATATCTTACTAAGGCCCGTATGCAGAATTACGATAAAGTAGATATGGAAGTAGGAAACGGAAGAGGAAATCTAGGTGGAGGAAGCACCACAACCAACGGAAATGCTCGACCTAATACCAGGAGGAATCAAGGTCGACAAGCTAATGCTAATCCAAATGCTGAAGCCAATGTAGGTGCTTGAAATCCACCAGTAAATGCGGGGATGGTATATCATTTGTTGGCCAATCTTTTGGAAGCTAGAGTTATCGGTAATGTTGGAGGAGCTAATCTTGTGACCCCAATTGGGAATAACTATGCTAAGCTAAGCAAAGACTACACCGGTTGGTGGAAAGCTGTTTATTGGAACGAAGGATGTTATTGAAGTTGAGAATTGGCTACTAAGTTGTGAAAGGACCTGTACTGATCTAGGCTTGGATGATGGGAAAAAGAGAAGGCTAGCCTCTAGACAGTTGCAAAGGGCAGCGCTTCACTGGTGGAATAGTGTTACCGCTGGGTACCGGAGGAAGAGCTGACATGGGCTGATTTCAGAAGAAAATTTGAGCAGAGGTTTCTATCTGAAGTTCCTAAGTCTACATTGATGAGGAAGTTCATGGATCTAGTTCAGGGAGAGATTTTATTGGTCGAGTATGCTTCTAAGTTTGATGAGCTATCTCGATACGGATATGCTTTGGTTGACACTGATGTCAGGAGGAATGAAAGGTTCATTCGAGGATTGAGACCCGAACTTGCTAGGATGACCATGACCCATATCCGAGTTCCTTCTAATGTGGTGGTGGAGATGGCCATATGCCATGAAGAGATGCTTGCTATTTCAACTAGAGAGAAGCCCGTTGAATCCCAGGGTCCTCAGGGAAAGAAGAGGAAATTCTTTAGGAAGAAGGGAACCTAGAAAGGGGATGCTGCCAAGAAGGCAAAGGCTGATTTGGTGTGCTATAAATGTGACAAAAAGGGTCATTATGCTAACGAGTGTCGGTCAGACAAGGGAAAGAAGGCTGCAGACAAGAAGAATTTAAAGTGCTTTAACTATGATCAAGTGGGGCACTACAAGAACCAGTGTCCAGAGCCAGCTAGGGCGGACAAGGGAAAGGTTTTTGCTGTTGGAACATCAGCTAAGCCTACTGTAGCTCATAAAGACAAGACTGTGATGGAAGGTACATTTTTGATTCAGAGTATACCAGTTAAGATACTTTTTGATACCGATGCATCACATTCATTTATATCCTAGTGTTTGGTTGATAGGTTATGCTTAGAGCCCACATACCTTGTTACTTCCTTAAGGGTTACGAATCCAATAGGAGGATATGCAACTCTGGGGATAAGATATGACCAATTAGAACTTGATTTGTTAGGTCATAAGTTTTGCATGCAGTTTGTATGTGTACGATTTCGAAGATTTCAGAATCATTTTGGGTATGAATTAGTTGAGGAGGTATGAGGCCAGGATATTGTGCCAGGATGGGGAGATATCTTTGAGACACCCAGATAGTCATAACCGAATTATATTCTCAGTAGAGAATTCTGACCAGAGTTGTTGTGCTTTGTTAAGTGCAATGGAAGTAGGTGAAGAGTTAAGGTAGGTTCGGATTGCAAGAGAGTTTGTCGATGTATTTGAGCCAGTCGTGGAGCTACCACCGAAACGAGCTGTTGAATTCCAGATAGATCTTGTGCCCAGAGCTGAACCTGTTAGTAGACCACCTAGTAGGATGACACCTACAGAGATGAAGGAATTGAAGGTGCGGCTAGTGGATCTTGAAGGAAGGGATTTTATTAGACAAAGCAGTTCGCCTTGGGGAGCGGCCATGGTGTTTGCAAAGAAACCAAATGGGTCGTTAAAGCTGTGTATCGACTATCATAAGCTGAACGAAAAGACAACAAAGAATAAGTATCCTATGCCAAGAATTGATGATCTGTTTGATCAATTGAGTGGAGCCAAAGTGTTTTCTCAGTTAGATTTGGTGATGGGGTTCCATCAGTTGAGAGTAGTTGAGGACAGTATTCCTTTGACTGCATTTCGGACTACATATGGTTCGTATGAGTAGTTAGTGATGCCATTTGGGTTGACAAATGCACCTGCTTTCTTTGTGGATTTGATGAATCAAGTCTTCCGAGAGTATTTGGACAGAATAATGTTGGTGTTTATAGATAACATTTTGGTGTACTCTAAGGATGAGAGAGAGCATGAAGATAATCTTAGGGTTGTGCTAGAGACGCTGAGGCAAAATCAGGTATAGTCGAATTTTTCCAAGTGTCATTTTTGGAAGGAAGAGGTTAAGTTTCTTGGCCATGTGGTTTTAGAGTAGGGATTGTCAGTCAATCCAGATAAGATCGAAGCTGTGAACAATTGGAAGAGATCAGAGACAGCGATCGAGACTAGAAGTTTTCTTGGACTTGGTGGCTATTACAGGAGATTTATCAAGGATTTCTCACAAGCAGCACCTTTGACTAAGCTTACCAGAAAGGAAGTGAAGTTTGTTTGGTCCGACAAATGTGAGGAAGCATTCCTTAAGTTAAAGCATTTGTTGACCAATGCTCCAGTGCTAGTTGTTCCAGATGGTAACCAAGGGTTGGTAGTATACACGGATGCATGTTGGACTGGATTGAGAGCAATGTTGATGCAGAAGGGCACAGTCATTGCTTATGCATCTAGGCAGCTTAGACCGCATGAAGCAAGATATCCTACTCACGATTTAGAGTTGGCAGCAGTGATTTTTACCTTGAAGATTTGGAGACATTATCTCTTGGGGGAGAGATTTGAGTTGTATACCGATCATAAGTCTATGAGATATCTATTCTCTCAGAAAGAGTTGAATATGCAACAACAGAGGTGGCTGGAATTTTTGGCTGCTTATGATTTTGGTATAGAATATACCCCAGGGAAAGGAAATAAAGTAGCAGACGCTCTCAGCAGAAGACATCAGAATGTGGTGTTGGCTATGTTGGTAGAGTGGAAAGATCTAGAAGCCTTGGTCAGTCATGGTGTGTAGTACAGATCGACTGCTAGTTCTAGTTAGAATACTACCATGTTGTCCTATTTAGAAGTTTGACTAGTGTTGATTGAGAGAATTGCTTCTAAATAGAAGGAGGATGCATTATTAGCCGAGAGGATCAGAGGGCTTGAGGTTGGAAATGAGGTCGATGATTTGAAAGATTTTTGTCTTGACCGGAGAGGATGGTTAAGAAAGAAGGGACGGTTATGTATTCCAGATGTTGAGAACTTGAGGAGAGAAGTTCTTGAGGAGTGTCATCGATCCAAGTTTACGATTCATCCTGGAGGGACCAAGATGTATCAAGATATGAAGAGGAGCTTCTGTTGGGAAGGCATGAAAAGGGATGTTGGCATGTGGGTTAGGTAGTGTGTAAACTGTCAACAAGTGAAGGCCGAACGTCAGAAGTCGAGTGGATTACTTCAGCCTCTAGATATTCCAGTGTGGAAATGCGATTTTATATCAATGGATTTTATACATGGGTTTCCAAGGTCAGGAAGAGTAAGTGAAATTATATAGGTTATTGTGGAAAGATTGACCAAGAGTGCCCATTTCATTCCAGTAAAGTCGACCAGGATGGCACCTGTTTTGGCGAAGTTGTTCATAAAGAACATAGTTAGACTTAATGGAGTTCCTAGTAGCATAGTCAGCGACAGAGATGCATTATTCACTAGCGAATTCTGGAAGAGTCTACAGGATGTATTAGGCACTAAACTCAATATGAGTACTGCATATCACCCGCAGACGGATGGGCAGATAGAGAGAGTCAACAAGGTACTCGAGGATTTGTTGAGAGGTTGTGTGTTGGACTTTGGTGGATCTTGGGAGGATCACCTTCATTTGGTTGAGTTTTCCTATAATAATAGTTACCAGACTAGTATAAGAATAGCGCCTTTTGAAGCTCTGTATGGAAAGCCATGCAAATCCCCTGCATATTGGTTGGAGACGGGAGACAGATTGTCCTTGGATCCAGATTTGGTAAAGAAGGCATCAGAGAAGATTGAGTTAATCCAAGAATGGATGAAGGAAGCTCAATCCAAACAGAAGAGTTACACAGATAAAAGGCATAAAGACCTAGAGTTCTCAGTGTTAGTCCCTGAGAAGTTGGTTTTGATGACAACAACCTTAGAATAAGATTATAAAATATAAATATTAACATTATTGTTTAGATATATATGTATATGCATGATATATATACAGGTACCAAAGAATGAAGACTGTACAGTATAGAGATTCAAGAACTGATGAACTCAAGATCGAAGATATCAAGATTCAAGATTCATGAGTATCAAGATTATCAAGAGTTCAAGATTTCAAGATAAGTAATTTAGTTAGGAATTTTGTTAAAACTCCTAGAAAAGCACTGGCATCTTAAAATCCATTTTATTCGTGGAATGGAATCCACTTCGAGCCTGTTAAAGGGATGGAACCCTAAGTATGATGGAACCTACGAAAAATCTAGTGGAACATTGTTTTGTATCCACTAACTTTTATTCAAATGTTTTACAAAATTATATCTTGTTTTCAAAATGATTTCAAAATCTTCCTTTTTAAATCAAAAACATCTATCCTGGTTTTAAAATACTTTTAGCCTCAAAATAATCTTTATTTTCAATATCAAATTATCCTTGGTTTTAAACTATCTTTTAATTATAATATATTTAACTTTTAATATTTATACTTAGATTTAAATATAAAAGTATAGTAAAATTTTATATATACCAAAATATTATTCTCTATACTTATTTATGTATAGTTAAGTATATTTATAAAGTTCAAAATAGTTTTAATACAAGATAGAAGTTATTTTCAAAGAAAAACAAATTACCAAAAATAACTTAGGCTAGTCGACAACCCCAAGGACCCCTTGTCGACAAGGTGACAGTTTATTTCAAAAGTTTTAATTTCAAAAGAAGTGTCTATTCGTCATATCCTTTCACGAATGGACATGGCTGTTGTTCTACTATAAATAGGGGCTGTTTTAAACGAATTTATATTCATATTTTCTCTGATTTCACTCCTCTTCTTCTTCCACATTTCTTTATATACATTTTTACCATTACTCTGCCAAAATCAACATTGAATCTAACTAGATCATCTCTGGTTTGATTCTCTATCACTATCTCAACAAGATCCTAGTGCTATTCAGAGTTATAGACTTCTTTGTATTCAATCGAGCGAGAAAAGGTGTGATTGTAGCCTGGAAAATCAATCGGGTGAACTTGTTGCCCGTAAAATTAAGTATCTCTACCCAGAGGATTGTGAATCTGGATCGGTGTACCTCGTGGCCTTGAAATCGAGGGTGTAATTGTAAGAATTGATTTTGAAAGGAAATCCGTACTTGTGTTGCGGGACTGGATGTAGGATAACTCCGAACCAGTATAAAATCCGGTGTGTTCTTTCCTTTATTGCTTTTACTTTATATCTGCATCTGTGTTTGATTCTGTGATCATATCTGTGTTTGAATATTACATACATTTGTGTTCAAATTAATATAAACTCAAAAAGAATTAGTAATTCCTTAAAACACTATTCACCCCCCCTCTAGTGTTAATTCTACCCTTAAGATCTGTAATCCGCATTTCTCACATTTGGTACCAGAGCAAGGTTTTCAAAGTTTCATAATCTGAATTTTGAAAAATTTCAAAATGGCTACCAACACTGGTACTGTTACTACTTCCAACACTGGTTCTATTACCTCTGTCACTAGTTCATTTGTAGAAGGTCAGTCTACTATCAGACCACCACTTTTTAATGGCAGTAACTATGCATATTGGGCATGTAGGATGAAAATATATTTACAATCTGTAGGACTAAACACTTGGAATATCACACAGACTGAATATTTTGAACCCACAACTGGTTTTGCACAGTGGACTGCTGAGCAAAAGACCGTCGCACAAAATAACTCTAAAGCTATGAATATTCTGTTTTGTTCACTTGATAGGAATGAATTTAATAGAGTGTCAGTTTGTAAGTCTGCATATGAAATCTGGAAAACTTTGCAAGTTACTCACGAAGGAACAAGCAAAGTTAAACAGACCAAAATTTCCATGCTCACAAATCAGTTTCAATAATTTAAAATGAATCCTAATGAGTCTATTCCAGATATGTATAGTAGATTTCAGGATATTGTGCATTCTCTAATATCCTTGGGAAATGTATTGTCGAAAGAAGATAAAGTCAGAAAAATCTTAAATTCTCTTACTCCAGAATGGGATCAAAAGACAGTTGCGATCGAAGAGGCAAATGACATCAGTACCTTAAAGATAGAAGAATTAATTGGAAATCTAATGTCGTTTGAAGTCCAAATGCTTGGGAGAAGAGAAAGCAAAGCATCTGAAAAGAAATCAATTGCATTCAATGCGTTGACCGATGGATCAGACTCAAACAGCGATAACGATGAAGAGATAGCCTTTATGACCAAGAACTTTCGGAAATTCCTAAAATACAGAAAGATGAATAATCTCAAGAGAAACAACTATAAGAACTCTATTAATCAGAATGTAGTGCCAAACTATATCAAATGTTTCAACTGTGACGAACCAGGCCATATCAAAAGAGACTGTCCGCATCCAGATAAGCAAAATCTTCCTATAAACAATGATTCCGCAAAGAAACGAAACCGTTCATTTACCATTACTCTAGATGACTCAGACTCGTCCTCAAGCGATGATGATCGGAAGACAGATAATTCAAATATGTGTTTCACGGCAGTTCATGACTTCGACGAATTCAGAGAAACGGACTCAGAAAAAGGTACACGTTTACAATACATTGGTCGAAATTGCATGCTTAGGATTGGATGTTTGATTGGTTGATTTTGAATTGGTGTGTCATTTGAATTTTAAATTTTTTATTATTATTTTATTATATTTTTACTATTTTTTTTAAATAGTATCATAATATTTTATGGAATATACTATAATTCTAGTAATATTCCAGATATTATATAGACATTAAAAATAATATATATATATATATATATATATATATATATTAGAATACTTAAGAGAAATAAATCATGAAAATTCAGAGACACCTATCGACAAGGCCCCCCCCACGTTGTCGACAAGGGTACAGAAATTTGAAATTCAAATTTGAATTCAAATGTTTGAATTTCCCTCCATCTTTTCACTTCATTCAAGTCTCTGAAAAGTCACCTTTTGACCAGAGAACCTGTCCCTTGAGAATCTATTTAATTACTATCTCTTGTCGCAACTTTTCACTTTCATTTTCAAATTCAAACTCTTATTTCAAAATATCAAGCTCTCTACTTTAATGGCTTCTTCAAGCAACCCTTCCACAATGAGACTTTCCAGAAATATAAAAGAGCAACTTTTCAATAATCCGGAGGCTATAAAAGCATATATCAACTATGCTAACTACGGAAAAGTCCATCCCGGAAAGTTTGCTTTATTTCAAGATTTCTCTACTTATGAAATCGATTCTCTTTTTGCAAACAACCAAGTTCTTAGTCTTGTTGATGCTTCACAAAATGACTTTGTTTGTTATCCAAATCTTGTTAAAATTTTCTATGCAAATCTCAACCGTGGATTTTATAATGGAAATGATGATGAAATTTGGAGTAGTGTCAAAGGCACTAGAATCATTTTAAATTGTGATGTTTTGGGTACCATTCTCAATTACAAGAGCACGAGAATGGATCTTTCTAGTTTTAATATCGATGAAAATGATCATGAGACATTTCATCACATTTTCGAAGAAGATGATAACTTTGAATTCATAAATCGAAATTTTCGACCAAAAGCAAGAATTGTTAATCTTCTTTTACAACATACTTCGACCCCAAGATCGGGGAGTTTTAACAATCCAACTTCAAAAGTTTGCAAAGCACTTTTTGCTATTTTTAGAAATTATGATATTAATTGGGCGCAATTTATTTTGGATGAACTTTGTCCCAAAAATTTTGAAGTGGGTGAAAACACTTTGTATCATGGAATCTATCTCACTTGGATTTTTAATTATTTTGGAGTGGATTTCAAAGGAGAAGAATTTGTTTCAAGAAAAGTTTTTAATCACTCAAACATTTCTCTTATGAAAATTCCATATGTTTTTCAACCATATGAGACTCTTGCCGAAAAGGAAGAGCATTTGGCTCATGAGGAGATGGAAGATGAGGAAGAAGAAGAAGAAGGGGATGAAATGGAAATAGAAGAAGAAGAATAAGAAGGTGAAACATCCTTGGAAAGTATTGACTATCCCTCTAATCCAACCAACAAAACCTTACTCAAAAATCAAAAGACCATTGTTGAGAATCAACGGACTCTTAAACGGCCCGTTAGTAAGAAATTGGATAAAATGTCATCCAAGATGAACAAGTTTTTCTCCAAAGTAAGCAAGACGCTTGGATTATCTTCATCTTCGTCATCCTCTAACTAGTTCTACCTTTTCATGTCATGTTGTATTGGTATTAGTTTGTTTTGATTTGAATGTTCGTATAGTTCTTAATGTTTAATCATTGTATCGTTCTATTATGAAATGAAATTGAATTACTTTTCTGTTATCTAGCTTATCTTATCTCCAGAATAAATGTTAGTATATTATATAAATACACACACACAATTATTCACAAAATCAAAATGAGTCATCAAAATTAACTGACCCCTGTCGACAACCCCCCAGAGACCCTGTCGACAAGTACTGGTCAGAAATGACTTTTCATTTTAAATTTGAAATTTGAATAACTACCTTGTGTCTATTCATTTCAAACGAATTTCTACACCTATAAATACATATTTCTTCCGGAATTCATCACTCAAAATCATTTCTTATCTACTATATATATATTTCTTCTCACAAACTCAAATATGGCCGATCCAATTCATAGTTTGACCGAGAATCTTGAAGAAACCCTTAATTCTTTCAAGAATATTCTTTCTTTCATTCTCTGTAATCAGCGACACTTAGAGTTGAGTCAAATGCAGATGATCAAGGAGCAAGAAAAGCATTTCGATGCGATTCGATGGATGATTTCCTCCCTGCACAAAAATGATAATGAAGCACATCATCCAGTCTCTCTCACCAATGAAAATGAAAATTGGGATGCCATTAAAGCAGACCCTATATTTGGAGAAGAAGGATGGGTGGAAGTTCCTCATAATGTTTGATTTTATTTGATTGCTTTGTTTGATTTGAATTGATTGCTTGGATTGATTTGATTTGATTTGGTTTGGTGTGGATTGATAATTGGTGTGCAAAACATAATATGTATAAATACACATTGATATTTATATGATCTTTGATTAGTTATCATGTCTATCAGTATAATTATCTCTTAATCTATCTATTATATACTCCATTATATATTTTTAATGTAGGTACTTTAGTACAAGAATAAGGGGGAGTTATATAGTTTGGAGTTAGTTTTTGTTGATGACAAAGGGGGATAAGTATAAAATAGGATAGTTAGGCATAGATTAAAGGGGAGTTATTAGTTTTAGGGGGAGTTATTAGGATAGAAGTAATATTTTATAAACAAAGGTTGTCATCATCAAAAAGGGGGAGATTGTTATTCCCTAAGAAGTTGGTTTTGATGACAACAACCTTAGAATAAGATTATAAAATATAAATATTGACATTATTGTTTAGATATATATATATATATATATGCATGATATATATACAGGTACCAAAGAATGAAGACTGTACAGTATAGAGTTTCTTGAACTGATGAACTCAAGATCGAAGATATCAAGATTCAAGACTCATGAGTATCAAGATTATCAAGAGTTCAAGATTTCAAGATAAGTAATTTAGTTAGGAATTTTGTTAAAACTCCTAGAAAAGCACTGACATCTTAAAATCCATTTTATTCGTGGAATGGAATCCACTTCGAGCTCGTTAAAGGGATGGAACCCTAAGTAGGATGGAACCTACGAAAAATCTAGTGGAACATTGTTTCGTATCCACTAACTTTTATTCAAATGTTTTATAAAATTATATCTTGTTTTCAAAATGATTTCAAAATCTTCCTTTTTAAATCAAAAACATCTATCCTGGTTTTAAAATACTTTTAGCCTCAAAATAATCTTTATTTTTAATATCAAATTATCCTTGGTTTTAAACTATCCTTTAATTATAATATATTTAACTTTTAATATTTATAATTAGATTTAAATATAAAATTATAGTTAAATTTTATATATACCAAAATATTATTCTCTATACTTATTTATGTATAGTTAAGTATATTTATAAAGTTTAAAATAGTTTTAATACAAGATAGAAGTTATTTTCAAAGAAAAACAAATTACCAAAAATAACTTAAGCTTGTCGACAACCCCAAGGACCCCTTATCGACAAGGTGACAGTTTATTTCAAAAGTTTGAATTTCAAAGGAAGTGTCTATTCGTCATATCCTTTCACGAATGGACATGGCTGTTGTTCTACTATAAATAGGGGCTGTTTTAAACGAATTTATATTCATATTTTCTCTGATTTCACTCCTCTTCTTCTTCCACATTTCTTTATATACATTTTTACCATTACTCTACTAAAATCAACATTGAATCTAACTAGATCATCTCTGGTTTGATTCTCTATCACTATCTCAACAAGATCCTAGTGCTATTCAGAGTAATAGACTTCTTTGTATTCAATCGAGCAAGAAAAAGTGTGATTGTAGCCTGGAAAATCAATCGGGTGAACTTGTTGCCCGTAAAATCAAGTATCTCTACCCAGAGGATTGTGAATCTAGAGCGGTGTACCTCGTGGCCTTGAAATCGAGGGTGTAATTGTAAGAATTGATTTTGAAAGGAAATCTGTACTTGTGTTGCGGGACTGGATGTAGGGTAACTCCGAACCAGTATAAAATCCAGTGTGTTCTTTCCTTTATTGCTTTTACTTTATATCTGCGTCTGTGTTTGATTCTATGATCATATCTGTGTCTGAATATTGCATACATTTGTGTTCAAATTAATATAAAATCAAAAAGAATTAGTAATTCCTTAAAACACTATTCACCCCCTCTAGTGTTAATTCTAGCCTTAAGATCCGTAATCCGCATTTCTCACACTCAGTGGGGGACAGGTGTAATGACCCTAAAATAAAATAAAAATATAAATGAAAAATATAAATTTATATTAAGAAATTCTGAAATTATAATATGTATATATAATGCATTAAAACAGAAAAAAATTTGGCAATAAATAAAAATTTGCATGGGAGCTTCTGTTTGATAAAATGCAAGGGATTAAGGTGATTAAAAAAAAAATTGGAGCCCAAAATAAATATAGCTCTATGTCCAAAGAATTATATAAATACATACATTAATATATATATATGGAGTGTTTTCTGTTTTATTTAAAAATAGAATAAGATGAAGTTTAATAAAAAGGTTTACATGTCTTATATTTGTTTTAAAAAATAATTAGCATAATATATGTGATTTTTATTTAAATATAGAAGGAGTTACTGATTTGACCAAGAGGCAGAAATATATATATATATATACATACAGAATCAAATAAAAATTTCCATATCTTGTATTTATTTCAAGAAAATAATATGGGTGAATGGTTTTTACATTACATAATAAGGTATGATAGTATGCATGATTGAATGGAGATAATAGATAGGTAGAAAATACAAAGTAGATTTTCAGATTCCTTAAACTTATAAAAAGAAATGAATAAAGGATCACATGCATATGGCATGAATAAAATGGAGACATGAAAATAGCATGCAGTGTTAAAAATGCATGATCCCCGAAATAACTAATTAAAGCAACCTAATGTGTGCATTTCCAACTTAGGACCACACAGGAATGTGATATGTACATGAACACCTAAGGGTATCAGGGGAATTACCCATTTTATTAAACCCTAGAATGGATTTATAAATAACTGCACATGACCAAATCCATCATTCTCTCGGGATCAAAACAAAAATAAAATAAACTAGGAGAAACACTAGCTTGAGGCTTTGGGGGATTTGCTGTTCAAAGGATTAAGGCAGTGAAAGGAAAACATTAAGTGAGTATTTATCCTTTGTATGCAATGGCATTAAGTCCTATTGCAGGCAGCCTAAAATATTATGAGTAATTTAAATCTCTGAAATGATTTGTTATGGGTGATATGGATGATTGTTTGTGCATTTTTGATTGGAGCATTAATCTGTAAGTGGGCTTTTAGAGTTAACATGTTTTGAGCATTCTTGTTCTATCTTATCATCATTAAACATGGATATAGATTAAATAGGGGAACATGGGGTTGAACCAGAAAATATACAAGCAGTTATATCTTTCTGAAATATGAATGAAAGAAAAACTAAATTGGTCACTTGGGAGTTAGTCAATGATCTGCTTACTTCAGGTGGGAGCAAGTATATGCATGGTGCAACTGCACCCTGAGGCCTTTGTGTGTTGGAATAATTTAAACAACCTGGGAGTTTCCTTCACAATGCATACATAGTGTTCATTTGACAAGGAGTTAAAGACCATAAAATAAATGGGGACAGGGGTTTAAAAATCTAGGTTATAAATATCCAGATATGGTGTTAATTTAATCAAGATAAACATTGTTCATTGATTAATTGTTGGGTGAAAGTTTGGAGTATAAAACCTGAGTGTATTTATCTAGATTTGGGGAGAATGAATTAGGAATTGTATATATGTTTATTTTAACTGTTTGCTGTGTATTGTTTAAATAGATGAATGTGTTTGTATCTCTTTGTATGAACCAAAACATGCTAAGTATAAACATCTGTTAAACTAGGAAGGCACTGCAAGATTACCAAAGATTATGAATATGTATAAAAAATTGATAAATGCTCATACCAGTGAAAACTGACCCTTTTGGTTGCCCTTGCAATCATCTGGGTGTCTCAAAAATTCTTTGGGGCAGCTAAATGAATTGCTTGCAGGAAATTGAAGTTGGCTTGATGAGTAAAGAAGGCATTGGCTACTAGTATAAATAAGAGAGACTTGTTTTAAAAATTTGCAGTTGCATTGTAATGAAATTACTAGTCAAGTTCTATTTCTGTAATTGAAGTTACTTGTAGGAAACTTTCTAAGTATTTGGGTTGAAAATATGTACTCAAGCAAAACTTGTTGTGAGTGATCATTGATGATGTTTGGTTAACTACTAATTTATTTTATGAATGTCTGATTTGGAGAAAATAAGGAGATAGACATATCATATACATATGATATGTGCATATATATTTGGTCTCTGATTTTTTTTATTGCTTATATTTTGTCTTATGGAAATTAAACAGCTAAGGGGATTGATTTTTTTTTTTTGAAATGAACTCTCAAAATTTTAGTAGGATACTCAAGTGAAATGAATTTGTGCATGGCAGGTAAGTGATACTGGCATGTGCACGAATTCTGGAAATTTGTATGTAATTGAGTATTTAAATTTCAAATAGAACCATGAGACCAGTAGACCTGAAAGTTACTGAATTTAGTTCAAAATGTTTTTTTACTCTCTGTTTCAATTTTAGATCTCTGAGCCGCCTGTCATAAAAATTCAGACGTCTGAGATCAAATTTAGACGTCTGTCACAAAAATTGAGATTTCTGAATTTAGTTCAAAATGTTTTTTACTCTCTGTTTCAATTTTAGATCTCTGAGCCGTCTGTCATAAAAATTTAGACGTCTGAGATCAAATTTAGACATCTGTCATAAAAATTTAGACGTCTGAAATGCTGATTTTGCCTAATTTGTCTATTTTCGAGTAAATTTCCAAGGTTTATCAATTTTTGTCGATCCGACTTATTGTTATTAATTATTATCGACTTTGATAACTATCATGAGATCAAGGAAATGCTATTTTAGTGTCAATAGAATTATCTAGGCAGATATATATATATATAAGTGTTATAATTTGCCAAAGTATATCTCTGGCAGTAGAACAAGACTTAGAAAAGAAATAAGTGGCTATGACAATAACTTGTATGGTATTTTGATCCCTATTTGATTTAAATTACCTCTGATGAAAAAATAATAATAATAAAGGAACAATTGTATATCATCAAATATATAATTGTCTTAATTTGTTTGTGCACTGATATGATTATATTGGTAAAACCAGGGTCTTGGGAAAAATATTTGGAAATTATATAAAGATTCAAATATAAAAGAAATGAGGTTTAGTGGTGAATTCCTCTTGAATGTTAAAAAAAAATCTATGTGTTATAAAGTGAGGGTCACCACAGTTGGTATCAGAGCTATGTTTTAAATAACATAGTAAATGTTGTTGTATGCATATGGATGTTTGAATGCATTGTTCAAATTATTGGTGTTGAATGCTTTTGTTTTATGTCAAAAAAAAAATATGTGTGTACATGTGATACATGCACAGTGTGCACAGAAATAAAAGAAATGAACAAAGTAAAGACACCAAAAATGATAGGGGTAAATAAACTAACATAAAAATCATATTTATAGCAATTATGGTAGGACCAAGGCATCACACAGGTGCAGGATCATCACGTGAGCCACCTGTGATGAGCATGGAGGATTTTGTGAGAGCTTTAAGGGATGGAATGGCACCAAGGCAAGACAATTCTCATGAAGAAATCTCCAAACTGCTTAAGACATGTACCACTTTGGGGGGAAAGGATTTTGAAGGTACTGAAGGAGCTATAGGTGTTCAAACTTGGATAAGAACTATGGAGAGGGTCTTCACAGATATGCAAATCAATGACCAAAGGAAGAGACAGATAGCTTCAAGGAAATTGAAGGGGGTTGCACTGGACTGGTGGGAAGTTGTGACAGCAGGAAGACAAGAGGATACTATCACTTGGAATAATTTCAAGGACATGCTTGAGGCCAGATTTGTCCCAGCATCTGCCAAGGCCACACTGCTAGAAGACTTTATTAGATTAAGGCAAGGAAGCATGAGTGTGAATGAATACACTCAGAAGTTTGAAGCATTATCCAAATATGGAATGGTGTTAATAGGGAATGCAGAAGCAAAGAATGCAAGGTACATTCAAGGCTTGAACCCTAGTCTGTCAAGGGAAATGTTGCCATACAAGGACAAAACCTTTGATCAGGTAATTGATCTAACACTCTCATTTGAGCAACATGACACTACAAGGGAGAAATTCAGGAATATGAAGCTCAATAAGAAGAAGGGTGGTCAGAACAAAGTGCAACCTTATGACAAGAGAAATGCAAGTAAAGGAGTTAAGAAAGGGGAAGGAGCAATAGCACCTGAAAGCAAGAAATTCACTCATTGTTTTAATTGTGGAAAAGCTGGACATTATAGTAACCAATGCCCTGACCCTAAAATACCTAGAGGAGGCTGCTATAATTGTGGAAAGATGGGTCATCTCAAGAAGGATTGCCCAGAAACCAATAGGGGAACAGCAAGGGTAGGAGCTTTAGCAGCAGGTAACACTGGGAATGTTGGGCAACTTGAAGGTATAATTTTTATTCATAACCAACCAATATCAGTAATATATGACACTGGTGCCTCACATTCACTAATATCTTTGGAAATTGAAAAGAAGTTAACACTTGCTTGTGTTTCTATTGATCAGCCCTTGATTGTACACAGTCCCATAGGGAGTCATTGTATGTTAGGGATGAAGTGTATGGGTCTAAAATTAATTATAGGGGGTTATGAATTTAATTCAGATCTATATACCTTAAATTATCCTGGTATTGGGATTATTTTGGGGGTAGATTGGTTAATGAGAAATAAAGCAATTTTAAATTTAGAAAACCTTACTATTTCTTTGGAGACAAAAGAAGGTAAAAGAATTACCATCTTAAGTGAAATAGCAAAGAATACATGTTTTAATAAAATCTGGAGTATTAATGAAGTTCAAAAGGAATTAAAAATAGAGGAAATCCCAGTAGTCAATGGATATATAGATGTGTTTGGAGAAGTGAAGGGAATTCCTCAAAATAGACCAGTTGAATTTAAAATAAAATTAATGCCAGGAACAAATCCAATCATTAAGAAGCCTTATAGAATGGGTCCAAAAGAGTTGGTAGAATTAAAACATCAACTAGAAGAATTAGAAGAGAAAGGATTCATAAGATCAAGTAGTTCCAGTTGGGGTTCCCCGGTGCTATTTGTCAAGAAACATGATGGCACAATGAGGTTGTGTGTAGACTATAGGGATTTAAACAAGGTAACTATTAAAAATAAGTACCCACTGCCTAGAATAGATGACCTATTTGATCAATTGCATGGAGCTAAAATATTTTCAAGGCTAGACTTAGCCTTTGGATTTCACCAAATGAAAGTCGCAGAGGAAAGCATTGAGTACACAGCCTTCAACACAAGGTATGGCCTTTATGAATTTCTAGTAATGCCATTTGGTTTGACCAATGCTCCCTCCTATTTTGTAGACTTGATGAATAGATTTTTTAGAGACTTTTTTGATAAGTTTGTCTTGGTATTTATTGATGACATATTGATTTATTCAAAGTCAGAAAATGACCATGCTATGCACCTACATTTAGTGTTATCCAGACTTAGTGAACATGAATTAAAAGCCAAGTATTCAAAGTGTATATTTTGGCAACATGAAGTAAAATTCTTAGGACACATAGTGTCACAGCAGGGAGTAAGTGTAGATCCAAGCAAGGTCATTGCAGTTCAAACATGGAGTAGACCCAAAACAGTGATTGAGGTAAGGTCATTCTTAGGTTTGGCAGGGTACTATAGGAGGTTCACCAAGGATTTTTCAAGAATAGCCGCACCAATGACCAAACTAACCAAGAAGAACCAACCATATGTGTGGACTGAGCAGTGTGAACAAGCTTTTGAGAAATTGAAACAAGCATTGGTGGAAGCTCCTGTCCTACAAATCCCAGAAGCAAATGAAGGAATGGTTGTATACACTGATGCTAGTGGGTCTGGGTTAGGTGCAGTGCTTATGCAACATGGCAAGGTAGTGGCATATGCATCAAGACAGCTTAAACCCAATGAAACCAAGTATGCAACTCATGATCTAGAATTAGCTGCAATAGTGTTTGCACTAAAACTATGGAGGCATTATTTGCTTGGGGCAAAATTTGAATTATTCACAGATCATCAAGCATTGAAATATTTATTTTCTCAAAAAGATTTAAATATGAGGCAAGCAAGGTGGTTGGAGTTTCTAGCTGCATATGATTTAGATATTTTGTACACTCCTGGAAAAGCTAATAGAGTGGCAGATGCTTTGAGCAGAAATCATGTTAGATTAGCCAGTTTGATGATTGATGAATTTAAAAACATTGCAGTGCTTGGGGAGGCAGATATATACAGCAAGGATGAAGTGAATTTTAAAGAACATGGTGATATGGTGGAGTATGGTACATTGGGAATAATCACAGTGAAGTCTAATCTGGTGGAGAAAATTGGTAGCATGCAGGATCAGGATCAAAGCCTAAAGGAGAAGAAAGAAATGTTATTAAATAACCTTGAGTCAGAGAATTTTAAAATAGATTCCAAGGGTTATTTGAGGAAAAATGATAAGGTTTGTGTACCAAACATTGCAGAGTTGAAGGAAGAAATCATGAATGAGCATCACAAGACCAAGTACACCATACACCCTAGTGGTACTAAAATGTATCATGACTTAAAAAGAAGCTACTGGTAGCCAGGAATGAAGCAAGCAGTGGCAAGATATGTGGCAAAGTGTTTCACATGTCAACAAATTAAAGCAGACCACCAAAAGCCTTCTGGTATGTTGCAACCTTTGGAGGTACCTCAGTGGAAATGGGAAAGTATTTCCATGGATTTTGTGGATGGTTTGCCTAGAACTAAGAAAGGCAATGATAGTATATGGGTAATTGTTGATAGACTAACCAAATCAGCTCACTTTGTCCCTGTCAGGTCAGATAGGAATGCATCTAAGCTTGCACAATTATTCATTAAGGAAGTGGTGAGGCTACATGGTATACCCAAGACCATTGTAAGTGATAGCGACACTTTGTTCACCTCAAGATTTTGGGAAAGCTTCCAAGAAGCAATGAGAACACAACTTTGTTTAAGCACTGCCTACCATCCTCAAAGTGATGGGCAAACAGAGATAGTGAATAATATATTGGAAGATTTACTTAGAGCATGTGTGCTTGATTTTGGGGGTAATTGGGAGGATCATATTCATTTGGCAGAATTCACTTACAACAATAGCTATCAATCAACAATAGGAATGGCTCCCTTTGAAGCCTTGTATGGGAGACCCTGCATGTCTCCTGCCTGTTGGTTGGAAGCAGGAGAGGGTGTGATATTGGGGCCAGATCATGTTAAGGAAACTTCCAACATGATTGAATTAGTTAGGCATAGAATGAAGGCAGCACAATCAAGACAGAAGTCTTATGCTGATAGAAAGAGAAAGGCAATGGAGTTTGAAGTAGGAGAGCATGTTTTTCTGAAGGTATCACCAATGAAGAAGGTGTTCAGGTTTGGGAAATCTGGTAAGCTATCACCAAGATTTGTAGGACCATGTGAAATTATGCAAAGAATTGGTGCTATGGCTTACAGACTTAAGTTACCTGAGGAGTTGAGTGGTGTGCATCCAGTATTTCATGTTTCTCAATTGAGAAAATGGGTGCATAATGAAGGGGCAATTCTGGAGTCACCTACTCAAATTCAAGTTCAGAAGAATTTGGTTTATACAAATGAACCAGTATGGATAGTTGCCAAGGAAGAGAAAAAGTTGAGGAACAAGGTGATCAAGCTGGTGAAAATCCAATGGAGCTTGGACACTAATGATTGTACATGGGAGGTTGAAGATAAAATGAGGGCTAAATATCCCAATTTTTTTACTGATGGAGAGGTATGTTTAAGCAGCTTATGATGATTTTTCTAAAATATTCTTATATATATTGTTTGCTTTCATAAACTGTGAGTATGAGGTTATGGAGTTAAAACAGGCTATAGATTAGTTTTTTAATTGGAGAAAAATTATGGGGACATAATTCCTTTAAGGGGGAGGGCATGTAATGACCCTAAAATAAAATAAAAATAAAATAAAAAATATACATTTATATTAAGAAATTCTGAAATTATAATATGTATATATAATGCATTAAAACAGAAAAAAATTTGGCAATAAATAAAAATTTGCATGGGAGCTTCTGTTTGATAAAATGCAAGGGATTAAGGTGATTAAAAAAAAATTGGAGCCCAAAATAAATATAGCTCTATGTCCAAAGAATTATATAAATACATACATTAATATATATATATATGGAGTGTTTTCTGTTTTATTTAAAAATAGAATAAGATGAAGTTTAATAAAAAGGTTTACATGTCTTATAATTGTTCTAAAAAATAATTAGCATAATATATGTGATTTTTATTTAAATATAGAAGGAGTTACTGATTTGACCAAGAGGCAGAAATATATATATATATATATACATACAGAATCAAATAAAAATTTCCATATCTTGTATTTATTTCAAGAAAATAATATGGGTGAATGATTTTTACATTACATAATAAGGTATGATAGTATGCATGATTGAATGGAGATAATAGATAGGTAGAAAATACAAAGTAGATTTTTAGATTCCTTAAACTTATAAAAAGAAATGAATAAAGGATCACATGCATATGGCATGAATAAAATGGAGACATGAAAATAGCATGCAGTGTTAAAAATGCATGATCCCCGAAATAACTAATTAAAGCAACCTAATGTGTGCATTTCCAACTTAGGACCACACAGGAATGTGATATGTACATGAACACCTAAGGGTATCAGGGGAATTACCCATTTTCTTAAACCCTAGAATGGATTTATAAATAACTGCACATGACCAAATCCATCATTCTCTCGGGATCAAAACAAAAATAAAATAAACTAGGAGAAACACTAGCTTGAGGCTTTGGAGGATTTGCTGTTCAAAGGATTAAGGCAGTGAAAGGAAAACATTAAGTGAGTATTTATCCTTTGTATGCAATGGCATTAAGTCCTATTGCAGGCAGCCTAAAATATTATGAGTAATTTAAATCTCTGAAATGATTTGTTATGGGTGATATGGATGATTGTTTGTGCATTTTTGATTGGAGCATTAATCTGTAAGTGGGCTTTTAGAGTTAACATGTTTTGAGCATTCTTGTTCTATCTTATCATCATTAAACATGGATATAGATTAAATAGGGGAACATGGGGTTGAACCAGAAAATATACAAGCAGTTATATCTTCCTGAAATATGAATGAAAGAAAAACTAAATTGGTCACTTGGGAGTTAGTCAATGATCTGCTTACTTCAGGTGGGAGCAAGTATATGCATGGTGCAACTGCACCCTGAGGCCTTTGTGTGTTGGAATAATTTAAACAACCTGGGAGTTTCCTTCACAATGCATACATAGTGTTCATTTGGCAAGGAGTTAAAGACCATAAAATAAATGGGGACAGGGGTTTAAAAATCTGGGTTATAAATATCCAGATATGGTGTTAATTTAATCAAGATAAACATTGTTCATTGATTAATTGTTGGGTGAAAGTTTGGAGTATAAAACCTGAGTGTATTTATCTAGATTTGGGGAGAATGAATTAGGAATTGTATATATGTTTATTTTAACTGTTTGCTGTGTATTGTTTAAATAGATGAATGTGTTTGTATCTCTTTGTATGAACCAAAACATGCTAAGTATAAACATCTGTTAAACTAGGAAGGCACTGCAAGATAACCAAAGATTATGAATATGTATAAAAAATTGATAAATGCTCATACCAGTGAAAACTGACCCTTTTGGTTGCCCTTGCAATCATCTGGGTGTCTCAAAATTTCTTTGGGGCAACTAAATGAATTGCTTGCAGGAAATTGAAGTTGGCTTGATGAGTAAAGAAGGCATTGGCTGCTAGTATAAATAAGAGAGACTTGTTTTAAAAATTTGCAGTTGCATTGTAATGAAATTACTAGTCAAGTTCTATTTCTGTAATTGAAGTTACTTGTAGGAAACTTTCTAAGTATTTGGGTTGAAAATATGTACTCAAGCAAAACTTGTTGTGAGTGATCATTGATGATGTTTGGTTAACTACTAATTTATTTTATGAATGTCTGATTTGGAGAAAATAAGGAGATAGACATATCATATACATATGATATGTGCATATATATTTGATCTCTGATTTTTTTTATTGCTTATATTTTGTCTTATGGAAATTAAACAGCTAAGGGGATTGATTTTTTTTTTGAAATGAACTCTCAAAATTTTAGTAGGATACTCAAGTGAAATGAATTTGTGCATGGCAGGTAAGTGATACTGGCATGTGCACGAATTCTGGAAATTTGTATGTAATTGAGTATTTAAATTTCAAATAGAACCATGAGTACAGTAGACCTGAAAGTTACTGAATTTAGTTCAAAATGTTTTTTTTACTCTCTGTTTCAATTTTAGATCTCTGAGCCGTCTGTCATAAAAATTCAGACGTCTGAGATCAAATTTAGATGTCTGTCACAAAATTGAGATTTCTGAATTTAGTTCAAAATGTTTTTTGCTCTCTGTTTCAATTTTAGATCTCTGAGCCGTCTGTCATAAAAATTTAGACGTCTGAGATCAAATTTAGACATCTGTCATAAAAATTTAGACGTCTGAAATGCTGATTTTGCCTAATTTGTCTATTTTCGAGTAAATTTCCAAGGTTTATCAATTTTTGTCGATCCGACTTATTGTTATTAATTATTATCGACTTTGATAACTATCATGAGATCAAGTAAATGCTATTTTAGTGTCAATAGAATTATCTAGGCAGATATATATATATATATATATAAGTGTTATAATTTGCCAAAGTATATCTCTGGCAGTAGAACAAGACATAGAAAAGAAATAAGTGGCTATGACAATAACTTGTATGGTATTTTGATCCTTATTTGATTTAAATTACCTCTGATGAAAAAATAATAATAATAAAGGAACAATTGTATATCATCAAATATATAATTGTCTTAATTTGTTTGTGCACTGATATGATTATATTGGTAAAACCAGGGTCTTGGGAAAAATATTTGGAAATTATATAAAGATTCAAATATAAAATAAATGAGGTTTAGTGGTGAATTCCTCTTGAATGTTAAAAAAAATCTATGTGTTATAAAGTGAGGGTCACCACAACAGGGTTTTCATTAAGATATCACCGATAAAGGGTGTGGTATGATATGGAATGTCGGGATAGTTGGCCCCGAGATATGTTGGTCCATTCAATATTATAGGGAGGATTGGAAAGCTCGCATACAGGGTTCAATTGCCGAGCAATATGGCTGGTGTCCATAATATAATTCATGTGTCTCATCTTCGCAAGTATGTGCATGATCCAGAGGCCAACATTCCTCAGACAGAGTTGGAGGACTTGGTAGTAGAGCCTGATTTGACCTTTGTTAGACAACCAGTTCGGGTTGTTGCAAGAGATGAGAAAAGATTGTGGAACAAGACAGTCAAGTTAGTGAAAGTTCAGTGGAGCGACAACGAGAAGGACTGTACTTGGGAGACAGAGAGCAGGATTCGAGATATTTTTCCTGATCTGCTTTGAGGGAATGTCTATATTAGATTTATATAGATATTTCGTAGTCAGGTAGACTGGTATGGTTGTTAAGAGTTGTTGCAAATGATTGTTATGTTTACTATTCAGTCCTTATTGAATTTCGAGGACGAAATTCTTTAAGGAGGGGAGCCTGTAACACCCCTAATTTTTGATAACATTATTCAGGAGATTTAATTAGATAAATTAAATAGAATAATGTAAATGCAAGTGATAAAGGGATTGAGACTTGAATTAATTAATTAAGGTTGTGCCTATTAAATTAACTAACGGGCTTAAGAATGGAGTTTTGGTTAATTAAATCACATAAGGGTATATTAGGAATTGCCGCCCCTAGCTTCCTCCCTTATATATACATATATATATTTCGCCCCTACCTTATTCTTCTCATTCACATCATTTTAAAATCTAAAACACAAGAGAGAACGACTGGCCATTAAAGAGATTAAGAGGAAATCAAATTAAAGCTAGAGAGTCAAGCTTAAGGGAAATCAATCTCAATCCAATCTCCTTATCTAGAGTAAGGTGAATAATAATTCCATCTCTATTTTGTTTTAAATCGTATATTTTTGGATTTAAGAGATAAATTCGTTTTTATGATATGTTGGATGATGATATGCTTGATTTATGATTTATTTGGTTTAAACAAGATTGTTTAAAGGGGTTTTATATGTATTAGGTCAAAACAGAGAATAAATAATGTTTATATGCCATTAGAAAATTTTATGTTATGAGAAACATGATTTTGGAGTTGGGTTTCAATTTTGAGAATTTTCCAAGCCATGGATAGATTATTATAATTTTCAAAGTAAAATATGGTTATGTGGGTTTATACTTTATTTTGGAAAATAAATTGAGAATTTAGGTCTGGAATTTTGATATGTTAGATAACATGATTAAAGTGAATTTCTGGAGATTTTTCCAAAGTGATTTGTTATGTAAAAATAAATTGTTTTAGAAGAGGGACTTCTTTGCAAAAATTGGAAGGGCTTGTTTGATTAATTTAACCATGGCTTGGATCTGGATTAGATCCCGTTATTTTTGAAAAAGAATTTGAGAAAGTTAAGGTAACCAATCCGATGTTGACACATGGCAGGTTAGTTAGAGAAAAATTTGCTTCTTTAAGAACTAAAACCTAGTTCGCTCAGATAATAGGTTCCGCCTGTTTTAGAAAGACCTTTCGACACAGTAGCTTCAGCCTTCATCCTTGTCGGAACCAACTATGCTGAAACCAATATACAAGGTATCACTATGATGGTACGCAGTGGATTGTTGATAGGCGGAAGGTAGGGTGTCGAAAGCATAGCTTCCGAAGGGGTTGAAATCTTGGTTTGTTTTTAATACGAAAAGCGCTTGCCTATGTTCTGTTTTAAGCCTTCGACAGTGTCAAAGCATTTGATTTCGAATGAGGATTTAAAGAGGTTTCGAAAGGGGTTGCCATTAACTTATAATTGCTTTCTACTGGGTTTCGCATTTAAGAAAGAATGTCTTGAAAGAAGGGGTTCCGACCTAGTCGACACTCTGCTATCGTTTTATAGCCTTTCGATGGTGTTGAAGATATCAACGCTGTTGGATGGTACTTTGTTTTATAAAGTTTAAGCCACTTTCTAAAGCTTTCGAAAGGGATTAGGAGTTTTGAATGTGTTGGTTTCGAAAGGGGTTTCGACTCCAACCTTCCAATGTTTTACCCATAAGTTTTATGCATTTGAAAGGGATGGTGCCGATGCCATCAAGTTATCCCCAATATTTTTTTATAAGATAAAAGATGGTTTCGAAACGAATGCTTTCGACTATGTTCACTTTGACCCAAATAATGTTTTAAGTATAAACCCAGGGTTACTTCCATAAGTGTCAAAAAGGGGTACATTCAACTGGTTTCGAAGCTAAAGCTTCTAAAGTTATATGCTAATAATTTAATATATTCGGAAGGTTTTGAAAGGTAGAGTTAAAAGTATTTTAAGGCAGGAGCCTAATGTTTTTAAGAGCTTTCGAAGGAGGTCATCCTATGAAGTCGAAAGCTAGGTTTTAAAGGTATCAAAAGGTTTTATGACTCAAACTCTATTTTTAAAGGAAAAAACCCATGGCAATATTAAAGGATTTTTTATAATGATTTAAGAGGAAGCTAATTTTGATAAAGAAATAGGTTAAAGGGATTAACCATGTTTTATATTAAAGCCACAGGTGTGGTATTGCTATGTTGTTATGTTACTTCTTCTAATATGAATATATTCACTTTCTAATGGATCCATAACTGCAATTTGGGGACAAACTGTAGGATAACCAGTTATGTTAACCCAGTAGTGAATATAAATTGAATAAACTCCTGAATTAGTAGAATTGCATCCACGAGGTCAGGAAGGCCATAATATAGGATGCTAAAATATAAAAGATAGATATTGGTAGGGGCTAATAGGGTTACAGTAAACCCATGAAAACTATACGATATTGGCATGGGCCAATAGGTTCATAGTTAGTCCATGAAAACTATGTATAAGAGAAGATGTCAGATAGACAGGTTCATAGTTAGCCCATGAAAACTATGTGAAAAGGAAGTTGTCAAATGGACAGATTCATAGTAAGCCTATGAAAAACTATAATTGAATACTGGCAGGGCCAGTAGGTTTGTAGTTAGCCCATGAAAACTATATCCACATGAAATATTGACATATGTCAATAGGTTCCTAGTTAACTCATAAGAACTAGGGTAAGCAGAAAGGATATTGGGGTTACCAATAGGTTCCTAGTCAACCCATAAAAACTACGATAAGAGTAATATTGGAGTTACCAATAGGTTCATAGTGATCCCATTAAAACTGTGTAATTGGACAGGGAGTCCTCAAATGTTTAACCGGTTATTAGTTAGCCCATGAAAACTAATAAGTTAATAGTAATCCTAGAAACTGTAACCGAGACAGATAGTCTAAATTGAATGAGGATGGGTAATCCAAAATTAATTCAATTGTTTTGCATATCATCATATTATACTATTTGAATTGTTTTAACCATTATGGATGATGGAGCACAATATATGGTTTTGCAAAGGTTTTGAGATACAAGTAAGGAGAAACTCGTTCCACTAAGCGGTGTGGTCTCACTAGATATCTAAATGATTTGAGATAGTATATTATTATTCATACCAGGCTTCATGTCTGACTCGAAGTTTATGTTTTCCCCTTAAACTCTCGGGTACTCAATTGATTTTGAGTAGTTTGAGAGTTGAGTTTTTCAGGTACCTCTTAAGATGAATAAGCTTTCGGAGACATACGTGAGGCATGATAGCTATTTAGAGTTCTCTTTTCTTTAGATTCCGGTGTGTTGATTGTAATGGCAAAGTCGTTATATTGCCTATATATACTCTGATCATCCCGAGGGCATCTTCATATGTCAATCTGGGCGTATGTTGTAATAAATATATTTTCTCTGAACGTGATTTGCGAATATGGGATTATGCAATGAATTGGAAATGTTTTGATATGGAATGTGATTTTGTTGAAGTTTAATTTTTTTCCATATTCATGTGTTTCTATGTATCAATGAATCTAACACCACCATATTTGGTCATCGAGGATTAATAACTATGGATTACTGTAGCATCTGTAGCTGTTAGCTTTGGGCCTCCAAGTACAAGGATGTTACAAATTGGCCCCTGCCAACCATCCTTAATACATAGTTTTCATGGGTTTACTATGAACCTATTGGTTATCCCCAATAACTTCCTAATAATAGTTTTCATGGGTTTACTATGAACCTTTCTCCCGGACAACTTCAAGATTTAGGCATCCTATATTTTGGTTTTCCCGACTCCCTAGATGAAATTCTACTCATTCAGGAGTTTAATCAATTTATATTCACTACTGGGTTAACCTACTGGTTCTTCTACCCCTTTATCCCCAAAATGCAGTTATGGGTCCTTTATCATGTGAATATTTTCATATTTGAAGAAGCAAACATTACAACTTACAATACCACTCCTGTGGGTTTAAAGTCCTTGAAATACTTTTCATATAAAACATAGTTAATTTAACCTTTTTTTCCAAGGCAATACTTCTTCAAATCTACGTACTTATAGTCATTTCAAAACTCCTTTATTTAGCTAAGGGTTTTTCCTTTAAAAATGAGTTTGGGTTTAAAAAGCCTTTCGACACCTTCGAATCCGTGCTTTCAACTTCATTGGACCACCTCCTTCGAAAGAATTAAATTCTATCTTTAAAACTTTTGGCTCTTGCCTTTTGAATACTTTAAAACATCTCTTTCGAAACCTTTCGACCTTGTTAAATTATTATCATATAAGTATAGAAGCATAGCTTTGAAACCATTCAAAAATACCCCTTTCGAAACCATTGAAAGTCCTCCTTTCTAAATCATTGAAGGTTACTCTTCGAAACCAATACCTTTCGAAGTCATTGGGTTTATATTTAAAATAACATTTTTGGGTCAAAGTGAACATAAGCAAAAGCGTCTCTTTCGAAACCATTCTTCATTTCATAAAAGTATTGGGGAAACTTGATGATGTCAAAACCATCCTTTCGAAAGCATTAAAATATATGGGTAAAACATTGAAGGTTGGCTTCGAAACACCTTCCGAAACCATTGCCTTCGAAACCCCTAATCCCTTTTGAAAGCAGTAGGAAGCGGCTTACATTTATAAAAACAAACCATACCTTTCGATAGCATTGATGTCCTCAATACCATCGAAAGGCATCAAATCACAGAAGGGTTTTGACTTGGTCGAAACTACCCATTCTGAAAGCTTCCATTAAAGACTAAGTAACTCCTTCGGAAGCTACTATTTTAAACAAAGGTGGCGGCTCTCCTTTGAAAGCTTCTTTAGAAATACCCTTTCGAAACCACTGGTTTCGACTACTTTGAAATCTTTTTATAAACAGGCAAGCGCTTTTCTTTTAAAACAAAACAAAACAAAGGAACCAACCCCTTCGGAAGCTACGTTTCAACACCCTACCTTTCGCCTTTCTCCAATCCACTACGTACCACTAACTGATACCATGTGTATTGGTTTACTGGTTTCGACCTAGAAGGTTTCAACAAGATTAGAGGTGGAAGCTCTGGATCGAAAGGTCCTTCTAAAGAAGGCAGAACCCACTTTTCTGAGCTAAAAGCAGATTTTACTAAATAAAGTAAACATTTTGTAACTAACTTGCCCATTTGTAAACACACGATTGGTTACATTAAACTTTCAAATTATTTTACTAAAATTTGACGCATTTTCTCAGATCTAAAACTAAAAAACATTTAACAAATAAGCCCTTCCTATTAACAAAACAATTAAATCATTTAGGTCCTCCTTTCAAAATAATTTAATTTCGATACTAAATTACTTGGTAAAAATCCTCAAATATTCCAGAAATTCACTTTAATCATGTTATTTAACATATCAAAATTTCAGACCCAAATTCTTAATATAATTTCCAAATTAAATTTATAAACCCAAATAATTATATTTTCCTTTGAAATTTCATAACTAATTCTCCATGGCTTGGAAAATTATAAAATTGGAACCCAACTCCAAAATCATGTTTCTCATAATATATAATTTTTTCCATGGCATTTAGAAATCATTTAACCTCGGTTTTCTCGTAAAACCGTGCATATCTTTTTTGAAACAATATTGCTTAATCTAAATAGATTATAAATCAAGCATATCATCATCCAATATATCATAAAAACGTACTTACCCTTAAATCCGAAATCGTATGATTATAAAACCAAAAATAGAGATGTAGTGATTATTATTCACCTTAGTTTGGATAAGGAAATTGGAGATTGATTGAAATTGATTTCTTCTAGCTTGAATCCTAAGCTTTAGATTTGATTTCTCTCTTCTTCTTTACCTTCTTAATGGTCGGTCTTGCTCTTTCTTTTTCTTACGTTTTTGCTTATGATGAAAATGAATGTGTATGGCTAAGGAATAATAGTATAAGGGTGAGAAATATGGGCGGCTATTTACCCTAATGCCCTTATGTTTAATTAGTTAGCACTTAACCATTTATAAGTTCTTTCAATTTAATTTAGCACGACCACCTATATTCAGTTACCAATCTCAATCCCCTTATCACTCTACATTATTCTATTTAATTTATTCTAATTAAATCTCCTGAATAACGTGATTAAAAATTAGGGGTGTTACACTTGCCTCCAACTTGTCATTTCCTGTATGATGAACATATACTGGACTACCGAATGTACAAAAATAAATGATATTTATTAATGTACCTTTCAACCATTCCTTTGGAATCTTCCCATCAATAGCTGAGCATCTATTTTGATTGATAATATACGGTGCAGTAGATAAAGCTTCAGCCCAAAAGCCTCTAGATAAACCCACCGTCAATCTCAAACAATGAGCTTTCTCCATTTCCTTTCAACGACTTCATTTAAGTGTGGATCTCTGGGTGTAGTGAAATGTCTCTGAATTTTATGTTGCTTACAGAAATCTGTGAACTCCTTAGAAACAAACTCGCCGCAATTATCAGATCTCAACACCTTCAACTTCGTGTCGACTTCATTCTTTACCAGTGCTTTCCAAGTTTTGAACTTCTCAACCGACTTCAAGTTGGCTTTCATCATGAACACCCAAACCTTCTAAGAGTAATCATCAATGAAAGAGATAAAACACTTATCTCTTCCAATAGAAGCTATAGCTACTGATACCCAAACATCCATGTGGACATAAATAGTACTCATTTGAACTCATGTCGACCAACACCAAAATAAACCTTCGTCTGCTTCCCCAATACACACTCCTGGAAGAATTCCAAATGGCTAAAGCTTTTACCCTTGATCATCTTCCTTTTATGAAGCAGCTTCAATTTCTTCTTCGAAACATGATCCAATCTGAGATGCCAAAGTCTGGTGACATCCAAAGCTCGTGAACTATAAACTCCAATACCACGATCTTCAAGAACTGTAGATCCTTTTAGAAATAATCAGACCATTACTCCTTTTATAAGAACAAGATCACCACATATCACCTTCAAGATATAAGACTATATCGTAATAATGCAACCCAAAGATGCTAGCTGACCTAAAGACAGAAGAGATTTCCTTAAACCTGGAATATAGCTGACTCTAGTGATAGTGCGCACTACATCATCGTGCATGCGAATACACAATGATCCTTCTCCTAGTGACTTGCAAGTAGCATCATTCCCCACCAATATGGCACTTTCCTCCTTACCTGCATAAGAATAGAAATACTCCTTCCTAGGCATTGTGGAAAGACGCCTCTGAATCCAGCATCCAATAATCTGATACAACAGAAACAGATGCAGCCGACGCATCATCAGAAACAATTTTCTTCATCGTAATAGATGAAGAACCATCCACTTCATTTCTCTTCCTCAAATCTAGACAGTCTTTCTTCCAGTGGCCATGCTTCTTACAGTAATGACACCTGTTGTCTCTAGGTTTGCCTCTCTAACCACTTCTAGGCTTCATTGACTTAGACCTCCCTCTGAAATTATTCTCCTTTTAATTCTTTCTTCCTCACTCTACGAATAATTCTTGACTACTGTTAGCTTCTCCACTTTCGCTCATATGTTTCATTTTATCCCTTATCTCTTCACTCAGGAGTCTCGTCGTCACATCTTCTAATGTCAACGTGCTTCTGCTATAAATCAAGCTATTGGCGAATATTGTGTATCTCCCTGGAAGTGAACACAATACCACCATAATCTTTTGCTCTTTATCCACATTCAAATCAACAGCTTTCATCTTGATCGTCAAGTCATTGAAGAAATTAAGATGTGCTTTCAAAGATGTACCTTCCTGCATCTTAAGTAAAGAAAGTATTCAACAAAATTACCGTATTTAAGAGTAAGTTCTTTATGTAGAAGTCCTTCAATTTCTTCCATGAGCCTCTAGTAGTAGATTCAATATTAATCTCTAGGATGACGTTCCCGCCCACGACCAATTAGAGGATGGTAAAGGCCCATTCTTCCATCCCTTTTCTTTACAATTCTAAGATAATCACTGGCAACGATTCAGCATCACAACCTGATGAACATGATTTCTTCTTAGCACCTCCTTCATCTTCTACTGCCACTTTTCAAAATCATTATCTTCACACTTCTCTATAGCCAACCATGAACCAGATGCTATATATGAACCCCTAGTGTAGGGTTCATACTCCTGGGTAGGTTTAACCTCCTCGCTTCCATCTCCATATCCTGTAGTTTTATCGATCACATTCTAGCCTTAGGCTTCAACAACAACCTTTAAGCTCTAATACCAGACTGTTGGGGTAAATTCACATAAATGACTATAAATCAACCCAAACGCACACAGAAGCAATAAATTTGTGTTGTAGTACGATAAAACAAACAACAATAAGAGACTTCAAACATCAATCACAAAAGAAAAGAAATCGAGAGTTCGCACACGTATTTATAGTGGTTCTAATGTCGTGAGATAGTGTACATCCACTTTGGGGAGAAGAGATTTTATTACCTTCTGAAGAATTTTTTTATACAAGACTGGTAATGGAGGCCAAGAAAAAGAATAAGAAATACAACATGCGAGGACGGTTCTAATCTCAAAAGAATGACTATCTTTATATAGAGATCATTACTTAGGATTGAAGTAATTGATTCATGGTTATAAATCAGTGCCTCATCAATTCTATTATTAATATGGGAAATATTTACTAATTTGATTTTCCTATTTCCTTCAATTTGCATACGCCTGATAATATGCCTTCTTTAATTAGCCGATTAGAAAATTAATTAATTACTTCATTATCCTAAAATAATTCTTCTTTTCATATAGATAATTTATTATCCTCTTTAGTACTATAAAAGAGGCAATATATTTGAGTCCTTATCTCAAATATCTTTCAAATCTTCTATAATTGAAAATATTATATCACTGAAATCAATATTATTTTTCAAATCTTCTTTAATATATAAATATTGTATCACCAAATCTAACAAAAATAAAACAAGTAATTCTTTCAAAATATGTTTTTTTAGCCTATATTTGCAAAAAAATTAAAATAGCAAGAGCTAAAGATAAAGTCCAAACTGAGTAATTAATTCTTTTGAAAAACATAATTTAGTTGTACTTATATTAAGCAAGTTGCAGAGATTATATAATGAGCCCAACTTATCTTCAAGATACTTGCCCAAAAGGCCCTGAAGGAACTACTTTCCCCCACCCTCGATATATGGAAACCATCTCAAACCCTTCTCCTAATATGAATACGAAGGCTAAGGTTTTTCAAACCAAAAATAGGTTTCTCTTTTTTGAGTTTTAACAGAAGAAAAACTCCGAGTCCTTAAATTGCTTGATCTTCGGTTCTTAATTTACATGCTCGGGTAATAGTTTTTTCTGCTTCAAGTTTTACCATAAAATATTCCTATTTCTAAATCAAATCCATCATTTCTTCTGTTCCTTCAAAAGTCTTATGAATCTAAATTATCCATCTGACATGCTCAATTGGTTGTTTTTTGGGCTTTCAGATCTGCATTAGAATGTTTGGGTGAATTTCGGCCCTATCATCGTCGGAACCGGGCCGACATGACCGGAATTCTAGCAAGTTGGCTAGAACTTCAAACCATGATTCTAATACTAATCAAATGGAGGAATAATGTCACTTTTTAAGGAGGGGCGGATTACATTAAGGCATTAGAACAAACACTTGGTGAACAAAAACACAC
This sequence comes from Allium fistulosum, assembly GCA_030737815.1. Taxonomy (NCBI): domain Eukaryota; kingdom Viridiplantae; phylum Streptophyta; class Magnoliopsida; order Asparagales; family Amaryllidaceae; genus Allium; species Allium fistulosum. Next base: position 913,832,054 of record CM060907.1, on the reverse strand, counting down.
ACATGCATTTCGTGGAACTGCTGAGCATTAAATTCACAAATAAAAGAAGCTAGCAGATGAAGCAGATTATGATGTTGCTGGGAGTTTAGAGACAATACAATCATACAGAAGAAAAAAAATCAGTAGTCCAAATCATTAAATCATCAATAGACAAGGAGGAATGAAAAGATGATTGTGTACACGTTGTGCACATGCATAAGTCTAGGAACACACTTTTGCATTTAGGCTGAATTTGATAGGGAGTTACTTGTTGTTAGGCTTCGATTTAAATCAAGTTAAACATGTAGTAGCTAGATAATGATGATTTATAGTTGAAAAGCCAGTATATATGATAAGAAAAACTATAGTCGGATTAGAATGTGGAATTAAATAAAAACAACCAGATTTTCTTTCTTCTTCTTGCTCTGCGCATGTTCTTTTTTTTCTTGTATTAGTTTCTATTTTGAACTACTGCTACACTTCTCTCCTTCAAATATACACCTCCGTCTTCCCTATTGCCTACAACCACACAGCCTTCCCTCTCAAGAAATCACCCCGTCTTCCTTAAAACCACTTCAACTCTGAAACTCTCTCATGGAACACACAAGATTGCATCATGAAAAGTCAAAGGAATACCACATGTATCTAGTGAGTGAACAATTTTTTAGTGGTTGGTCAAGGATGCATGACTAGTAGGGGTGTGGTTTGTTTTTATTACATTGGTGTATGAGCAGCTTCCAAAAGATGTGCGACTTCATGATGTTGGCGTGATGTGGGAAAGATATATTCTAAAAGGTCGTTAATAGAGAGAGGAGATTTGCGGCCATAGAATCGAACTTGGTTGCGAGGTTGATTAAAGAGACGAGGGTGTTATGTTGGAATATTTCAACAAATGGAATATTTCAGGAGCACACATTAAAATAAAATGTGTTGTACTATTTTACTGCAAAGCCTAATTAAGTGATCAAATTTACACTAAAGATAAAAGGCTTATTAATCTAATTCATGGGATTAATGTGTAGATACCAAGGCATTTTAATCCACTGAAGATTCAAATTAGAAAATACCAACATTATAAATAAGTGGTTACGGTTCCCAAATTACATAATTCTTAGCAACCCTCTTATATTATCAGATTTAGGCTTTGTGTTAGTTTGGAAGACCAAACCAATTTCTTCTTCTCCTTAATAACAAACTATTGATTTACTTATGTTTCCGCTAATTTATTTATCTTTTATATAGTTTATTCTCAGTTAAATCAATATGGATTACATATTTGGATTTAGGGTTTTATAGTTGACTGTTGCAAAAGTATATTGAAATCATAACAAGTGGTTTGAAGCCGTCCATTATTAACTTTACTGAGAAAATGACACCTAAAAAATTATCTTTTTTTATTTAAGAAACTATAAAATATTGAACTATGATTCGGCTTTCAAATTAAGGTATTCAAAGACTCCTTGTGATGATGTATAAAATATATTACAATGTTTGAAAGGCCTCTAGTGCTGACGAAATATTTTATAAACCCAATTTTTCTTCATTGTTGATTACTTTATGGAGTCGTTGTTGGTGATTAATCTATATTAGATCTGAATACATATAACCCATATTGATTTAATTGAGAAATAAGTATATGAAATTAACAGCGGAAGACGTACCTAAATCCATCGATTCTTAATTGATGTGAAGATTAATTTGGATTAGATCTTCCAAATTTACACAAGCTTAGATCTGTAAATTCTCTTTAGAAGAGGGTAGAGAGAATATGGTAAGACTTGTGTAATTTGGGGACGATAACCCCATATATATAGTGTGTGACATTTTTCAGTTCGACCCTTCAACAAACTAAAATCGTCACTCCGGTATCCACACGTTATAATTTTACATGACGAATATACCCCTGAAGTCTTAATATGTTTATTCCAGATCACGTGATTAGACTTAATTACAAGATAGCCCACACATTCAAACATTAAAATATATGGCCCCATTATGTTGAAGTATTCTAACAATCTCCCCCTGGGCCATATATGTAACTTTATAGAATATATTCAACTTTATGAGCTCTTAAATAGCTATCTTAATAATCCCATTCAAAACAATCTTGTCCATTGATTGTGTTAACATAGAACCAAAGTGGCTTTCATTACTGTTTTTGTAACTAAACCCATCAATGGTTACGAATATCAATACAATCAAATGACATAGATCAATCATGTATGTGTAGCATGGAAATTACATGAAATATGACCTTTACATGTCTATTTTAAACTGGTCCTACTTTACTTTAATGAGATCAAAATTCCAAATAATATTTATAAACAATTGAAGTGCAAAAGAAAACTTTATTTCTGATCAGAAAACCAAAGCATGTTCATAATCAAAATATAGAGCAGCGTCACAAAATAAGTGACTAAGTACAAACACCCCTTAAACCAAAATATCCTTATATAAAAGATACACCCATTTTAGCAACATGCTCATGAAAGACCTTGGGTGGTACTCCTTTTGTAAGCGGATCCGCTAGCATGGAATTTGTCCCAATATGCTCTATGGTTATTAACCCATTCTACACTCTCTCCTTTACAACTAGAAACTTGATGTCAATGTAATTTGACTTGCTTGAGCTTCTATTGTTATTAGAATATAATACTGCAGATCTATTGTCACAATATAAGTTTAATGGTTTTTCAATATTATCAATAATGCGCAGCTCAGTGACAAAATTCCGCAGCCATTTCGCATGGTTAGATGCCTCATAACAAGCCACAAACTCTTCTTCCATGGTGGAAGAAGCTACGAGCATTTGTTTAACGCTTTTCCATGATATAGCCCCTCCACTTAATAGAAATATGTATCCTGAAGTGGATTTTCTGCTATCCAGGCATCCAGTAAAATCAGAATCAGAATGCCCAATGATCTCCAACTGATCTGATCTTCTATATGTAAGCATATAGTCCTTTCTTCTCTGAAGATACCTCATAACCCTTTTTGCTGCTTTTCAATGATTCATTCCAGGGTTACTAAGATACCTGCCCCAACACTCCTATAATGTACGTAATATCCGGACGCGTACATACTTGAGCATACATTAGACTCCCTATAGCAGATGCATAAGGGATCTTCTGCATTTCTTTAGCTTCAAGGATGTTATTAGGGCATTGTTTGAGACAAAATTTATCTCCTTTAGCGACAAAGGTATCACCCATTGTACAATCTTGCATGCCAAACCTTTTAAGCACCATTTCTATATAGTTCTTTTGTGACAATCCAAGGATACCCTGTGAACGATCATGATATATTTGGATTCCTAATATGAAAGAAGCATCCCAAAGATCTTTCATTTCAAAATTACCTGAAAGAAATCTCTTGGTTTCGTGCAATATATGTAAATTATTACAAGCAAGCAATATATCATCAGCATATAAAATTAAAAATATGAATTTGCTCCCACTGAACTTGTGATACACACAGTTATCAATTATGTTTTCCTCGAAACCAAATGAGGTAATTGCTTTATGAAACCTGCGGTACCATTGATGAGAAGCTTGTTTGAGCCCATAAATGGATTTCTTTAGTTTGCAAACCATATTCTTTGGATCTCCGAACACAAAGTTTTTTGGTTGCAGCATATAAATTGTTTCCTCAATGTCTCCATTGAGAAACGCGGTTTTAACATCCATTTGATGTAACTCAAGATAAACATATGCAACAAGCGCTAAAATTATTCTAAAAGAGTCTTTCGATGAAACCGGAGAGAAAGTATCTTTAAAATCGATGCCTTCCTTCTGAGTAAAACCTTTTGCTACAAGACGAGCCTTATATCTTTCCACATTACCTTTTGCATCCCTCTTGGTTTTAAATATCCATTTACAACCAATGGGTTTCTTACCTTTAGGTAAAGAGACAAGATCCCAAACTTTATTGTCTTGCATGGATTTATACTCTTTGTTCATAGCTTCAACCCACTTTTTATAATCAGCATCTTGCATGGCTTGGTGAAAGTTGATAGGATCATTTTCCACCAATCCATTGTTACCCTCTATTTCTTGAAGAAATACCACATAATCATTCGGGATGGCATCATTCCTCTCTCTAGTAGATCTCCTTAGTGGCAATTCATTTTGAGGTTGTTGAGTTTGTTCTTGTGGAACATTGTCCTCATCTTGAAGAGGGTTTTCTTCAATATTGTTTTGTTATGGTTTCGGATTAACTTATTCATTAATGACAGGAATGATAATTTGTACATTGTCAGAAGAAGTAACTGTAGTAGGAATCATAGATAATGATTCCTCCTCAAAAAACAATGTTCCTTACTTCATTTCTCCACCTTAACTCAACATCCTCAAAAAATATTGTAGTTCCCGTCTCAAAAAATTTCTTTAGTGTGGGATCATAAAATTTATAGCCCCTAGATGCTCAAAATAAGCAATAAAGTAGTTGCTCACTGTTTAGAGTCCAATTTTCTTTCATTTGGCCTATAAGGCCTTTCCTCAACTGGACATCCCCAAATATGAAAATGCTTTAGAGTGGGCTATTTGCCTGTCTAAAGCTCAAAAGGTGTCTTGGCAGCTGCTTTAGTGGGTATCATATTAAGGATATAAACTGCTGTTTTTAATGCCTCCCCTAGAGCGATTTTGGTAAGGTAGAATGACTAATCATACTCCTCACCATATCTTTAAGAGTTCTGTTTCATCTCTCAACAACACCATTCATGCTAGGTAAACCTGGCATGGTGTACTGTGAGACTACTCCACATTCCTCTAGGAATTGGGCAAATGGTCCTAGACATTGTTCACCCGATCCATCAGATTTACCATAGTATTCACCTCCACGGTCAGATCTTACGGCTTTAATTCTTTTGTTGAGTTGGTTCTCAACTTCTACCTTAAATTTCTTGAACATGTCCAAGGATTCTGATTTATCATGTATAAGATATAGGTAGCCATATCTTGAGCAGTCGTCTATGAATGTGATAAAATATTGTTGACCATTCCATGATGCCATAGGGAATGGTCCACAAATATCTGTATGTATCAATTCTAAGACGTCGGTTGCTCTATTGGCACCTCTTTTCTTATGTTTGGTCTATTTTCCCTTGATTCACTCCACACAGACATTGAAGTTTGAAAAGTCAACAGATTCCAAAATGCCATCTGACACAAGCATTTGAATTCTAGTTTTAGGTATATGGCCTAAGCGCTTGTGCCACAATGTGGTTGAATTTTCCTTATTAGCTTTTCTTTTAGTACCGCACGATTCCACATGCAAGGCTTCATAATAAGAGGTATTAACATCAAGCATATATAAGTTATCGTAAACATTAAATGAACCAGTTCCAACAAGATTTGAATTTATTGTTAAACTAAAAATACCATTCCCAAATGAACAAGAATAACCAGATTTGTCCAACTTAGAAATAGAAACCAAATTCCATCTAAATGACGGTATAACAAAAGTATCAAATAAATCCAAATAAAACCGAGTTCTCAATAACAACTTAAAATTCCCAATATCCTCCACTTTAACCGATTTTCCATCACCCACATAGATGTATCTTTCAACATCAGTTAGATTTCAGTAGCTCAGGCAACCCTGCATAGAAACACTTATGTGAGTAGAAGCACCGGAATCTAACCACCAAGTGTTTCTAGGTACTGTAGCTAAATTTACTTTAGAACAGACCAAAGCAAAGGCTGTACCTTTCTTAACACACCATGCATGATATTTGGTAAAATCTTTCTTTAAATGTCCAGCCTTCTTACAAAAGTAACAACCTTCAGCCTCCTTAAATTGTTTCTTTTCCGTTGGACCCTTACTAGTTTCCTTATCCTTCTTTCTCTTTTTGTCTTTTCCCTTAGGGGTGTATGCCAAATGAGCACTTTCAGTCTTATCATGCTTCAATCTCTCTTCTTCTTATACACAATATGAAATGAGCTCATTAAGAGTCCATTTCTCCCTTTGACAGTTATAACCGATCTTAAACTAGTTGTATTGTGAAGGAAGAGAGATTAGTACCAAATGCACGAGCAAATCATCCGAAAGCTCAAGCTTAAGTGCCTTAAGTTTTGAAGCAACATTAGACATTTCCATAATGTATGCCTTTATGTTACCTTTGCTTTGATACTTCATGGAAATCAAGCGCTACAAAAGCATGCTTGTTTCCGCCTTATCGTTTTTAGCAAAACGTTTTTCAATCTCAGCAAGGAAATCTTTAGCATTGGTTATCTTTTCAGATACTGCACCCTTAAATGCTTTTGGAATGCCGCGCTTTATGATCATTAGACTCATGCGATTTGAAAGATCCCACCTCTCAAAGTTCTTTATAACATCAGAAGAACTTTCATCCGTAAGAGGGGTGGGTACATCCATCCTAAGTGCAAGGTCAAGATCCATGCAGCCAAGAACAAGCAATATGTTCACTTTCCAATTCTTAAAGTTTGTTCCAGTCAGAATAGGAATGTTGTTAAGATTGGAAGATACAGTAGTTAAATTAGCTGTAATTTTAACATAAGAATCAATCAAATATGCTCACATTGTAAAAAAAACCGTAGTAAATTCAAATAATTGGTAAGTCTCTTTTCAAGATACCTAGCACAACATCAATATCAAGTCTTTGGAAAGTAATATTAACTGTAACTAGTACTCTTGTTGTAATAATCAAACATTGACAATAAGTTCAAGTCAAATATCAATCTTCCTTTGGGTCGATTAGATATTCACTTGCAAAACTATATGATTATAACATATTTATCATCACACATGTATAAATGATTCGATCAAATATTAGTCTTCCTTTGGGCCAACTAATATCTGCATGAATAAATACATACAAAAATCAAACATTTTTCATGAATAACTAAAATAAGAGAGGTCACTTTGGTGACATGTTATTTCAATTAGTTCACTTGTAATGTAGGATATTTATAGTTAGTTTGCAAAGAGACACCAAATAATATTTGAATTAGTTTATTTTAACTCATTCATTTTTGCGTATTCCATAAATTTCAATTTTCAATTTTATACATATTGAAAAAATGGTTTCATAGCCGTAATAAAAAAATGACATCAACTAAAACTGTAACAATACATAACAAATGGTATTTGCAATAACAATTAATGATAAAATATTGCATAATTTATTTAACTTTCAATATTCAAGGCAGAAGATAAAACAAATTTTAACATAGCATGGTCCATACATGTGATATTGCAAGAAAATGAATAGTTGAAAACTGTAGCAGTGGTTGATCCCAAACATAGTGGGAAGCAATGAAAATAAATAGTCCATGTCAAAATAGCTTATTATATCTGTGCGGAAGGTGATTAGCTTTCGATGAAGGCTTATTTGAATAAGCAAATATGAATACATGTGTTATAATATTACAGAAAGTGAAACTTATTTTTAATGAGCAGGCCATACATATAAAATATATGTATCTATAAAATATAAATGCATTAAATAATAAACAATATGTCTTTTCTTATTCCAAACACAAACATGCTGCATCGTTAAATTTATTACAACTGACGCATTTACTGCATTTATGATAATAAATTAATTTATTTATCACTATAATAACCACATTTAATGCAATTATGATAAAATAAATGCAATTGACCGTTATGTGGTCCAATACATATTACAGGAAAATTAAAAGGCATGAAGATGCTTTTATATGTGTGAATGAAACAAAACTTAACATGGTAACCATCTATAGCAATAAAAAAATTGTATAGTTGCAATACTACTGACAACAAAATATGAATAATATGAGTAGCAACAATCAAAGGCATCAGATCCGAACAAGTGGAATTAATTTATGAATTATTTATATAAATCTGAAACAAAGGCAACAGAGGAATCAATAAGAAAAGAGCAAATCTGTAACATCCCGTATCTGGAGGCCAAAAGCTAAGCACTGTGGATGCTACAGTCATCCATAGTATTAACTTCTGGTAAAGAAATACTGCAATGTTAATGGTATCCATAATATCAGAAGCACTTGAATATGAGCAAAATCACAGATTTTCAAAAACAATAATTTTCAGTGATTACATTTCAACAAATCATATCCAAGTTACAAAATACCAAACGTATTCCCAGGCATTGATCAAATATAATTTACAATAATACGCCAAGAGCGACATATAAAGATACCCTCTTGGATGATCAAAGCAATATATACATAATTGTCTTAATACACAGCGGAAACAATTTTAAAACAGAATCCCTAAATTAGCTATCCGTCAGCCACCTGCTCGTCTTCAGATGCTTTATTCGCCAAAATTTGCTAAAACCTGAAAACCTAAACCCTTAGCCTACTCAAATCAAATTTTGAGCACCCGAGAGTTTAAGGGAACAAAAACTTCGAGTCAGACTTAAAGCCTGGTATAAATAATATCTGTTACATCTCAGGTTACTGATAAATAGTGAGACCATGCCGCTTAGCGGAACGGGTTTTCCCTCACTAATATCTCTTTTCAAAATATATATTTTGCAAATCCTTTCCTGCACCCAAACTGGTTAATAAACTGATTATAATAATAATATAGCAATATCCATTATGCTAAAACAGGAAATGAAAGAGATCATCTGTCTAAAATCTGAACTATCTGTTCTAAATTCCGAGTTATCTGCTCTTTTCTGGACTACCTATCCTAAAATTGATTATAGAAATATCTTTTATGCTAGATAATGAGCTATCTGCCTAAAACAGATAAAAAGGGTGGACTAACTGTCCTTAAAAATTTAGCAAGGTCCGTTATGCTAATAAATGAACTATCTGTTCATATTAAAGCTGACTGCTCTGTCTAGACTAACTGTCCTCTTGGCTGACTGCCCTCAAAATGGGCTGACTATCCGAATTTAAAATAAGCCGACTGCCCGAATTTTCTTTTCGGTTAACTACCCTTCAAAATATCTGAGCTAACTGCTCTACAATATCTGAGCTAACTGCTCCTTAAATTTTCCTTGAAACCTTTTCAAAATGATTTAATCCGACAAATCATATATATACAAGGAAAATACATCTTTTGCTTGACTCTAAGCTACTTTTGCGACGTTATATATATATATATACTTTACTCAAAATAATGTTGATGATGTTCAATAAGGATTGTCTATCCTTTAAAATAAGTTAAAGTCCTTTATAACTTAAAACACTTAGGCTATCAGCCTAATTCTTATATTCGAAATCTTTGTTTAAAACCTTCAAACAACCTTTTGAAAAACATAGAAGGCAACTCCTTCAAAATCATTCATAAAACCCTTCAAAAGTATTGAAGGTAACTTCTTCATACCCTTTAATAAACCTTTCGAAATCATTGAAGGTAACTCCTTCTAAACCTTATAAAACTTTCTTTTCATAAGCTTTAAAACATATGACACCCGCCTTTAAATCCTTTAAACCTTAGCCTTTCAAAAACATAGCTAAACTATACCTTTCGGAATCAATGTACCTCAAAACCTTTCGAAGACATTGGGTTCAATTTATAACAGGTGGAAAACCTTTCGAAACCAATAAAAGTTAACTACTGTGAAACCTTTAAAATGTTTCGACTTAAAACATTTGGACATGCGAAGGGATTAGAAAAACATTGGAGTCGAAAGCAATTGCTTCGAAACTTTCATAAAACCTTTCGAAATCAAACCTTTCGAAATCAAAACCTTTCGTAAACAAAACCTTTTGAAATCAAACCTTTCGAAATCAAAACCTTTCAAAATCAGACCTTTTGAAATCAGACTTTCGAAATCAAAACCTTTCGAAATCAAAACCATTCGAAATCAAAACCTTTCAAAATCAAACCTTTCGAAATCAAACCCTTCGAAATCAAAACCTTTCAAAATCAATGGAGAGAGACGGCAAGTTTTAGGAAACAAAAGATAACCTTTGACTCCATCTATTTCAAAAGGTTAGGAAGCGGCAAATATGCTTCCGACCTGGTCGAAAGCTATACCTTTCGACTTTGCCGAAAGGTTTCATTAAAACAAGAAAGAAAACCAATCGAAACCTTTTCCTTTTAAACCTTTTGACAATTTCGAAAGCCCTTTGTCGAAAGCTAGCAGGTGTATTTTTCTTTAAAACCAAAACAAAACTTCATCTCTTCCGAAAGCAATATCCCTTTTTCCCCAACCTTTCGACATCCTCCAATTCACTATGTACTAGTTTCCTAATACCATGTGCTTTGGTATTTAATCTAATTGGAAGGTTTGATACCCTTCGACCTTGTCGGAAGGTCTGGAATGAAGGCGGAAGCTCTTTCCGAAAGAGTTGAAACAATGAAAATACTGTTTGAAATAGTTCTTTGGTACCCCACCTGCCTTGATTGTCTAAATTTGATTGGTTGCCAGAATTTTATATTCAAAAGTGCTGCCGACTTCCTTATTTGGAAATTTGAATAATTTAAAAAAGCCCCTTTCTCCTTTATAATTATATAAAACATTTAAGTCCCTTACCTTAAATAATTTTATATAATCATCAAAACACCTTAAAAATTCTGGAAAAATTCCAGAAAGTAAATTAATATGTTCTTTTCAACGTATAAAAATTTCGGATCCAATAATTATTTTACCCGTAAATAATTTTTATAATCCAAATTAACCTTTTCTTCTTTAGAAAATTATAACAAATCCACGAAAATTCTGAAAATTCTGAAAATTGAAAACTATCTCTAAAATAACTTTTTAGATCTTTATAAAAATTCGCAAGGCTAACGGATGTCATTTAATAAGGTTTTCATCTTAAAACATGTCATAAAATCTGTATGAGCATACATAAATCATCAACATGTATATATAATCTTTTATCATTCGAAAACATGGCAAATATTTGAAAAATCATTCGAAATTAATCTTAATACTGAAACCAAAAATATTTAGAGATGTAAACGTTATTCACCTTTGCTTTAATGATTAAGGAGCTTGAGATTTGAATGAGTTTGATTTGAATTTGCTTTCCTTAAGCTTCCCTTTTGTTTCCTCTTCTTCTTCCTTTGTTAATGGTGGCCGGCCAAGCTTTTAATTTTTGAAAATAAGAATGAACGTGTTTTTGGAATACACGGCCTAAGGAAGACAATATAGGAATGGCCTCTTTCCCATAATACCCCTCATCTAATTCATTTTAACCCTTTATTAAGTTTATTAGTTTAAAAAGGCACGACTACCTTAATTAAATCAAATCTCAATCCCCTTATCAACACATTATTTTATTTAGTTTATCTAACTAAATCTCCTAAATAATGTTATCAAAAATCTGGGGTGTAACAGACTCCCCCTCCTTAAAGAATTTCATCCTCGAAATTACAATAAGGTTCAAAACAAATAAGAAGGTAAACATACCATCAAAACAAGTCCGGTTAAGTATCTCTAATGCTGCTCTCAACCTCCCAAGTATAGTCTCTGTCATCGTCACTCAACTGGACTTTGACTAATTTGACTATCTTAGTTCTAAGCCTCTTCTCATCTTTTGCAATAATGCGAACTGGCTTCCTCACTATGGTCAAGTCCCGTTCTACCACTAAATCATCTAGCACTATCGGTGCAATAGTAGTCTCCGGGTCTCTAACACACTTTCTGAGATGAGAAATATGAAAAACATCATAGACACCTACCAAACTGCTCGATAACTCAAGTCTATACGCAAGCTTCCTGATCCTCTCAAGAATAGGAAAGGGTCCTATGAACCTAGGAGATAACTTCCCCGAGTTTCCAAATCTAAGCACACCCTTCATCGGTGATACTTTGTCGAAAACCAGGTCCCCAACTGAGAACTCCAGATCTTTCCGTCTCTTATCTACATAACTTTTCTGCCTAGACCGAGCCTCCTTCATCCTATTTCGAATGACCTCATTCTTTTCTGCAGCTTCTCTGACCAAATCTGGACCAAGAATCAACCTATCCCCGGTCTCCAACCAACAAACGGGAGATTTGCATGGCCTTCCATACAAAGCTTCAAATAGCGCCATCCTAATACTAGTCTGATAACTGTTGTTATACGAAAACTCGACTAGATGCAGATGGTCCTCCCATGATCCCCCAAAGTCCAGAACACAAGCTCTCAACAGATATTCCAAGATCTTGTTAATTCTTTCCGTTTGCCCATCTGTCTACGGATGGTAACCGGTACTCATCATAAGCTTGGTTCCTAAAACTTTCTGCAGACTCTCCCAAGACTCGCTGGTGAACAAGGAATCTCTATCACAAACTATGATGCTAGGAACTCCGTGCAGTCTAATCACATTCTTCATGAACAACCTTACTAAAACAGGTGCAGTCCTGGTTGACTTAACTGGAATGAAATAGGCACTCTTAGTCAACCTGTCCACTATAACCCATATGTTTTCATTTCCTCTGTTCGACCTTGGAAACCCGTATATGAAGTCCATAGAAATAGAATCCTACTTCCATACTGGAATATCTAACGGTTGAAGCAAACCACTCGGTTTCTGGTGTTTGGCCTTTGCCTGCTGGTAATTCAAGCACTGCCTTACACGCAAATCAATATCCCGCTTCATTCCTTCCCAGAAGAAACTCCTCTTTATATCCTGATACATCTTAGTACCACCAGGATGTATAGTGAACTTCAAATGATGGCATTCATCTAAGACTTCCTTTTTTATATTTCTTATACTCGGAACACATTATCTTCCTTTCTTTCTCAACCACCCATTCTAGTCAAGACTGAAATCTTTCAAGTCATCGCCCTTGGTTCCTTCCTTTAGCTTATTGATCCGTTCAGCTAACACTAGATCCTCTATCTGCTTAGAAGCAATTCGTTCGATCAAAATTGGTTGAACTTCCAAACAAGACAATACAGCTGTATCACCACTAGACCCTGCCTCGGATCTCCACTACACTTTGCAATCGGCTAATGCTTCTAAATCTTTCCACTCAGCCATCATTGCCAACACTACATTCTGATGCTTCCTGCTACGTGCATCTGCAACCCGATTGCCTTTCCCTGGTGTTTACTCAATCCCAAAATCATAAGGGGCTATGAACTCTAACCATCTCTGCTATCTCATGTTAAGCTCCTTCTGAGAGTACAATTACTTCAGCGACTTATGATCTGTAAACAGCTCAAACCTTTCTCCCAAAAGGTAATGTCTCCACACCTTCAAAGAAAAAATCACAGCATCCAACTCTAAATCATGCGTTGGATATCTGACCTCAGGCGGTCTAAGCTGTCTAGAAACATAGGCAATCACTTTAGCTCTCTACATCAGCACAACTCCTAATCCTGTTCCACACGCATCATTATAAACTATCAAGTCCCGATTCCCCTCTGGAACTACCAACACTGGTGCATGGGTTAATAAGTGTTTCAAACTCTGGAATGTTTCCTCACGCTTATCGGTCCACACAAACTTCACATCCTTCCTCGTTAGCCTGGTCATCGGTGCTGCTATCTGCGAGAAATCCTTAATGAATCTTCGATAATAGCCAACCAACCTAAGGAAACTCTTAATCTCGGTTACTGTCTCGGGTCTCTTCCAACTATTCACTACCTCGATCTTAGTCGGATCTAATGATAACCCTTTCTCTGAGACCACATGACCCAGAAACTTCATCTCCTTTTTCCATAAGTGACACTTTAAAAACTTCGCTTTCAGTTGATGCTGCCTCGGCGTCTCAAGCATTACTCTAAGATGAACTTTAGGCTCTCTTTCATCCTTAGAGTAAATCAAGATAACATCTATGAAAACCATCACGAACCTATCCAAGTTCTCTTGGAAAATCCGGTTCATCAAATCCACAAAGAAAGCTGGAGCATTCGTCAGTCCGAACGGCATGACTAATCATTTGTATGACCTATATCTGGTCCTGAATGCTATCAAAGGTATGCTATCCTCTGCTACTCTGACCTAATGGAAACCCGTTGCCAAATCCAACTGAGAAAATACCTTTGCTCCACTTAGTTGGTCGAACAAATCGTAAATCCTGGGCAATGGATATCGGTTCTTTATCGTCCTCTCATTCAACTTATGATAATCGATACATAGCCTTAACGATCCATCCGGCTTCTTAGCAAACACTGCTGCTACACCCCAACCCGAACTACTCGGCCCAACAAAACTCTTGCCCTCTAAATCCACCAACTACACCTTTAACTCCCTCATCTCTGAAGGGGTCATCCTACTTGGCGGTTTACTCACCGGTTCTGCTCCTGGAACTAAATCTATTAGAAAATCAATAGCTCGTTTCGGTGGCAAACCAACTATAGGCTCAAACACATCTGTGAATTCTCTAACCACGAAAACTCGGCTCAACTCATCATCTGAATCCAAAGCAACCAACAAAGCAAACACTGCACCGTTAGAACCTCCTACGGTGAAAACAATCTGATTGCTATAATCCGAGTGACTAAGAGATATCTTCCTACCCTGACAAAATATCTTAACATCGTCAAACACATGCAAACTGCACTCAAAAGTATGACCTAACAGGTCAAACTCAAACTGGTCACCCCTCAACCCTAGAGTTGCATACCCTCCTATTGGATTCGCAACCCGTAAGGAAGTAACTAAATATGTGGGTTCAAGGTTAAGCTTATCTATCAAACATCTAGATATAAAATAATGTGATGCACCCGTATCAAATAAAATGCTAACAAACATACCATGAATCTGGAGCATTCCCCCAACAAAAGACTTTCCTTTCTCCTGGGCTGTTGGCTTAGAAGCGACAAGCTCCAATGCATACACCTTGCCCTTACCATCTCTAATGGGATCCTTGCATTGGTTCTTATAATAGCCTATCTGGTCATAGTTAAAACACTTAACATTCTTCCCCTTAGCCACATCCTTCGCCTTCCTTGAGCGACACTCGTTAGCAAAGTGCCCTTTCTTATCGCATTTATAGCAAACAACTTCAGACTTCGCTTTCTTGGCTTTTCCACCCTTCTGAGCACCCTTCTTGGGAAAGAACTTCCTCTTCAGGCTCTGCCCAACCTGGACCACGTTTGCCTTGCTCTTCTCCAGAGACTCAAGGACTTCTTTCTACCTCAAAGTCATCTCTATAACAATATCAGAAGGATCTCTACGATGATAAAAAGTAGCACTAGCCAACTCTGGCTTCAATCCTCTAATAAACTTCCCATTCTGTTTCAACATGGTATCCACCGAAGCATACCCATACCCGGCCAACTCTTCGAACTTCCTGGCATACTCAGCAACAGACATTTCTCCCTGCACCAGCTCAGCAAACTGCTTAATCAAAGCTGATTGTGCCATTACTGACATAAACCTCTCCTAAAATCTCCCCTTGAAATCCTCCCAAGTTACTGTCTCCTCATCAACTGTCACTGTTACACTGTTCCACCAGAACAATGCAGTCCCCTGAAGCTGCCTGGATGCCAACCTACTCTTCTGCTCGTCATTGAGCCCTAAATCTGCAAAAATCATTTCGCAGTGCAACAACCAATTCTCCACTTCAATGGCATCCTCTGTTCCCATAAATGGCTTCCCTCCTAGCTTCACATAATCGCCGCTCATCTTAGCGAAATAATTAACTACCGGAACTTCTGGAACCCCTACTCCTATGGCATTTCCTCCTACCACTCTGGCTGCAACTCCTGACTGCATCATATTCCTGAAAAACTGATACATGGCTTCCATACCGACCTGCGGGACTCCAGCACCAACATCCTCTGCCTGGCCTTGGCCTCTCCCTACATAGGTCCATATATGTATTCAAACCTCATGAGATACAGAAAGATAACCTAATCAAAGATAGATGAATGGAGATAAAGCATATACTTATATATAACAAATACAAGTACGTTACTATAGCGTTAACCCAACGCGAAACCTTACTCCAATTTCCTCAGATTTTTGTTTTCAAAACCAATTTTTAATTAAATTTTTCATAAACCTATGCTCTGATACCAAGTTATGACATTACGTATCTGGAGGCTAAAAGCTAAGCGCTATGGATGCTACAGTCATCCACAGTATTAACTTCTAGTAACGAAATACGGCAATGTTAATGGTATCCATAATATCAGAAGCACTTGAATATGAGCAAAATCATAGATTTTCAAAAACAACAATTTTCAGCGATTACATTTCAACAAATCATATCCAAGTTACAAAAATTCCAAACGTATTCCCAAGCATTGATCAAATATAATTTACAACAATACTCCAAGAGCAACATATGAAAATGCCCCCTTGGATGATCAAAGCAATATAGACATAATTGTCTTAATAAACAACGGAAACAATTTTAAAACAGAATCCCTAAATTAGATGTCCGTCAGCCACCTGCTTATCTTTAGATGCTTTATTCGCCAAAATTTGCTAAAACCTAAACCCTCAACCTACTCAAATCAAATTTTGAGCACCCGAGAGTTTAAGAGGAGCAAAAACTTCGAGTCAGACTTAAAGCCCAGTATGAATAATATCTGTTACATCTCAGTTTACTGATAAATAGTGAGACCACGCCGCTTAGCAGAATGGGTTTCCCCACACTAATATATCTTTTCAAAACATATATTTTGCAAATCCTTTCCTGCACCCAAACTGGTTAATCAACTGATTATAATAATAATATAGCAATATCCATTATGCTAAAACAGGAATGAAAGAGACCATCTGTCTAAAATCTGAACTATCTGTTCTAAATTCCGAGTTATCTGCTCTTGTGTGGACTATCTGTCCTAAAATTGATTATACCAATATCTTTTATGCTAGATAATGAGCTATCTGCACAAAACAGGTAAAAAGGGTGGACTAACTGTCCTTAAAAATTTAGCAAGGTCTGTTATGCTAATAAAATAACTATCTGTTCATATCAGAGCTGACTGCTCTTTCTGGACTAACTGTCCTCTAGGCTGACTGCCCTCAAAATTGACTGATTGTCCAAATTTAAAATGAGCTGACTGCCCGAATTTTCTTTTGGGTTAGCTACCTTTCAAAATATCTGAGCTAACCACTCTACAATATTTGAGCTAACTGCTCTTTAAATTTTCCTTGAAACCTTTTCAAAATGATTTAATCCGTCAAATCATATATATACAAGGAAAATACATCTTTTTCTTTATTCTAAGCTACTTTTGCCACGTTATATATATACTTTACTAAAAATAATGTTGATGATGCTCAATAAGGATTGTCTATCCTTTAAAATAAGTTAAAGTCCTTTATAACTTAAAACACTTAGGCCATCTGCCTAATTCTTATATTTGAAATCTTTATTTAAAACCTTCAAACAACCCTTCGAAAAACATAGAAGGTAACTCCTCCAAAATCATTCATAAAACCCTTCGAAAGTATTGAAGGTAACTTCTTTATACCCTTTAATAAACCTTTCGAAATCATTGAAGGTAACTCCTTCTAAACCTTATAAAAGCTTTCTTTTCATAAGCTTTAAAACATATGACACCCGCCTTTAAATCCTTTAAACCTTAGCCTTTCGAAAACATAGCTAAACTATACCTTTCGGAATCAATGTACCTCAAAACCTTTCGAAGACATTGGGTTCAATTTATAACAGGTGGAAAACCTTTCGAAACCAATAAAAGTTAACTACTTTGAAACCTTTAAAATGTTTCGACTTAAAACATTTGGACATGCGAAGGGATCAGAAAAACATTGGAGTCGAAAGCAACTGCTTCGAAACCTTCATAAAACCTTTCGAAATAAAACCTTTCAAAATCAAACAAACCTGTCGAAATCAAACCCTTCGAAATCAAAACCTTTT
The DNA here is from genome assembly GCA_030737815.1 of Allium fistulosum. NCBI lineage: Eukaryota > Viridiplantae > Streptophyta > Magnoliopsida > Asparagales > Amaryllidaceae > Allium > Allium fistulosum. The sequence goes on along the minus strand of CM060907.1, from coordinate 913,814,368 downwards.
GAAATCAAAACCTTTCGAAGTCAAACCTTTCAAAATCAAACCTTTCGAAGTAAAAACCTTTCGAAATCAAACCTTTCGAAATCAAAACCTTTCGAAATCAAAACCTTTCAAAATCAATGGAGAGAGGCAGCAAGTTTTACAAAACAAAAGATAACCTTTGACTCCATCTGTCTCGAAAGGTTAGGATGCGGCAAATATGCTTTCGACCTGGCCAAAAGCTATACCTTTCAACTTTGTCGAAAGATTTCAATTAGAACAAGAAAGCAAACCAATCAAACCCTTTTCCTTTTAAACCTTTTGACAATTTCGAAAGCTATTTGTTGAAAGCAAGCAGGTGTATTTTTCTTTAAAACCAAAACAAAACTTTATCTCTTTCGAAAGCTATAACCCTTCGTCCCTAACCTTTCAACTTCCACCAATTCACTACGCACCAGTTTCCTGATACCATGTGCATTAGTATTTAATCTAATCGGAAGGTTTAATACCCTTCGACCTTGTCGGAAGGTCTAGAATGAAGGTGGAAGCTCTTTCCGAAAGAGTTGAAACAGTGAAAATATTGTTTGAAATAGTTCAGATTGTACCCCACTTGCCTTGTTTGTTTAAATTTGATTGGTTGCCAGAATTTTATATTCAAAAGTGCTGCTGAATTCCCTATTTAGAAATTTGAATAATTTAAAAAAGCCCATTTTTCCTTTATAATTATATAAAACATTTAAGTCTCATATCTTAAATAGTTTTATATAATCATCAAAACACCTTGAAAAATTCTGGAAAAATTCCAGAAAGTAAATTAATATGTTCTCTTCAACATATAAAATTTTTGAATCCAAACAATAATTATTTTACCCATAAATAATTTTTATAATCCAAATTAACCTTTTCTTCTTTAGAAAATTATAACAAATTCACAAAAATTCAGAAAATTGAAACCCATCTCTAAAATAACTTTTTAGATCTTCATAAAAATTCGCAAGGTTAACGGATGACATTTAATAGGGTTTTCATCTTAAAACATGTCATAAAATCTATATGAACATACATAAATCATCAACATGTATATATAATCTTTTATCATTCGAACACATGGCAAACATTTGAAAAATCATTCGAAATTAACCTTAAAACCGAAATCAAAAATATTTAGAGATGTAAACGTTATTCATCTTTGCTTTAATGATTAAGGAGCTTGAGATTTGAATGAGTTTGATTTGAATTTGCTTTCCTTAAGCTTCTCTTTTGTTTCCATATTTTCTTCCTTCGTTAATAGTGGTCGGCCAAGCTTTTAATTTTTGAAAATAAGAATGAACGTGTGTTTGTAATACACAGCCCAAGGAAGACAATATAGGAATGGCCTCTTTCCCATAATACCCCTCCTCCAATTCATTTTAACTCTTTATTGAGTTTATTAGTTTAAAAAGGCATGGCTACCTTAATTAAATCAAATCTCAATCCCCTTATTAACATATTATTTTATTTAGTTTATTTAACTAAATCTCCTAAATAATGTTATAAAAATCTGGGGTGTTACAAAATCTCACAAATCTGAAATAAAGCATCAGATGAATCAACCAAAATTGTAAATCTCATAACCCTAATTTCATATATACTTAAAATCAGGAAATTTCTCGATAAAATCAATGATGGGTGGCTCTGATACCACTTATTGGTGATTAATCTATATCAGATCTGAATACATATAACCCATATTGATTTAATTGAGAAACAAGTATATAAAATTAACACCGGAAGGCGTACCTGAATCCATTGATTCTTAGTTGATGTGAAGATTAATTTGGATTAAATCTTCCAAATTGACCCAAGCTTAGATCTATAAATTCTCTTTAGAAGAGTGTGGAGAGAATATGATAAGACTTGTGTAATTTGGGGACCATAACCCCATATATATAGTGTATGACATTTTTCAGTTCAACCCTTCAACAAACTAAAATTGTCACTTCGGTATCCACACGTTATAATTTTACATGACGAATATACCCTTTAAATCTTAATATGTTTATTCCAAAGATAGCCCACACATTCAAACATTAAAATATGTGGCCCCATTATGTTGAATTATTCCAACATCATTTTTTGATAGACTCAAAGTTGGATTTATACAACCTCATGTCATGCATTGTGAACAAGTGCCCCATTCTAATTATCTATATTTCATCTCGTTGGCCCTTTTTTGAATTTAGTTATGTTGCTATGAGTCAGTACAGATTATTTTAAAAAAACAAAAGATCTAGGTGTGAATTCTTAAAAAAAAATGTGTACTTTGTTTTGAGGTTTATTTATCAGCAAGTTAGAAAAATTAATTTTTTTTTTACATGGGCTTTGGTGAATAAATTAAAAGTACATATTCTTGTTGGGACATACAATCTTCTACCAAGCACAGGTTCAAGTAATCATTAAAATTCAAATGGTTATATGTTTAATATTTGAAAACAACATACAAAATGCGAGCCAATTGCATCATCACGTCAACTTTGTGGTGCTAATTACATATAATGTGCAATTTATTAACTTGTATTTGCTTATATGGTTCATCGAAGTTTCCTAGTTTTAAATTTTAAGCTTCATTTTGGGATCTTTTATAAGAGATATTGATTAAGTCTATCCAAATATTTTGAAATAGGATTGGTTACTTCTTAAATCTTATGCATCACACACCTGTGTTAAGACATGCACCATTGCATATTGAGTGTTCATTTTATTCACAGATCAAGGATTATATCATTTATTGAATGATTCATATACATTGACTTGTTCTACATGTATCATGCTATCTATATATATTGAAGGGCTCATTTAGATTCAGTGCAGTGAAGATAGTTTTGGAACTGTGCATATATGACAATATACTGATAAAGTTAGGCCGCACATAAGATGATCCATGTCGGCATAATGATTGTTTAGGCAAAAAATTCAAGCATAGAGAATTTGTATATTCCACACACAGAAATTCAATGTATTTAATAGTTGGCATGATCCACATCAGTCAATTACTTTTGAGTAAACATGCACCAAACATAAAATACATATATAAAGAAAAGGTAAACCGTGAAGTGTTCTTTTTAAAGTATAAGCATTAAATGACCCTTTATGTATAAGTTAATTCAAATTTCAAACATTTTGGTGTCTCTTTGCAAACAAATTGAAAATATTCTACATTCCAAGTGGGCTAATTGAAATAACATGACACCAAATTGACCTCTTTTATTTTAGTTGTTCATTAAAATGTTTGATATTTGTGCGTATTTATTCATGCGTATATTAGTTGAGCTAAAGGAAGACTAATATTTGATCGAATCGCTTACACATGTGTGATGATAAATATGTGACAATTATAAGATTTTACAAGTGAATAATTAATCAGCCTAAAGGAAGATTATTATTTGACTTGGATTTATTGTCAGTGTTTAATCATTACAACAAGAGTACCACTTACAGTTAATATTACTATCCAAAGACTTGATATTAATATTGTACTAGGTATCTTGAGAAGAGACTTACCAATTATTTGAATTTACTACAGCTGATATTAGAGTATGAGCATATATGGTCAATCTTTATTTATTTTCAATTTTCAACTACTTTTAGTAAAGTATTTATCAGTTTTAATAATGTTCTTATCTTATTTGAGACCCACTCTATGGATTAGTAAGAGAATATGTTATTTTTTCTTGATTTCGTGGATCTAACCCTTGCAATTAGAAAGGTCACAACCATCACTATTACAGTTGAATGTTCTTATAATGTTATGAAGAACATTGAGAGGTGTGATAATTCAAACATCAAGAGTCAAAGGATCATAAGGTAAAACATTTCATAGGCCTTCAAGAATGCGGTATCCTTAGGGATAATCAATTTTTAGGAGTTCTTTACCGAGAAAAGATTTTTGCCAAAAACAATTAGGGGAAATAAGCACGTTTGGTAGTGCTTGATTCTATGAATTCAAAATAAAGGAAACATAAACGAGTACTATATAGAAATGTAAAGTATTGCTTCAAAAGTTAAATGCACTTATGTTATTATTAATTTTTGGTACTATTTATTCATAGTATATATTTTAAGATTACTATTGATTTTTTAAGAATAAAATAAGCTCCTGTTGAGCTTATTTTGCATTGTGGTAAGAAGAAGAGAGACTAAAGCATACACAAAGTACCAATTTAACGTATATCGTAGATAAATATATAAATAAGGATAAAGAAGCCACTAAGGATCTAGATGAAAAGAAATAACTTACTGATATATTTATAATTGTTTCTTTTATGAAATCTATGAACATATAAAAAGAATTTTACTAGATATCACACATGTCGTATCTAAAAAGATATGCATATTGCTTGGATTTGTTTGATATTTTTGTTATACTGTCACTTAGATAGGTTTTGATTTCTAATTTTGATACGAACAAATTCGATTATTATTGTTCTTACAGAAATAATAACATTAATCTATTAGTAAATTCATACATTATTGGAATTGAGTATCATGATACTCATGACAAATACCTCTTATAATATTAATAAAAGCAAATACTTATAAATATTCTAAGCTATTTAAAAGTTGTATGTTTTATAAACCCACATTAAGAAAAAAACATTTAAGATTGAAATGGAATAATTCTATAGGATTTTGAGTTTGGGGGAGAAATAGAGTATGGATCATTATTTTAAAAAGAATCATTATTATTGATTCAACTATAGTTACTTCTTTGGATAATATATAAAATTTGTTTCCTTTCATTAACCAAAATAAATTACAAATCATAACAAGATAATGTTAAATAAAATTCTCTTCAAGTTAAGGTTACTGTTTCAAGAAAAAAAACTCAACAACCTCAAAGTGCAAGACACTAAGGAAATCCACACTTGAAAAGGAAGAAATACAATTCCGGATGACTATATAGTACTTCTCCATAAAGATAAACAATGGATTGGTAAAGATGATTTTGTTGACTTACATTAATCCATACAAAATACTAATTTGAATTGTGGATATAAGGTTTGAATATATAGTGTAATTCTATAAGGACAATAAATTTTGAGATCTTTCCCTCTACCTTAAGGTAACAAGATCGTTGGTTATGAATAACTATTCTAAATCAAAAGGGATCAAGTGGGTAATGCAGAAATGTATAAGGTACTTTTATAGAAAAGACTACTCTTAAAAGAAATTTAAAAAAAACTTTCTCTTTGGTTTTACTGAAAGACTCTTTAGAATCATTAGGGAGCTTGTTGAAAATTATAATTTTGAGCAATATTGGAAGGATACTAAAGTCATATTTCTCAATAGAGACATTGATGAAACAACTTAAGAAACTCAATTATAGATTACTCTCTTATATTAGGAATTCAAATATATCATTGTTATTCATGGGATGATATTTGGATTATCACAAAAGTGCTAGTTAGATAAGTGTTTAAAAAAGGTTTGGTATGCAAACTACAGATCAATTGATTCCCTTTTGCTAACAGAGACAAAGGTTGTCTTATATAGTGATATAAGAATATCCTTGAAACTAAAGAAATGCAAAGATTCCTCATACATTCATGGTGTGGAGTATAATGCATGCTAAGGCATATATGTATATATGGATATTGGGTCTGTTATTTGGCATATATCTTACTGACACTAATAGTGGATCACTAGTTAGTCACCAAAATTATTATGAGATATGTTTAAGGAACAAAAAGATTATATGCTCATAAATAAAAGAACCTATTAATTAGAGATTATAAAGCATTAAGATCCAAAAAAAATTGGATGCCGAGAGTACAAAGGATCCACTTTAGGTAATAATTTTTTTTGGGTGGGGTTAGGAAAAGTTGTCATACAGACACTTATAGCCTCCTCTACTATGAAACTAATGTTTATTTTCTATTATGGGGCATCCAACAATGGAAAATAATTGAAATTTTTTATCACAAAGTTGTGAAATATTAAAAAAGAAATTGGAAGACCAATTAAGTGATATTGTGACAATAAAAAACATATTATTTTTCAATAAGGAAGGAGTGCAAAATAGATTGTAATTCAAAGAGCATATTGTGACAAACTTCATTATGGAAGATCCAATTACAAAAGGATTATCACCTAAGATCTTTCATGAACGTCTTGCTTAAATGAGTGCATCTTTTATGTAAATATATTTTTTCTATGGAAATTTGTATTTGGCACATGTCATTGCTCTATATTCCAGTTATGGATATATTCAGTATTTTGTTTTTTCTGATCAAAATAAAGTAATAAAATTTTATTCTTCACTACAAAACAGACTTCGTTTAGCGACTGTAGCTAGCGATGGCTAGCGACGGCTAAAAATGGGGGCCGACGCTAGCCGTCGCTTAACGCATATATAGAGCAGCAACCCATGAACAGAAAACATATTTCTTCTTCCCCGAAAAATAATTCAGTCCCTTTCTCTCCTACTCCACCGACGCTCCAACTGCCGCCCCCTTGACGCAAGCCGCCAATCTCTCCATCGTGAAAGCTACAACTGTCCAAAGCTCGAAGGTATGTTATTGCTCTCCAATTTCTACTTAATCAAGGTTTAATCAAAACCCTAATTTTGAAAATTGATTGGTTATGTGATAGAAACTGATGATTATGCGGTACTATTGTTGATAGTAGCATATTGATTGATTTGGGGATATGTTGAGAACCCTAATTTGGCAAATTAGTTAATTATGAGTTTGTTATTGTGTATTAGTTAATGATAATATTGTATTTGTTGAGTTGGTGATATTAATTAGTGGTTTGATTGTTTAATTTGTGTTATCCCGCCTTTTGGCAAGGCCGCGACACCAAGGACTTGACTAGAGATCGGTGACAGATCGTCTCGGAAATCGATTACCCGCAAGGATCGCTATGGATATCGACGAAATTTGTTCGAGGCCAGATCGGGCTACAATTGACAAGGTATGTCAAACAAAGTCGTACGAACCTACGTTCCAGATTTCAAGTCAATCCGAGTTCGTACGCCCGAGATATCATCAACGCAATTGAAGGGCATAGCCGTAAGATCGCCTCCTCTTTGTTCGAATCGACTAAGGGTCGAATCCATCAAAGATCGACTCCAACGAGTTCGACTCGGTCTGCTTCGAGTCCATTTGGACACAAGTTGGTACCAGAGCCATCCTATTCGAAACCATCAGACGGCTAAGCTTCGTGTCCACCACCCAAGGCAGCATGTTCGAATCGATAGAAGTTTCCTTTGATTGCTTCGAATCCACTAGGAGGACTTTGGTTTTGACTCCATCGAACGGGGGCCTAGTTCGAATCCATTAGGTCGTCACATCCTTCGAATCCACGGAGCTACAGATACTTCGAATCCACACAGTTTGAGGCAACCTCGAATCGATCAACTTTAACACACCTAGATCGATTCGAAGAAGCCTTTGTTCGTTCGATTCGAAGAAGCCTTTGTTCGTTCGATTCGAAGATGACCTTGTTCGTTCGATTCGAAGATGAATATCTTCGAAACCACTATCACGAATCCACCTGGTCAAAGCAGCGAAAGGCATCGAGTCGACCGAATCGATTCGAGCTGAGATCGATTCGAAGTACCCCTGTTCTCCAGAAATGCAACATTGAATCGATCATATCTCGAGTTCTACAAGTCCAAATGCCATGAATTTTTCACAGAAGCTTAAACACATGATGAAGAATGTTCACACCAAATTTCAGCTCGATTGGACGATTTCTTGATCGATTCGAACCAAGGGTCGAATCGATCCCAAAGTGGGCCCGGATCTCCAGATTTCAGCCATGTGGGCCCCCTGACATACCAGAACTGGTCTCCCCTCATTTTAGGTGAAATATCAGCCTCCTACACCTATAAATAGAGCCCCTGGTCATTCAGAAAAGGGGTCCGAGAATTCTAAGTACTGAAGAGCGCCCAGATTCTGCCAGATCTACTCCAGAACACCGCCGCTGCTTTAGATTGATACTTAGCAATTAAATTCAGTTGTATTGCCTTATAAACTACTGTAATCTTCAAGTAATTGAGCAATAAAATCATCAAACTTCATAGTGGACGTAGGCAAAACGTCGAACCACTCTAAATCGCTTGTCTTTGCAATTTACTTTCTGTTATTTGGAGTTTTTGTTAGATAATCCACTGTTTTAATTTTCATTCTTCATTTTTATCTCTTCAAAAACTTCCGAAGAGTGTTGTGCCCATTTTTGGTACAAACACTTTGGTGCTTTCACCGAGAAAAAACCAGCTTTTTTCTCCTGCTCCTTGGATCTACCATCGATACCGGATTGCACAAATCCAAGAGGAAGATCCAGATCTCTGATTCATAATCCTTCCATTCTATTCAGATTTGCATAAAGTCTAGGAAAAGGATTCTTCATTCAAAATGGTTAGCACAAGAACCACTTCTACAGCTGCTGGACAAGAAGGTAGGGATGGACAGAATCCTGCTCAACAGCAGCCATCCAATCAAGACAATACTGCCCACTCAGATCCGTCTGGGGCAGTCACTAGACAAGAATTCCAAGTGTTGCTTCAAGAGTTGACTCAGAGTCGGCAGCAATTAGCCGAGCAGTTGCGTGCCAATATTGAATTGACAAACCAACTGAACCGCCAGGGGCGTAGAAGGTCCAGAAGGGATGATGTTTCCCGCTCATCCACTGAAAGTTCTGCCTCATCTGACTATCATCATAGGTCTACCCGTCCTCGATTAGACGGAGATTATGCTCAAGCCGCTGGATATCAGCCCGCCCTGACTGTCGGACAATTGAGGGTAGGACCGTCAACCAGCTTCCAGGCTGGACCCTCAGCACGAGGTGGTCGTACTCCACAGTATACTACGGACAATCATGTCACAGCTGCCACAGTAGAAGCAAGGGTTGATGCCCGACATCTTCCGGATTCAAATAATCAACAACAGGGACGTACTTCTGAACCATACGTCCCGGAAGACGCTGAGCCAAGGAGGCGAAACTTGGACCGTCGACAGCGCCCGGTCCAAACTTGCATTGTGGAACCCGACCACACCTTAGCTCAGCATACTCAAAATGTAGCAATGCCAGACATCTCGACTATGATACGTCAGATGATCCGCGAAAGCCAAGGCCTTACCAACGATGACTGGGGACTTTCCCGTAGTCATACTCCCTTCACAAACGAGATACTGAATGCTGAACCTCCCCGGCGATTCAGAATGCCAACCCTTCCTATGTACGAAGGAAATTCTGATCCCAATCAACACATCTTGAAATATGAATGGTCGATGAGCGCCGCGAGGGCCGATGACGCAGTAAAATGTCGAAGTTTCCCCATCTCTCTAGGTGGGATCGCAACGATGTGGTTCACAAGATTGCCACCTAGGTCTATCTCTTCATTTGATCAACTGGCTAAGAAATTTGTTGAACAATTTCGCATGCATGTCACTAGACCCAAAGATGTCAACACCTTATCCAGTGTTACCCAAGCTCGTGGGGAAACGCTAAGGCATTACTTAGAGAGATTCCATGCGGCATGTGTGGAGATTAGTAACCCCAACGATAACTCAATCTTAATGGCATTGACAAAGGGGATTGACCCTGATTCTGAATTTGGAAACTGGTTAGCTGGAAAACCGCCCGCATCGTTGGACCGTTTCTACTCCAAAGCCGCACAATTCTTACGACAAGAGGACGCGAAACAGTCTAGGAAGAAGGACGATGTGGGACCCAAGAGTGAAGGGATACATAGCAATGTAGCAGTAAAACAGTCCGGTGACAATTCCGGAAAAGTTCAGTTGAACATACAGAACAAGCAAACTCAGCCAAGAGGTAACAATGATCAGAATAAGAAAAGAGATCCAAATCGAGGTCCACGGCGTGAAGCTCCGATGTTCGATAATTACACACCATTGAATACATCATTGGAAAATGTGTACCTACAGACTTGCAATACTATGCAATACAAGAAGCCGGCTCCGAAGCAATCGTCGGAGAGGCAGATCCAAACAGGGAAGTTCTGTAGATTCCACGAAAGTTATGGCCACAACACCAATGAATGTCGACACTTGCAAGACCTCATTGAGAAGTTGATCAGGGAGAGGAAGTTAGACCAGTTTGTGCGGGCACCGCAGTCTGAAGGGGCGGGCCCCTCAAATCAAAATCATGTACAGAATCCAGAAAGACAGGAAGAACCAGGTCGTGTCGGAGGAAGACTGGTAATTAATGTTGTAAGTGATAGTCCTCGAACAGCGAAGCGAAGCTGGGGAGAAGTGAAATCATATAACAACTTGGCTAGACGAACAGACTTTGAGTACGATGATAACTTGGACAATAAACCTTCGACCAAACGAAAGAGAGCGATAATTAACGACATCACTTTCCGAGACAACGATATTGATTATGTCGGAAGCCCGACTACTGACCCACTCGTGATATCGGCACAAGTAGGTCCAGCTTGGATGAAGAGGATACTAATTGACTGCGGGAGCTCTGCGAATATCCTTTTTATACATGCTTATAATCAAATGAGGATGAAAGCCAGGGATTTGGAACCTTGCCAAACTCACCTCCATGGATTTAACGGTAGCGCTACCGTACCTATTGGGATGGTGAAGCTACCGGTTAGTTTGGGATCTAAGGAACATAGGAGAGTTCAGACATTACAGTTCGCTGTGTTGAACATAGTCTCGCCATACAACGCTTTCTTAGGACGACCTGCCCTTACTGAATTCAGAGCCGTAATTGCCCCGTGGTGCTTAACCTTAAAGTTCCCTACCGTCAACGGAGTTGGAGTTGTCCAGGGCGACCAGGTTGACTTGAGAACAGTCATACGCCGAAATCGAGTCGCCCGACTACGCGCTGCCGAGGACCAACTTAAAACTTTTGAACGCAACGAGATTGTCATTAAAAAAGAATACCCGGAATTCCCACACATAAAACCAACGTGGAAAGGGTCACACGAGATTAAGCAGGAACTCGGGAATGGTATATATGAGTTAACGACCGCTGATGATCTAGCTTCACCAAAGGCCTTGGATAGCGAAAGTCTTCGACGCTATTGCACATAACAGGCTATGCTTATCTATTTAGTTTAAATTCTGTTTTAAATTTTGTTTCTACATTTCGAAATTAGAATTTGTAATAAGGCAACTGACTTTGCCATGCTTTCTTATTTCAGCAATAAAATGCCATCTCTTTGAGCCAGAGCTGTGATTCATTAAATACAATGTACAACATCACGATGCACGAAGAGCTAAATTCCATCACACAATGGGATTTATTCAAGTAGGGAGTGGCTATGAAGCAATCAACCACTCACCAAATGAAACCCGAGCTCGGGGGCAAGCCATCACATCAGGCCGGAAATGGGTTGATACATGACAACCTTTAACTAACTCCGTACTCCCAGAGTGCGAGGCGGAGTATAAACATTTTCCTAAATCCCAGAGTACTCCGAGAGCGCGAGCTGGGTACAAACTTTTTAACTAACTCCGTACTCCCAGAGTGCGAGGCGGAGTATAAACATTTTCCTATATCCCAGAGTACTCCGAGAGCGCGAGCTGGGTACAAACTTTTTAACTAACTCCGTACTCCCAGAGTGCGAGGCGGAGTATAAACATTTTCCTAAATCCCAGAGTACTCCGAGAGTGCGAGCTGGGTACAAACTTTTTAACTAACTCCGTACTCCCAGAGTGCGAGGCGGAGTATAAACATTTTCCTAAATCCCAGAGTACTCCGAGAGCGCGAGCTGGGTACAAACTTTTTAACTAACTCCGTACTCCCAGAGTGCGAGGCGGAGTATAAACATTTTCCTAAAACCCCAGAGTACTCCGAGAGCGCGAGCTGGGTATAAATACCAACAAACTCCGGATTCCGAGAGCATGAACCAGAGTATAAACATCAACAAACTCCAGCTTCCGAGAGCGCAAACTGGAGTATAAACATTAGCTAACTCCGTACTCCCAGTATGCAAGGCGGAGTATAAACATACATCAACTCCACACTAATCCCCAATACTGGGGGCATAACCATAACACATAACAAGTTGGAGACAAAAGGGAATACATTCTCATTTCCACTATCAACAAAAAGAATCTGATTACAAAATGGTTCAAGAAATTGCTACTAGTGGGAGCCGAATCCACATCTATACACGGCTATAGAAAAATCAACAAAATGCTACCCTAAGCAACAGAGATTTAAAGAAAAAGTTCAATCTTTCTTCTTCCTTATCTTCTTCTTCGGGGTAGCTCCACCCGATCCGCTGCCCGATTTTCTCCTCAACCGCTTACTCTTTTCAGGCTTGCCCTCCGGCAGCGATATGATGTCAACGTCTTCCTCAGAACTAGAGGCGATGGAAGTTCTTCTAGGAGGTCGAGCTGGAGGCATGGGAGTAGTAGCAGGAGGAGGGACAGGAGTAGTTTCAATCACTACGGTACCGCCCGGTGAAATCACCATTAACGGGGCAGGCCCGGGCGGATTCATACCAGCATTCCCTGCTGCCATCTCGGCATCAATCTCAGCCATAACGTCGTCCTCACGGGATACTTGGGCCGCATCGGATGTGCCAATAGCTGGCATGGATGAACTAACGGCCGGAGCAGCCCCACTCACAGCATCGGACGGGTTGACAGAGGGATCGATGGGTTCATTGAGAAGCTCCTCAATCATTTGAGCGCTGAAAGAAAACATATTTGCGTCTCCCTCTTCGCCGATCAAGGTAGAAGTCGTGATGGCTTCAGTAAAAACAACCCCTTGTGTTTGATGTGGAACTGATAGAGCAAGAGGCGCAGAAACAACGACTTCAGTCACTGAAATGCGACAAAACGAAGATTGTTAGCCAAGTGTGTTGCTTAAAGTTCTCCACAACTAAACTACGAGAAGCGCTCAAATACCTTCCTTAGTCTGGACCGAAACGTGGGTGGAATCATCGGCGGAAGATAATAACGGTTGGTCAGGATTATATGCAGGAACAGATTGGGGATCTACTGCACCAGTGGTTTCGGGCAATGTTGGGATTACAGCTCCAACACTTGCCTCGTGATGCGCGGTCCCCGAACCTTCGCCTGTCTCTAGAGATTGAACGCCAAGCTTTTCTTTCGCCATAGAAATCGCCGCCCCGTGAAGGACCTTCCTCTCATCTTCGGTGAGCAAACGCATCTCCAACTCAAAGTCGTCAAGTGTTTCATCTGGATGCGCTGCTCTCTTTTCATCCAATAGCCGGGTCCAGGCATTGTACAAGATCGTGGAGTCATCTCCCAGCCACGCTAGATTCCTGTGTTCCAGCACATTAGCGTTGTACGTGACCAAAAGATCATCAAACTCAGAATCTAGCCTGGACCTCTCCTCCAAAATCTTTTCTCGAATTTCTGCTTCCGCAGACTTAGCCTTGACCGCCGCCGCAGCAAGTTCGGCCCTGAGAGATACTGCTTGGTCGCAAGCCTCTTGAGCAGTGGCGTTTGCATCGTCCTTCTCCTTCACCATTTCAGTGAATTTGGCCTTGAGCTCGTTTAGCTCTTTAACGGCTAAGTCTCGCTCAGCTGCAATAGTGGTGTTGCGGTGGCCCATCTCCTCTACCGTGGCGCAATGTTCTTGTTGCATCCTAGCCATTTTGGCCACGGCGTCCTCGTGCTTCTGGAGAGCTTGAAGTTCAGAATTCCGGGACGTCTCCATTTCAGATTGAAGAACTTCAACGATGCGTTTCTGTTTAGCAATTTCAGCATCGCGTTCAGCAATAGTCTTCGCCCGATCAAAAGCTACTCTAGAAGCCTTCACGGCTGCCTTGTACCACTCCTTATACTGAGCATAGAAGTCGTGGATATAACTATGAGCAGTGATCTCAGCTTCCGGAGGGATTCTTTTAAAGTTAGGAGGGAAGATATAGCCATCCATGCAAATTTCAGGGTAGTCATTTTTCATTTGGGCGAGTTTAGCAGCTCCCTCGCTTGTCAACTCAGCCGGAGCTTGTTCAATTATAGCGGCTGCCGTCGGTTCCATTCTTGGCCGTTGAGCATCAGGCCGAGAAGATTGAGAAGGCAACTGTTGCTGATGAGATGGCCCTGGGAGGTCTACTGGAGCCCTGGGAGGCGGAGGAGAACGAGATCGGGGTCGGTACTGGTATCCCCGGTCTCTGTCAGAGTAATCATAGCCAGAACGGCTATGTGAGTAATCTCTGTCTCTATCATAACGTTCTTGACTCGAATAGCCTCGCCCATGATCCCTATCTGTCTCTCTCCTACGGGAATCGTAAAATGGAGAAGATTGGCACACATTCCGAAGCCTATCTAGAGTAGAGCCACGTCCTGACATCTCACCTGCGATAAGAAAGAATTACGGATTAAAATCCCATAAAGCAATGTTTACTATGCAAAAGTCATGAAGTGCCATGGAAGTGTGTGTAAATGTGTAAACCCCCAAAACCGACCGGAAGTGTTGACTGCACTTAAAGGAAAGGGCTCGTTCATGTTTAGAACATCTTGAAATTCATCCAACCCAGGATTATGAGAAATCGATATATAATCTGGGATTGGAATATCGTCAAGACCTCTGAGAGAATCTCTCGAATGAGAAGGGGCGGCCTCAGAAATCATGACCCCGGAGGCGGGAAGAAACACATCTATGGATTTTCCCCCCTTGGACTTAAGTTTTTTGGAGACGGCAGCCTTGCCTTTCCGCTTTTCTCCCGATTCCTCCAAGTTTCCCGAGAGGTCAGCTATGGGCTCTGAATCCGTATGGGTTCTTTCTTCGTCACTCGCTTCGATTATTCTGATTCCGAGTGACTTCTTCACTTTTTTCTTCTTGATTTTCTTCTTGGTCTTCTTCTTATCTCCCTTCTTGGAAGCGGACTTTGCAAATCCCTCAACGACTATGCTTTGATTGATGTCGATCAAACCAAGAATTCTTAAGTTATAATCGTTCAGCACCGAGTCAATATGCCTCAACTCGCTTGGGACTTCTTGAAGACTCCGGACGATACCTTTGAAACGCCCTCCATCGGGCCTGGAGATAATAGCTGTAAAGGGAATGAAATGTCAATTTTAACACTGAAGAGCTATTGGTCAAGGAAATTGGTTAAGGCGCTTACGTCTAGACAACCAACGCCTAGCGAAACCCGGAGGGCACCGAACGTAGAACCACTCGTTCTTGAAATAGCTCAGTCGAGTCCAAGCTCCAACTACAACTTGGCAATTCCTAACTGCCTCCAAAAATGTAAAAGACGGGCTATCACCCCTACTCTTGAAGTTAAATATGTGTCTGATCTCGGAGGGCCTCGGCGGGCGGAAGAGACAGTCCATAAATATGACAAACGCACTGTTCAGCAACGCGTGCCCGTTGGGATGAAGTTGTGAAGGAGCGATTCCTAAATCTGATAGCATCCCTCTGATATATTGATTGAAAGGAGGAAGAGTTCCAGCCGCACAAGCATGACGGTAGAATGTTGTATATCCTTCAGGCGGATTGTGCGGTCTATCAGTGGCACTGGGCAATAATACATCACCTAGAGATATGTTATGCTTTAGGCATATTCGTCCCAATAAGGATTCAGAGATGTTAGACTGAACTGAATCAACAGGGTCCTCAATAAATATAGCCTCTGGCAATTCGTCTGGAGCCGGATCGATTACATCGGTAGGGATGTCAGGAATCTCAAGCACAGGAGAAGTCGAGCTCTGCACCTCTTGTTGTTGGGAGCTCGAAGATTCCATAATTAGCTAACTCATCAGAAAGCAACGTTAAGTTCATAACCAGCCCGTGCATGCCCCAGTATAGTGTGTGTAAACGTGTCGTGTAGTGCAAGTGTTGTGCATCACTTAAGCAAATTTAACAGATTGAAGCAAGATGTCCGTATGACAAAAACTTAGGAATTTGAGAACGAAGATGACCGTCATTGCTGACCGTCACTTCCACACCATCCAGACGCTACTGACCACTTCAAGTATAAATCAGTTGTGTTGTTGGTTATGTCATAGTTCCATCGACAAGCCTCAAAGGAAATTCAAGTATAATCTTTCAGTCAAGTTCTGTTGTACAAGGCCGAAGCTCGTCGGAGTCGAGTATGCTAAAGTTCGGTAAGTTCGGAAAGTTCGTCAAAGTTCAAACTTGGAAATGGCCGTAGTCCAGATGTTGAAACAAATCAGAAGAGTAGAAGCCTCTGAAGCAAGGGTGTTCGAATTGATCAACTCGAATCGATGTGCTTCGACTCCGCATGCTTCGACTCGAATCGATATGCTTTGACTCGAATCGATATGCTTCGACTCCGCATAGTTCGACTCGATGAAGTCTTGGGGTGGAGAAGCACTTCGAAACCATGAGATATGCATAACCACGAATCGATCAAAACTGAGATCCTTCGAATCGATCGGAGTATCGCTACTTCGAATCGATCGCCACGAACCTTCTTTCCTTTCTTCTCTTAAAACCATCGATTCGGAGTTATGCATTCAAAATCGATTCGAATGATTCATCCCTGGATCGATACGAAGCAACGAGAAGCAACATTCTGACCGATACAACTCAAATAGTTTCGTTCCTCGGTTCCATCGAGTCGACCTACCTCGTTCAGATTTCATCACTCCTCGATTTTTTCAGAAGAAAAAACTGAATTGATGCTAAAAAATTCTAAGTTCTATCTTTCTTACTCATTTCGAATCGATCCCTTGGTTACCTGTTTTTATTACGAGCGAAAGCGTGAAGGGGTTCGATCGATCTGGAGAAAGCACGTTTGATTTGGCCTTGGAGAGATCGATTCGAAGAAGAGACTATAGCAACAGTAAAATGTAAAAAGAAAAAGTGAAGTTAACCACGCGTATTTATATGGGTTCCAGGGACGGCTTGAGTCTCTTCGTCTCCCGGTGAATTTAACTTACTACCATCGGTAAAAAGCCATCTCTTATCGATTCGAACAATGAAGCTACAATGCTCTCGGTTCGAATCCGTCAAGATACAAAGCCCTCAGCCTGCTTCGAATCCATAACCTTCGAACCCATCACATGCGCACTCCTATGTGTGTTCGAATCCATCTCTACAACACCGATTCGAAACGTCATCGATTCGAAGGAGCTGCCAATCGTAAACTCGACTTGAAGAACTATCGGTTCAAACATACTTCAGTTCGAATCCATCAAGGACAAATCGATTCAAACGGATCGCTCCAATCTGAAAAAACGACTTGGCCACCTTTTACACCGATTCAGGAGAGGATCGGTACAAGAGGACGATTACGGGCAATCGTAAGAACGGCATTTCAACTCAAATCTCAAATAGGTTCAGGAGAGGACCGATGCAGAATTCGATAGCAAACCAAACTGATAACGACTTACGATCACACAACATTAACCAACGTCAAGATAATACACGTATGCACGTATTTCTGACTAATGTTTGATTTTTATCATTCACAAAAATCAAATGTTCATTCCGTCATGAGCTCGACAACAAACAGCCGATCATGATCATACAACGATTGATTACAACAGCAAAGAAGACAACTTTCAACAAAGCACGTCATAACTGTTCAAATAAGGGACTGTAGCTTTTCAAAGCACGTCATGTTTAAACAAGACGTACTTTGGGGGGCAAATGTTATCCCGCCTTTTGGCAAGGCCACGACACCAAGGACTTGACTAGAGATCGGTGACAGATCGTCTCGAAAATCGATTACCCGCAAGGATCGCTATGGATATCGACGAAATTTGTTTGAGGCCGGATCGGGCTACAATTGACAAGGCATGTCAAACAAAGTCGTAGGAACCTACGTTCCAGATTTCAAGTCAATCCGAGTTCGTACGCCCGAGATATCATCAACGCAATTGAAGGGCATAGCCGTAAGATCGCCTCCTCTTTGTTCGAATCGACTAAGGGTCGAATCCATCAAAGATCGACTCCAACGAGTTCGACTCGGTCTGCTTCGAGTCCATTTGGACACAAGTTGGTACCAGAGCCATCCTATTCGAAACCATCAGACGGCTAAGCTTCGTGTCCACCACCCAAGGCAGCATGTTCGAATCGATAGAAGTTTCCTTTGATTGCTTCGAATCCACTAGGAGGACTTTGGTTTTGACTCCATCGAACGGGGTCCTAGTTCGAATCCATTAGGTCGTCACATCCTTCGAATCCACGGAGCTACAGATACTTCGAATCCACACAGTTTGAGGCAACCTCGAATCGATCAACTTTAACACACCTAGATCGATTCGAAGAAGCCTTTGTTCGTTCGATTCGAAGAAGCCTTTGTTCGTTCGATTCGAAGAAGCCTTTGTTCGTTCGATTCGAAGATGAATATCTTCGAAACCACTATCACGAATCCACCTGGTCAAAGCAGCGAAAGGCATCGAGTCGACCGAATCGATTCGAGCTGAGATCGATTCGAAGTACCCCTGTTCTCCAGAAATGCAACATTGAATCGATCATATCTCGAGTTCTACAAGTGGAAATGCCATGAAATTTTCACAGAAGCTTAAACACATGATGAAGAATGTTCACACCAAATTTCAGCTCGATTGGATGATTTCTTGATCGATTCGAACCAAGGGTCGAATCGATCCCAAAGTGGGCCCGGATCTCCAGATTTCGGCCATGTGGGCCCCCTGACTTACCAGAACTGGTCTCCCCTCATTTTAGGCGAATATCAGCCTCCTACACCTATAAATAGAGCCCCTGGTCATTCAAAAAAGGGGTCGGAGAATTCTAAGTACTGAAGAGCGCCCAGATTCTGCCAGATCTACTCCAGAACACCGCCGCTGCTTTAGATTGATACTTAGCAATTAAATTCAGTTGTATTGCCTTATAAACTACTGTAATCTTCAAGTAATCGAGCAATAAAATCATCAAACTTCATAGTGGACGTAGGCAAAACGCCGAACCACTCTAAATCGCTTGTCTTTGCAATTTACTTTCTGTTATTTGGAGTTTTTGTTAGATAATCCACTGTTTTAATTTTCATTCTTCATTTTTATCTCTTCAAAAACTTCCGAAGAGTGTTGTGCCCATTTTTGGTACAAACACTTTGTAATTAAAAATTAGGTTTTATTTATAATTCGAAAATTAGTGTATAATTACTGATTGATATGCTAATGGATATATAAGTTTATGCGAATATTTGTTATAGTTAATTAGAACAATGTTTGTTATAGTTTGCGCAAAAATTAGTGTACAATTATTGATTAATATGATGCTAGATTGGTACGGTTAAACATAAGTCGTATTTCTTATTTAATTAGCATGTGTACATTATAAGTATTAGTTGTTAGTATAAAATAAATTTAATTTATTACAAGTGCTAACATCTAATTTTCATCTACAAAATCGATAAAAAAATTAAATTTTTAACTGAATTTTAAAATACGTTTTAAAATTTCAAGTGTATTAAATAAAATATTTAAATGGTTGAATGAATTATATAATTTTGAAATGAGCACAACAACAACAAATATTATACAGAAATCAATTTTTGTAAAAATCAAGAAATGAATATAACAACAATAAATATTCTACTAAAATCGATTTTGTAAAAAATGAAGAAATGAATATAATAACATTAAATATTTTGCTAAAATCGATTTTCTAATAAAAATTAGGAAATGAATATAACAACAACTAATATTATACTAAAATCGATTTTGTAAAAAAAATTAAGAAACAAATATAACAACAACAAATATTCTACTAAAATCGATTTTGTAAAAAAATTAAGAAATGAATATACGAACATTAAATATTCTGCTAAAATCGATTTTTTGAAGAAAAAAAATTAGGAAATGAATATAACGAATCCAAATATTGTACTGAAATCAATTTTGTAAAGAAATTTAGAAATGAATATAACAACAACAAATATTCTGATAAAATCGATTTTGTAAAAAAAATTAAGAAATGAATATAAGAACAAATATTGTACTAAAACCGATTTTCCAAAAATTGAGAAATAAATATAACAAGAATAAATATTATACCCAAATCGATTTTCTAAAATCATTTGAAATGAATATAATGTTGATTTGAAAATAAGCATTAATATTATTTCAACAAATAATTAACGCTAAAAAATTAAAGCCTTTAGTCCCAAAAGGTTTTAATTTAGTTTAGAAAATACAACAACAAAAATACACTCCTTGGATGCAATGTTATGCATAGAAGAGAAGTGAAGTGAAGTGCTGTCGAAGTTAGACAGAAGTGTGGTGTGTGAAGCCTTTAGTCCTAAATGGCTTTACTTTATTTTAGAAAATACAACAACAATATACCATTTGAGTGCAAGTTATGCGTAGAAGAGAAGTGAACTGAAGTGCTATCGAAATTACTAACATATATTTTTATATTAGGAACAATGTTCGAATATTTTCTCAACCGTACATGGATGTATGAAGTCAGAACTGGTATGAAAGGTTCGGTGAAGGAACATTTCTACAATGGTGTACACGAATTTATTAGATTCGCTATATCTAATAATCGAAATAACGAAGAAATTCGATGCCCTTGTAGTAAGTGCCAACATTTGAAGCATTGGAAACAAGACACAGCTAAAGTACATTTGTATAAATCTGGTTTTGCGCCAAATTATTATTTGTTGGATCGTCATGGAGAACATGCCGCACCTACACCTTATTCTGTAGCGTCAAACGACGATCATGTTTTGACGAACCCAATAGAAGATATGGTGGAAGATGCAGCACGATCAATGTTCCCTACCGTCCAAGTTAACGACCAAGACGTAAACATCAAGGAAGAACCGAATGTGGGAGCGAATTTTTTTATGATTTACTGGATGCTGCTAAGAGATCGTTGTGGAATGGTTGTAAAAGTGGAACCGAATTATCAATAACCATCGAATACATCACTATGAAATCAAAATT
Organism: Allium fistulosum; assembly: GCA_030737815.1. Taxonomy (NCBI): domain Eukaryota; kingdom Viridiplantae; phylum Streptophyta; class Magnoliopsida; order Asparagales; family Amaryllidaceae; genus Allium; species Allium fistulosum. The sequence goes on along the minus strand of CM060907.1, from coordinate 913,793,555 downwards.
TAACTTTACAGAAGCTGGATTTACAGCAGTTATACAAACTGCAAAATAACATATGCTACCTAATAATCTAATGTGCGATAGTCATTATAAAGTGAAAACACTTATGTCGGCTTTCGGTCTGCCATATCAAAAGATAGATACATGTATAAAAGGTTGTATGTTGTATTGGAAAGATGACATTAACCTTAGAAACTGCAAAATATGCAATGAGGAAAGATACGGACCAAGAAAAAAGAAATGAAAGGAAGTTCCGTATAAGAGAATGAATTATTTACCCATCACTCCTAGACCTCAAAGGTTATCTGTATCTTCAGCTACGGCATGTCATATGCGATAGAACAATGTGAGAACACAGGAAGAGGGAACATTGACACATCCATTTGATGGAGAAGCATGGAAAAATTTCGATAAAACATACCCTGCGTTTGCTGCAGAGAGTCGTAACGTGAGACTTGGTTTATGTACGGATGGATTTTCACCATTCTCTCAGTTTGGTAGTAAATATTCATCTTGGCTATTATCGTTACGCCGTATAATTTACCTCCATGGATGTGAATGAAAACTCCATATATATTTCTGACTGTTGTCGTCCCTGGCCTTTATGATCCAACACAAGGAATCGATATTTATTTACAACCATTGATAGAGGAGTTGAAAACACTATGGCATGAAGGACTTGAAACATACAACATTTCGAGAAAAAAGAATTTTCGTATGTTTGCTTCTTTGTTGTGGACTATTATTGATTTCCCTGCATATGGGATGCTTTCAGGTTGGAGTACAGCCAGTCGTCTAGCTTGTCTTATTGCATGGAAGAAACACAAGCATTTTCTTTACGGTATGGAAAGAAAATTTCATTGTTTGATTGTCATCGGTGTTTACTCCATCCCAATCATACTTTTGGAAGAGATAAAAAAACTTTAAAGCTAACAGAGAAGATAATATGCAACCACCAAAGGTTTGGTCAAACGAAGAAATATATGAGATTGTGAAGGACTATCCGAAAATACATGAAACTGGAATACAGACTGAAATTCCAGGTAAATTGGACATTTATAATTGGTGCAAACAAAGTATATTTTGGGAGTTACCGTATTGGAAATATCTCTTACTCCGACATAATATGACGTGATGCACAATGAAAAAAACATGTTTGATAACATGTTTAATACTGTTATGAATATTAAGGGCAAAACTAAGGACGATTTGAATTCGAGACTTGATAGAGCACACTTTTGTAAACGTCTCGAACTTCATATGAAGCCTGATGATAATAAAAAACCCAAAGCATGCTATAAACTAGACAGCAAGCAAGTAAAACTCGTGCTAAAGTGGGTGGAAGGACTAAGCTGTCCTGATGGGATTTCTTCTAATCTCCGTAGATATGTTGACTTTAAAAACAATAAACTTAGTGGGATGAAAAGTCACGATTGCCATATCATGATGGAATATTTATTGTCGGTGGTTTCAAAGAACTATTACCCATAAAAGTATGGAGTGTTATAACAGAATTAAGTATGTTTTATAAACAGCTTTGTTCGACGACGTTAAAAGTCGATTGTGTACGAAAACTTGAAGTAGAAATCCCTATACTGCTCTGCAAACTGGAGAAAATATTTCCGCCAGGTTTCTTTAATGTAATGGAGCATTTACCTGTTCATCTTCCATCCGAAGCACTTCTACGAGGTCCTGTGCAATATGGATGGATGTATCCATTTGAGAGGTAATACTGACCATCTATAATATTTATGTTATTCTACATTGAATTGAATTAATTTTCTAATAGGTCTTCATTTGAGAGGTAATTCAGATTTACATAAGAAAATTTGAGTTCAATTAATTTTCTAATAGGTACTCGAATCATCTGAAGAAAAAAGTTAGACAAAAAGCACGAGTTGAAGTTTCGATTTGCAAATCATATCTTGAAGAAGAAGCTTCATTCTTTTTCGCTCATTATTTCAGTGGCCATGGGAATTTATCGTTTGTAAGTGTTCCTTGTAATGATGAAGCCGTTGAACAATATTCCTCTCAAATAATGTTATTTATTTTTAGACAACATGGCAGACCTGCTGGAAAATGTTGTGGTATATGGTTATGATAGAGATTATCATATAACACACACATATGTTGTTCTTAATTGTGCTGAAGTTGCATCATTTGTTAGGTAACAATAAATTCATACTTATTTCAATTATACTTACATGTTACTTATAATGGAACATATTCCATATATGTGCAGTATATATGAATCACAACATCCATATGGCGATCTCAGTAAAGATTTTGCTAAATGGTTTTCGAATTATGTTTATGATCCAAGAAACAGTCTCGTTGATGAAGGATTATAACATCTTGCACTCGGATCAAAAAGAAATGTCAAGACTTATCCAATATTCTTCATTAATGGCTTTTAATTCAACACCCTATATTATGGTGCAGACAAATTAACATATAACAGCGGTGTATTTTTCAAAGGTAGTAATGATCCAGATAAGCATATAAAAGATTTTTATGGCATCTTAACATAGATTTTAGAATTGACATATTATATGCAACCCTTAGAAAAAGTTTTTTTATTCAAATGCAATTGGTTCAGCAATGTTCTTGGTTTTGGAATCAACGTGCACAAAGATTATATGCTTATTGAAATAAAGCATACATCACATTACTATAAGTATGATCCTTTCGTATTAGCAAAGCAAGCATTACAAGTTTATTTTGCTCCATATCCATCCTTAAAAAGAGATAAAGCAGATTGGTCGGCTGTTTTTAAAACCAAGATTTACATTTGATGGAATTAGTATTCCAGACAAAGCAGCGTATCAAGCGGATTTGAGCCAAATGATGAAATAGTAATAACTGATGATATTGATGTAGGGTTGTTGAATGATGAATCGAATGAATTAATGGAAGCCTTTGAGAGCCCAGAAGAAAACGACCTAGAGTATGAGACCGAGTCTGAATCAGAAAATGACGAAAACTGATAATTCTAAATGATGACTATGTTGTGAGCAATGTATCGGTTGTTGTATATTGTGTATTCTGAGTTTCCAATGTTATATGTTAATAATGATGACTATGTTGTGAGCTATTTATCAGTTGTTGTATATTGTATATTCTGAGTTGTCGATGTTATATGTTAATAATGATGACTATGTTGTGAGCTATGTATTGTTCTCCTTCTCCTGGCGTGGGTGCCAGTGGCACAGTGCCAGATGTATGACCAGTGGCAGAGGTTGTTCCTAAGAGCGTGGGGTAAGTATCAAATTTAATGCTTGTTTTAATATTTAAAATTATATTAATTAAATTCCTACATTAAAATTTATACAGGGGTTTTGAAGTTGAGTCTTCGGCTACATCCTACAGGTATACAGGAAGGCCTATATGAGTGGATGTCCAAATGCTGGCCTCATCGGGATGACATCCCAAACCATGTTAAGAAAGCTAAATGGGCCGACATGATGGTAAGTATAAATTTATAATTCATTAGGAAAATAATATAATGTACATGATTCTAATTAATTTCAATATACAGGCCACCGTCCGTGTCGATCCGCAGGATATGGATGTATTTGCAAATAACTAGAACCAGAGGATGTAGAAAAATTATAGGGACACCCTCTCCAAAGCAAAGAACGCGAGAAAGAAACCGTCATGGATGAGCGCCGATGTTTGGGCCGAATTTCTCCAGCTGTGGGAAACCCCTTAAATGGAAGTAAGTTATCTAATTTCATATTGTTATTATAATTTGTTTAAATTTCGTATATTAGTTGCATTAAATTAGTTAAACATGTCTTTAAATTTATAGGAACTATCAGCACGAAACCGTGCAAACAGGAATAAAAATCCTACTTTTCGCCGTGGTGAATCTAAATCCTTTCAGCAACATCGCACAGAGTTGGTAAGTTTAGCAATTGCGTTTATAAACAGATGTAACATTATTTAATCATATTTGTAACATTGTTCATTAACATTGTTCGTTAATCATATTTGTAACATTATTTAATCATATTTGTAATAGCGTAGGAAGTTAAATCATGAGCCTACAATGGCTGAGGTCTTCACAGTGATGCACGCCATCGAGCAGAAAGATGAGGAAGGCAATGTTTCATATACTTGGACAAATGATAAATCTTAATCAATAATGGTAAACCTGCTTAATTTTTTTTATTTCAAACTTCAAAACTTCTAAATTAAATATTTATTGTGGCACTTTTGTTCGTGATCGCAGGAAAGATATGACACAAAGCATGTTCGAGTGGCGCAATCCACTGGCCGTCAGTTGACCTTAGAGGAGTCAAACAGTATATGTGATGCTTTGATTGACCCTCCTTCGCGAAGTAGGCGCTACAGTTTCGAAAATTAGGAGGTAAAATGCTTTATTAACTAATATATAAGCAATATTTAATATTGAGCGTAAATTATAACCCGCTATCAATAATTTACAGGCCATGATGAACCAGTCATCCTATAGGAGATCTCAGTCTGAAGAGGAGATAGCTCAATTGAAACAACAGCTAGCGGAGATTAATGATTGGCGAAAGAGTGGGGCTTTGGCGCAACAGCTAGATGAGCATATTGTGGCATACTTAGCTGAGCATGGGACAATGCCGGGGAAGGATGACGATGATGAGGATGATAAGTATGTATGGATGTGTTTCTAATGGATTTTGATCATTTTGTTTTGTACATATGTGACATGTGTTACATTTATGGATTTGATACTTGTTTGTTGGTTGGGTTGTTTGATGGATTAGTGGATATTTTGTTTGATGTACATGAGTTGGTTGGGATGTTTTGTTTGATGTACTTGTTTGTAGGTATGGTTTTGTAGTTTGATGAGATATTGGCGTTGGTTGATGAAATGGTTGTGTAAATATGATATTTGCGTTATATATTTGATTATGTGTGATATGTATGAGATTATACGATTCTTGAATTGGTAATAGTTGTGAAATTGAGTATATATGTGTTGTAAATGAGGTGGATGGAGATTTGTGTGTTTGGATGGCCTAAGGAAGAGTTTGGTGCAGGAAAATGGTCTCAAGTTAGCGACGGTCGTCTGTTCCCAGGTTAGCAACGGCTAGCGATGGCCTAGTGGTCCCAAATTAGTGACGGCTGGTGTCGGTTTGCGGTAGTCCTTCAACTTCTAGGATGTTGCCTCGTGTCCTGTAACGACTTGGAAATTTTAACGATTTTTATAGCGTAATTAACTAAATTTTCATGAAAATAAACAATTAAATTTTAGCAATAAAAATTTGATATTTGGTATGCATCTATTGAAGCATAGCAAGTGGCAGATTTTCATCGGAAGATATGAAAGCTTGTTTGATTGTGAAATTTCAATTTAAAATTTAAAATCAGTTAAATTTTGATGGAAATAAAATATTTTTGAAATCTGAATATTTTTATTTAAGAAAAATGTAAATCATTTTCTAAATGAGACGTCATAATTCATTTCGCCAAATTTGGACTACTCTAGCCCCGTTTATCTTATTTTCGGTGGTTTAGCAGCATTTTTGGCAGCGAATATCGAGTTTTGATAGGAGGGTCATGTTGCTCATATTTGTGTACCATCTTGTTCGTCTCATCATGATGATCCCCGCAGTATATTCATTTATGTATTTCGGCGTCTGGTGCACGGCGAAATCTGCGAAACGATTAGCCGTATCGGTTCCACATTTGAGTCTTTTGGGTTCCATGTGTCCATTCAGTTATCCATCAGCTGAAAACAAATGGCCACTAGTTATTAATATTCTCTAAATTTAATTGCTGACTTTCAATATTCCCTGGTTTCAATATATATTTGCTGGTTTGTGTTTCTCTGCCTTTCTCTGTGTTCTGCTCTTCTTTATAAAAAAAGGATTAAAGTTTGCATTCGTTTTCTTCCTAAAGCTGCTCGTGCTCCCCTCTCTCCAAAAGTTGCTGATCACCCTTCCAACCCGCACCCTCCACTAGCTCGACCCGGCCTCCTTCATCAAAACCTGATCCGCCTCCTCCTTGCTTCCCATGCCAACCCAACAGCCACCGCCAGAGACTTCCTTCCACCTGACCGTGTCGTACACCCCTCGAACAGCCTCACTTCCATCGAAACTATTGCCACATCGTCCGCTCACAACAGACGGCCTTCCCTCTCCTCCTTGAACCTCAGCCTTCCGCCTCCATGCTCGAACCTGCCACCCAGCAGCTCCGTTTCCCACTCGCTTCCACGCAAACTGCCACCTAACACCCTTGCCGCCTGCCCACTACCTTATCAGCCCTCCGCCATCTTCCTGTCGCCAGCACAACAACCCACGCCAAACACCACCCCTCCTAACCAGACCCGAACAACTCCGACCCAACCTCCTTTCACCGAGCATAGGCTATGTAAACCCTCCATCCCCTCTCCAGTTAGCCCGCGACCACCAAGCACCCTCTTTGACCACCTTTTCCCTCCTGTCATAGCCGAGCAGTCCAACTTGAGCACTCAGCAACCCCTAGTTTTCCATCGCACAACCAGTTTCTCCTCTTCTATTATAAAAAAACAAAGGTATATATATTACATATATATATATATATATATTTGTTTTCATTGAATTCGAGTTCAAGTTTCTAGCTTGTCGCTGTCCAGTTATTTGCCTTGTGCTTGTTGTCCGGGGATCATTGCAACAGCAGTTTTCTTTGTCGCTTATCCGTGTGCGTGTCTGTGTCACCTTCTTCTCCATCATTGTCTTCATAGCCTCGAAGGGTGAGTGATTACTCATGATTAACATTCATATGTTAGTAAATTTATATTCATATGAAATGACGATTGAAATATGTTGTTAAATTTAATTCGTTACTGATTTGATCGTTGAATAAGATATGTTAATATTTAAAATTGTTTACATATGTTAATTGACATATTGACACCAATAACATGTTGTATATATTATATTTAAATTGTTAATTATGGTCATATTCGCCATTGATATGCTATGTCATTTTATGCTATTACTTTATTTGATCACTCTGCAAGTTCCCTGTTAGATAGGAAATCACTATGGGTTGAAATGATACATACCCGAACAATCTTATAGATTAGGGAAAATCGTTATGGGTTGAATTGATAAACCCAAGCGATTTTATTGATTTTGAATTTTGGGACTGCGGGTTGAAATGATATATACCCATAAAATATTAAATTATTGCGGATTGAAATGATAAATATCCGTATCACTTGACCATAGATTAGAAATTTTATACGGACACCGTTAGTCTATTTTTAAATGGTTTCCAAAACTTTGAAAAGAAAAATATATGTGTTTTGATTTTAAAATATAATATAAGGATTTTTATTTTAATATATGTGTAAAATTTAGATTTTTAAAATTATATGTTTGGATATTTTAAATTTATAAGTTAAGTTTTGAAAAATGTAAATTTTAAGATTTTACTTATAATTTTATTATTTTTAAATATATAAAATAAGGTGTAATATAAATATAAATTTAATAACATAAATTTAATAATAAAATTTAATATAATAAAATTTAATTTAATAAAAAATTAATTTAACTAATGTATATAATATGTTTTAAACAATTTATTTGGAATTTATATTAATATTTTGAAAATAGATTTTGTAATAACCTTAATAAATTAAGGTTGGAAAGATAGATAAATAAAATTGATTTGTAATTTAATTTGTTTAAGAATTGTATTTAAATAGGAATTGATTTAAACTTATTGATTTTTGAGATTTTGAAGGATATGAATTTATAACTGAATTTAGATTAAAAGTGATTAAATGAATATTTCAAATTTAAATAAAATTGAAGTTAGAAATTTAATTTGATTTAAATATGTAATTTGTGATTTTATTAAGTGGTTAAGTGAATATTTTCAAATTAAATAAAATTTGAAGTTGAATATTTAATTTTGTGATTTGAGATTTTAATTAAATGTTTATAAAAGTGATTTTATAAAATGACCACGGTATGAAATAAGCATTTGGTTGTTAAAGAGACCGGGATCAGATATTGTCATACTCTCTGCCAATACCGAAAACCACTTTAACAACTGTGCACGTGGTGGAGAATCCAGAACGAAGTAGGATGGTTTGACGAACGTCTGTATGAGGTATGAACGCAGCCCTGACCCCCTCGGGTCAGCTTGATATGACTAAAACAGGAGCCACGTCGGGCCAAGTGAGGTCGCACCTCCGATCGAGCAGGCTTCTTCGGAACCATATCAATTACTTTTGTGATTTGATTTTGGTGTGCACACCTTTGATTATGGGAGTGTGTCTCGAGTTGGGCGGTAGTAGCTACTATGCGTTACCACCAGTCTAGATCCACAAAATGGTAGTATCCTACCCAAGGTATTGCCTCGCGTGCCTTATCCTATGCCTTACCGCGCCTTCTACGAGTTTGTTTGTGTCGTACCTATGGAATGCTCCCTGATAGCCCACTGGTTTGGTGGAGTTTACAGTACCGTATAGACTACGACATTTATATAAATGTGTTAAGAGGATATGGGTAACGCCATAACGCTATTTTAATATTTTACTTTACTGTAGACATTATCTATGCAACGTATTGTATTATGTATGTAGATAGTTCCACGAATTCTTAAAGGATGAGAATCCCAAACATCCTTTAAGTTATATTGCATTTCACTTGGACATTTCACTTGAGTTGATTTACTTGCATAAGAATGTTAATCCCGACTCGAGTGTTTGTGTTTTGCTTTATGCTTGGGTCAGCTTGAGTGTCACAGCATTTGAGACTCACCTTTGGAGCTTGGAGCTTTGCTTGGGGATCTATCTTTATCTATTCAGCTTTTCAGTTTTTACAGTTATTTCCAATTGTTTATGTTCAGACTTGTCATTTGTTTTTGTATTAGAGACTTCTATGTATTTGGGATTTCTATTGTATTTGTTTTGGACTCTGATGTTTCCATAGTAGCTTCATGAACTACTATTTATCTATACCGCTGCTTATTGTTGTATTACTCTATATCTGTGATTCTGTGATTGATTTATTTACTGTATATGCTAAGTTTTGTCAATTATAAATTAACAATCTGCTGTTTTGAGCAATTCAAATCTGACATGTGTGGATTATTATCGATTTGAATGGTTCGAAATAGCGAGTCGTTACATGTCCACTTAGCCGTCACTAACCGTCACTAATATGGCAACGGAACCGTCGCTAAAGCCGTCGCTTTCTGTTTTGTTGATAGGGTAAAAAGAGATGGCTTTTAGCGACAGCTAGCGACGACCGTCGACGCCTTTTAGCTATCGCCAAATGAAGCCGCTCTTGTATTGCTTGCACTCTGTTTAGTTCATCTATTGAACTTTTGATCTCACTAAAGTAAGGCCAGTTGAACATAGACATGTACATATCACATTCCATGTAATTTTCATGCTATGTATCCATAATTAATCAATGTCATTTAATTGCATTGATACATGTGACCATTGATGAGTTTAGTGTTAGCACCAAAATTGGTCACTAACACCCAAATCTAGATGAAAGCACCAATCAACGACCACATATCACAGACAGAATGTATGTAGAGAGTAATAATGTGAAGAACAGTAAAAATTAAAAAGAAAGCAGTAAGAACAGAGAATTTATAGTGGTTCGGCTAACTCCGGCCTACGTCCACTCCAGAAATTTCCATTTTATTGATGTTAGAATCAATTACAGTTACCATCCAGAGTTTCTAAAACAATAATGGTAGAGCAACCTTAGTGTAGAAGAGGAAGGGAGACAAAATGAAGCTTATTTTTTCTGAAGCCCCACATGCTGTATTTATAGGCAAAACCGGAGTTGTTAGACTTCATTAGTAATCCGGGCCCATCAAGCCCATAGCCGAACCAGACTTCACCATTATGGCCGACCCTAAGCAGTTGACATGCAGAACAGAAGTTCCCCTGGCGACGACTCGAAGCAATCCTATCCAAGACTCGGAGTAAACTTGCCTGCGACTCGAAGTAGCGATGCTTCTGACTCGAAGCAAGGCCTCGCCGACCCACATTCCAACTACGCCGACCCACATCCTACGAAGTTGACCCGAAGAAACAACTACCTGGACACGAGGCTGCCGAGCGATGTCCTATGCCGAGCGGCGTCCTATGTCGAGCGACAACCAAGGCCGACCCATGATCTAACTAGGCCGAACCACCTTCCATGATGAACCACCGACACGGCCGGGCCAGCAATGCCGTGCCAGCAATGCCGACCGACCCATGACTTCTAGACCGAACGACCGATGCCGACCGAACCATGCCTCCTCTCCACTCCTCGATCGATCCATGCCTCTAAGGCCGAACCACATCATTAAGGCCGGACGACCCCACCAAGACCGAGCCACATCACCAAGGCCGAACCACAACATTATGCCGATCCATGCACGACCTCTTCTCCCTGGTAGAACCACATACGACCGAGCCACCTCCGAGGCACCTTGGCCAAACGACTCACATTGAACCATCCATGACCGATCATCTATCCATCCAGCTAACTCAAACCCATCGTATTCCAGTCTCGACAAACGAGCAGTCGATTTAGTTAGATCCACCTGTCCACGGCCTTGCCAAAAGGCGGGTCAACATTTGCCCCCCAAAACATACCTTGCTATCGGAAGGTGTGTTTTGAACAGTCTCAAATCCGATACCCGAAGTCCATATGTTATCCATCGTCAAACCTTTCCGATCCTTATCTAAATCTACGACTGATCTGAGTCGATATCCAATTCCTATCCAGTAACCAAATCCTCATCCAATTCCACATCCATCATAAATCAATTAACCGAATCCACGATCTCTCCGGATCATTTTATCCGAGTCCGGGACCTCTCCGGGTCATGTAGTCCAAATTGGGGACCTTTCCGGGTCCAAATCCTAAGTCGGGATCTCACCGGGTCCTAAAATCCATATCCGGGACCTCGTCGGGTCCAAATCCTAAACCAAACCTGAATCTGATAGCCAAGCTCTAATATATCCATATCCAATAACCAATAACCGAATCACATGACCTCTCTAGGTCGATATCCAAATCCGGGACCGCTCCGGGTCCATGCCCAAATCCTTGGCTATTCATAACCAATATCCAAATCTGTAACCTCTCCGGGTTCTTGCCAAGCGTAATCCATACTCGGCGACCTGTAATAACAAGTGATAGACAATTGGGGGCCTAAGTCCTAGGCCGAATACTGGTCTCTTCGGACCCTTGCCGAGCATAGTCCATACTCGACGACCTGAAATAACAAGTGATAGATAATATGGGGCCTAAGTCCTAGGCCGAAACCTGGTCTCTCCGGACCCCTACCGAGCATAGTCCATACTCGACGACCTTTTAGCCAAAAACCAGACAAAAAGTCAACCAGAATCCAATCTGAAATCCAGATTCAAACCAGAATACCAGAAATCCATATCAAAAATCAAATATCCAAACCAAAATCCAAACGAAAAAACCAACAAAACCGAGAGTTCAAACCGAACTCCAAAACCAAAGCAGAAAAAAAAAGCAAGTGTCCAAACCAAAAGGAAAAAACAGATTTCACAAACTGGGGCATCACGGTTCATCATCGTCTCAGAGCATGCCTAGGGGTTTTCTCCGTCCCCGTACATGAGTAAGCGACTTAGTCGTTAGCCGAAAGTTTGTTACTTATTCCAAACCATCACGATCAGTTGATGACCAACCGACCACCATTCCTGGGCCTCGCCTCATCGTCGTTCAAGGTAGGCGGTGGCTGCTCCTGTTCCACCGCCGCATTTTGAGTTTCAACATATTATCGCAACTGACCATTCCTTACATGCTCCTCAATTATATCCTTCAGATGTCGACAACTGTTAATATCATGCCCGTCCAGGTCATGAAAGAGACAGTGCCTTCCTGATGCCCTTTTGCGTTCGTAGGGTTCCCTCCTTGCCGGCCTTCGATAAGGAAGGTGATGCTGAGTATCCAAGAATATATGTTCCAATGTTGCGTTCAATCTTGTGTAATTGGAGAATTTTGGTTCTCCCCAGCGCTTTTTTTTCCTTTATCCTTGTCTTTACCCGAGCTTTCACCGGGCAGTCCTCCATCCTTAACCATGTTTACTTCCTTTGATTTCATATCCAAACACGCATCCGCTTGTCGAAGAAATCTCTCAGCTTCGTGAAAGTATTACCCGAGATCCATTGGTGGGTCCCGTATCAATGATACTTTGAAATCAGAATTATCTCTGACTCCTGATACCGCAGCCATCAGAACCATTGATGGATCCGGCCGATCCACCGAAGCAACTGCTGCATTAAGCCGAGTTAATAAAGTCCTGAGCGATTCATCCGCCCTTTGTTTAACTGGGGTCAGTGTCATCACATTCTTCGACCTTTTTATGTGAGCTCGAAACCGACTTAAGAACTTATCCACCAGTTCTGTCCATGTTCCAATAGATCCATCCTCCAACTGTCTGAACCACACAGCAGCTATATCGGTCAAGTACAAGGGGAAAGATCGGGCCATAATCTCCTCTGATGCCCCCAGCACTTCCAGATGCCTTGTGTACCTCATCAAGTGGTCAGTGGGATCTGTCTTACCGTTGTATACTTCCAGAGTGGGCAGCTTGAAATTGGGTGGATTCCTAGCTACCCTGAAGTTCCGGGTAAACGGACTTTTGTTGACTCCCTCCAAATCCCTGTTTGTCAGACCTCCGCGAATGGTTCGCCTGATGATGTCAGCCAATCTAGTATTACCTACCAAGGGTTGCCCCCTATCCATGTTTCCTAACTGCCCCTCAAGTACTCGGGGGAATTCCGGTACATACTCTTCGTCACGTACTCCTGTATTCCTATTGGCGTCGGACTGCGTAGCGTCATCTGGTATCCCTCCATGGATTGGTCCAACACTACCTGGGGGTGTGCCCCCGAGCCTAGGTCCATCCAGATTGACAGTTGTTCACTGATTGAGGGCTGCCCCCTGCTGAACCGCTCCATATGCTTGCCTGTCAAGTCCTTCTGATGCAACTCCATGGATTTAAGCTCTTGTAGTTCCTACTTGTCCAAATTGTCTGAAAAGTGTCTGCATCATTTTCTCTTGCCTTATCATCAACTACTCCTGCATAGAATCCATCATAATATGCATCTCGTTCCTAGTGATGTAGATTGAGGCTTGATTAGCTCCAGAGGAAGCCTCCTAACTTCCCTCTTGCTGACTCCTTTCCGTCCTCTGTCTCCTGGTTTATTACTTTGCCATAGTCTCTTGAATCCAAGTTCCTAAGCCTTTAAATCCAAACTCCAAGCTTCTGAATCCCTGAGTGCTAGCTTTCTCAGTGAAAGCACCAAAATGTTAGCGCCAAAATTGGTCACTAACACCCAAATTCAGATGAAAAGCACCAATCAACGACCACAGATCACAGACAGAATGTATGTAGAGAGTAATAATTTGAAGAACGGTAAAAATTAAAAAGAAAGCAGTAAGAACAGAGAATTTATAGTGGTTCGGCTAACTCCGGCCTACGTCCACTCCATAAATTTCCTTTTTATTGATGTTAGAATCAATTACAGTTACCATCCAGAGTTTCTAAAACAATAATGGTAGAGCAGCCTTAGTGTAGAAGAGGAAGAGAGACAAAATGAAGCTCCTCTTTTCTGAAGCCCTACATGTTGTATTTATAGGCAAAACCAGAGTTGTTAAACTTCATGAGTAATCCGGGCACATCAAGCCCATAGCCGAACCAGACTTCACCATTATGACCAACCCCAAGCAGTTGACATGCCGAACGGAAGTTCCCCTAGCGATGACTCGAAGCAGTCCTATCCAAGACTAGGAGTAAACTTACCTGCGACTCGAAGTAGCGATGCTTCTGACTCGAAGCAAGGCCTCACCGACCCATATTCCAACTACGTCGAGCCATATCCTACGAAGTTGACCCGAAGCAACAACTACCTGGACACGAGGCTGCCGAGCGATGTCCTATGCTGAGCGATGTCCTATGCCGAGTGGCATCCTATGCCGAGCGACAACCAAGGCCGACCCATGATCTAACTAGGCCGAACCACCTTCCATGATGAGCCACCGACACGGCCGGGCCACCAATGCTAAGCCACCAATGCCGAGCCACCAATGTCGACCGACCCATGACTTCCAGACCGAATGACCGATGCCGACCAAACCATGCCTCCTCTCCACTCCTAGACCGATCCATGCCTCCAAGGCCGAACCACATCATCAAGGCCGGACCACCCCACCAAGACCGAGCCACATTACCAAGGCCGAACCACACCATTATGCCGATCTATGCACGACCTCTTCTCCCTGGCCGAACCACATACGACCGAGCCACCTCCGAGGCACCTTGGCCGAACAACTCACATTGAACCATCCATGACCGATCATCTATCCATCCAGCTAACTCAAATCCATCGTATTCCAGTCTCGACAAACGAGCAGTCGATTTTGTTAGATCCGTATGTCCACGGCTTTGCCAAAAGGCGGGTCAACATTTAGCTACAGCAAAAGGTAATGAAGGCTGATCCTTTGTCAACACAGTTCATGAATGATATTGCTTTAAAAACATCTTATGTTATAAATAGAAAATTTTAGAGTTCATAAGGTTATTCACATTTATAAGGTTATTACACGTGAAATATTTCAACATATGAGCCACACATGTAAATAACATGCGTTGTGCTATTTTGGTTTATAGTCTAATTAAGTGATCAAATTTACACTAAAGGTAAAGCGCTTAAGAATCTAATTATCATTGGATTAACGTGTAGATATCAGGGCATTTTAATTTGTTGAAGGGTCAAATTATAAAACGCCACCATTATAAATAAGGTGTTATGGTCCCCGAATTGCACAGGCCTTATCAAATCTCTAACCCTTATCAATAAAGAGTTAATATTAGATATATGGTCTGTGTCAATTTGGAAGACCAAACTGTTAAATTTTGGTGATACAAAATCACAAATAGAAGGACACAAATTTGCAAGAAGGAAAGTAATCACGTTTGTTCATTATGGAAATGAATAAATTATTGGATCGCATTTGCATGAGATGGCAAGAAAATAAATGCATGCGCAAGTTATGGAATAAAATATATGCAAAAGAAAATGTATATTATTTGTTTCTCAGTAATTGCATTGCTTTGGGATTATTTTCTTCCATCTTTGCTAATTAAAGGAATAAGTGAATTACTTGCTATGTTTGCATCATTTGTTACCATTGTAATTTGCCTTCATTATCTTCTTACCATATCTTGGTACTTTGATTGATGACTCACATGAATTTATATTGGTTATATATTTAGGGTAGACTTAATTGTAAACTCATCCTGGCATTCAGCCAGCAATCTCCAAATAGAGTGTCTCTTCTTGTTATCCCTAATTTAGGGCTTTGGTATGTAAACTCTTATCTTGTAATCTCTTGTAACTCTCTCATTTGTAATAAAATCTCTCTACTTTGGACTGGACGTACACTACCTTGATGATAGTGGAACCAGTATAAATATTGTGCGTTTCTTTCTTCTTTATAGTTATTTACTATTTATTTGGAGTAATAGAATAATTGCTGCTAGATTAAGTGATGTTCAAATTGGCAAATCTAGATCATGTTTATTGTTTTCCGCATTTGTGTAATTTTTGCACAACAGATTGGTATCGGAGCAAGGGGATTTATTTAAATTTGTGCGTCAATGGCTTCTAGAAAGAACGATCCGGTGGTAATTATGCTATTACTCATTTAGACGAAAAAAGAGATTTTTTGCAATATTGAAGATAAAGGCGAAGGAGATTATGTTGAGAGAGAAGAGCGTTCTGGTCTTGGAACTTTGATGATAAGGAGTTTAGTGTGTTGAAGGGACATCTAGATTTAGGAACCTATATCTACTTCATGGCTCAACGCTGTTGTAAGAGTCTTATGTTGATTTTCATGGAAAATTTGTTATTTGGCAGATAAGATATGTGGAAGGAGAGAGATTTGATTGGTGATTGAGAGGATTTTTTGGCCTTAGTGGGTTTGAGATTATTTTGGTATCTACATTCTTTTGATTTTGGATATTTGCAACATTTTGTTGGCGGGCGGAGACATGGTCCGAGCTCGTTAGCAAGGTGTGATAGGGGCTGGCCTTGCCGGAACCCATTGGGTAAGTATTCATTTTTGGTATCTATCTCGTTAAGAGATTTTGGTTGAAGGTGGAGTTCATTTTTAAGAGTTTTATATTGAGAAGAGAACTTGAGTAGGTGAGGCATTGGAGATATATGATTTTGAATCAAGGTGGAGTGTTAAATTTTGGTGATACACAATCACAAACAGAAGGAAACAAATTTGCAAGAAGGAAAGTAATCACGTTTGTTCATTATGGAAATGAATAAATTATTGGATCGCATTTTCATGAGATGGCAAGAAAATAAATGCATGCACAAGTTATGAAATAAAAAATATGCATAAAGATATGCATATTATTTGTTTCTCAGTAATTGCATTGCGTTTGGATTATTTTCTTCCATCTTTGCTAATTAAAGGAATAAGTGAATTACTTGCTATGTTTGCATCATTTGTTACCATTGTAATTTGCCTCCGTTATCTTCTTACCATATCTTGGTAATTTGATTGATGACTCACATGAATTTACATTGGTTATACATTGAGGGTAGACTTAATTGTAAATCCATCTTGACATTCAGCCAGCGATCTCCAAATAGAGTGTCTCTTCTTGTTATCCATAATTTAGGGCTTTGGTATGTAAACTCTTATCTTGTAATCTCTTGTAACTCTCTCATTTGTAATAAAATCTCTTTTCTTTGGACTGGACGTACACTACCATGATGATAGTGGAACCAGTATAAATATTGTGCGTCTCTTTCTTCTTTATAGTTATTTACTATTTATTTGGAGTAATAGAATAATTGCTGCTAGATTAAGTGATGTTTAAATTGGCAAATCTAGATCTTGTTTATTGTTTTTCCGTATTTGTGCAATTTTTGCACAACACAAAAAAATTTCTTTTTCTCCTCGTTAACAACCTATGGATTCAGGTACGTTTTCGCTAATTTATTTATCTTTCCTATAGTTTTTTCTTAATTAAATCAATAAGGGTTATATATTTGAATTTAAGGTTTCATAATTGATTGTTGCTAAAATATATTGAAATCCTAACATGTTGGATACTGATGGAAGGGTTACATTTGAGGAATGCCTTTATTCCGTCCAAGCTTGACCTAGCCACCGTCTACCTTCAGTTACTGCTTGCCCTATCCGCCGTCGTCCAAGCAATCATCGTCTGAAGTCGTCATCGTCCAAGCCGTCGCCGTCCAAGCCTCTCTGTTGTCGATGTTCGAATCGAATTGGATCTTTCACTGTCCACGTCGATTTCTCCAAAATTGACAAAACTTAACTTTACGCCTCAATCCAAGCCTACATCAGAAATTACTCGACCTTTGAACTCAAGAGGTGCAAATTCAAGATCTAAAAAACGAATGGAAAAGCGGAATCTAGAAGAAGTCGAAAAAAATCCAAAAAATATCATGAATTACTAGTCGAATGATATTTAGATATAGCATTTCTATATTTGAAACACATCAAATTGTGTTTAATATGCTAAATGATAGATTAATATAGCATTTGTACTTTTAAATATAGTACCATTATCAGACTATGCAAAATGATAGATGGATATAGCATAGCATATTTCAATTGAACAAGGATGGAAAAATATGCAAAATGATACATGAATTTAGCATAAGTATATTTAAATTGAACTGGCATGAATAGAATATACAAAATGAAATAAGTATTCCTAAAAAGAACTACCATGAATAAAACATGAAAAATGATAACTACATATAGCATCTGTATTTTTTAATGTAACATTTCAATCACAAAATTCACTACCATGTTTATGGTATGCAAAAATGATGGTTTAATTTAGAATTTGAGTTAAGTAGTCACTATCATGTTTAAAATAGCCAGAATGATAGTTTAATGTAGCATTTTAATTACGAAGTCCAATATTAGGATTACAACATGCAAAATGGGATTTAATGTAATATTTTATTCACAAAGTCCACTATGATGTTTATGATATGCAAAATTATAGTTTAATGTAGCATTTGAGTTATGAAGTCCACCGTCACGTCTAAAATATGGAAAATTATAGTTTGATATAGCATTTTAGTTATGAAGTCCATATCAAAGTTACAATATACAAAATGATAGTTTGATGTAGCATTTTAATTATGAAGTCCACTAGCATATTTAAGGTATACAAAATGATAGTCTAACATAGCATTTGAGTTATGAAGTCCAATATAATGTTTACAATATGCAAATGATAGTTTAGTGTAGCATTATAGTTATGAAGTCCAATATCATGATTACAATATGTAAAATAAGATTTAAGCTATCATTTTAATTACAAAATCCACTAGTAAATATAAGGTATGAAAAATGATAGTTTAACACAGTATTAGACTTATGAAGTCCACTATCATGTTTACAATATGCAAAATAATATTTTAATGTAGCATTTCAATTACAAAGTCCACTAGCATGTTTAATGATATGCAAAATGATAGTTTAATATAGCATTATAGTTATGAAGTTCGCTGTCTTGTGTAAAATATTCAAAATGATAATTTAATGTAGCATTTTAATGTAGTAAAAGCTAACCGGATATAATGTTCAATCATGCTATTACAAATGCATAAACTATAACAACAATACAAAATATAGCGTTCAATTATGCATTACACGTATAAAATTATAATGATAAGTTCATATGGCATTTTTTTTCTTAGTTCATTTCAACACACTTAATCTTCATCGTTACCTTCGGCACCACCAGCAATCTTAACCTCCACTCCACCGTCGCTCATCTGAACTCAGTTGGCGAAGTCATCGCCCAAGTCACCGAAGACCTTCAAAGTAGTCGCCACCACCTACAGACCATCACCTTGGTCTGACAAACGAGCTCCGCTTTCGCCTGAACGAGCTCCGCCTTCGACTGCGGTTGCGTCGCCTTCGCTTGCAGTTGCGCCGCCGTCGCCTGTTCAGCGTCGCCTATCATTGTGATGTCGTCGCCCATACTAGTGATTTGATAACGAGATTTGAGAACGGTCTAATTTTTCTGTGAAGAATTTTCTTCAGGCGAAAGAATAAAACTTGCGTCCTTAAAACGTAAAAATAATTGCCGCGTCCTTTATTTCAAAACGAATGCTAAGTTTTTCCTTCAGCCGATTTTCCTGTAAAAAAAATACCATATGAACATGACCAAACTTTTCTTGATTTCATAGTGAAAACTTTTGAACAATTTTGATCAATTTGGAGCTCACTATGTTATAATTGAAACGAGGAGAAAAAAGCTAATTTAAGAACTAAAAAAGAACGATAATTGATGTTGGAACCTTTGTAAAACATGCAGTTTCAATATGCCCAATCCTCCTGTAACAACCCTGTATTTTGTGATTATTTTAATTGTATATTTTAATTACTTTAATTTAATTTCCTAATTTAAAAACTTTTTTATTTATTAAATGGATAAAATTTGTTATTTTAAATATAAATTTTGATTTTGATGTGAATTAGAATTCCAAACATGAATAAATAGAATTCCAAACATGAATAAATAGAATATTTTCCAGAAATGTGAATTTGGTCAATTTGGTCAAACTTTGACTTTTAAATTTAAAATTTAAAAGTTTGAAATTTTGAATTTTATCTTTTATTATGATAGTAAATAAAATTTTAAGAATACTGCTTTTCGTTTCGTTGAAATCTGATTTATAATGTGAAAGTTATGCCCTTTTGAATATTGTGTGTAATTTGTTGTAGTTAACAAAATTGTTTATTTTTAAATTATATAAATAATATTTTATTTGGTCATGTATTGTTCTAATTTATATTTATATGGGTAAAATAACATGTTACGTATATATTTTGGTTTTAAAACATTTTTAAAAGAACTACTGGAATTTTCTAAGCCAGTTGCAATTTATTTACAAATTTTAATTTCTAGTTTCAATTAATTAAAGTAATTCTTTATTTATTCCTCTATTTCCTTAAGACCTTATTTTATTTAATCTCCACTTTATTTTGTTCATCATTTATTTTACTTATTTGACTTTTTATTTGTTTTAAAGCGAAATAGAAATTTTATAAAGCAAGTAATGTTTTATTTGTAATTTTAAGCCTTGTTTTAAATTAAATAAACTATTTCTTTATTCTTTTTCTATTTTCTCTAAATTTAATTATTTATTTCACTTTAAAAATGATAAATGAATTATTTATTTCAAAGTTTTGCTTTAGAATATTTTTAAAATGAAGTAGATATTTTTTCAAAGTCAACGGTGGTTTATTTGTAATTTCTGGACACTATTTTCAATGTTTAAGCAATTTCTTTAATTCTTTTTCCATTTTCTTTAAAATTTATTATTTATTTTTATTTTATATTACTTTGTTTTGGTTTTTCAAGTCAAATTACTTATTTTATTTTTGTTTTATTAGTATTAAAGAAAAAGAAATATGAAGAGTTTAAAGAGTTTTAACCTAAGTCCTTTCATTTCCAAAGACTTTTCATTTTTCCGCCTTTTCCTTTTCTCTTTTTGGCCGTACATCCTAAGTGTTTTAGCCATGTATTCATTTTTTGTTTCACGTGAATACTTTAGTTCCTCATTTCATTTCATGGCTAAGAAGTTTTGGGTAATGGCCTCCTCTTTCCTTCTACTTTTCTTCCTTTTCTTATTGTTTTTTTCCAATGTTTTGCCTTGGATTCTCTTGCTCTGCTCGGCCTAACACCTCCACCATCTCCTCCACCGACCTTCACCACTTCTTCCCCACCTAATCCATGGCCACACCAGCCCCCTCCTCTGACCTTAAGGTGCCATGGCTTTCCCGTGATCAAAACTTCACAAAAATATTGAAAAAAACACCTTTAAACCTTGTCTAGTCAACCTTATGATCACCTCCCCTTCATTGTTTGCCACGGCCACCTCCTTAGACTCCACCACCACCACTTGCACACCACCTGAACATCCCCCTCTCCTCTGACCAGACCTGTAGCAAGTCATGGCCGAGCCTAGGACCTTGTAGACCGAGCCAAAGAGGAACCAAAACTCCACCATATTGCATAAAACTCTTCACATGCCTATGTTGTAACTTCCCCATCATCTCTAGCTTGTAGCCGTGCATCCCTTAGTCCAAACCAGACCCAAACCATGATCAAACCTGAGCCAAAGCATGTCCAAACCTGAACCAAAACATCCCCTAGGCCATGCAAGCATATGTAGAAAACAAGGCAAAAGTTTGTGTGTTCGATTTGCTTTTCATTTCAAAGTTATTCAAATTCAATGTTGTATTGAATTTTGATTTATCTTGGTTTTGTTTTAGGTTGTAACACATGTTCCTTAGCTTGTTTCTCTTCCACTTGAATCCATCGTTGTGTCATTGTGCTTTCTGGTATCCGTTTGTATCATTTGAATTGATAACTCCAGCACAAAAGGTGAGTAAATCTCACCTGACATTTATACTTATGCAAATGTGAATTGACAACAATTGAATGTGTAGAATATTATGTTATGTTATACCTGCTTATGTTATATATTATATGATGTTAAACCTGTTTATTTATCTATCATATCATCTGTTACTGATATATGTTGTTAACTGTTCATTTGTATCTGTTTATCACACTACAAGTTCCCTGTTAGTTTAGAAATCACTATGGGTTGAAATGATACATACCCGAACGGACTTTAGAATAGGGAAAAATCGTTATGGGCTGAAATGATAGGCCCGAACGGTTTTTGTTTATTTATTTTACTTGGCATTACGGGTTTGAAATGATAGAACCCAGATTTTCTTTGTAAACTGCAGATTGAAATGATACATATCTGTATCACTTGACCTAGGTTAGAAAACTATATACAGGCCCATGGTTATTTTATAAAGTGTTTTGAATATTTTAAGTATTTTTAAATGTAAACTTATGATTATTTGATTTAAATAGAATTTAAAAATGTTTAAACAAAGGACTTATGATTTTCTATAAGTTAAAAGTGTTGAATAAATTAATGGTTAAAATTGAATTTTTGAAATATAACTTAAGTTTGGAAATTTGGATTTTTGTTTAAAAATGAATTTAAGTTATATAAATAAAATGGAAATTTAATTTTATTTGGAAAATGGTAAATATGATAATTTGATTTGAATTTGAATTTAAATGATTTAATAAAGTGTTATTGAGTTTTCTATGTATTAAAATGGTTAAATAAATGAATGCTTAAAAGTGTAATTTTAAAATATAACTTAACTTGGAAATGTGAATTTGGTTTTTATTAAAGGTTTAAGTTAATTAAATAAAATTGAAAATTTAGTTTAATTTGTGAAATGGAAATAAAATATAAGTGCTAAGTTTATTTGTTAAAATGTGAAGAAAAGAAAATTTTACATTTGGATTTGTTAAGTAAAATTATTGGAAATTTGGATTTTTCTGTAAATGTTTCTTTAAAAATCATAAATTAAAAGAGTAATTTTAATGAACATTTTTGAATGTCAAATTATGATTTTTATAATGTTTAAAGGGTTTAATATTGAAGGTAATTATTTGCTGAAAATACACTAAAATATGGAAATTACTTTTAATAGCATTCAGAAATGCTATGGTTTCTGTAAATAAACTAAAAGCTTTATAAAGAGGCTATTACAGCAGTTCTGAAATGCTGTAGTAAATTAAAAGGCTAAAAACTTAATAAAGGCCTATTACAGCAGTTCTGTAAATGCTGTAGTGGTCTGCTGTCTTTGCTGAATTAAATGAAACCCTTTAATTTGAAACCTGAGCTATTACAGCATTTCTGGAAATGCTGTCTTTGCTGTTTTAAACTAAATTTCAACTAACCTGAGATTTAATAGCAGTTTTAAAATGCTGTCTTTGCTGAATAAAAATGTTTTCAAGAATAACTTATAACAGCTTTTTCTGAATGCTGTGAAAGGCTGGAAATTTCAATGATTATGGTTTTTAACTTAGTAAATGAACTCAGAATAGTTTAAAACTTTGGAAATTGAATACTTGATTTGAAAGTATAATAATTACACTTTTAAATGGTTTAGATGAATTATTTTGATTGATATATAAACTATTTAAAAGGTGACTTGAAATGATAATAAATGAATGATATCTTTAAATTTAAAAAGTTATTAAAGTTGAATATTTAGATTTGAACTCAAATGATACTTTGATATATTAAAATGATTTGAAATGAAGTTTTGGAAAGATATGATATTTTGATATATTAAAATGATTTGAAATGAAGTTTTGGAAAGATATGATATTTTGATATATTGAAATGATTTGAAATGAAGTTTTGAAATGATATGATATTTTAAATATATTGAAATGGTTTGGAATTGATTTAATCTTTATTTTGATAAAGATTTGGATTTGAAATGATATTCTATTTTGAAGTATAAAATATTGTTTTAAAATTATAACCACGGGTTATAATAACGATTGGTTGTTAAAGAGACTGGGATCAGATATGGACATACTCTCTGTCGATACCGAAAACCACTTTATCAACTGTGTATGCGGTGGAGTTTCCAGAATGAAGTAGGATGGTGGCGACGATCCTAAGGTATATACGTGGACCCAACTCCTGTGAGTTGGCATAAGGTGGCTAAAACAGGAGCGATTGACGGACCAATGAGGTAGCACCTCTGATCGGACACACTTCTTCGATACCATTCTATTACTTGTGATTGATTTGGTGCGCACCCTTGATTTAGGAGTGTTGTTCGAGGTGGGCGGTAGTGGCTGCTATGCGTCACCACTAGTCCGGATGCGTAATTGGTATATCTACCCTGGCATTGCCTAGTTGTGCCGTGTCACCTACCATATATAGCTTTACTACGAGTTTCTATTTGTGTCGTACCTATGGAGTATCTTCTCGTAGCCTCTCGGGGTATGCAGGTACTGTATAGACTATTGGCACTATTATGTGTTAAGGGCTATATGGGTAACCCCTTAACGCTATTTAAAGGTATGTTTATTTTATGATTAGACATTATTATAATAGCGAATATTACTACATAGTAGATAGTTTAACGGATCCTTAAAGAATGGGCGATCCCAAGCATTCTTTAAGTTACTTGTACCTTTTATTACAGTTCACTTGAGTTGGTTTACATTGTATAAGTATGTATGTCCTGACTCGAGTGTTTTGTGTTTTGCTTTACGCTCGGGTCAGACTGAGTGATACAACATTAGAGATTCACCTTTGGAGCTGGAGTTTTGCTTTGAAGATCCATATATCTATTCATTTTGTTATCCAGTTGTATTCTGAGTTATACCTGATTTTCATACTGTTACTCCTATTGTATCTTTGTATTCTTATTGTATCTTACTTAACTCTGATGTATTTATATAGTAGCTTCATGAACTACTATTTCTTTGTTTTCGCTGCATTATATTACTCTGTGTCTGTGATCTATGATTATTTATTTACTGTATATGATGAGTTTGCCAATTTTTTATTTACAACGCGGTATTTTGAGCAATTCAAGTCTGACATGTGCGGATGCAAATGGTTGAAAATATCGGGTCATTACACGTCCCTTCTCAAACAGCTTTTTCAAAAAATATCATAAGTTTTAATTTCAGTCAGGCTGTAAATATTTGTAGTATAAACGGATATTATTTGGAGTATAAATGGATATTATTTGGGGCGAAAACTGCAAATATGGACAGTTTATACTGCAAATATAAATCAAAAAAATAAAATAAAATAGTTTTGATTAAGTAGAAAAACCTACGATTATGTTCAGGTTTGATTTTTATTAAACAACAAAGAAAATATTGTTGAAAATAATTTTAGGATATAATTTAAAACATGTTTTTAAAAATGGTTTTTCATGTACTAAGTTTGAAAATAAAGAAATGATCATTGTTTTTGTTTTTTTATAAAACATAATATTTACAAACTTATAACCAAGTAGTCAACTGATTATTTATCACATGCAAAATTCTTTTTTCTTAATTTTAATCTGTGCAGTTAAAGCGCTTGGTAGATTCAATGCGGTGGAGATGCAAAAAGTTATAGCGGGGATACAACGAGGATATAGCGGGATATAATAGATGGCTCTAAAATAGCATATAAAACTCGTACTCAATGTTTTTACAAATATATAAATGGTAATTAAATGAAAAATTAACATTCAATTGAATTTTAATTAATACATAAATAATTTTAAATAAAAACATGTGCCAATATATTGTAAATAAACGTAAAACTGCTATGTAACATAATTGAATTTAATAGAATATTAGAATATTTTTATTTCTGAAAATATATTAAAAAATTCAATTAAATAAATTAATTTCATAATTTTTATAATATATAAATGTTATTTTTCAATTCATTTCTTTTAAAAAAGATATAGCGGAATATAGCGGAAATAACGGGATATAGCGGAAATAGCGGAGCATAAAGTGGATACGCTATATTTGAGGCTATATGTAAAAATCGTAGTGGTAGAAATCCGCTATGAGATACAGCAGGGTTATAGCGGGGTAATAGCGGGGCATTAACTACACAAATTTTAATACATTGGCATCGATTCTTTTAGCAAAGCTAACTGTTTTTTATGGTGACTCGTCCTTTTTTATTACTTTAAGTACATAAGTAGAGTAGAGCTAAATTGCTCTAACGGTTAACAAATACAAAGATAATGTTCCTATGCGGAGGATGTATCACTACTCTCATCACTCGGTTCTGATCCAATGACATCTATATACCTAAAAGACTGCCTCGCAAGGTCTAGTTCGTAGTCAACAGAGCTGCTAGCTAGAATATATAAAACTAATATCCCAAGTGACATCATCTAAAATCTTCTACTTTAAGGCCCCTTTTTTCACTATCATTTACATAAAAGAGCATCGTCGGAAACGTGGTAGCATGAAGATTTGTTCTCACTTTCCTTTTCCATTACAAATTTACAGTAAATTCCATAGGAGGGAATGAAACGCATCTCAAAGAGAGTGTGCACTTAGGCATGCTCGTTAGAGTACCATATAATTGAACTACAATGAGGATCAGGGGAGTGGGCTAGGGTTCACAATAGGTGGAGTAGATTTAAGCAAAGTCTCGAGAAGAGTGGGCTCAGGGTTTAGAAAAGAGGTGATAATTCTAGCAAAGGCTTATGAGGACTATAGAGATTCTAGAAAGACGTGGTAGAGCAAATGTTGACGATGCTAGGTTTGTCAGAGGCAAGAGGGGGATTGGAAAATTTGGGGAACCACTATCTAACTAGATAACAAGGCAATGGTATTTTGGGAGGAATAAACGATTGCGTTTGAGCATTAGGAGTTGTGCCGACTAATGTCCATGTTTGCAAGTGGAGTCAGCATGCCTAAGGAATGACAAGATATGCAAATGTTTGCTTTCCAACTTTAGCTCACATCAGCAATCATCATTTGGCTTTCATAAGTTCTAATCCTTAGTTTGGTAGTGTAATACTCCTAAGTTTAAATAACAATATTCAGGAGATTTAATTAGATAAATTAAATAGAATAGTATAGAGACTAGAGTGATAAGGGGATTGAGATTTGAAAACTACGTAGAGGCCATGCCTTAACTAAATGAAATCATAAGAATGGGTATATAAAATGGTTTTATAAGTTAAATATCAAAGAGGGTAAGGCAAGGGTAATATGGGAAAGTCGTATACCACAACCTCATAACCCTTAAACCGTCACCTCATTTTTCACTCATACGTTCATAAAACAAAAACAAAAATTTAGGGAGATCAAGGCCGGCTATAACCCTACGAGAAAAGGAGTTCAAAATCAAGTAGAAGCTAAGATTCAAGCTAGGAAGATTAAAGCAAAAGAAAATCTCAAGTTCCTTATCCAAACAAGGTGAATAATAATCTATACCATCTCATGTATGATTTATTGAACAGATTTTAATTTCAGGTTTAAGATTTAAAACCGTTTGGATGGATTGAATGAGGATATGCTTTGATTATATGTCATGTTTGCTTTAAACAAGTATTTTGTGTAAAGGTTTAATTCGATTTTAAGGTTAAAATCGTGTAAATGGGTTTCGAATGCCATGGGGATTGAATTTGTTATGTAAAACATTATTTTGGTGATGATTTTAAATTTTCATAATATTTCAAGTTATGGATAATTTATTATGAATTTTCGAATGGAAGAAATGGACAATTTTGGGTTTAAAGTATTTATGGCAATTATATATTGATTTTGGGTCAAAAATTTCAGTATGTTAGAAAACATATTAAAACTGAATTATTTTGATTTTCGGGGATTTTTCCTAAGTGATTTACTATGGAAATTAAATTAGTTAAGTTTGGGGACTTAAATGTTTTAATTGTTTTATTAAGGAGAATGACTTCTTTGCTAAAATATTTTCAATTATTAATTGATTAAGTCTGCATCCTTTTTAGAAAATGATTTTAATAAAGAATTTGGCACCCAATCATATTTTGAAAAAAAAAGGCAAGTTAGATGAAAAGAAGTTTCTTTGTAAGGCATAAAATCAGTATTGATATAATTTACCACTTCGCCACTTCCACTTGCTCACTTCCAAAACCATGCCCAGTAGGCCTTTCGAACCCATTCAAAACCAGTATACAGGGTATCAAGTAATTGGTACGTAGTGTATTAGAGAAAGGCAGAAAGGATGGTATCGAAGGCTTGCTTTCGAAGGGGTTGAAATAATTCTTATGAGCTGTCGAAGGGGTTGAAGTTATTCTTATAAGCTTTTGAAGGGGTAGAAGCTATTCTTATTAACTTTGAATTACTTTTGTTTATAAATGATGCTTTCGAAAAGGGTTGCCGCTTTTCTATTTTTAGAATAGCTTTCGAATGAGTTGCCTCTTATTTATGTTTTGAAAAGGAGCTTTCGAAATGGTAGCTGTTTTTGAACCTAGTCGAAACCTAGATGCCGTCTTCGTATCTTTCGAATTAGTTAAAGGCCGCTTTTCTTTATAGCCTTATAATAATGAGTTCAAAAGGGAAACTTTTGTTTTATTAATATTGAAGCCACCTCCCAATGCTTTCAAAAGGGGTTCTGGTAGCCGTTTTATCGATGTTTTAGAAAGGGTTGCTTCGAAGCAATTTGTTCCCTAAATTCTTTTGCTTGGAGATTAATGTTTTCAGAAGGGTAACTATTGCATATGTTCACTTTGACCCAGAAGTTATATTTAAGGTTAAATCTAATGATTTTGAATGAGGTACTTTCAAATGGTTTCCAAGCCATGCTTCTACAAATTCTACTTGAACTAAGTGGTTTTGAAAGATAGGCTTTAATATTTTTGAAGGGTATGCTTTAATGGTTTCAAAAGGAAGATTTCAATGCTTTCAAAACGAATGGTTTGAGTGTTTTGAAAGAAAAGTTTCAATGCGTTCGAAAGAAATGGTTTTAGTGTTTCAGAAGGTATATCTTTAGGTGTTTTGAAAAGAAGGTTTGAATACTTTCGAAAGGTATATTTTAATGGTTTCTAAAGAGATGGTCTAAGGTTTTGAAAGCCTTAGTTTTCAAAACAAGGACCCCAATCTCAGTTTTAAAAGTAATCCATGGAAATATGAAAGAGTTTTGAAATGGTATTTAACTTTGGTGTTTTTGAAGAAGCTTTCTTTGTCAAAGATAATAGGTTAAAGATATTAACCATATTTCATCTGGAAAATGATTACAATGAAATTAAACCATAAATGTTTATATTACTGTGTTATAATCAGTTATCATGTATGCTTCTTCTGTAAACATATTCACTTTGAAATTAACCCATAACTACATTTTTGGGGTGTTAAGCGCAGAATGATCAACTAGGTTGACCCAGTAGTGAATATATATTATGTTACTCTTGAGTGAGTAGAATGGCATCTAGGTGGTCAGGTAGACCAAAATATAGGATGCCTAAAGATTGATCAAAGAATTATTGGTTTAGATAGATTTATAGTAAACCCATGAAAACTATGTATGGAAAAAGTTACTGGCAGAGGCCAATAGGTTCTTAGTTATCCCATGAAAATGATGTATGGACAAGTTATTGAAGGAGGTCAATCGGTCATAGTGATCCCCTGAAAACTATGATATGAGAGAAGTTATTGGAGAATCCAATAGGTTCATAGTAAGCCCATTTAAACTATGATTGGAGAAAGTTATTGGTAGCTACCAATAGGTTCATAGAGATCCCACGAAAACTATGATTGGATGATGGTATTGGTAAGAACCAGTAGGTTAATAGTGACCCCATAAATACTATAAAAGTGGATAGTAATTTCATAAAGAATTAACATGTTATTAGTCAGCCCATGAAAACTAATAGGTTAATAGTGATACTAGAAACTATAACTTGAGACAAATAGTCAAATGAATGGGGATGGGAAATCCAGAATATATTGCATGTTTGCATATCATCATGATACATTTTATTATGTTATGCTTTAACCATTGGATGCAAGTGCACAGTATATGGTTATTATAAATTGAGTTAAGATACTAGTGAGGAAAAAACACATTCCACTAAGCAGCGTGGTCTCACTAGAGATCTATATGGTTCGAGATGGTAGGCTATTATTCATACCAGACTTTTTGTCTGATTGGAATATTATGTTTCCCCTTAAACTCTCGGGTGCTCAGTTAATTTTGAGTAGTTTGAGAATTCGGGTTTTTAGGTTCTCCTTTAGTTGAATAAGCCGGAGACGTGCATGAGGCAAGCTAGCCATTAAGAGTTCTTTCTTTTTTATTCCGCTGTGTTTTAGATGGAATGGCAAAGTTGTTTAATCGCCTATATTTAGACTCCAATCAACCAAGGGGGCATCTTCATATGTCGCTCTTGGCGTATTTTGTAATAATTATATTTCTCTGAACGTGGTTCACGATATGGTATTGATTCTGATATGCAATTGGAAATGGAATGAGAAATTTGTTTTAAAATTTGAGTTTAAAATTTTGCATATTCATGTGTTTCTGATATATCAATGTATCTAACATTACCGCATTTGGTCACCGAGAATTAATCACTATAGATGACTGCAGCATCTGTAGTGGTTAGTTTTTGGCCTCCAAATAGGGGATGTTACAAGTAGGGAGCGAACGATCCGGTTTGATTTCAGTTAATACTTAGCATGGACAAATCTTCTTCTTGTTGCCATCTTAATTTCAAAACATTTTAAATTTCCAACAACTAGAGAACCGAAAGAGTATTAGAGATATGAGCCTAAACAGGGATAGAAAGAACTTGTTCCTTGACTATATCAACTGAAGGACTCCAATGAGTGATAATGAAAGACTTCCCTTAAATAAAAATTAGGTCAGATTCAAGAATGTGCAAACGTTTTTCTGAATTGGAGTATATAAAAAAGAACATAATGTTGTCAAAGTGAACTTTAAGACCTCCTTTGATTCTCTAAATCTTTCTACATCTATCTTGCACAACATCGTAAGGGGGTTTGTGTTAAGAAAGAAACCCACTAGATGGTCCTTCCAAAATTCCTTCCCCGCGTCAACGAAATCTTACAAAGGGAATGTTACTCCATCCTCTTTAACTATCTCAAATTTTCTTAGAGAGAAAGCTTCGACATTATGGCCACAGTTTTGTGAATAAAGGTAACCACTTAAGTGGGGCTATGGCCTATAGGCACGGGAACAGAGTAACCAATGGCCTTATTAACAAAAGCATTTGCACAAACAAGTAGTGTGCATTCCTCAGAATCAATCAACATGAACTGCCTTGCATCAACAAAACTTTCAGGCAACATCACTCTAGATCTAGTTTAACTTGGTAGGTTTTATTCTTTTTATGATGAGGCATTGGTAGGTACGCAGGAGGAAGATGAATAAAATGATAGGGGAAGTTGCAGTACGAACAAGAAAGGAGAACAAAGGGAGATGAGGTGGAAAGCCGACAATTTTTTTTGAAAAGGTAGAGCGACCATTGTTTCATTTAATTAATTTTATTGGAATCAAATTCATTTAAATTGAATGAAATATAAGATAAACATAGAAGTAATGAGAATGTTAAATGTGATTATTGAAAATACTAGAAAATACATAATTTTTTATTATTTGAAGACCTAAACAACCAAGTTTTGCTTGTAAATTTTTAAGAAATATCCGTCGAAACCACTTCTATATGAGTAAGGGAGAGAAATTAATGTGTCACATGTATATGAGAAAATTGAGCATGGTAGACTTGAAGTGTATATAAACTTACCAAGAAGACATAACAATGTGTTGGTTGAAAGAAAAAATAATAATACTTAGAGAGAAAGAATGAGACAAAATTATAGGCCCAATCAGTGAATGAAAAAAAATACTAAAAGGATCAAAAATGGTGTGTATACTAAAAACATAATTGAAGATAGAATCTTGCAAGAAAAAATAACTTATGTAGACGACCCCAATAATTTAGGAAAAGGAAAAAACGAAGATTATGATAATGGATCCTCTAAAATAGTTGGTGATAGCCTAGGGCCTACCATCGAACCTGGGTAAAGCATAAGTTTGCTTTTTATCATTTGTTATAAACATAATTTTTTAGTCAAAACTATTCTATAACAGGTAAAACTAATAATTAGTACTAAAATTAATTTGCAAGAGTGACTTTTAAGGGAAAAAACTCATGTTTACATACCATTAAAAAAATTCAACGTAAAAAAATTAAATGTTCATATAAATTTTTGTTAGATTTCAGTGATAAAATATTTTCATATTAAGAAGATTTGTAAAATATTGTTAATTTTGGTGAAACAATATTTTCAATTACATAAGATTTGGAAGATATTTGAGATAATAACTTAAATATATTGCTTCGTTTATCTATATATAATAGGAATACCCCATTCTGAAGCTTTTGAAAAGTCCATATCATCCCTTAAAATTAATCTGCTTGAGAAGGATATTTTTCTCATTATAATTTCTCGTGTTTTTTTTGCTCCAAATGTAATGGAAACGTTCATATCCAAATAGTACCGTTTTTTTTCCAATAAAAAAATAATCCTCTTTCTTCAAAATAACATAGGATGCGACGTATCCCACTCATATATCGCCACCTTAATTGGTTTCTTCTGTTTGTATCAACAAAAACCCAATAGGTGCAAAATCATTAGTCCCTAAAT
Organism: Allium fistulosum; assembly: GCA_030737815.1. Taxonomy (NCBI): domain Eukaryota; kingdom Viridiplantae; phylum Streptophyta; class Magnoliopsida; order Asparagales; family Amaryllidaceae; genus Allium; species Allium fistulosum. Next base: position 913,761,464 of record CM060907.1, on the reverse strand, counting down.
TGTATGAAACTGAGAATAAATTGGGTTGCGCTCGTGAATCTAAAGAAGAAACAGGGTAAAGCGATTTTATCTACAGATTCAAATTTTCGGTCAACTGAAATATAATTCGATAACTAATAGGTAGTTGTGTTTTGATTAATTTTGTTATCATTTTGCAGAAATTAGAGCGACGATATCTTTTATGTTACTGTTAGGTGTGACTCACATTTGAGTGTGCATGGGTTGAACTTTAAGTCCCATATCGTAAGAAATATGGCGCATAACGTGGTATTTATGTGGGATAGGTGGCACGTAACATTGGGAATTCCTTTTATTACAAGAAAGTGTTGCAAAGGCCACGTATGTGCCCGTTCAGGGAAGCGATGAATGGATGTTCAATCGGGATGCTGACACATCGAAAGCTTCATTAGATGGCTCCGTTACGGATCAATGAAGCGCGCGTTCATGGGGACGCGTTGGAGTGTCAAAACACAATATGGTATTAAAGCCGATGGTTTGAGGGACCATTATAAGATGCGAGAGTGACAGAAGCAAAGATCCTTGAGGCTTGGAGATATGTGAGCAGCTTGACCTCACTACTAGATATGCAGCCTGCTTTCCTATGTTTTTGATGCTCCAAGATGGATTTAGCGGAAGTACTCGCCTTAAGGTGGAGATTTGGTAACTCAACCTCACCAACTGTGTAAAGAAGTGGAAGTAGTTTGGGCAAACTGCAGAGCTTCTTCAGTATGCTCCTAATGAAGGTTAGGAGAAATGCTTATCAAGGTAGAGATCTGTTAGATGTGACTCGCATTTGAGAGTGCGTGGGTTGAATGTTAAGTTCCACATCGCAAGAAATATGACGCATAACATGGTATATATGTGGGATTGGTGGCACGTAACTTGGGAATTCCTTTTGTTATAAGCAAGTGTTGCCAAGACCACGTATGTACCCGTTCCAGGAGGCGATGGAGGGATGTTCAATCGGGACGCTAGCACATCGGAAGCTTCATTAAGATGGCGTCATTACGGATCAATGAAGAGTGTGTTGACGGGGATACATTGGAGTGCTGAAACAAAAAAGCTGCCACTGTTTTAGAAATTCAATCTACTAGAATATGACTTTTGATTTTTTTGCTCAACCACCTCTTTTCCTTTTCAATAGAAACCTCCTCTTCTTTATGGGTTTCAGTTTTTACAATTGTTCAATAGGATTCCCATTACGATCTCTTGGTACTATAGGACCATGAAATGGACATATTCTTAAATATTTTAGTTGACAAAGCCTACCTTTCTTTAAAGGAGCAAGACAACGTTGTATCTCACTACTCTCTTCTATGTACATGCTATAGTGTCAGATTGTGGATAATGGATAGTTTGTCAGCGTTTAGGCATGAATAATCTTAATACTACCGCGTCGCCTTGAGTGGAAAGTCTTTGAGATGGCGAAACAAATTTATGTGTTCAAATGTATCAGTGATTTTCCAAAACTTAAATTATACTTATGGAACCATATATCTACAAAGTGAATTGTAATTTTTTTTACAAATATGTTAATCTATATAAGATTTAATTTAGTTAGTTTAATAGAATATGTTTTCAATTATCAATTAGGGAAATTGTAACAACCCGCATATTTTACGATTGTATATTTAAATGTTTTATTTAAATATAGCATCGTTAGTCGGATTTAAGTCCGACAATGTCACTATTTCGTAAAAGAACAGTCGAATTAGTGAAAAGACAACGTGGATCGTGCTTTATGGAAGTGTCTATTTGAAAATTCTGTCACATAGACATTCAGACGTCTGAAATCAATCGTTCAGACGTCTGAAATTGCTTGAGTCAATCCAGAAAGAAAACAGGCTAAAATAGCCATTTTCAGACGTTTGAAATCCCCGAGTCAGACGTCTGAATATTATACTAGACAACATCTGGTTTTCCTGATTCAGACGTCTGAATTGGAAATTTCAGACGTCTGAATGAAGATTGAAATTGAGATTCAACAATTTGGACTCAAGACCACTTCCATTGAGTCCAAAATGTCGTTTGCGACTTTTTTGAGTATAAACATCGATATGTTTTGAGTTGGGAAAATTTCGAGATTTTCACTTAGGGCTTTGGGTTTCAGCCCATTAACCCAACTCATCTTATATCCTAACTCCAATCCACTCCTCTTCACTCCTTCATATTATTTTCCTAACACTCAAGCTTTTAGAAAAATGGAGGAAGAGAAAAAGAACTAGAATTCCTAAGCCCAAGATTCATTTGCAAACTCAAGTTCTAGCTCCAAACTCTAGGAGAAGCTTTGGTAAACATCCTCTTCATCTTCTCCAACTCATTCTCTCTTCAATTTCAGAAATTTCCTAAACCTAACTTAGGAAATGTTCTTCTTTTGAGCTTAGATTCAAGCTTCTTGGGTTGAAGTGAAGAGTGGTTGATTTTTCCTTTGTGATTAAGCTTCTCATTCATTGTTTTTGGGTTTAAAGGTGAGTTTTTGAACTCCCATCTACGTCTATATCTTTGATAGTGTTAGGTATTAATTCCTAACATCTATTTCTTGTCCATTTGCTTTTGAATTGAATTGGTTTGATGAATATTCCAATTTTGGTGTTTTGAAATCAAAATCTATGAAAATCCTTATATGACGTTTGGACATGTTGGTCGGAGAGTATTGGTGAGTCTTTAGGGTTGGGTAGTCATTTGGCGTCAACCCTTAGCGATTGTCACTCATTCGATCTCTTCCAATATGATTTGGCCATCATTGGCCTAGGCAAAATACTACCGGAGCTTGAGGTTCAGACGTTTGAAATATCCAATTCAGACGTCTGAATCTGCTTGTCTCGGCCCAATTTGCCTAATTTGTGTGGGTTTCCAATTTTTAATCGATTCTTGTTTCTCCAATTTGTTGTTATCACCTTTGTTGACTTTGATAACTTCTTTTTTGGGATTTTGGGGAATATCCATTTTGATGGATTCGGTATCGATTTCTATGGATTTGATTCACATCTTCGTATGTGAATTTTTGGTGATTGATTGTTTCTACAATCGTTTCTGTGGTTTGTCACTTTTAAAAATACAAAGGTTTCTATACTAGTAGTAAATATTCAAACTCTTTCATTAAAATGATTTCAACACTATTTTAATACAAAGCTCGTTTCTAAAAACCGGTTTCCATTCTATTAGTATATACAAACCTTTACCTCATTCGTATGAGAAATCTAATTAAACGGCTTAGCAAAACAAGTGGTATGAAACGCTTGCGTTTACTTCGTCGGTTAATTTTTGGACTTGTTCAATTGAAAATCTTATGACAATTTTCGAGTGGAAGTCTACAATTTGTTCGTAAATATTTGTGTTAAGCTAGTGGTTATGGGACATGAAGCTAAACTCTTTTATTTATTAGCTTAGTGTAATTTACACTTATATTCGAGTGGAAGTCTACAATTTGTTCGTAAATATTTGAGTTAAGCTAGTGGTTATGGGACATGAAGCTAAACTCTTATATTTACTAGCTTAGTGTAATTTACACTTATTGATCAATGATGATCATTTTGAGGTTTAGACTAGCGATGTGCGATGTCTCTTTGTTTGTTTGGGGGTTAAACCCCGTTTGTGGAGCTTCAGCTCAAAAAAATTGGTGGGGTAGCGACCCATGGTCTTCGGGTCGTTTGTGGAGCTTCGACTCAAATTGGTGGGGTAGCAACCCATGGTCTTCGGGCCGTTTGTGGAGTCTCAGCTCAAATTGATGGTTAGAGACCATGGAATAGCGTTCCATTTGTGATACACGTGTTGGGGGAGTTTTCATGCTCCCGTTTGTGATAGGCCTTCCCCCTTTGTGATTTCTGGATTTCTGGTTGTGATTTCTAGAATTTGTGTTTCACCAATTTTCGTGGATTGGCATTGATATGTTTTGTCAATATTTGTGTTTTGGTGAATTATTTAAAGAATGTGATTCTTTTTGGTGCTTCAAGTTGATTTGAGATATTGTATGATTTTTGTTGTTATTTGATGTATACTTGACACAGTATGACATTTATGTTATCATACATTTTTGGCCATATCTCTTATCCTTTTATCTGATATTTATAGCTAGACTGATCCGTTTATTATTTTCTTATTAAATAATACTCAGGTCAGGCTGAGATGTTACAGGTGCTTCTGCTTGACTCCTTATCTGGGATCATCTTCTGACTTTTGTCTAACAAACATTAGATTGGTAGTTTTTGTTGTTATACATTGAGATAGAGACTTCATGATGTATACATATTCTTTTGTCTAGCACTTGTATCTATTCATTTGTGATATTGTGGATCTTGTTTGACCACTACTTTGATGTACAATTTTATGTGTTATATTCATATCTGTTTCCGCCTTTGAGATATGAACATCTGTGACTGATTTATGTTATGCTTATTTCTATATTTGTTTCCGAAGGCCTCATAACCACTGTGTGGTAGCTTCGAGTTTGTATTTGATATGTCGGATTTCCTCTTGGAATGAAATGTAAGTTATATTATCTGACATATCGGTACTCGCACAAAGCAATTACACAGACGGTCGCTCCTCAACAGCCTTATTCTTCATGCTAGTTGATGGCATTACTCAGTAGTGTCCTTGTCTAGCGTGAGTATAGAGGTGGGGCATCATAGAAATGGTGGTGAAAAGTTATACAAGAAAAGGAGGAAGAAAAGAGACTTGCTACAGGTAATCCTTAATTACTCAAAAAACATTTGATTTTAGATTAATTTCATGTAATTCCTCTTGTATTTTTCTCTCATCGAAATTTATAGCCAAAGCTGGTAGTTATATGTTATCCCGCCTTTCGGCAAAGCCATGATATCATCGATTTGGCTAGGAACTGATGGTCAACAGCCTTAAGAATCAATTACGTACAGTACTATAGATGATAGCCGGGCAGATTTGAACCGGGACCCAATCGAGATGTAGTTAGCAGGGAGTAACTAGCATGGCCCCATGAAGTTATATTTCAAATTTGGAGTTGATTGGAGTTCATATGCTCAAATCACAGATGAAGCAAGGATTTGTATGGACCGACCAAGAACAATCCATGGAACAGTTCAAGTCATCGGAGAATGTTCGATATCTCGAACCTATGAAGCCAATTCATGTGAAACTTTTAGAGATCAATGAAATGAGGAGGAGAGCCTACAAAAACGATCGTGTATTACAAAGTTATGGTTGGAGGATGACCGATCGTTATTGACCGATCGTTCTTGTTGATCCATCATAACGATCGGCATAGTTCAATGTACAATCCAACTTTAACCAAGATCGACACATATCTCCCAATTTACAAGTCAGAATGATTCCATATTTCAGAAGCAATATCAAGAGGCATGTAGGACCCCCAAGAACGATCGCACAATGAATGAAGCCAAGAAAAGGATCGACTAACATTAGGTTGATCGTTCCTAATCTTCAAGTTAGCATCGCTGATCGATATGATGGGCCCCTCTACATCTAGAGAGCCTTATTGCAAAGTTTCAGCCCAATCCATGCATGTCTTCTCCTATAAATACAACGGCCATTCTCCAAAAAGAGGATGCTTTTTGGGAGCTGACTAGGCTCTGCAATTTTGATTCATCACTCTTGTACTAGTGGATCCTAACTGATCCGAACATCCTTGTAATCATAATCAAGTGCAATATCAATAAAAGTATGAAGTGGACGTAGGCCAAGATTGCTGAACCATTAAAAAAATCTGTGTGTTCATTTACTTTTTGAGCTATTTTTTTAACTTTATTCATCGTTTAATCTCTATGAGATTCTATTGGGTGTTTGTAACGACCCAGAATTTTTGATAATTAAAATTTGAATATTTAATTGATTTTAAATATTAATAAATGGAATTTAGAAGTCGAATGATTTATTTTTCGAATATTGGATTTAATTTTATAATTTAATCGATAGATTAAATAGTGAAATTCCAGAGATAATTAAAAATCGAGTTTAAAATGATTGAAAATGATTTGTAAAATTTTATTTAATCATACTGGAGTTATAGAAGGGTTATAGAACTTTTAAAATTGAATTTGAAGTTAAATTGTGAAAATCGAATATTTTAATATTTAATTATCGACTGTAAAAATAGCCAATTTTCGAACAGTCTCAGAATTGAACGAAACCAGTTCCATTGGATCCGTAATAGTTAGTTATTATCGGATTTCAATTTTCGTATCAATCGGAGTTATCGTTTGACCGTGGCAGCTCGAAACGCTTTGGAATCATTTTAATTTTGAATCGTCGAGTTAAAAATAGTCATTTTTCAGAAAGTCTCGGATTTCGACGAAACCAGTTTCATCGGATCCGTAATGTGATATTATTGCATGGTTTCAAATTTCGTAATTTTTGGAATTACCGTTTGTTCGGGGCAAGTCGAAACGCCTCGAAATCGATTTAAATCGGTTTAATTTAAATTGATCGTTTAATTCCATAACTCGCACAGATGATCGAATTAGCTCCCGAAACACGTTCCATTGTGTTCGGAACGCGGGGTAAACCTTAGAAACGTCAGCCGGCACGCTCGATTTGGAGTTCGGAAAATCTGGGATGAATAGTGTTTTCGTAAGTTTTCTATATAAGCCCCTCAACCTTTTCATTTGCAAAAGAAAACTAAGCCCTAGGGTTTTAAGCAGTAGCCGCCACCTTCTATTGTCAATGGCTGAAAACTTTGCCTTCTTCCCCTCGATTTCTCTTCTAATCCGTAGACAATTACGCAAACGCTTCAACTACAATCTTGTAGATCATCACGAGACCTTCGCATCCAATGGTCATGATGAGATTTAACGCTACGAATCAACGGCAATTGTTCTTCGAAGTTACACGGTTGCTCACGTTTTTCACTGCCTGGAGATGACCGAGCTTGGCCGCTCGTTGCTCGTTGGTGGAGTTTGCCTCGACGCTTCGTATGGCACTCCCCGATCGCGTTCTCGTGGTCGAATGAAGGCTCGAAAATTCAAAATATAAAGGCGGCAAATGGGTTCGTTTGTTTTTGTGTTCGTTCGCGTGAAATCCTGGAGCGGGAAGAAGAAACGCACGCGTGGCCTTCGATCTGGAAGAAAAGGATTGAACGGCAGAGATCTGATAGGTGAAAATAAATAAAAGGAATGTAAATTAAATTGTAATTTAAATCATGTGATGTTTAAAATATGATATCTTTTTGCTACGAGGTCCGTTTTGGACGAAACAAGCGGCGTTGGCTTCGTTTTGCCGAACACTTCGCTATGGAACTGAATTGGAGTCGTTTGGAGCTAGTTTGAATTTCGGGTAAAATTAAACGCCCGTTTAATTTTATTCGAAATAAACGCTGAAATCAGAATTAAAATCACGGTGAGATTTTCTCACTCGAAAATTGAAAAGTGGAATTTACAGTTATTTATTGATTGACTGTTTGGATGTGATGTTAGATATAGTAGGATATATCTATTATATATATAGCAATATATACATATTGGCATATGTATATATTGGATTGATGATTTCCCGCCTCGTATAGCGGATGAGACCCTATTGCGCCGTTAGTAAGCGGATTTTTATAAAACCTATATACCGCGATATTCCACCTCGAAGTGGAATGGTATTGTGCTAACGTCTTTAGATGCAGGGAAACAGGTTGGAGGGATCCAACTGGATTCCTCACCAGTAGTTATTTATTTACAGGATTGATGATATTCTGTTATCATATGTTGATATATGATGTTGATATTGTGATTGACTAATTGATGCGTTGCATCATCGGATTCATCTTTTGAAATTTAAAAAAATAACGATGTTGATTTCAAAAGAGATTTTTGAAGTGATCTTTGAAATATACGTTTTATTAAATTTTTGAAGTGATTTATAATGAATAAATAAACGTTCAAATTTTTAAAGTTATAAAAAGTTAAGATTTTTGTGAAATATAACCAAAGTGTGATTTTTGAAGTGAAAGTTGATTTAATTGTAGAATGGGTTAAATTGAGATTTTTTTAAAGTATTATAAAAGATGTACAAAAAATTGATATTCATAACTTTAAAAGATTGGGATTATAAAACGAGTTTTGATAAGCGTTAAAATGAATTTTTAAGAATTTATAAGTGAATGAAATTTATAAATTGTGAACTTATAAATGGAAATGATTTTGTAGAATAAATGAATTATAAGTATTCAACTTATAATATGGATAGTTGGTATAAAAAATTTAGTTATGAATTGAATTAGTTAACAAAGGAGATTTATAAATTGAAGTTTTTATAAATATAAATGTGATTTATAAACGTTGTTTATAAATCCGAAATTACTTATTTTGATAAGTGAAATTCTAGAAGTAAATAAAAGGAGATTGACAAATCAAAGTTGTTACCGAATCGAAATAGAATTTATAAACGTTGTTTTATAAATTCAAAATCAATTGGATTTGATAAATTTAATATAGAAGGTTATTAAAGAAGATATATTCGCGATTTTGGATAGCGAATTTTTATTGAAACAAATGTGTAGGAAATATTGAAATTTGGTTAGTGAAGTATATTCACGATTTTTGGACAGTGAATATATTGTTAAGTAAAATGAATTTGTTTTGGGAAAAGATATTACGAAATGAAGTGATTGTTTTAAAAGATGTTTTAAAACGTGTTAAAATATCGAAATCATAGATTTCAACATTTATTGTTGAAATAGACGTTTTCGAGAAATAAGGAAATGATGGACTATAACACTGTTGTTATAGTAAATGATTTTCGAAAGAAAATGTTTTATGTAGTATTGGGATTTATATATTTATCTTAAATCCGAATCCCTATACTAGTGATTTTGAGTCGTCGTAACGATGTTTTACGCAACATTCGTTTTGACTCAAAGAGATGTTAAAATTAATGATTTCCTTAAAGAATGAATATATACTTAATATTGATTTAAGCATATTGAATATTTTCAAATGTTGAAAATAAATAGATTTGCGAAATACTTATTTTTGAATAAGTATGGAAATACTTTTCCAAAATGAAATGAAACGTTTTGAGATTTTATCTTCTTAAAGATAAATTGAAATTGAATATTGAAAACGGTTTGAAATCGAATATCAGTAGATATTTTGAAATATAAATTCAATATGGAGTTTATAAAGAAAAGGGAAACTGTTTAGAAAAATAAACGTTGATTTATTTTTGAAGTGTGGAAATTTTATATCTAGTAAAGATATTTTTGAAGATGAAATAATTTGGGAAAATTATTTGGAATCTGATGATGTCGCGCATCTTTATTGATAGTTAAATAACCGACTATCAATAATTACCTTTAGATAGGTATTTGTTGTGAATTGGATGAAATTGGATGCCACACTTATTTTTAATTAAGCGCTCACTATTCGGGTTAGCCGGGAAAGGACCATGGGGTCGTATAACCCATTCCGAATATATGATACGTCGTTATGAATTGCATTCGAAGACCGGTGTTGAAGACCGGATATTTTTGAAAACAGAAGGATTACCGTCGAGTTACTCTACATCGGCTGATCTCCGGTTTAGAGGTTTTATCACCCTTAGTGACGGGTAGTCCTGACGTGATTGAAAATTATCCGGATGTGCAAGGGCTTCGTGAGAAGTGCCTTCGGTTCCCGGAACAGACTTGTATGGATTGTGTGTCTGACGTTACAATTTGAGATATAAAGCTGATTTCTTTCAAATACATTTCTGTTGGTGGCGGAGAATTTATTCTCTTAGCTTAACACCCTTCTCTGAGACGTACGAGCTCAGAGGTTATGTAGTTGAAATTTATCAGCGATATACTCCCAATTTGGTAACATGGCATACTGAGTGTTGCTGTGAAATGATCAGTGTTTGATCATTTGCGATATGATCATTTGTTTGATCTTATATCTTTGTGATCATAGGTTGATCATTTCGTTGGACCCGTAGCAGGGCTTTTTGAGAAAGCGTAGCTTTGTGGACGAGACTTCGTCGAGCCTCACACCCCGGAAATGGTCGAAACAGGAAGGATGCAGCAAGGTTCTAGGGAGTAGCGCCCCTTAGTGTATGTCATTCCTTCTGGATAAAGGTGGTATCATGGTATGGAGCCCAGATACTTAACCTCTGTGGTTACTGCATTATTTTTACTATGTGGTTTGTTGGAAATCGGGGATCCTCGGGAAGATCGGTGATGATCGGGGGATGGCATACGCGTGTCAGTAGTTACCTATTTTTGCAGAGGTAACCCGGCCTTGTGTTGGCAGAGATCCGGTTAGGTTCTCGGGTCGTCTATTCCAGGGACGTACCCATCGTGGATAGGAAGTTCCTTAGCCTGACCATTTGTTGGAAATCCAAAAAAACAATACGAGCCTTGTACGATTTTAGTTGTAGAACCTGCCATCTAATATGGCAGCTATAGCAAGCATACTATAATGGTACCTATGCTGGCTAAGATTTATATTCTACTTTCAAAATGTTTTCTACACTATGCACTAATAATAATATCAAAAAGAATTTGATTTTTGCGTAGTAAGCACTTTTGACTATCATAAGAAGAAATCTCCTCCAAGTCCGCGTTTGCATTGTGTGTGTGGCGGGAGGTCTTATGGTAGTTTCATTTTCCAAAAGCATTGCGAATTGACTTTAAAATTTTTCTGTTGTTTATTTTAAAGAATAACTGTTTTACGATCTCACACCAGTCACCATGACTGACTCGGAGTTTATTGTTCCCTTCTAAACTCTGGGTGCCCACCAATTTCCACACGGGCATCCTAGAGTTATATTATCAGGATATTCTGGATATTCTGGAGCTTTGGAAGCAAGCTGGATGACGAGACGTAGTATTTGTATCTGATAGTACTTATTCCGCTGTGTATTCTGTATGAGGACAAGTTTATATAACTGTCCATTGTTGTATATGACTCTGATGATTGATGTATGTATAAACTGATATAGTTCTTTGTTTTAAAAGACTAGTGTTATATATTATATATTGTTCCGCTGCGATATGTGAGATTCTGATATTGTTTTCTGTTTCTGCTCTTGTTCTGTTGTTGTTCTTCTTTCTTTTTCTTCTATCTTCTTCTTCTACCTTTTTCTTCTTTTTAAAACCCTCACTATTGGAGTTTCCGGCACTCGATTTCGCGGCAGTCGATAAAGGGAGTATCGATGTCGAATTTTCGAAAGTCGAAAATCCCGTATGTGACAGCGTGGTATCAGAGCATATGGTTAAGCGACAACCCTGCTCTGTTGGGTGTTACTCATTAGAGATAGAGTCAGTAGTACTCTAAAATGAGTTTGAGTGTAATAATATTATATACGAGCACGTATTTGTTAGTGAATATAAAATTGTTTTATATTGTGATGATTGGTTTGTTGAGTGGTATATGGATTCTGGTCGGTATTGTCCGTAAAACTCTATCGATAGGGATCTCTAAACACTTGTATAGAACAATTCAGCACAATATTGTTTAAATAGGGTGAACGAAATAATTTTGCCCAAAACTATTTTTGTATAGAAAAGAAATGTTTTTCTATGAAGTACTATAGTATATGGTTGCATGGTTGTTAGAAATAATAACATTAAATTATTATCATTGAAATTGAATAAGAAATTGAAATCATAACTCCAAAGTTAAGAGATAAATCCATGTACAAATGAAATTTAAGAATGCAAATTATAAATGTGATTTGAAATTTAAAACGGAAATCCAGAGAAGTTTTTGGAAAGGTTTTGAGAAGAATTTGAAAATTTTGGAGATTTGGGAAGTTTAAATCTTTTTGATTTGAAAATGAATTTCAAAGGTTTTGAAAAGTATTTTGGAGAGATGAAAAGTTCTAAACTCTTTTCGGTCGCTGGAAAATAATTCCGATGATGATCGCGACATCACCGGTATTCATTTTCAGGTTTCCAAAAGAGGAATTGCTGCCAATTGTTTTAAATGAAAGTTGTTTGGAAAATTTGGGTTTTGTTTTGGAAATTCAAAAGGGTAATTTGAATTGTTTTCAAAATGGTTTTGAAAGGTTGAAAAGACTCTGGAATACTTTATAAGAATATTTATGGAATATGATTGAATTGATAATTTATACAAATAGAAATTGTTAATGTAAAATATGTAATTGTGATTGGAATTAAAGTTCATTAAAAAATGAAATCTAAAAATGTGAATTGAAAGTATAAGGAAATAAATTCATATATGAACAAAAAAATTATGAATACGAATTGTAAATATGATTCATAAATGAAAATAGAATTCAAAAGTGGATAATTGAAGATAAAATTCATAATGAAATTAGTAATGTGAATGGATAAATGATTTTATAAATCAAAATGTAAGTAAGTCAAAGACTTGTAGAAATATTTGAAATCTGATTGGAATGAGATTCAAATTGAAAATGAATGAATTAGGGAATGAACAAATAAATTTGCAATTGCAAGTGCAAGAAAATGAAATTGAATGTTAAAATTCATTTTTGAATTTGTAAGTGAGTAAAACTAGAATTGAATTTAATTTGTGAAGTATTAAACTAAAATGAGTAAGTGAAGCTAATTGAATATTGACCAAATGGATAAGGTATTGAACGAATTAAATTCAATGATTATAAAAGAAAAGTAAATTTAATTCAAATGGAATTGAAATGTAAAGATTGAACGAAATTGAATATGCAACTTCAATAGTAAGCTAAAAATGTATAAGCAGTTTATATTGAAAATTTTGTAATAGAAATTTGCAAAATGATTTGAATGTGTAACTAGATATTATGGCTAGTAGGATATACAGGTATAAAGGAATTGGAATTTAATTTCGAAGATAAGTTTGAATTGCTCAAAAAAGGTAAGTATTTCAATTTCAATATGAGATTTGATGATTTTCTTGTCTAGCCGCTTGGCTTTTTCTTTTCTTTTTGAAATCTGAGAGTCCGTAGGGACGTTTTGTAGTCGTGCCGTATTAGCCGCGCAAAGGAGACGCTGGCGAAATTTTTCGAAAATTTCGAGTGTTAGAAAAATTTTGAGAAATTTTGAAAGTTTAAAATTTGAATTTAAACTCAAATTTGAATTGAGAAGTTAAACAATGTTGTTTGAAACTTATAATTGAAGTTGGAAAACGAGATTGAATGATAACGAATCTTTAATAGAAAGATTTGTTTTGATAAATTGATAAAACTATTAGATTGTGAAAAATAGTAGACGAGTTAAGGACCATTTTTCTTACCTTGTAATTTCGAGGACGAAATTCTTTTAAGGGGGGAAGTCTGTAACGACCCAGAATTTTTGATAATTAAAATTTGAATATTTATTGATTTTAAATATTAATAAATGGAATTTAGAAGTCGAATGATTTATTTTTCGAATATTGGATTTAATTTGATAATTTAATCGATAGATTAAATAGTGAAATTCCAGAGATAATTAAAAATCGAGTTTAAAATGATTGAAAATGATTTGTAAAATTTTATTTAATCATACTGGAGTTATAGAAAGGTTATAGAACTTTTAAAATTGAATTTGAAGTTAAATTGTGAAAATCGAATATTTTATTATTTAATTATCGACTGTAAAAATAGCCAATTTTCGAACAGTCTCAGAATTGAACGAAACTAGTTCCATTGGATCCGTAATAGTTAGTTATTATCGGATTTCAATTTTTGTATCAATCGGAGTTATCGTTTGACCGTGGCAGCTCGAAACGCTTTGGAATCATTTTAATTTTGAATCGTCGAGTTAAAAATAGTCATTTTTCAGAAAGTCTCGGATTTCGACAAAACCAGTTTCATCGGATCCGTAATGTGATATTATTGCATGGTTTCAAATTTCATAATTTTTGGAATTACCGTTTGTTCGGGGCAAGTCGAAACGCCTCGAAATCGATTTAAATCGGTTTAATTTAAATTGATCGTTTAATTCCATAACTCGCACAGATGATCGAATTAGCTCCCGAAACACGTTCCATTGTGTTCGGAACGCGGGGTAAACCTTAGAAACGTCAGCCGGCACGCTCGATTTGGAGTTCGGAAAATCCGGGATGAATAGTGTTTTCGTAAGTTTTCTATATAAGCCCCTCAACCTTTTCATTTGCAAAAGAAAACTAAGCCCTAGGGTTTTAAGTAGTAGCCGCCACCTTCTATTGTCAATGGCTGAAAACTTTGCCTTCTTCCCCTCGATTTCTCTTCTAATCCGTAGACAATTACGCAAACGCTTCAACTACAATCTTGTAGATCATCACGAGACCTTCACATCCAACAGTCATGATGAGATTTAACGCTACGAATCAACGGCAATTGTTCTTCGAAGTTACACGGTTGCTCACGTTTTTCACTGCCTGGAGATGACCGAGCTTGGCCGCTCGTTGCTCGTTGGTGGAGTTTGCCTCGACGCTTCGTATGGCACTCCCCGATCGCGTTCTCGTGGTCGAATGAAGGCTCGAAAATTCAAAATATAAAGGCGGCAAATGGGTTCATTTGTTTTTGTGTTCGTTCGCGTGAAATCCTGGAGCGGGAAGAAGAAACGCACGCGTGGCCTTCGATCTGGAAGAAAAGGATTGAACGGCAGAGATCTGATAGGTGAAAATAAATAAAAGGAATGTAAATTAAATTGTAATTTAAATCATGTGATGTTTAAAATATGATATCTTTTTGCTACGAGGTCCGTTTTGGACGAAACAAGCGGCGTTGGCTTCGTTTTGCCGAACACTTCGCTATGGAACTGAATTGGAGTCGTTTGGAGCTAGTTTGAATTTCGGGTAAAATTAAACGCCCGTTTAATTTTATTCGAAATAAACGCTGAAATCAGAATTAAAATCACGGTGAGATTTTCTCACTCGAAAATTGAAAAGTGGAATTTACAGTTATTTATTGATTGACTGTTTGGATGTGATGTTAGATATAGTAGGATATATCTATTATATATATAGCAATATATACATATTGGCATATGTATATATTGGATTGATGATTTCCCGCCTCGTATAGCGGATGAGACCCTATTGCGCCGTTTGTAAGCGGATTTTTATAAAACCTATATACCACGATATTCCACCTCGAAGTGGAATGGTATTGTGCTAACGTCTTTGGATGCAGGGAAACAGGTTGGAGGGATCCAACTGGATTCCTCACCAGTAGTTATTTATTTACAGGATTGATGATATTCTGTTATCATATGTTGATATATGATGTTGATATTGTGATTGACTAATTGATGCGTTGCATCATCGGATTCATCTTTTGAAATTTAAAAAAATAACGATGTTGATTTCAAAAGAGATTTTTGAAGTGATCTTTGAAATATACGTTTTATTAAATTTTTGAAGTGATTTATAATGAATAAATAAACGTTCAAATTTTTAAAGTTATAAAAAGTTAAGATTTTTGTGAAATATAACCAAAGTGTGATTTTTGAAGTGAAAGTTGATTTAATTGTAGAATGGGTTAAATTGAGATTTTTTTTAAAGTATTATAAAAGATGTACAAAAAATTGATATTCATAACTTTAAAAGATTGGGATTATAAAATGAGTTTTGATAAGCGTTAAAATGAATTTTTAAGAATTTATAAGTGAATGAAATTTATAAATTGTGAACTTATAAATGGAAATGATTTTGTAGAATAAATGAATTATAAGTATTCAACTTATAATATGGATAGTTGGTATAAAAAATTTAGTTATGAATTGAATTAGTTAACAAAGGAGATTTATAAATTGAAGTTTTTATAAATATAAATGTGATTTATAAACGTTGTTTATAAATCCGAAATTACTTATTTTGATAAGTGAAATTCTAGAAGTAAATAAAAGGAGATTGATAAATCAAAGTTGTTACCGAATCGAAATAGAATTTATAAACGTTGTTTTATAAATTCGAAATCAATTGGATTTGATAAATTTAATATAGAAGGTTATTAAAGAAGATATATTCGCGATTTTGGATAGCGAATTTTTATTGAAACAAATGTGTAGGAAATATTGAAATTTGGTTAGTGAAGTATATTCACGATTTTTGGACAGTGAATATATTGTTAAGTAAAATGAATTTGTTTTGGGAAAAGATATTACGAAATGAAGTGATTGTTTTAAAAGATGTTTTAAAACGTGTTAAAATATCGAAATCATAGATTTCAACATTTATTGTTGAAATAGACGTTTTCGAGAAATAAGGAAATGATGGACTATAACACTGTTGTTATAGTAAATGATTTTCGAAAGAAAATGTTTTATGTAGTATTGGGATTTATATATCTATCTTAAATCCGAATCCCTATACTAGTGATTTTGAGTCGTCGTAACGATGTTTTACGCAACATTCGTTTTGACTCAAAGAGATGTTAAAATTAATGATTTCCTTAAAGAATGAATATATACTTAATATTGATTTAAGTATATTGAATATTTTCAAATGTTGAAAATAAATAGATTTGCGAAATACTTATTTTTGAATAAGTATGGAAATACTTTTCCAAAATGAAATGAAACGTTTTGAGATTTTATCTTCTTAAAGATAAATTGAAATTGAATATTGAAAATGGTTTGAAATCGAATATCAGTAGATATTTTGAAATATAAATTCAATATGGAGTTTATAAAGAAAAGGGAAACTGTTTAGAAAAATAAACGTTGATTTATTTTTGAAGTGTGGAAATTTTATATCTAGTAAAGATATTTTTGAAGATGAAATAATTTGGGAAAATTATTTGGAATCTGATGATGTCGCGCATCTTTATTGATAGTTAAATAACCGACTATCAATAATTACCTTTAGATAGGTATTTGTTGTGAATTGGATGAAATTGAATGCCACACTTATTTTTAAATAAGCGCTCACTATTCGGGTTAGCCGGGAAAGGACCATGGGGTCGTATAACCCATTCCGAATATATGATACGTCGTTATGAATTGCATTCGAAGACCGGTGTTGAAGACCGGATATTTTTGAAAACAGAAGGATTACCGTCGAGTTACTCTACATCGGCTGATCTCCGGTTTAGAGGTTTTATCACCCTTAGTGACGGGTAGTCCTGACGTGATTGAAAATTATCCGGATGTGCAAGGGCTTCGTGAGAAGTGCCTTCGGTTCTGTTCGATCCCGGAACAGACTTGTATGGATTGTGTGTCTGACGTTACAATTTGAGATATAAAGCTGATTTCTTTCAAATACATTTCTGTTGGTGGCGGAGAATTTATTCTCTTAGCTTAACACCCTTCTCTGAGACGTACGAGCTCAGAGGTTATGTAGTTGAAATTTATCAGCGATATACTCCCAATTTGGTAACGTGGCATACTGAGTGTTGCTGTGAAATGATCAGTGTTTGATCATTTGCGATATGATCATTTGTTTGATCTTATATCTTTGTGATCATAGGTTGATCATTTTGTTGGACCCGAAGCAGGGCTTTTTGAGAAAGCGTAGCTTTGTGGACGAGACTTCGTCGAGCCTCACACCCCGGAAATGGTCGAAACAGGAAGGATGCAGCAAGGTTCTAGGGAGTAGCGCCCCTTAGTGTATGTCATTCCTTCTGGATAAAGGTGGTATCATGGTATGGAGCCCAGATACTTAACCTCTGTGGTTACTGCATTATTTTTACTATGTGGTTTGTTGGAAATCGGGGATCCTCGGGAAGATCGGTGACGATCGGGGGATGGCATACGCGTGTCAGTAGTTACCTATTTTTGCAGAGGTAACCCGGCCTTGTGTTGGCAGAGATCCGGTTAGGTTCTCGGGTCGTCTATTCCAGGGACGTACCCATCGTGGATAGGAAGTTCCTTAGCCTGACCATTTGTTGGAAATCCAAAAAAACAATACGAGCCTTGTACGGTTTTAGTTGTAGAACCTGCCATCTAATATGGCAGCTATAGCAAGCATACTATAATGGTACCTATGCTGGCTAAGATTTATATTCTACTTTCAAAATGTTTTCTACACTATGCACTAATAATAATATCAAAAAGAATTTGATTTTTGCGTAGTAAGCACTTTTGACTATCATAAGAAGAAATCTCCTCCAAGTCCGCGTTTGCATTGTGTGTGTGGCGGGAGGTCTTATGGTAGTTTCATTTTCCAAAAGCATTGCGAATTGACTTTAAAATTTTTCTGTTGTTTATTTTAAAGAATAACTGTTTTACGATCTCACACCAGTCACCATGACTGACTCGGAGTTTATTGTTCCCTTCTAAACTCTGGGTGCCCACCAATTTCCACACGGGCAGCCTAGAGTTATATTATCAGGATATTCTGGATATTCTGGAGCTTTGGAAGCAAGCTGGATGACGAGACGTAGTATTTGTATCTGATAGTACTTATTCCGCTGTGTATTCTGTATGAGGACAAGTTTATATAACTGTCCATTGTTGTATATGACTCTGATGATTGATGTATGTATAAACTGATATAGTTCTTTGTTTTAAAAGACTAGTGTTATATATTATATATTGTTCCGCTGCGATATGTGAGATTCTGATATTGTTTTCTGTTTCTGCTCTTGTTCTGTTGTTGTTCTTCTTTCTTTTTCTTCTATCTTCTTCTTCTACCTTTTTCTTCTTTTTAAAACCCTCACTATTGGAGTTTCCAGCACTCGATTTCCCGGCAGTCGATAAAGGGAGTATCGATGTCGAATTTTCGAAAGTCGAAAATCCCGTATGTGACAGTGTTGATGCCCATTTTTGGCCACAACATTTTGGTGCTTTAACTGAGAAATGAATTCTTAGCTTGATTGGATCTCATCTTCTACTTGTGGATTTTCATGTTCGCGAGGTAGATCCAACTTTCGATCGATAATTTTCCTATTCTACTCAAATTTAAAAGAGATCTGCAAAGAAACTATTAGCCATGGGCAGAGAAGCCAAGTCTACTTCCCCTGCAGAAAAATAAAATCATGATGCCAATGATCAATTAGTCATGTGATTGATGAATGTGCATACATTTTCAAGTTTTTAAGCATATGTGAACGATCGGTCATCGGCCATGCTCTATACATACTCAATGAATGATCATTCCCTACAAATCCATACGCTGCATCATCTTGTATGATCATTCCATATGATGGCTCACATTGGTCATTACACCAACATGAATATCGCTAATTGTTTTTCTGCACAATCGTTCCTAATCGATCGTTTCAATACGATCGTTTTTTATACAATCGTTCCAGTTAACCTCTTAACCAATCGTCCCAGTTGCCATCTTCACTGATCATTCCAGTTAGCATCTTAACCAGTCATTCCAGTTAGCATCTTAACCGATCGTTCTAGTTACCATATTAACCGATCGTTCTAGGATCGCTAACACCGATCGTTTCCTGTTAACATATCCACCGACAAATGTTTAGCTATTTTCTTCTACCTATCCCCAAAATTCAACGATAATTGATATTTTCTTAACTTGTTCAAACTCATAATTATAACATCTTCTTAGATAATATTTTGAGTTCTTCAAAGCTAGTATCGTATGTTTTGTCTATGTTCTTATTATGGAGAAATATGGATAAATGGCGTACAATATTCATTGAAGCTTGGTGTTGGTATAATGCATGATGTTCTGTTGAGCGTGATAGGTTATATATCCATTTATCATTTGGCCTAACTTTGCATGTGAGCTTTGACAAGTACAAAAGCAAGCAAGATTTTAGAACCCAAGAAGCTCTGGTCCAAAACAAAACTCGGGTAAGATCAAGATTTTCCCCAAGCAAATGCCAAGATGACTCCAAGCACCATTCAACACTGACCTTCGATTCAGTGACTCTAAGCTACCCCATTGCCGACTCCAGGCAACTAGCAGATTTTCTCGGTTTCGACTCCAAATAACTTACCACTAATCCACCAATACTGGTCCATCTTGCTTTGCTCATATCTTTGGCATGCATACATTATTCACAAGTATAACAAGTAGCTGTAACTTAAAAATGAACCATATTGACGATGGTAGAAACATCTACCTCCTATCAATAAAGAACTCTGACTATTAATTGAACCACTGTCGGTCGACTCCTAGTTCAGAAGGGTCTGGAAAAAGTGGAATAGCGAGCATACGACATTGCTTCACATATCAATGAGATGTGACCAAGTACTTAGAGTTGGGCGCCAACCAATCTATGTGGACCATGATCGGACCTTTGGAGTTTCATCAAGAAAACCATGATTCGGCACTCATCGGCTACCATATGCCCCTGGCTTGGGGCCAAGGACTCGAGATGGAAAAGCTTGATAAGTTCAGAATCCAATACAAAGTGGACACGACAGGCCGTCCACTCATCAACCTCCACACTTGACATGGAGACCTAAGAAAGACTTAGAGCGAATGTGACCCAATCATGCACTCCCCGGATCATAAAATGAAGCTTGTCAAAATATATATATGCCTCTCTCGAAGCTCATTGATGCCGGGATCCAACTAGAGTGGACGTGATTTGACCATCCACACATTAACTCCTACCCTGAACACAAGAGGCAGTCTGAAAGCCTAGCTTAAAGTAGTCGTGAATGACTACTTACTCATCAACCACCGCTCCCAACACATGTACATGACTACAACCTAAGGTGGATGTGACTTAACGATCCACCCAATAACTCTCTACCTCCACTTACCAGGAAGAGTACGAAACAAATTGTACAAGACCTGATCATCCAACCCAAGCATAGATATGATCCAACCACCCATCGCCTACTCCCTTCCTACACTTGACATCGGGAGCTACAATCATCAGGTGGACCTAAATCGATCGTATGTTTATTAAGTTTTGTCCTTGATGCTGGGGCAGAACTCCATTCCATGGATGAACGTAGTTCGACCGTTCATTTGACAAGTCTTACCTTGACTTGACAACTGAAACATAAATCGTCTATGAACCGACCGCCCACGAGATAACTTTAAGTCCCCAAAGCGTGGACTGGAGCTTAAACATAAACCGGGTGTGAACGACCGCCCGCAAGATAACTCCAAGTCCCCAGGGCATGGACTGGAGTATAAACATAAATCGGGTGTGAACCGACCTCTCGTGTGATAACTCTAAGTCCCCAGAGCACGGACTAGAGTATTAACATAAATCGGGTGTGAACTGACCGCCCGTGAGATAACCCTAAGTCCCTAGAGCACGGACTGGAGTATAAACATAAATCGGTTGTGAACCGACCGCCTTCAAGATAACTCTAAGTCCCCAGAGCATGGACTGGAGTATAAACATAATTCGGGTGTGAACCGACCGCCCACGATATAACTCTAAGTCCCCAGAGTGCGGACTAGAGTATAAACATAAATTGGGTGTGAACCGACCACCCGCAAAATAATTCTAAGTCCCCAGAGTGTGGACTGGAACATGAACAAAAATCGAGCATGAACCGACCGCTCGCAAAATAACTCTTAAGTCCCCAAAGTGTGGACTGGAATATAAACTCCATGAATAGGAGGAATATGAACTGCTAAAATCTGAATATGACAGCTCACTATAGCTCCAGCTTGGTCTTCCTTACGACTTAAGCCAACGACCGCAGGGAGGCCTTAATACAAAACTAATCAGAACGATTCCAAAGTTACAGGCGACTGAAAATATCGTGCCGCTGGATCGACGGTCAATATCAATCCACACAAAAATATCATGTTGTTGGGTCGATGGTCAATATCGATCCATACCAAAATATCGTGCCGCTGGGTCGATGGTCAATATCGATCCACACTAAACACGAACGGATGTGACATGTACTTCCTTCGAAAAACTTCGATCACAGAAGTGTGAATAGGAGAATAAATCATAGATAAATGTGACTTGACCATTCATTCTCCAACACCCTCCTTCGATCCATCAGGAGGAGTATATAACTGTATGAGCATGACCCGACTATACCCAAGCTAACTCTGTCCCCAGATTTGGTGGGAGAATAAGAATCAAAATGGACGCGACTGACCGTCCAATTCTAAATGAATGCGACGCGACCTTTCATTCGTTAACTCTTACCACGATCCGACTGAAAGAGCAATACGAAACGGACATGACTCGATCGTCCACCCACTGATCCTTGACTTTGGTCCTGCAGGGAGAGCATCAACCAATGATTGGATGTGACTTGACTATCTATTCTTCAAGTCATTGCGCAGAGTATAGAAACATTTGCGCTAAAAGTGGATGCGATTGACCATCCAGTACCCAACTCATGCCCGAAATCCAATGGAGCACTAAAGTATTTCCCTTATAAGAAAAACTAGAATTCAATCCAGGATAGGTGAGACTCAGCGTTTCATCAACTAACCTGATCCCACGATTCAACGAGAAAAAGTATAAAGCTAAAGTGGACATGGCTTGCTTGCCTTCTTACTTATCAACATACGCCCTAGACTTAGGGGCATGAGAGAGAAACAAGATGAATGTGAACCGACCATTCATTGATCAACTTTAAGTCTTTGGAGCTTAGGCGGGAGTATAAATATGATTGGGACAAGACTCGACCGTCCATGTAGTATGTTTGTCAACCCGAGATCGGGGGTAGAGGTGTGATCGTCCAAGGAAAGACTGTGATAGCTCAATACTACGAATCATATCCTACGTTTACAACAAATTGAGGCCACGACCTTAGGGGAAGGCCTTGGGATGGCTTAATCTGATCAGCATTCAATTCAACGAGCAACAAGTCACAAATGCATAAAATGAAATTTTTTATAGTTCGGATATTTGAACAAGTAAATGAAGAATTTGTACGTATGAATAAAAGAATTCTTATTTGCATTAAACTGGTTGTACGTCACACAAGTCTATCCAAAATGCAAGACAAAAGTGGAGGGCCACGCCCAAACAAATACAACCGATGAAAAAGAGAAATGATCATTTGAACTATTTATATGTTCGAAGATTACTTCTTGGATTTTCTATCCTTCTTTTGTTTCTTCGGAGTGGCTCATTCTGAACTACCGCTTGACCCCCTCTTTGACCCTTTGTTGCCTCAGCTTTTCTTCGTAGGAGTTTCCTCAGTTGTATGAATTGGGGCGGTATCATCTTTGGAAGTAGGAAGGATGGAGGCATCCTCAGCACTAGAAGCAAGGGGAATGTTATCTGGAGGAATCGTCCCTCCAGGAGGGATCGTCTGAAGTGGGGAAGGAATCAGTTCGTCTGAGATCGAATCAACAGGCTCACCCTTTATCTTCCTTTTTGATAGTTCCTCTCGCTCAATTCGCTCTTTTATACTGATCTCACCAGTGGGATCGGATGAACTTGTGATCACGACTTCCTCATCAAAAGGGATTTCACGGTGTGGGTCGCTTCCCTCCTTGAATAATGCCTCCATGAATTGGTCATCAATAACCAAGGTATATTCTTGAGCACTTTGAGTGGCAACCGAAGTTGTAACTTTAATAGATTCTGTCATGGTAGTTTACGACTCCAACTGAGGCTCTTGTGAAGGGAGAGGAGCAACGCCTGATGGATTCAAAGCTGAGAAAAAATAGGCAAAAATATTAGAAATATCAATTGATAGCCCTCCAACCTTGTGAAAGATGGGAAAAGTCGATGAAATACCTTCTTCGATATGACTTCCAAGTTGAGCCGAAGGGTCTTCAGAACTGCGCTCAAGAATTAGAGGTAGTCTTGGCTTGTCCAGATCATACCCAGGAATAATTGAGAAACTTGTTGCAGAGCTAGACATGACTTGGTACACCGGGGGCAATTTAGTTGTGATGTCAAGGTGCGCCGACCCGGATCCTTCACCTACTTCATGTGAAGGAGCAACAACGGACTCTTTCTAGAGTGAAACTTGGTTGTCATGCAATATTTTAGGTTTGTCGCCCAATAGCACTTCGCTTTCAAGTTTAGTTACATCGACATCCTCTGAGTTATGAAGTTTTTTCTCTTCCACAACGAGAAACTCCCATGCACGATGGAGCTGGTAGGGATAGTCTTCGCCAAGCCACGTCAAATTATTATGCTTGAGAATATTGGCATTGTAAAGAATGAGAAGCGGGTCGAGCTTATTCATTATCACTTCTCTGACCTTGTCTTTGGTAGCTTTTGTTTCATGTTGAATGAGCTCATCGACATTTTTGGCCTTTTCAATAGCCGTGTCTCTCTCAAGCCTTGCATGAACCAACTCCTCGCAAGAGTCCTGAGCGATTTTCTAAGCATCATCTTTTTCTTTATTTGCAGACTCAAGCTTGGCCTTGAGATCAGCTATTCCCTTCAAGGCCGTAGACTCATTATTCCGCGCCTCACCCCGCTCAAGCGCCATCTCTTGGTTCTGATGATGCAATACTTGGAGCATATCGAGATGGCTGGATTTCATCTCTTCCATAGATTTCATAGCAACATTAGCTTTTCCTTCGGCTTTTGATAAGGCAGTTCTAAAGGCTTCTAGTTCATTTGTTAGTGTCGATGATTCTTTTGTTCTGAGCCTCTTGGTATTTTAGCTTTCCGATCTCTACTGTGCGCTCGAAGGAAACTTTTGACGTTTTTTCCGCTGCCTTCATCAATTCCCGATATTGCATATGAATGTCAGTGACGCAATCGATGGTCCTCTTCTGAACATGATCCGGAACCCTCTTCAAGTTCAGAGGAAAATAGAATCCTTCAAAGCATAAATTCAGAAATTCTTCGCAAAGCTGTGCCATACGAGCAGTTGGATCGATTGTTGAATCTTTAGTGGCAGCTTCGATGTCAGTACTTTCTTTGCCGGGCTTGTGGGCAGTAGTGTACTTGCCATGGCAGTGGTGATCGCTCGGCCATTGAGAATGAGATGGAACCAATGGTTAAGGAGGCATTGGAATGGTAGAAGGATAGTGAGGGTGATCGATGGGCAGGTCCCTATGGTCAGTTGGCCTTTCAGGACCTTTTGGAAGAGGAGATCTCAATCTCGATCTATGTTTATGCTGAGCTGGCCTGTCCCAGTCGTCTCTCTCTTGATAACCCCGATCGTGGCTGGGATGATAGCTAGAATCATAGTAATCTTGACTGCCATGATAGGAGCCAGAACGCAAACCCGATGACTGATGATGTATATCCCAGAGAGAATCGAACATGTTCCTCTTCCTCACCATCGTTTCTGCAAAGAAAAACGGATACCAGTCAACTTTGAGAATTAGAAAGTACAAGTCAAGTATAGTGCAGTGCTGAATAGTGCAAGTGTGTAAGTCTCCTAGTGCAACCCCTCGAAAGACCAGGTGCAGGATCTTTGCTCATTGGTGTAACCTCCCCTTCAGAAATAGGGACCTTTGAGCCAATTCTGATGGGGACTCTAACCCTCCAATGCTCACATCAGTAAAATGGAAGGCATCGAGATCAGGTGGAATTGGTAGATCAGACAAAAGGTCTAGTGGTGAACTCAACTGCTCGTACGGTTGGGAGGAAGATTCATCTTGAATAGTCTTATGGGCCATCAACGAATTGGATTAGTCAGAGAGGTGACTTCTTGGCAGCTTATGTACGAATGTTTTCTTTTTTCTCTTTTCCGCAACCGGGAGTTGTGAGACTTGTGAGGATCCAACACCAACCTCAGGATCTGATTTATCACCATTATGACCAAGTGTGTCGTGACTGGGGGCACCACGGGGTCGGATTGACCATCTTTTTGGCCGATTGCAGCCCATGATCATATCACTACGGTCTGGGAAGTTTTAGTTAGCCCCATGCTGAGACCCTCCTCTACCAAAAAAAGTGACGAGATGTTCGTCCTTGAGCAAATATTCGATTCCTCAAATGGAGCATTCTTCAGAATTATGACCACCTCTTCATAAATATCGCCTCTAGGCTGGATAATGACAGCTGTAAATGATTAACATCGTCAGGAAGGCAACCTAGATATTATTTTCCTATGTTATCATGAATCTGGTAGGTAACACTTATGCCTTTCTAGCCATTGTCGAGCGAAGCCAGGCAGGCAGCGAACAAAGAACCATTCGCTCTTGAAGGCGCTTAGTTTGTTCTACGTTCCGGTCAGAATTTGGCATCTCTTTCCCGACTCAAGAAATGTGAACGAGAGACTCCCTGTCCGCCGTTTGAAAGTAAAAATAAATCGGATATCTTCGGTAGTGGGAGGATGGTGCAAAAACTCCATAATACCATATAAGTACAATTAATGAGTGCATAACCATTCGGGTGGAGTTGCGCTGGAGATATCCCTAGATATTGTAGGATCTCCCTAATATATGAGTTGAAAGGTGGGATGCATCCCACCCAGCACATGAACTTGTTGCATGTTGTATACCCTTTAGGAGGTCTATGAGCCTATAATCTTGCGATGGAACCAATACGTCGTCGAAAGTAATTCCATGCCTTATGTAAATTCTTTGGAGAGCATCTTCTTCAATTTTTAAAGCCACCGAATCAGAAGGATTTTCGAGAATGATTTCATCCTCTAAAGTATCGGGTGCACGATCGATAACCTCCGACGGAAAGATGGGGACAATTTCAGAAAGATCAAGCCGAGGACCTGAGCCTTCCTGCTGTTCTGAATCATGACTGAATGGCAGACTATCAGACTCAATTGCCGAACTAGACTCTACGTCAAAATTATTCCTCTGCGAAGATAATCCAACTGGCATAGTCGCAGAGCGCCCGGAATGTCTAGATCCCATTGCTATTAAGCTTAGTAAAATTCATAATTAGAAGAAGTAACATGTACCCCCAGTGGATAGTGAGTGCTAGTGTAGTATGATAAAGTGTTGTTTAGTATAGTAATAAATTGTGCAAAATTGAAGACAGAAAAGACAACAACACTTAGAAATTTGGCCAGAAAGACCATCATTCCAGACCATCTCAACTTTCTCTGCGTGTTATCGGGAAACGATGTAGCTTAAGTGTCACAGGCGATCGTTAGCCAGCAAAAGTTTGGTTGTTGTCCAAGTTACAGATGAGTTTTAACATCATAATTAAAGGCATTAGTTTGGGTCATTTGTTCTAAAGCAATTTGCTACTAATCATAAAGTTCAGATCATATGCAGGTCATAAGCAAGTCTTAATGTTTTTCCAAGTATGAAAAACTGGAGCTCGTTACTTAGTTCAAGTTTATCGATTTTATCCCATTTTATGAAAAAGAGAAGGAATGGTTCATATGTGGTTCAAACTGATCGTTCTAGTATTATATAGACCGAACATTCTAGTATTATATAGGCCGATTGTTTTGGTATTATGATATAGGCTGATCGTTCCCCCAAGACAACATTTAACGATCGTCCACCATGAACCTATTCCCACCGATCGTTCTTCTGAGGCTACAACTCTAGGCTATAGCCGATCATTTGAAAGCAATTGTCAAGCTTCAATGTACTAGAGTTTCGCCGATCGTCCAAGAGAGGTCATGGACGATCGATCATACAACTTCTTCACATTCCAAAGCTCCATACCTAACAATGAACGATCGGCTAAAGGAACGACTCACTAATCCCTAACCACTCTGTCTCCATTACACACGATCGTAAGGAGAGAGAAATTAAGAAAACGATCCCCTAAATGAATTGAATCGCCATAGTTTCAAAGTCTCGATCTTAAAATTATGAAGCGAGTGTGGAAGTGGAATTCATGCTACCTAAATTTGAATATGAGAAAGAAGAATGTGAAATCGATTAGGGGAGCGGCGACTTGGTAGTGATTGATGAAAGGATCGGCAGGAAGAAGGCAAAAGAGCTTGTTTGTTTTTACTTTAGAAGGAATGATGGAATAGAATGAAGGAGAATGACTAAGTATAGGAGCTTTTATAGGAGGGGGATATAGCCAATTGTTTTCGGTCTAGGCCTAATGTCGATCATCCCTTATTCCAATCCTATGCCGATCGTCCCTTATTCCAGCCCACGCCGATCGTCCCTTATTCCAACCCTATATCGATCGTCCCTTATCCAAGCCATAAGCCGATCGTTCCACAACCAAGCATATGCCGATCGATTCCATCGTCGCAAATGGTTTGATATTTTTTTTAAACAAAGGAAAGTTATATAAGAAAACGGTGAAATGACCAGAGGAAACTGGTTATAGAAAGTTATCGCCATTAACTTGACGACGACTCATGAACGTGTAATCGTGAACAGGAGTCAGGTATACGTATACATACGAGTATACATTTCGAAATTTGATTCTCTGAAATCAATAAAAAAAACTGACCGAGAAGTCACTCGGAGCCGACTAGAGGAAAACAAAAGCTTGGAAATTGCTTGGTTAAAGACAATATGATTATTAACGAGTAGTGGTCCTAAATTTATTCTACTGGAAATCGAGCAATCGTCACGACGAATAAGGAAAATGCGACCTTCGACAAGGAAACAACCCAACGGAAGGATAGCGACTATTTGATGAACCAAATGGTCCTCTTTCAAGATAGTTCAAGCTAACAACAATTCAAAGCATGTCATGTATGATACAAAACGTACTTTGGGGGGCAAATATTATCCCGCCTTTCGGCAAAGCCGTGATATTATCGATTTGGCTAGGAACGGATGGTCAACCGCCTTAGGAATCAATTACGTACAGTACTATAGACGATAGCTGGATAGATTTGAACCGGGACCCAATCGAGGTACAGTTAGCAGGGAGTAACTAGCATGTCCCCATGAAGTTATATTTCAAATTTGGAGTTGATTGGAGTTCATATGCTCAAGTCATGGATGAAGCAAGGATTTGTATGGACCGACTAAGAACGATCCATGGAACAGTTCAAGTCATCGGAGAATATTCGATATCTCGAAGCCTAAGAAGCCAATTCATGTGAAAATTTTAGAGCATCAATGAAATAAGGGGGAGAGCCTACAAAAACGACCGCGTATTAAAAAGTGAGGGTTGGAGGATGACCGATCGTTCTTGCTGATCCATCATAAAGATCGCCATAGTTCAATGTGCAATCCAACTTCAACTAAGACCGACCCATATCTCCCAATTTACAAGTCAAAATGATTCCATATTTTAGAAGCAATATCATGAGGCATGTGGGACCCCCCATGAACGATCGCACAATGGTTGAAACCAAGAAAAAGGATCGGCTAACATTAGGCAGATCGTTCCTAATCTTTGAGTTAGAATTGCCGATCGATATGCTGGGCTCCTCTGGACCTAGAGAGCCTTCTTGCAAATTATCAGCCCAATTCACGCACGTTTTGTCCTATAAATACATCGACTATTCTCCAAAAAGAGGATCTATTTTGGGAGCTGGCTAGGCTCTGCCATTTTGATTCTTCACTCTTGTATCAATGGATCCTAGCTGATTTGAATATCCTTGTAATCATAATCAAGTACAATACCAATAAAAAATATGAAGTGGACATGGACCAAGATTGCTAAACCACTATAAAAATTTACGTATTCATTTACTTTTTGAGCCATGTTTTTAATTTTATTCATCATTTAATCTATATGAGATTCTATTGAGTGTTGATGCCCATTTTTGGCGTCAACAATATACAATAATAGTACTATCAATTTATTACAAATTAAATTAATAAGTATGAGGTAGAGAATAATACGTTGACTTTTATATATGGTTACTCAAATGCTAAGAAGGTGAATTATAATTATAGATTATTTTGTTCTAACCATTACTGAAAATAATTTAAGCAACTTTTTTCTTAAGTGTAATTAAGTTATCTTTTTGAAGAAAAAAGGTGCAGTGAAGATAATGCCTATATTAATAATATTAGTTAATATATTTCCAATCATACATATTCTTAGCGTAAGCACATGAACTTGTGTTTTTCTATGAATAATTAAGGTTAAATGTCTATGCATGTACACTATCATAATATTTTACAAATATGTTAATCTATACAAGATTTTAATTTAGTTTATTTTCTAGAATATTTTTTCAATTACCAAGATTTAAGGAAATGATGGTGAAAAGTTAGTTAAGAAAGGGAGGAAAGAATATAGACCTACTATAAGTAACCCTTACTTACAAAAGAAATGTATGTTTTAGTTATTATAATTAAAATTATGCATTCCCATAATAATTATAGTGTAAAATTATTATTTATATATTCTTTGGATTAGATACATATCTACTGTTAGTTTGTAACATCCAACATGTACTCAAAAATTATTTTATTGTATAACATGTTTAGTACAAGTTTGGGTTCTATTATTTGATATAGTACTTCAACTTATATTTTTTATTATATAGAAAAACATATGTTGAACTTTGCAGTAACATCATGTACAATTATTATAGTTATCGAGGTAGAGAATAACAGCTTAAATTATATTGTTTTATATAGTACTTCAACTTATGATTTTTAGTGCATAGAACTATAGAAAAATCTACTGAATTTCGCACTAACATCATATACAATTAGATAATTCAAATGCTAAGTTTTATATAAGGATACCCAAATGCTGAAAAGGTTAATAATAGTTATATATTTAATTTTCTTAATCGGTTCAAACTATAGCTATAACACATTATTAGATAATTCCAAAAATATGTCTAAAATCGTTGTTGATAATCCAATAATAAAATAGATATGTCCGAGAACAATGTCCAAAGCTATTTATACTTTCATATTAACTCGTTAGATGTTTGTGTTTTTTATGACTTTCTCGATAGATATTCCGATCGATGAATTTTATGCATAATATTTTTTTATTTGATATTTACACAATAACCAAATTTATACATACTATGAATACATTGATTTATGTCCACGTTAGTACTTACTATTTTGCATTAAATAAAAGTTAACAAACGTTTTTTTGCGATACCACATAAACTTTCCACCTTCTGACTATACTTGCGCACATGCTCCTCGTCTTTTCTCCTTGACTTTTTCCTAAAAAAACTCATTTCAATTTCTGGCAAAAAAATGAAAATTACTATACTTACATGATTCGGATAACTACAGACTGCCTCTTTCGCCTTTCTTTGACATCAACTCATTGAGCTTACCCTTTTGCCCCTGCTCGGCTTCCTCTTCTCGATGCCAAATAGGGATTATTGGATTTCATGCATATATAGATGCTATGATTTACATCGCAATGGACATGTTAGCTCATCCTATATGTATTGCATATTGTCCAAATATGTGTATAGATTTTTACTTATTATATATAAAACCCAAGTGTGTGTGTGTATATGTATATTATGAGAAAATATTCTAAATATTTTTATAACTAAAATATTATAGTGTTAAATATTAAATAAAAATATTTAGATATGCAAAATAAAAGTTTTAATTTTATTTTTTAATATGTTTACATATTTACATATATGTATGGATTAAAGTAACATAATTTCATATACACACACACACACAACAATATATATATATGATAATTAATGTAAATATTAGTTGGAATAGTTTATATAAATATATATAAATTATAAAATTTAAAAGTTATATTTTTTTCATTTTAGATTGAATATACAACAACTTTAAATTTAATTATAATTTAATTATATTAATATATATATATATATATATATTATGAATTATTAGTTAAATAACAAAAAATAAATGACAGAAAATATTTAAATAATAAAATTTCAAATTTGAAAATCGGGAATGAAAATTTATAGTTTATGAAAAAATTTCAAATTCTTCTAAGTCAAAATTTTATTTTTTATTAATTAAATACTTTATTGGAATTTAAAAATGATTTTTTAAAAATATATAAACAATTTAAAAATCTAATTTTTTGATGTAGAGCTTCTGTGATGACAATTTAATTTTAAAAAATTTAAAACTGAATTTTCGAAACATAATTTATTTTATATTAATTTATTAATCATTATAATGATTGAATAATAATAAAAAATATTAAATAATGACCAAAAATTATTTTCGATCATTAAACATCATAATTAATGTAAATATACAATTGAAAAAAATTAATTCAGTTCTTTATGTGAAATAGTTATATAGTTTAATACAAATCATATAAACAAATAATCAACTTACTAGTATATGTATAAATTAATTAATAAAATATAATGATTTTAGCTATGCGTTTCAGATCCTAATAAAAAATTATTTTTTATTTATTTTTTTATAAACATATATGTGACAACATCAATACCTATATGAATCTCACCTAACTAATAATACAATAATCACAATATATACGTATGAACAATATACAGTTATATAGAGATTATGTATCATACATACATACACACACACACACACAGATATATATATATATATGTGTGTGTGTGTGTGTGTATAATTTAACACTTACCTAAAACTAATGCCCTTAACCACCTTGTAATGATGAGTTCTCCACTTTCGAAGACTTCTCGATTCTACAGTTTGTTAGTCTTAAATCACAGACCCTTTTGCTATCAGATAACCATTAATTTGAATTGATTTGATTTGAGATTTATTGGAGCTTTTGGAAGGTGTAATTCGACCAAGATGAAGGAGATAGGAGGCAGTAAAATGTAACGACCCAACTGACTTAGCTCCCACTCGCTCTTTGGTTTCAGTTACCCACGGTGTTAGATGCCAATGCTCAAAATGAGAAACAAATCATTTTAGATTGATAAACCCCAAAAAAGGATATCAAAATCGATAGGCGATGAATTAACTATTAGAAACAAACAGTACTACCCTGCGGAAAACAATGGAGCTAAACGAGTTAAGGCAGTGTTGCTTCCTAACTCGACTCGACGAAATTCTTAACTTTAAGAATGGCAATAGTTTAAATGTCTCAGACGAGCAAAAAATTTGTCTTGAATCAACAAAACACAAAGAAGATAGCAAAATCGATAGTCAACGAATCAACTATTCAGAGATATCAAAATGATATTACTAGTAGATATTAACGAATAGATCATTTAAAACATTTGATTCACAGGTGTGCTCAATTTTCACATCACAAAATATTTCTAACATATTTTAAAACAACACTCTATAAATTATTTGTTTTAAAGAGAAAGTTATATTTGTAAGTGTATTAATGCTATCTAGCCTTTTGATCGAGTAATATTTGGATGGACTGGACAAGTCAAACTCGAAAATTTATCAAAGCAGGGAGCCCGAAGAGATAGCTATAGTTATTAAAAATCAAGTACAACCAAGATAATAAGGTGAAAACGAAGTTACCTTAAGAATCCATAGTCCAAGATTCATCAAAGTGATGGATTAGTACCCATCCATCCATATAGATCGGTAATGATCCATAGGATCTTGGCCAAATTGCCTCAAACTTCCCATGCTCATCGACCATGATGCCAATAGCCCTCTTTAAGCTTTAGACCATCGATCCCATGCAATTTGTTATCGATCTCCTTGATACCTGAAACTAACAACTTCATTCTACCACCGATCCATCACTTTGACCAGGAAACAAGCTCCAAGCACTATAAACAAATTGAGAAACACAAAGCAAGCAACAATTCACTTCATCACGAAGAGTTTGTTAGTAGGGAGTTTGCTATTGGAATGTGGGAGAAGTGATGGAGGGCATGGAAGAGCATATCCCAGTGGTCTAAACCTATAAATAGAGGGGTAGTGGCTAATTTTGGGGGGATCGGAGCTCTTTAAAAATCTTTTAGGCATTTCTTGCAATTGGCTATCGAGTGGTAAGGAACCATAAGAACAGCACCTATAAAACAACAATATAATCAAAGAAATATTAACTGGACATAGGCATCGATTGGCCGAACCACTATAAACCTTGTGTGTTCTGTTTTTTCTCATTTTCATTTATTCTCTTCAATTTTATTCTCTACTATACTCATTTGGGTGTTTTTTCCATTTTTGATGCAAACTTGGTGCTTTCACTGAGAACTACTTGAACTTGCTAATTTAAGATTTGAAAAGGTTCAAACGATGAGAAAATCGGCTAGGAAGATTACCGCTGGAGGAAATCAACAAGGGGGCAGCCATGAGGTGTCCTTTGGATCCAAACCCCTATCTATCTACATAACTAGGAATGAGATAGAGACTATAATGAATGAAATGAGGAATGGATGATAGCCCATCAGGAAGAGATGATGAAAAATTTCTTCAAAAGGATGGGACAAGCAGGAATAGCCGGAGTTGCTGCAAACTTGAATCGAAGAACCTGAAGCTAGAGCAAATGCACTTAAGATCAAAATGGTGCAACATGGAACAACCCCCAATGAAGTTGCACGGATCGTACCGATCCTTGAGGATCTATCAGTATCGAACCTCAAGAACTCGAGGGCACATCCCATGTTGCCTTGGGCAGAAATGGCGCATGTCTAGGGAGAATGCTCAGTGACTGAATATGAATCAGAATGCGGATGCACGGTCGGAGGAGTACGTGTCAGAATTCCCTTGTGGAAACGAGGGGCAAGCTGAGAATATGAACTTGATGATTCCTTTGAATGATGATGACATACTTGCCAAGATAGTAAGATGAGCCACGAGGGGAGGATTGCCTAACCAGAGCCTGGAGGATGTGAACATGGGTCCATTCACCTCGAACATTTGGTATGCTCGAAATCTGCTTAATTTTAAGATGCCAACTTGCAAATGTATAACGGGTAGACATATCCAACGGTTCATTTAATGAGGTACATCCGGCATATGGAAGTGATGGGCGCATCTAAAGAGGTCATAAGATGGTGTTTTCCTTTGTATCTGATAGATTTGGTGGCGTTATGGTTTAGACAGCCGGAGAATAGTTCCATTATCGAATGGGCTGAGTTGGTGAATAGATTCATGAAGCAGTTTTGGTTCCATATTTCATGACCCAAGAAAGCTATGACATTATCAAGTGTGAAGAAGAGGGTCGTGAGTTCCTCAAGAATCTTTTAACAAGGTTTAATGCAACGACTATCGCGGTTGATAGGCCAGATCCATCAATGGTTCTGATGGCGACGGTTTTTGGAGTGGCAAGTTATACAGATTTTAAGGTTTCTTTGGTGCGAGATTCACCGATGGACCTCAACGGAGTTTTATCATGAAGACAAAAGATATTTGCGTCAGAAGGTCACTGAAGTTGAAGAGGAAGAGAGTATTATTGTGGATGGCGGAGGACTGCCCAGTAAAGGATCAAGCAGAGATAAAGGAAAATGGAAGATAAATGATGGCTTTAAAGGATCAAAGCGCCAGAGAAGGGAACCAAAATTCTCTTCTTACACGGACTTGATTGAAAGATCATAGAGGATTTACCTAGACATTAGAGGATAGATCCCCAATCGAAAGCCAATGAGGAGAGAGCCCACTGATCGTGAGAGGACGTTGAGAAAGTATTGCTTATTCCATAAGTTGGATGGGATAACAAACGAATGAAGGAACTTACGTGATTTGATCGAGGAATAGGTCAGAAACAACCAATTACAACAGTATGTGAGAAGCCGAACTGTGTTGGTAGAACATGAGCAGCCATCAACCGCAATAAATGGAAGTAGCCTTTGATCGAGGTCGAGGATAGTCATCTTCCAATTGGGATGGCAGGGACTCGGGTTCGTTTCCCTACTTTTCCTTTATATTCCCAATAAATGATGCGATATCATAGTCAAGCCACTTACTCATATATGGGTGTGTGATCAGTCCCAAGCATGCTTTAAGCTGGATGCTAGATTATGACATCCAGTGAGGCGGTTATCTTGATGTTAGGTTTTATGTTTGTTAATGTTTGAATTCGGATCTAGTAGATGGATTCTTGATTGTTGGGATCTACATGAATCTGATGACCAATACTGATCGTAGCAGTCCCGACTGGAGAGACGGAGCGATAACCACAAGGTGCGAGTTCCCTTGCCGAAGAGCAAATGGATAGAATTGCATGATATTAATTGCGTTAAATCCTGACCAGAGAGTCGGGACCGGAGTGCAAGAAGTAAGTCCCCTCGCCGGAGAGTAAGTAGATGGGCTTGCTTGTCGTTGTAACCTCACACCAGAGAGTGAGCGGATTGGGCTCAGCAAAGGTCTAGAGACACCATGGATTTGATTATCAGTCCCGAACGTCCATTGATTTGATAAATGGTCCAGAGAGCCCATAAATTTGATTATCAGGCCTGAAAGGCCATGGATTTGTTTAGCGGTCCGGAGAGACCATGGATTCGATCATTGGTCCTGAATGGCCATGAATTCAAGTAATAATCGGAAGAGATTGCAAATTTAACTATCGGCCTTGAACATCCACGTATTTGTTTAAAGATTTGGTGAGATCGTGTGTTTGATTGTCGGTACAGAGAGGCCAAGGATTCCATTGACGATCTGGAGAGATCAAAATTCAGCTATCGGTCAAGAAAGGCCAAGGATTTCACTAACGCTGCGGAGAGATCGAGATTTCAACATATGACGTCTAGCCCTCAAATGAACGTGGAATCTTGATTAGTGATACAGCCCACGGCTTACCGGTTATGGGGGAACATAGAATCATTGTCTATGACTGACACTCAAGCAAGGACTCGAATCCATAGCTATCGCGGTCTAGAACGATCTTTGGTTTATAGGTGAATCCAAAGGAACATTATGATTAGTCACAGCCCGATTGACTTCGACATTTGTTTTTTAGCAAAACACACCTTCCATTCGCAAGTCATGCTTTGAAGGGCAAGTGTTATCCAGCCTTTTGATTGAGCAAATATTTGGATGGACTAGGCAAGTCAAACTCAAAATGTTATTAAGGCAGGGAACCTAGAGAGATAGCTTCAAAACCTAGAAACCACGTACAACCAAGATAACAAGGTAAAAACATAGTTACCTCAAGGACACATGGGCCAAGATCCATCAAAGTGATGGATCGGTACCAATCCATAGGATCTTGGCCAAATTGCCTCAAACTTTCCATGCTCATCGACCGTGATGCCAGTAGCTCTCTTCAAGCTTCAAACCATCGATCCTATGCAATTTGTTATCGATCTCCTTGATACCTGAAACTAGCAACTTCATTCCACCACCGATCCTTCACTTTGACCAGGAAACAAGCTCCAAGCACTACAAACAAAATGAGAAATACAAAGCAAGCAACAAGTTACTTCATCACGAAGAGATTAAAGCAATCCATAATATAAATTTATGGATCGATACCGATCCATGCCCATGGATTAGTACCGATCCATAACAAGTGATGATGTGGCCACTTTTGTTAGTGGGGAGTTGCTGTTGGAATGTGGGAGAAGTGATGGAGGTCATGGAAGAGCATATCCCAGTGATCTATAGCTATAAATAGAGGGTTATAGGCTTATTTTGAGGGGATCTTGGAGCTCTCAACAATCTTTTAGACATTTCTTGTAATTAGCTATCGAGTGGTACAAAACCATAAGAACAACACTTGTAAAACAACAACATAATCAAGAAAACGTTAAGTGGACGTATGCATTGATTGGCCGAATCACTATAAACCTTGTGTGTTCTATTTTTGCACATTTTCACCTACCACTCTTCAATTTTCTTCTTTACTATACTCATTTGGGTATTTGTGCCATTTTTAACGCAAATAATTAAAAAGAAAGGTCAAAAACATGTCATTAAAGCATTGTTTATTATAAAGTATAAACCCAAGACAATTACCCTTAGTTTTATTTTTAAACATTCCTTTCTATTGATTTTCTTATCTATAAACTATCATTTATAACTTTTAAAACAACATTTATTATCCCAGTAGATAATAAATTAATTTAAAATGCTTTTATAAATTTAAAATAACGTTTGTCGTCCCGAAAGAAAATTAACCTAATTTATAATCTTTTATAACTTCAAAACAACATTAATTATCCGGGAGGTAAACAAATCAAATATATAATCCTTCGTAAATTTAAAGCTACATTAATTATCCCAATGGAAAACAAATCAAATTTATAATCTTTTATAAATCTAAAACAACATTAATTATCTCGAAGGAAGAATAATCAAATTTATAATCTTTTATAAATTTAAAACAACATCAATTATCCTAAAAGATAATTAATCAAATTTATAATTTCTTTTATAAATTTTAATCAATACTTAATCTTTATTTTCAAAATTCTCAGAATACTTAAAAATATAATTTAAATGACTTTCAAAGAGCAAAAACACGACCAAACATTTATTTTGAAAAGAATACTAGCACAAGTTCAATACATATAAAGGTTTAAGGATGTGATATTTCATAAGTAACTAACGAAAATCGCTACAACGACACTTACACAAATCTAACAGTATGTCATAAATATTTCTACCAAACATCAATATAAGAATATAAATAAATCAATATTAGGGAGAAACACTTTAGGATCCCTCTACAAATGTCCCATGTAAATCTCATGTATATATGCACTTCAAAGTTTCCTGGAGCGACTTATTCACTATGAAAACACTTCGACTACTTCTTTTTGTCCCATGCAATAAAATGGTTATGCATGTCATCCGCTACCAAACGAGATCAAACAATAATATATAGTCATATAGGGTTTCCTATAAATCATACAATATGTCATCAACTTTCCAAAGAGGGAATCCAAACAATTCAGACAACCAACAATAAACTATCATCCAAGCATTCAACAATAATCTATAGTAACACAGATGCCATATAGTCTATTAACTATGAGTTAACTCACTGAAATTCCAGTAGGCGCTTTCATGTTCCTGTTTGATTCGATTTTAGCTCCAAATTCAACGAATTTAACTCTAATACAAAGATAACATCGATACGAGTCCAACGCAACCGACCATGTCGGAATCCAACCTCGTATGAGTAAGATATTAATTTTTATAAGCAATCGATTTAATTAAATAATTAAATTACACTTATTACTTAATTACTAAAATAATACCCTTAATCCATGTTTAAAACCTTCTTTACTAAACAAAATAAATTTTCGCCCATACACTGATACATGCATGCTTAAACTCTATGGTCATGAACGTAAATTCATCGACATGGAGCAATACTCAATGAAATCCAATGTCGTTACGCCATTGTTCCTCCCTTTCCGAACTTGATGCGCCGACCATGAATGCACCAAGCTTGGCCCGCTCCTCCTTGTTGTGACCAGGAACAACCTCACCTCAACCGTAAAATGATGCGTTTCTCCCCTTAAAGCCGCACCCTCCCAAAACCCTTCCATCGAAGCTTCTCGACATGAGAAACTCACCCACACACTCCAAATCCTCAAACTTTGCCTCCATCACCATCTAATCTAAACTCTAGGTCATGCTGGAAAAATTGATCACCCCAAAATATGATTGAACGCTACAAAATTTGTATAGAATCGGAGCCCTCATCGATACAAACTCAAAGAACCTAGTTTAGTGATTTTTAGTTGAGTAATTAATTTTGTTTTGATTTTATAAAGAGGAGGCCATTTTTTTGTCTATTTAATTTTGAAAAATAAAAGGAGAAAGGGATAAATGAAAATGAAGGAGGGAAAGGAAGAATGAGTTTGCCTAATTTATCAACAAAAGGTCAATTCCTACTTATAGAGTAAGTTAAACAAAATTCTCAAGCAAGCTAAAGATTCCAAGCAACCTATCATATCACCGTCAAATTTTGAATTTGGTTTGGTTTTTAAAAGGTTTTGAGTAGAAGGTTTTGCGGTATTCCACTACACAATATTTCGTTCGCGTATGAACCGCGAACGACAGCAATAAAAATACAATCGTGCACCAAAATACGACACAAACTTAAATCAACAATAAAATACATAAATTATTTTATTCTGTGAAATTTTAAAAACACCATCATTTATCGAAAATGCATCAAATGATAATTCAAATAGTTTTCAAATTAAAAATTAGGAAAAGATCCATAAACTAAAATAAATATACGTATTAAAAATCAAGTCATTTTGTTAACAATTGATTTTCTTGTTATTTATTTGAACAATTTATTATTGTAAATAAATTTACAAATGACTTCATCGTTATTATTTATTAATTAAAAGGTGTTAACTAAAGCTATTAAATCAATTTAATCAATATTTAATTCATTATTCAAATATTTAGATAATCCTTATATTTGAATTCAAGTTATTAAACTTTAGAAACCAATTACTTAAATATTTAAAAGTAATTAAGTACTGAAAATCAAAACGATAAAATTCTGGAATGTTACAAAGCCCTTCTAAAGTTAGGGTTAGGGTTCCTTTTATAATGGTTGAACCAGAGAGAAAACTGGATCACATCACATATTTTTTCTTACTAAACCTCTACCATCCATTACAAACCCTTTTACCCTATTTTGGCTACCCCCTATATCCAATGTTTGCTATCTTAATTTTGCCTCCAACTTCATGTGCTAATAGCCCATTTAAGACTAAGTAAACATATTTAATTAAATCCAATTTAATTCCTTATCGATATCTCATATCGATCGATATATTTATAACTATTGTAATTACATATACAACATATTTATTCCTCAAATCAAACTCAAATTTTATATTTAATATTTCATAAATATTAAATAGTTTATAATAATTATAAACTAATTAAATCATTTAGTCTAAAGAAAATTCATCATTTGGGTTGTGTGATCAGCGATTAACATCGAACTATTCAATTGTTAACGTTCACACATCACTTAGCAAGTATCGTGACATTTCGGCCAAATTTATTACTTAATTAGTTTCGGTAAAATCCAATTTCAATTTATTAAGCGTTAGCCAGATGTGAGATTTATTTACACTAATTCTTTTCGTCAAACCTATATCATTTTGGACTTATGGAATTTAGTAATGGTCAAAATTCCAATATCATTCATATTCAACTCTATAGTCCACACACAAAGCCCTTGTTCAATAATTATGATTATTATTAAATGAAATGCTCTGGCCATAGACTTTGACTTTGAGTTGACCGTGATACTAACCCCATATTATTGAGGAGATGAATCCTCTTTTGAATAATGCTTCACTTCCACTGCTTCCACTTGACCCAACTATAGTCACTCGATGGAATGCTTGGAATGATTTGACTATACTCAAAGTGGAGCTTTCATATTGAAGATCTACAGTATTCTCAAGTCGAGAGAACTTTGTAAATAAGTCACATCGATATTTTCTATTTGACCTTAATTAAATTAACCAACAGAAAACTATTGGGTGGGTCGTTCCGTAGTTATCTAATAACTATCAGTACGAAAATCTTGATCCCCTAATAGTCATGAGTAATACACTGTCCAATATTTGAAGAGCGTACGCACTATAGTCTCAATGGATACATCGATATCTAATTTCGATGCATCTTGACTAGGAGCATTTAAAATGATATTATGTTTGTTTTCATTGTGATATATTACTCACAGTTACAACACATTGTCTATCACAAAACATACCATTTATGGATTTTCTATTAAATATACTTTTAATTAAATTAATTAATATAACCGTATTATATCAAGTATATAATAGAAAGAAAATACCTTTGATTTCAAATAAGATTGTTTATTGAGTTAGATAGATGTAACAAATTACATAATTGTCCCTATGGCATACCCTTAACTATTAATCTCCCACTTGCACTTGGGGTCAATTATGGAATCTTATTCCAACTTTTCTAATCGGTTTCCTCAAAACCGATCGGGTCAGTCCCTTAGTGAACAGGTATGTTATTATGTTTCAACTATCTACTTTGTCAATCAATTCTCTCTGACGCAGATAAACTTCCCTTATTATGTGGAACGGTTCAGAGTATGTCTCGACTTCCTGTGAGCTCTAAGTTTTGCTATGAACTATATAGTGACATTGTTATCATATAACAATTTTGTAGGATTCTCAACGTTTGGAATCACACTCGGCTCAGTTATAAATTTGTGCATTTATATCTATATACATTTCTTTATTATTGTGCTATTCAAGGCGATGTGTTGAGAATTTTCCATTGAATCGGCAACAGTCTTTCATTTGGAACATTTCCAACTAAAAGATTCTTAACTTGAATTTATTATTGACATATCATACTCAATATATCACTAATAAAACTTTGAGTCCGAACACTTCTTCACAAGGAGTTTGTTGTTTTTGTAAAAAGTTTTCTAGTATTTCATAAATACATGAGAACACTCTAAACTATCATTCGGTGAAATTAATTTAGATTTAATATGTGCTCCATATATCAAATAAATGAACAAATTACAATATTTTAGACAACATAACATGCATGATAATTCCTATTACTATGCATAAGGAATCAATCTTAAATGTTCCCTGTTAAATATTTTAATAGGGTGTCCTTGTATATCATTTGGGACATTCCCTATATCTTTTATACTTACTATAAAAGGCATCATTTACAAATCTAACATCAAGTATTAAAGCAACTTAGGTTGATTTTAATACAAAAGGATTGTTAACATCAGCAATGTGCTGTTTACTTACAGTTTAGAAATATCACTGTACATTTTAATGTTCTTTCTTATGAGCGCATGCTTACTCTGCATTTTGATTGACAATCAAACTATTTGATATATTTATCAAAACACTAGTTCAATTTTGATGCTTGTCGAATGATACTTTCGTATCTGTTCTTGAATCATATCCAAACACTCACAAACCCAAATATAACTCCCATGAACTTCGAGATACTTTGGTTGTTATATGCAAACAGTCTGTTCTAAATTATTACTTAGAATTTTCCATTTCAGTACATATGTACCAAATCACAAAGTCTTACAAAACGATAATTTCGTGAGCAAATCCGAAATAACTTGATCATGTTGACTGATGAATCTATTACGCTAATTTCAACGTTTGAAATTGACGAAATAATTCTTATCAACATTGCTCATTTAATTCCAACTGCATTAGTCTTGATCATAAAGGTACAGTCGCAGCCGATGGATCACATCCCTTAAGTTACGACCACCAAAATCATATTTTGATAACGCACTTGAAATTCATTTTCGGATCTTCACATCATACCATATTATAAAGTCAACAATCTTAAAGGTTTATTGAAACAACCGAGGATTATATATTTTCGACATTGATAAGAAACTCGTAGTTTATCTTCAATTTTTGGAGAATACTTATTATACATTCTTATGCGATGTGTTCATTTAGGTTTGTTGATTTCATTTTATCTCATGTAATCAGTTTTATCATTGGATCGTATCCAATTCCATTTTACTTCCGATAATTTCCCAAAGAAATTCCTTCACTATGAAGTTGGTATTTCTTGAAACAACAATTGTTT
Source organism: Allium fistulosum (assembly GCA_030737815.1). Lineage (NCBI taxonomy): Eukaryota > Viridiplantae > Streptophyta > Magnoliopsida > Asparagales > Amaryllidaceae > Allium > Allium fistulosum. The sequence goes on along the minus strand of CM060907.1, from coordinate 913,718,544 downwards.
CTCAATGTAATGAAGCATGTATTCATAAACACTTTATGAATATCCTTTTATTTAAAATCGATTTAGTTTAGTTTACAAAACTTATGTTCAAAACATAAATATGTCATCCAATGATAGTCCTTTCCAATCTCCTTTTGGCGAGATTCATACAAGATCCCTCATGAACAATTATTACGTGTAGACTTTCAACTCGCACAACCTACCAACTCCTTGACCTAGTATATGTTGGGGTTTCTTATAAAGCCTTATCTTGTATGATTTTGTAAACTATTATTTAGATGAAATAATAATAACCTTGTGTACTACTCTTAAGTACATGCCCTTAAAGAAAGAAATTAACTCAACTTCACTCACATTCAATTGTACTCTGTTCAACAAAGTTCGATTAAACCTTATCGAAACATCATTATGTATCACATGGAGGAGTGATTTTTGAGACTATATTTTTATTGACCTTTAGGTACATTTGGAACTCTTTCCAATATACTCACCCATTCGATCAAATCGAATAACTTTTATCGCATTTATTTTATTTGCTTCTGTTTTATAATCTATGTGTTTACCACAGACATACTACATGTGTATCAAATACATAAGTCCATGTCAGTGATAACTCATCAGTGAATATAACGAAGTATATGGAATCATTTTAGTATTATTAGACTTGCGACTGCATACATCAATATGTATCAATCCGAAGAGTTCATCAACTTCTATAACCCTCCCACTAAATGGGTGTATAACCCCTAATTTTTTGAGATATAATTAACTGGTATTATATGATTCGTAATCTTATAATAATAATTATTTCTCAAAACTACGGCTTAGTCTATTGTTCCAAATAATTGTAAATAATTTTATTTGTATTTTCTAATGCATCACTTTTTTTATGAAAACAAATACCATATTAAGTTTTATTTTATAATGAATTTTTATAATATTCACATTGAAATATAATTACTTCTATTTTTCAGTCGATGCCGAAAAATAGTCATTATTTCATAAATAATGTTCGGCATGTTTCACGAAAATAATTTTTGTAATTTGATGCAATCAACTAGTGGTATATGGCATGCCCCCACTATTTATGCCATTACTATAATAGCGCATAAATTTCGAAGGTCCATCATTCACTTAATATAGATGATTTATTCCATACACTGTAACTATATTATAGCGGAGAGTTTTTTGATCAAATATCTTGAACTCAAAGAAATAAGTCTCATAAAGAATAATTTTCTATATGAAAACACATTTTGGAATAGAAATCATATTTCTTATTCTAATATTAAGTATCAATTATTAGTACAATTCTCATTTCTGATGTTTCTTTATGAAGCAGAAGTGACCATTCACTCTCTTGATCCCAACTATACCTTAAATCACATCTACTCTTGTACAGTAGTTTTTCTTTCTAAATAATCGAACCATTTAAAACAAAACCTTACTACAATATCATAACGACCTCTTTACAAAGATGCATTTTGACCATCCTTAACATTTAAGGACATCAAATATGATGCACCTTACGTAAACTGATCAAACTGACATTTCAGTGATCGAATTCTTAAATCTATGTTGTAGTTTTGATTCTTATGTTACGTTTACCACAATATGATCTTCTATGGTAATCAATCAAATTGAATACTCGATCTTATAGTACTATTTATTTGGTTATTTTGAATGAACTAATTTCATTAAAGTATCGTACATTGCAAACCGTGACCGTTCTCCATATAACATTTATATGCGATAGTATATGGATCATATATCCATAGTCTCATATTGCTTTTAGAGTTTGAAACTCATAAAATGCAATACACGGTCTTGACCAAATAAACACGTAAGCGACCAAATTATGAATATACTAAGCTGTTGTAAAATTTAGTACTTGCATGGGTGTAGAAACGTTAACATGCAATAGGCATTTATTAGTAATTATATGTTATATTTCTATTTTTCAATATTCAATTAAGTTCACATGTATATCTGGATTGATAAACGTTTTATCAATTGTATTAAATGCACGAATTTATCATTGTAGATTATTATAACGTTATATAACATATGTTCTTATACAATTAGTCATATTAAATGTTATCATTTCACTTTTATAATAAAGCCCCCACTAGTCTTTTATGTTTCACCAAACCCTAAGCGAAACATAGAAGTCTTACAACTTCACTAGTGAGTGTTAGAACTCGTATACCTTAAGATTCAGACCTTGAGGAAAGCTCAACAAATCATAGGTCCACATATGATGGATAACTACTTATTAGTTGTATTAAATACAACTCCTAACCCATGATTCCTAGTCCTAATCCTGCCTTTACCTTGAGGAGAGCTCAACAAGTAAAGTGGGACTACATACTCTAACTTATCATTTCGCCATGGCCTAAGTATAATGCACATACCTTGAGGAAAGCTCAACAAATATGTGTAGTTATCTTACCTCGTCTATTCAATACATTAATAGTACTACACATAACATCCTTAACTTGAGGAAAGCTCAACAACTAAAAAGTATGCAAGTGATCTGTTAATATATAAATGATAGAGGACAACTTATTAAAGATTCATAATCATCAATATATTATATCTAGTGATGTCAACTTATGGAATAATGTATTTTTTATGAACTTCCCTCAAGATTCAGGTGTCAGACACATCTGAAATCACGGTATACGTACAATACATATGTATTTATCCCTTAAGTCTATTTAGGGTTTCTATAATGTTTTGCATTTAGTTTATACATTCATATTATATAAGTTTTATTATTATACAACTTTTATATTTCATACTAATTATATAATATTCTTTTGTATAATATTATATTAATTAAATCTTATTTAATTAATTAACATTTTAATTAATTTTATATTATTTTAGTATAACATTTATATTAAATATTTATTACATACTATAACCTTTAGAGTATTACACATATATCTTATATATATATATATTCAATTAATTAATTAACCTTTAATTAATTTACTTAATTAATTAACATTTAATTAATTTATATAATCAATTAACTTTTAATTATTTTGTTTAATTAAACAGTTTATATTAAATTATATTAATTTTAAAATTCAATTCGTATACATACATGTAGACTTATGTTATTTTAAACATTTTAAAATATCATAACATATATCATAATGTATAATACATGCATATATATATATATATATTAATTAACTTATTTTATTAATTTATTTTATTAATCCAACTAATAAATTTTAAAATTCTGAAATTAATATATATATATATATATTTTCAAACATTTTGAAAATTTTAGTATATTATAACTATTATAATATATTTATATCTTATTTTAAATTTAACTTTTAAATTTTAAATCTTATATTTCAGTTCAAACAATTTTGAAAATTAGCCCAAAGCCTAATTCAAAGTTAGGCCGTTTTTATTAGGGACAACTTTTGGGCTATAAACTTAACAGCAACCCTAGCATGACTAATTTGGACCAAATAGTCTATTGGGCGCTGATACCATTGTTGGAACTACACCAGCCGTAGCGGAAGTTATGGACGAATTTCAAATTCTTTTTACCTAATTGAATCTTTATTGGGCCTATGAAGTCCAATTTATTTAGAACATTTCTAAATTTAATTTAAATAAATTAATATATTTAATTTAAATTCATAAATTATTGATTGAAATTTATTTAATTTATTTTCAATTTATATATAAGATTACATATGTATCATATACATATATGTATGTGTGTGCATGTGTAACATGATATTCTATGCAAGGTATAATATACCCATATATATATGCTAGGATTTAGATCGCAATGGGCATGTTAGCTCATTCTATATGTATTATATGTTCTCCAAATATGTGTACATATTCGTACTTATTATATATAAAAACCCAAGGGGGTGTGTATGTGTGTATGTATATTGTGAGAAAATATTATAAATATATTTATAATTAAAATATTATACCGTTAAATATATTTTTTGTTTGGCAAGGCCGACGGGGTTGGATGGACCCCGACCATTTATTGCATCACCACAGAAACACATACAACAGGGAGCAAAGCTCAAAGAAAACAGAGGAATACAAGGTGCCACAAGCATGGAGGAGAACAAAAACAAAGAAAGAAAACTAAGCAACAACTATAACAAATGAAAGGACAGACATATTCCAGGGTCATAGGAGAAATTGAGCATTCCAAGCATATGTTTAATCTCATTCATTATCCACAGCTTGAACAGAGCATCAGATTTTGCATTGACGGCGTCAAACACTCTAGTGTTACGCTCTCTCTAGACTGCTGTGATGAAACACTTCAACACAGCTCCAAATACTCTCTTACCTTTCTGCTTGCAGCCAGTATTCGCATATATATGATTCCACTCGATGTGGTTGACATTCGAAACATCATGTCGACGAAGCTTCGACATCACATCAGTCCGCACAAGCTTTATAACAGGACAGTCAAAGAACAAATGCTCCACAGTCTCAGATTGCTCACAGCAGAATGAACAATAAATGCTAATATTCATGCCAATGGACACCAGCTTAGCTTTAGTTAAGATAGCATGGTTTAGCACTTTCCACATCATAAAGTTTTCTTTCATACTACTATCCTTAGACCAAGTACGCTTCCACCATTTACATGTTGGCTGAGAACTGTTCTTCATCAAGAATTCATAAGCTTCCCCTATCTTAAATTTAACCTTTTTAACACCCCAAACAAGCTGATCAGTAGTAGAATTTAGCAGAGAAAAGCTTCTAATCATAGTCCATATGTGTTGAATTCTTTGATTGGATGAATTGTACCGAAAACATTGATTATTATAAACTACATCTTTTACTTTGGCCGCCGAGTGTATGCCAGATTGCTGAATTTCACTGTGCGTGAGATGTCTTCTTAGAATCATCCCACTTTGAAGCCAAGGATCATCCCAGAAACAAGTACTGTACACTGGGTTGGTGCTCATTTGAATGAGCGGGAGGAAAGTTTCCTTCAACTTGAAACTATTTTGCCATGTCCAGCTTAAGTTTTGAGGCTTAAGCATATTCCATAAATTTCTACCTTTAATCACATTTCTTTTCGACCATTCTGCCCAAAGGCTGTCAGAACAATTAAAGAAGGTGTCAACATGCTTCGCAAAGGCCGCCCTATTCCATTGAATCAAGTTAAATATACCAAGACCACCCTTGTTCATAGGTCTCTCCACTTTGATAAATTTTATTGGCGCAATATATCATCCCATAGTATTGCCCGTCCAGAGGAATTTCATGAAGGCACTTCTAATCATCTTAATAAGTTTAAAGGGTAGAACAAAAGCCCTAGCCCAGTACACTTGCATCGCAAAGATTACCGACTTTATTAATGTTGCTCTCTCGGCTTGACTGCGCTGCCTAGTAGTCCAACTATTTAATCTTGCTGGTATCTTCTCAAAAAGAGGAAGACATTGGTTTGTTGTGATCTTAGATGATGAGAGAGGCAGCCCCAAGTAAGATACAGAGTTAGTATTAGGAGTCAGACCAGTAGCAAGAGAAATATCAGCAGCTTTTTCCATACTAACACTTGCCATTATAATATCTGACTTTTGGATGTTAATCCTTAATCCAGTCATATCATAAAACTGATCAAGAGTGATCATAATATTCTTGACAGTATCAATGTCAGGAGTACAAAACACCACTAAATCATCAGCAAACATTAATGCTGAGATTTGAGGGTCATAGCATGCTTGATGAAATTTAAAACTTCCATGATTTATGAGCTTGTTTATCAGCCTAGTTAGAAGTTCCATCACCAGAATAAAGACGTAAGCGGATAGTGGATCTCCTTGCCTTATCCCTTGCCTAATACCAAAAAAACCAGTAGGCATTCCATTGACGATGACCGAATAATTTGGAGTAGAGATACATTCATAAATCCAAGTAATAAAATGAGGCGGGAAATTCATGTATCCCATGATTCGAATGATGCTATCCCATTGTAACATGTCGAAAGCTTTCATGATATCTAGCTTCATCATTGCTTTCGGGGGGGGCATTCTTATGGTTATACCCCTTAAGGAGTTCGTGTGAGAGAAGGATATGGTCTAATATATTCCTTCCTGGCAAGAAAGCAGCTTGATTATTTGAAATAATACTAGGAAGTACATATTTGAGTCTCGTAGCAATTACCTTAGAGATGCATTTATATATGGTATTACAGTAGGAAATAGGTCGAAAGTCATACACATGGTGAGCATTTTTGAGTTTGGGGATAAGGGCTATATTGGTGTAGTTAAACGACCTAAAGATTTTGGCCTTTTTAAAGAAAAGCATTATAGCATTGCAGACATCAGTGGATACAAACGACCAACAAGATTTGTAGAAATGAGCATTCAACCCATCCGGGCCACCGCAGGAGTTACTATTAAGCGAGAACATAGCTTTTTCTATTTCCTCAGAGGTAACGTCTTTGCATAGAGAGGCATAATCTTCCTCCGTTATTTTGGGCAGGATATCGGAAGGGATATCATCAATACTAGGAATAAAATTATTCTGTTGCCGAACAGGGAAGAGAAATGTCGAAAAAAACCTTCTTGAACTCCAACAGCAGAAGTTTGAAGTTGTCCATTCATATCATTTATAGTTGCTATATTATCTTTGCGATGGTTATTTGTGAGACTAGCATGGAAGTAGACAGTATTTCTATCTCCTTTTTCCCGCCATTTAACTCTAGACTTTTGCCTTATCATTTCACTTTCTTTAGTTAACGCTTCATTGTATTTCTGAGACAGAGCACTCTCATACGAAGAGAGGATAGCATCACTAACATTAGACATCATAGCTATTTGAACCTCAGCAAGTTTGGCCTCAATCATGGTGCTCATTTTATCTCCTTTGCTGTTAAACATTAGACATCATTTTATCTCCATCACTAACATTAGACATCATACCGTTAAATATTAAATAAACATATATATATATATGCAAAATATAAGTTTAATTTTTAAAATTTATAAAATATATTTATATTTACGTATGTATTAAAGTACATATTTCATATATATATAATAATATATGTATATATAAATACAACAATTAATTTAAATATGAATTAGAATATTTTATATAAATATATATATGAAGTATAAAATTTAAAAATAATTGCATCCCAGACCGAATACACAGCAGCTCTAAATTTAATTATAATTTTATTATATTAATACATATAAATTATGGATTATTTAGTTAAATAACAATAAATAAATGATAGAAAATATTTAAATAATAAATATTTCAAAATTTGAAATTTTAGAAAATCAGGAATGATATTTTATAGATTATGGAAAATTTTAAAAAAATTCAATGTCAATTTTTTTTATATTAATTAAATAATTTCAATCAAATTTAAAAATAATTTTCTAAAAATAGAACAAATGATTTAAAAAATCTAATTTTTTGACCGAGAGCTTATATAATGACAATTTAATTTTAGATAATTTAAAATTGAATTTTCTAAACATAATTTATTTTATACTAATTTATTTGTATAATAATTAAATAATAATAATAATCAATATTAAACAACTAGCAAAAAATTATTTTCAATCATCAAAGATCATAATTAGTGTAAATATACAATTGAAATATTAATTTACTTATTTATGTAAAATAGGTATATATTTTAATACAAATCATATAAATAAATTAATTAACTTATTAATATATGTAAAAAATAATTAATAAAATATAATAATTTTAGTTATGTTTATCAACGCCTTAATAAAAAATTGTTTTTATTTTATAAACATATACACATATCCAATCAAAATGTACAACATAATACTAATATGAATCTCACCTAACTAACAATATGATAATCACAATATATATACATATATCTATGTATGTGTGTATGAACAATATACAGTTATAAAGAGGCTGTGTGTGTGTGTGTATATGTGACGACCACCCATGACCCCTGCACCGAATCTAGAGATAGTGCGCTGTAAAGTGTGCCAGGCGACCATGGACGATTGTCAAGGTAAGATTTAAAACGAAAGAATCTATCGTATTACTCACAGCGCATGGACAAAATACAATAGAACATATGTATAGTGAAGCTTTACAGAACAAAATGACATCATATAAAACTCCATAATAGTTGAATACAAGCATCCACATAGTCAATACATCCAGCCTCACTACATATCTCTCAGAGAATACAAAACAGCGGAATATCCAGTACATATAATAAGAAGATAATATGCAATCCTCCAGCTCGTCTTCGATATCAGCATCGTGAGAAGAGAACAGCACCTGTCACCTGCTACCTAGTCTGCCCGTCCCAAAATGGACGAACAGCCCAAGGCAATAAGAATTAAAAACATAAAGCCTTGAGTCAGACAACAGTCTTAGTGAGCAGTAAATTAACTAACAACATACCAAAAGAGCATAAAGGAAAAGGAATAGGTATACAACCCTCCCACTCCAACCTCATTCTACAGTGATAGCCCCCAGACACACACTAAGCAGAAGCAAACATAGCAGAGCATACAATTTAAAGTAAAGCAATTGTCACTCGAGTCAAGAGCGATGTTTTCCAAGTACAAATCCCAAGGTCTAAAACCAAGGTCAGATAAGCACCCAGGAAATACCGCTCTTGAGACCGAATGACGATACAACCAAACATCCATGACTCGGCTATCACTGTTATCATTGTTGCGATATCACCGTTAATTGAATGACCGGCACATTCTTTCAGCCGTCCGTCAAGGGCTAATGGTAACCCCGGTTCTAGACATAACTCCCGCACGTCATCGTGACCCGTGCCTAGGATTATCGAATCTACCCAGAGTACTTGACCATCAACTTAGTCTTTTGGGCGTCCCCATGTACTCTTGCTTAGAGCATGCTAGAACCTTCAACAACGATGAGATCTCAACCTCCTAGTCATCCTCCTCGACGACTATTGCCATACTAGCTCAAGCGCCTCTCGAGCATCCATTATCCTCAACTCGAATCATATCACCGAGTTATCAACATGCTTGGAATGATCCCGCCTGGATTAGACCAAGTCTTCATCATATGATGCCTCGCTTCATTACATCCTCGCAAAGCTTCATCTCAACTTCACATCATCAAATCTATGCATAGGAGCTTCATCATCCCGCTACATATGCCACGAGCAGCTTTTCCAATTCAAGAGCCTTTCCCTTAGCTTTTGAATCACCTTCGATCTAAATCTAATCATCAATCATCTAGTTCATAACAATCAATCAAATCAAACATCAATCCAAGCAATCAAGCATTCAAAAATGATCTAAGTAGACAATTATAACAATAATGGCATTTTCGTAATTAAAGAGTTGAAAGTCCAATAAGCATGAAAACATGGATTATATCTCTACAAACTTGATGAATGAACTTGCATAGGTTAACATATGAGAAAATGGATGTAACATCATCATGAACAATGGATCTATATGGATCTACACATAGGATGAAGAAAATGCATGGAAATCACTATTTTAACACCAAATCGGGCCAACAATCCGATATACTCCTTTGGATCCGTGTGAGAGATAATCACCACTCACCAAATCACCTAAACAATCCAAAAGATATCAACTTCAGATCTGGACAGCGAAGAACTAGGCTAGATCTATCACAAATCCGCTTCAAATGAAGAAATCTCTCTTGAAAAGATGAAGATCTTCAATCTAAGCTCTTGAATCTTCAATCTTGATCTTCGATTTGGATGGATGGAAGCACTAGATTAGAGTGGAGAAAAGAAGTGAAGAAGTGTAGAAGTCGAGCTCTAAAAATGGCAGCACTTCGTCGCTTCAAAATCCGGATCCCAAAAATGAAGAGAAGCTCTCCTATTTATAGCTGAAAACTGCCCCTAAGTCGTAACTCGGCTATCTCCTTAAGTCGCTGCCGACTTAACACTGCCGACCTACGACCTAACACTTAGCCATCCTACGACTTAACCAGAGGCATCTGCGACCTAACAACTGCTACGACCTAAGTCGGTCACGACTTAACAACTTATACGACTTATAAAACCTTGCGACCTAACAGAACCCAACGACTCATGACCTAACAAGGCTACGACCTATAACCTCAGCGACCTAACAACTAGGCAAAACCCAGCGACCTAACACTTATGCGACTTAACTCCACATGCTAACTCCTTAGGTCGCTAACACGCTAACTCCTTAGGTCGCTAACCCACCCAGTCGACCTAACCTGGTAACAACCTAACCCTTAGGTCGCTTACGACCTAACCAACCAAGCTACCAGACGTCCTAACACAGCGACCTATCCCTTAACTCGGTTACTACGACCTTACTCTAACCCTAGGTCGTCTACAACCATAAGTCGGTCAACCCACTAACTCGTCCAACCGACCTAACTTCTATACGCTCTAAGTCGTTGCCGACCTAACCACACTAACCCAGTAACCACTAGGTCGCTTACTCCACTAGGTCTGCCTACCCTTGAGTCGCCATACCCTTAAGTCGGTCAGTTCTTTAGGTCGTTAACTCACCCTGCCGACCTAATACTTAACCAAATCCTAGGTTGCATAATTCTATAGGTCGCTCCAACTAACCCACGACCTAACACTAACTCGCCGAAGTCTTTAACTCGGTCACGACTTAGCTCTTAGGTCGTTCACGACCTAGGACTTAGACAAATCTGCCTAAAAATCTGAAATGACTTAAAAATGCTAAAATTCCAGATTTGACACACTTTTCGATCCGTGAAAAATACGGGTCGTTACATTCTCTCCCCCTTAGGAATTTCGCCCCCGAAATCCCAAACAATCATAGCAATCAAAACTATTCTGTACGCCTACCATCCATAGCAATCATCAAACCATGCATCCAATTCTAACTTAGCGTACAGAATTCTAAGACTTAGAACAAGTTACAATGTTGTTAGATGATACGACATCTTAGGGCCATACCTTGAAGAGTTCAGGATGAGCTGCCTTCATCCTCTCTTCCACCTCCCACGTACAGTCGTTATCATCGTCACTCCATTGTATCTTGAGCAACTTAACTACCTTCCTCCTAAGCTGTTTCGTGTCGGTTTCCACAACACGAAGCGGCTTACGAGGTCTTCTATCGACTGGATCAACTTCGAAGTCTTCACAGCTATCAGCAGAAACCACTGTATTCAAGTCATGCACATACTTCCATAGATATGATACGTGAAAAACATTGTGCACACCCGACATCTTCTCCGGTAACTCCAATCTGTAAGCGAGCTTTCCAATTCGCTCGATGATCGGGAATGGTCCAACAAATCTCGGAGTCAATTTTCCTTTCTTCCCGAATCGAATAACATTCTTCAGTGGAGAAATCTTCACAAAAACCATATCTCCTACGTCGAATTCCAAATCCTTTCGACGCTTATCGGCATAACTCTTCTGACGGTCTTGGGCTGCCTTCATTCGTTGCCGAATGATCTCTATACAATCTGAAGTCTGTCGAATCATCTCTGGCCCAAGTATCAGCTTTTCTCCAGTTTCCAACCAACATGTTGGAGAGTTACACGGTCTTCCATACAATGCCTCATACGGTGCCATACCAATGCTTGACTGGTAACTGTTGTTGTATGCAAACTCCACCAAATGAAGGTGATCTTCCCATGATCCTCCGAAGTCCAAAACACAAGCTCTAAGAAGATCTTCCAAAACTCGGTTGACTCTCTCGGTCTGACCATCCGTTTGGGGATGATAAGCTGTACTCAAACACAACTCGGTTCCCAAAACTTCCTGGAAGCTCTTCCAAAATCCACTAGTGAACAACGGATCCCGATCGCTCACTATACTCTTCGGAATACCATGGAATCGAACTATCCACTTGACATACAACTCAGCCAACTTTGATGCAGTCCTAGTCGATCGAACAGGAATGAATCTAGCACTCTTAGTCAGACGATCCACAATGACCCAAATCCCTTCATTTCCCGTTCTGGTTCTAGGCAATCCATCGATAAAATCCATCGACACTTGTTCCCACTTCCATGTAGGAACTTCTAATGGCTGAAGCAATCCGCTTGGCTTCTTCTGTTCGGCTTTTACCAACTGGCAATTCATACACTTGGAAATGAAATCTCCAACATCCTTCTTCATACCTTCCCAGTAGTAGGTTCTCTTCATATCCCGATACATCTTATTTCCTCCTGGATGAATTGTCAACTTTGAGTGATGACTTTCCTTCAGAACTTCACTCCTCAATTCATCTATATCGGGAACAACTAGTCGTCCTTGCTTCCGAAGCCAACCCTCTCGATCGACCTCGAATCCTTTATCCTTTTCTGGATCCAATCCAGATTCCAAATCACGGATAATCTTGACGAGCTTATCATCTCGCTTTTGGCTCTCGCCAATCCTTCCCACAAGAGTAGGTCTTATCGATAAGTTTGCCAACATCTCAGGTTCCAATTCACATCTAGGCCTGAAGTCAAATCCAGCTAAATACTCGAGACTCTTCCATTCTGAAAACATGGCTCCCAATCCTGCATGTCTTCGACTTAACGCATCTGCCACTGCGTTACCTTTTCCCGGAGTATAAGCTATACCAAAATCATATGATGCTAAAAACTCTAGCCAACGTTGCTGCCGAAGATTCAAATCCTTCTGGGAGAAAAGATACTTCAACGACTTATGATCTGTAAACAACTCAAATCGAACTCCCAATAGATAATGCCTCCACATCTTCAGAGTAAATACAATCGCCGCTAATTCCAAATCATGAGTTGGGTAATTTCTTTCATGCGGCTTCAGTTGTCGACTGGCATACGCAACAACTTTATCCCTCTGCATCAGCACTGCTCCAAGTCCAGTACCACATGCGTCGGTGTAAACCACCATCTCATCATTCCCATTTGGAATAGTCAAAACAGGAGCACTCGTCAATCTCTCTTTCAGGATTCCGAAGGCTTGCTCACACTTAGCATTCCAACTGAACACTTGGTTCTTCTTCGTCAATCCTGTTAACGGTGCAGCTATCTTGGAGAAGTCTTTGATAAACCGTCGATAATATCCCGCTAATCCAAGAAAACTTCTCACATCGGATGCATTCTTAGGTCTAACCCAATCCTGGATTGCTGCCACCTTAGCGGGATCAACCGCTATTCCACTTCCAGAAATCACATGGCCTAAGAACCTCACTTCACTCTTCCAGAAGTGACACTTCGAAAACTTAGCCTTCAACTGATGTTTCCGCAAGATCTCCAAAACAATACGCAAGTGCGTCTTGTGCTCTTCTTCTGTTCTGGAATAAATCAGAATATCATCCACGAACACAAGTACGAACTTGTTCAACTGATCTCTGAACACTCTATTCATAAGATCCACAAAATATGCTGGCGCGTTAGTCAATCCAAACGGCATTACCAGCCACTCAAAGAAACCGGATGGTGTCCTGAAAGCAGTCTTCGGCACACTATCCTTCGCTACTCTCAACTGGTGAAATCCTGTTGCCAAATCCATCTGAGAAAACACCTTGGCTTCGTGAAGCTGATCAAACAAGTCATCTATTCTCGGTAATGGATACTTGTTCTTCTTAGTCACCTTATTCAGCTCACGATAATCGACGCACAATCTCAACGACCCATCTGCCTTGGTTGCAAACACAACTGGTGCACCCCACTCGGACACACTACGCCGAATGAATCCTTTCTGTAAAAGGTCATCAACTTGCACCCTCAACTCCTGCTGTTCCCTAGGCGCCATCCGCCTAAGAGGCATCACAACAGGTCTGGCTCCTTCAACTAGATATATCCGAAACTCGATCTCTCTATGCGGCGGCAACCCTTTGACTTCGTCAAAGACATCCTCGAATCCATTAGCGATCGGCACTGATGACAGTCCATCCCGTGGAACAACTAGCGAGTACATGAAGCTCATGAAGACGCCTTCTTCATGCTTACATCGTATCACAATCTTTCGCCCCTCCACATTCTCGACTGTCACTTCCAACCTTTCGCAATCAACCTTAGCCGCATACTTCCTAAGCCAGTCCATACCCAAGATAATTCCGAACCCCGCAAAGTTCAGAACAAAGCAATCACAAACAAAAGAGCAACCATGACTCGACACAACTAGACCACGGCATAACATACACAAACAAGACGAACCCCCAACTGGATTAGTCACAACCAATGGCCTATCAACAATATCCGGTTCCAAACCTAACCGGCCTACTAGTTCATTACAAACAAACGAATGCGACGCTCCAGTATCAAACAGAACTCTAACTGGAACACCACATAGGAAAAGAGTACCTTGAACAACCACACTCTTTCCCTTCTCTTCAGCAGTAGGAGCTTTCGAAGACGACGGAACAGCCCCCAAAGCATAAGCTTGCACAATCTGCCTGTCCTTCCTTGGTTCTGGACAATTCTTCCTGAAATGCCCCGGCTTGTCACAATTGTGACACTTCATCGGCACCTTAGGATTCTTACAATCCTTAGAGAAATGGCCCTTCTGCTGACAATTGTAGCAAGTCACCTCGCCTTTCGGCTTCTTCTGGCCATCCTTACCCTTCTGCTGCTGCTGCTTCCTCTTCTGGTTTCCACCCTGCTGTGGTTTAGATTCTCCCTTGGTAGCGGCAACAACAGGTCCTTCCTTAGGAAACAGACTCTCATGCCTAAGAGCCTTCTCCACAAGCTTCTCAAATGAATCGTCCAAATGATCCACCAACTGTCTCCCAAGATAACTATCCAAACCGGTCACAAACTTCTCATTCTTCTGATAAGCAGATTCAATATATGACCGGGCATACTTGGACAAGGCTTCGAACTCAGAAACATACTCAAGAACAGATCTTCCACCCTGCTTGAGTTCTACAAACTTCTTGAACAGAACAGACTTCTGAGCTGTAGAAATGAACTTAGCTTCAAATCTAGCTTGGAATTGCTCCCAAGTAATCTCTTCCTCCGCAGTAGTGATGGTAATAGAGTTCCACCAATCAGAGGCTCTCCCTTGAAGCTGTCTCGATGCCAACTTCCTCTTAGTTGCATCATCAATTCCCAAATCACCAAAGATCCTTCTACAAGCATCGATCCACCTCTGGACTTCAATGGTAGATTCTGTTCCCAAGAAAACCTTCCCTCCAAGAGCAGTATAATCCTTGCACAACTTAGCAAAATCCACTGGTTTCGGAGTTTGGACTTGAACTCCAACATCAATTGCTGCCCCCGGAACTGGTATCCTTCTCATGATCGAAGTCATCATAGCTTCGAACATGGCTGCATAATCAGCAGTCTCTTCAGTAGCATGGCCTTCCCTAGCAGCTGGTCTCCCTCTTCGACTCATTCTCAATATCTATAAAAAGGAATGATTAGAACATCTAGAGAAACAACTGCATAAAGGACTCAACTCACTGCTAAACTACTATACTATATATAGTAATCATCCATCAAAAATACAATTACGTCTCTCATACGTAGTTACTTCAGCGAGCGTTGGGTAAAATCGATTAACCAAGGCTTTGATACCAAATATGACGACCACCCATGACCCCTGCACCGAATCTAGAGATAGTGCGCTGTAAAGTGTGCCAGGCGACCATGGACGATTGTCAAGGTAAGATTTAAAACGAAAGAATCTATCGTATTACTCACAGCGCATGGACAAAATACAATAGAACATATGTATAGTGAAGCTTTACAGAACAAAATGACATCATATAAAACTCCATAATAGTTGAATACAAGCATCCACATAGTCAATACATCCAGCCTCACTACATATCTCTCAGAGAATACAAAACAGCGGAATATCCAGTACATATAATAAGAAGATAATATGCAATCCTCCAGCTCGTCTTCGATATCAGCATCGTGAGAAGAGAACAGCACCTGTCACCTGCTACCTAGTCTGCCCGTCCCAAAATGGACGAACAGCCCAAGGCAATAAGAATTAAAAACATAAAGCCTTGAGTCAGACAACAGTCTTAGTGAGCAGTAAATTAACTAACAACATACCAAAAGAGCATAAAGGAAAAGGAATAGGTATACAACCCTCCCACTCCAACCTCATTCTACAGTAATAGCCCCCAGACACACACTAAGAAGAAGCAAACATAGCAGAGCATACAATTTAAAGTAAAGCAATTGTCACTCGAGTCAAGAGCGATGTTTTCCAAGTACAAATCCCAAGGTCTAAAACCAAGGTCAGATAAGCACCCAGGAAATACCGCTCTTGAGACCGAATGACGATACAACCAAACATCCATGACTCGGCTATCACTGTTATCATTGTTGCGATATCACCGTTAATTGAATGACCGGCACATTCTTTCAGCCGTCCGTCAAGGGCTAATGGTAACCCCGGTTCTAGACATAACTCCCGCACGTCATCGTGACCCGTGCCTAGGATTATCGAATCTACCCAGAGTACTTGACCATCAACTTAGTCTTTTGGGCGTCCCCATGTACTCTTGCTTAGAGCATGCTAGAACCTTCAACAACGATGAGATCTCAACCTCCTAGTCATCCTCCTCGACGACTATTGCCATACTAGCTCAAGCGCCTCTCGAGCATCCATTATCCTCAACTCGAATCATATCACCGAGTTATCAACATGCTTGGAATGATCCCGCCTGGATTAGACCAAGTCTTCATCATATGATGCCTCGCTTCATTACATCCTCGCAAAGCTTCATCTCAACTTCACATCATCAAATCTATGCATAGGAGCTTCATCATCCCGCTACATATGCCACGAGCAGCTTTTCCAATTCAAGAGCCTTTCCCTTAGCTTTTGAATCACCTTCGATCTAAATCTAATCATCAATCATCTAGTTCATAACAATCAATCAAATCAAACATCAATCCAAGCAATCAAGCATTCAAAAATGATCTAAGTAGACAATTATAACAATAATGGCATTTTCGTAATTAAAGAGTTGAAAGTCCAATAAGCATGAAAACATGGATTATATCTCTACAAACTTGATGAATGAACTTGCATAGGTTAACATATGAGAAAATGGATGTAACATCATCATGAACAATGGATCTATATGGATCTACACATAGGATGAAGAAAATGCATG
Organism: Allium fistulosum; assembly: GCA_030737815.1. Classification (NCBI taxonomy): domain Eukaryota; kingdom Viridiplantae; phylum Streptophyta; class Magnoliopsida; order Asparagales; family Amaryllidaceae; genus Allium; species Allium fistulosum. The sequence goes on along the minus strand of CM060907.1, from coordinate 913,701,475 downwards.
GAAATCACTATTTTAACACCAAATCGGGCCAACAATCCGATATACTCCTTTGGATCCGTGTGAGAGATAATCACCACTCACCAAATCACCTAAACAATCCAAAAGATATCAACTTCAGATCTGGACAGCGAAGAACTAGGCTAGATCTATCACAAATCCGCTTCAAATGAAGAAATCTCTCTTGAAAAGATGAAGATCTTCAATCTAAGCTCTTGAATCTTCAATCTTGATCTTCGATTTGGATGGATGGAAGCACTAGATTAGAGTGGAGAAAAGAAGTGAAGAAGTGTAGAAGTCGAGCTCTAAAAATGGCAGCACTTCGTCGCTTCAAAATCCGGATCCCAAAAATGAAGAGAAGCTCTCCTATTTATAGCTGAAAACTGCCCCTAAGTCGTAACTCGGCTATCTCCTTAAGTCGCTGCCGACTTAACACTGCCGACCTACGACCTAACACTTAGCCATCCTACGACTTAACCAGAGGCATCTGCGACCTAACAACTGCTACGACCTAAGTCGGTCACGACTTAACAACTTATACGACTTATAAAACCTTGCGACCTAACAGAACCCAACGACTCATGACCTAACAAGGCTACGACCTATAACCTCAGCGACCTAACAACTAGGCAAAACCCAGCGACCTAACACTTATGCGACTTAACTCCACATTCTAACTCCTTAGGTCGCTAACACGCTAACTCCTTAGGTCGCTAACACGCTAACTCCTTAGGTCGCTAACACGCTAACTCCTTAGGTCGCTAACACGCTAACTCCTTAGGTCGCTAACCCACCCAGTCGACCTAACCTGGTAACAACCTAACCCTTAGGTCTCTTACGACCTAACCAACCAAGCTACCAGACGTCCTAACACAGCGACCTATCCCTTAACTCGGTTACTACGACCTAACTCTAACCCTAGGTCGTCTACAACCATAAGTCGGTCAACCCACTAACTCGTCCAACCGACCTAACTTCTATACGCTCTAAGTCGTTGCCGACCTAACCACACTAACCCAGTAACCACTAGGTCGCTTACTCCACTAGGTCTGCCTACCCTTGAGTCGCCATACCCTTAAGTCGGTCAGTTCTTTAGGTCGTTAACTCACCCTGCCGACCTAATACTTAACCAAATCCTAGGTTGCATAATTCTATAGGTCGCTCCAACTAACCCACGACCTAACACTAACTCGCCGAAGTCTTTAACTCGGTCACGACTTAGCTCTTAGGTCGTTCACGACCTAGGACTTAGACAAATCTGCCTAAAAATCTGAAATGACTTAAAAATGCTAAAATTCCAGATTTGACACACTTTTCGATCCGTGAAAAATACGGGTCGTTACAGTATATATATTTATGTATGTATGTATATACATATATAACTGAACACTTACCTAAAACTAATGCCCTTAAGTCCACCTTGTAATGATGAGTTAGCCTCTTTCGAAAACTTCTCGATTCTACATATTGCTAGTCCTGAATCACAGACCCTTTTGTTATCAAATAGCTGCTAATTTGAATTGACTTGATTTGGGTTTTGTTAGAGCTTTTGGAAGGTATAATTTGGCCAAGATGAAGGAGATAAAAGGCAGTGAAAAGCCCTTCTAGTTAGGGTTCCTTTTATAATGGTTGAATCAAAGAGAAAAGTGGATCACATCACATACCTTTTCTCACTAAATCTCTACCATCCATCACAAACACTTTTACCCTATTTTGGCGGCCCTTACATCTATTGTTTGCTGCTAAAAATTTTCCTTCAACTTCATGGGCTAATAGCCATTTAAGCCCAAGTAAATATATTTAATTAAATATAATTTAATTCCTTATCGATATCTCATATCGATCGATATATTTATAACTATTATAAATATATATATGACAATATTTATTCTTTGAGTCAAATTCAAATTTTACAATTAATATTTCATAAATATTAATTAATTTAGTTAAATTTAACAATTATAAACTAATTAAATCGTTTGGTCTAAAGAGAATTCATCATTTCGGTCTTGTGACTCGCGAGTGTGAATTCGGTCAACGATTAACATTGAACTATTTGAATGTTAACTTTCACACGTCACTTAGTAGGTGGTGTGGCATTATGGCCAAATTTATCGCTTACTCGGTTTTAGTAAAATCCATTTTTACTTTATTAAGCATTACGTGGTTGTGATATTTGTTTACACCAATTCTCTTTATCAAAACTATGTCGCTTTGGACTTATGGAATTTGATAATGGTCAAAATTCCAGTATCATCCATATTCAACTCTATAGTCCAAACACAAAGTCCTTGGTTCAATAATAACAATTATTAGAAATGTTCTGGCCAGAGACTTTGACTTTGAGTTGACCATGATACTAACCCATAGAACTGAGAAGATGAATCCTCTCTTGAATAATGCTTCACTTTCAATACTTCCACTCGACCCAAGTATAGTCACTCGATGGAACGTCATGCCATGATTTGACTATAATCAAAGTGGAGCTTTCATATTAAAGATCCATGGTATTCTCAAGTTGAGAGAACTGTGTAAATCAGTCACATCGATATTTTCTATTTGACCTTAGTTATATTAACCAACAGATAACTATAAGTGAGTTATTCCATAGTTATCCAATAATTATAAATATATAACCCCTTGGTGCCCTCAACAGCCATGAGTAACATATTATCCAATATTTGGAGAGTGTTACGTACTCTAGTCTCAACAGATACATTGATATCCAGTTTCAATGCATCTTCACTACGAACATTTAAAATGGTATATTTGTTTCATTGTGGTAAATTACTCATGGTTACAACACTTTGTAACTACTATACAAAACATACAATTTATGGATTTTCTATTGAATATACTTTTAATTAAATTAATTAGTTAATATAACCACATTGTATCAGATATATAATAGAAAGAAAATACCTTTGGTTTCGAACAAGATTGGCTATTGAGTTATATATACATAACAAATTACATAATTACATAACAAGTTGTTTGTTTACGGGTATAGATATATCATTTGGATTGTACTATAAAAGACATAAATCGACTCTTCTCTCATTAGTGTTTTTGAAACTCAAATGCATCGAAAGACCCGTGAATTTCTATTAATACAACAAGTTCATGATGTAAAATATAGTTTTTCTTTGAATTATACTCAGGATAACCCAGCGGATTGGTAAACTCATGAGAGGGAATTAAGTTGTGCATGTCCACTTCAACTTATGGTAACTATAACCTCCGAGTACTATTTTTTTACGAGAAGTGTGTGCAAAGCAGAGCTCAAACCTGGGTCGGTTACCAGATCTAGGCACTTCTTTTCCATTGCACCACACCCATGGACATATGTAAATATAGTTATACCATTATTTATTAGATTTTATAAATATATTTTAATACTTTTCTTTTAAATTAAATAATAGATGAAATCTTTTTAATTGTCCTAGATGTTCATTTATGTCTACTTGTTAGTTATTTTAATATTTACCATTACTTATTGATTTGAGTTTGTATATTGTTGATATTTGTTAATGTAAACTACTGGACACTACTTTAATGTTGTCTTTTCCCCTTTGTTTTTTACATATATTAAATAATGTTCAAATTTGGAAAAGAAGATAATGTTAAATATAATGAATAGTAATTTTGGAGTTTAATGGTCACATTAGCACTATGTGTTATGTTAAAATATCTTTAAACAACATTTTTAACTCCACCATCTATATCCTTTTTGTTGTAGATGTCGGTCTCTAGTCTGAATAAAGGAGAGAAAACAATCGATAAATAAATGGTATATTGCCTACCATTTATTTATACTATGATTTTAGTTCATGAGACATTCGTGTTTCTTACAACTTCTTTGATAAATATTCAATTAATGACTTTTTTCCAAAATATTTTTTATCCTTAGGGTATTTATACAATAACAAAATTTATGCATAAAATGAATATATAAAGTATTATGCACATTTGTACGCACAATTTTGCACTAAAATGAAGTTAACTCGTGGTTGTCTATGCATACGTTCAATGAACATGCCTTACAAACTGGTAACATTAAGGAAGGCAATGAATTATCTACATTGGAAGGAGAATTACCCTAATCAGCTGATTAAAGAAGGCATCTTATCAAGCGTATGCAAATTGGAGGAAACTATAAAATCAATGAGTAAATGTTTCCCATATGAATAAGAGAATTGACGAGGGTTGATTTATAACCATAAATTAATTACTTCAATCCTAAGTTATAATCTCTATATAAAGATAGTCATTCTTTAAAGATGAGAATCATCCTCTCAAGTTATATTTTTTATTCTTCTCCTTAGCCCCCATTATCAGTCTTGTAAAAAAATTCTTTTTTAGAAAGTAATAAAATCTCCTCCCCCCAAAGTGGATGTACGCTATATCACGATAGTGGAACCACTATAAATTCCTATGTAAATTCCCTTTTTTTTTATTTGGTATTTGGATTCACATATTGCTATTTTTTTATCGTACTACAAAACAATCTTATTGCTTTCGCATGTGTTTGAGTTGGTTTACAGTCATTTATGTGAATTTACCACACATTCTTGTATCAGATCTTTGATGGTTGTTGTTGAAGCCTATGACTAGAAGGTGATTGATAAAATGGTAGGATTTGGAGATGCAAGTAAGGAGGTTAGACCCACCCAAGAGTATGCACCCTATACCAAGTGTTCATATGCAATATTCGGTTCGCAGTTGGCTATAGGGAAGTGGAATGGAGATAATGATTTTGGAAAGTGACAGTGGAAGATGAAGGCCGTGTAAAGAGAAATAGTTTTTATTAGGTTGTGTTTGACATAGAATTATTGCCAGTGGATATCTCAGAATTTAAAAGGAAAGAGATGGAAGAATGGGCCTTTACTATCCTCTAATTGGCCATGGATGAGAACACCATCCTAGAAATTAGTAGTGAAACTAACGCTAGAGGCTTGTGGAAGAAATTGGAGGATCTCATGAAGAATTCGCTCGTGAATAGGCTAATTCGTTGAAAAATTTCTTTACTTATAAGATGGGAGAAGGTAAGTTGTTGAAAGTACATCTTAACTTCTTTGATGACTTGATATGAAGATGAAAGCTGTTGATTTGAATGTGGAAAAAGAGCAAAGGGATATGGTAGTATTATGCTCTCTTTTAAAGCGATGCACGATATTCGCCAAAAGCTTGATTTATGGCAGAAGCATGCTGACATTAAAAGATGTGAAGATGGGACTCCTGAGTGAAGAGATGAGGGATTAGATGAAACTTATAAGCGAAAGTGGAGAAACTAGTAATACTCAAGGGCTATTCGTTGAGAGAGGAAGAAGGAATAATTTCAAAAGGCGATCCAAGACTAGGATGTCCAGAAGTGGTGGGAGAAACAAGTCTAGTGACAATATGTGTCATCATTGTAAGAAGCACGACCATTGGAAGAAAGATTGTCCAGATTTATGGAAGTGAAATAAAGTGGATGGTTCTTTATCTATTGCAGTAGAGAAGGTTGTTTCTAATGATGTGTGGACTACATCTGGTTCTGACGTATCAGATCATTAGGTGCTGGATTCGGGGGCATCTTTCCACACGATGTCTAGGAATGAGTATTTCTGTTCTTATGAAGGTAAGGAGGGAAGTGCCATATTGATGGGGAACGATGCTACTTTTAAGTCTACTCACCAAAAAATCTATTTCGCAACGGCTCTGGCCCACGACAAAATGATTTTGCTACGGTCCGAAATCGTTGCGAAATAGGGAGTGACAGAAATTTAGCCATAGCTCAGTGCCATTGCTAATTCTTACTTTGCAACAGTTTATAGTCGTTGCAATTTATTTCTTTAGCAAAGGCTATGAGCCGTGGCTAATTTTTTTGTTAAAAAAAGCTTATGTTCCTCCTCTTAAAATAACACAAACATTTAGTTTTCATATTCAGTACAAATATTTACAGATTTAACATAACTTCACAATGAAAAAAATCATGAAACCAATATAAAATAAAAATAAAAATATAGATTCAATATAATATCGGCATTTTCTATTTATCTTTGATCATCACATTAGTAATGTGATTTCAGTTCCTCTAGGAAATCTGCATTGTCAACCAAAACGTAGATGGAAAAAAATTAAGAAATAGTCAACGAAGTGAAGTCAAAGTTTAAGTTTAGAAAAGTGAAGAACGACTTTAGAAAGATATAAATTTGAAGAGCTGACTACTGTGACGACCCGTATTTTTTAGATATTTGAAATTGGAATATTTAATTGATTTTAAATATTCAATTGTGAAATTTTAACTCGAATTTCAAATATCAATATTTATTGGATAATTAATTAGTGAATTTAATTTTTGGAATTGGATAAAATATTGAATCTTGATTTTTAAGGTTGTAAAAAAATAATTTAAAGGCTTAGAAAACTTATATTAATAATACTGAAGTTGATAGAACTTTTAAAATTGAATTTAAAAATATTTTGTTCAGTTTCAAAAAATATATTGTTTAAATTAAATTTAAAAATAGCCTTCCGAGGCACAGTCTCGAAATTCGACGAAACCAGTTCCATTGGATCCGTAATATTGTATTATTATCGGATTTCAATTCTCGTAATGATTGGAGTTGTTGTGTGAGCGTACGATACATAAACGCGCTGAAATTTATATCGAAATTCAATATAATAACTGGGTCCAAAAAGCTATCTTCTCCACACGATCGAATTAGGACTCGAAACCTTTTCTAGTGCGTTCAGAATAGGGGTACAACATTATAAACACCTGGCGGCATGCCTCGATAGGGGGTCAAAATTTTGAGTTTCGGTTATCCAGTCTATTTGGATTTGAATTTGAATTAATATATATATTTATATACTGGTCAAACATCAGTTGAAATTCCTTCACATCAGTTGTATTTCTTTTCACTTCGTGTTACTGTAGCAAGACATCTTCCTCACGCAATCCTTCACCTCAAGTTCAAATCACATCGTTCTATCCTTCTGAAGGAAGTTAAAAATCTAAATCAAAAAGAAGGGTTTCGTTCAAAAGAAAATAATAGCAGACCTCGTTCTAAAATAAAAAACCAGAGCGAATTAAACGAAATAAAATGAAGTGATGTCCGCCTCTTTACCCCAATTCAAATCAGAATCGCGATACGAAAAAAAATAGAGGGAGTCGAATCGATTTCCAGATAAGGACTAGTAGAGGCTCACGTTCGAAGTGGGTACGAAATCGAGTTTGGCTCAAGTACACTTGGGTTTAGGGCACGCGAGGCGCTAGGGCACGAATGGAGCCGATGGTTGTTCGTTGAGTAGAGTATGGCGATGTCGTAGTGGCCGATGTCTTGGTGGAGCCAGTGGCGGAGGTTCGAGCATCAGCTCGAGTTGCGTTGGGCAAGGGCGGGGGCATTGCGTGATGGCGATTTGGTTGAGGGGTCTCGAGTCTATGGCAACTTGATTTCGTGCGGCACGTTCGAGTGAGGTGGTCGTGATCTAGTAACCACGCGAGGAAGAGGGTTCATTCCAGGAAGTTCATCGCGATGTCGGCTTAGGTTGGAACATGTACGCTGCGTTGATTTGTGAAGCAGTTAGGTATAACCAGTGTTTATTTATTTATTTAAAAATTTACTAAATATATAAGATTTATGAAGACAGTTAACTTACGTAATTACTTTTTAATTTATTTTAGTTACAAAAGATTTTTAAAGATGTATATAGGGTGTTTTAATAATAATAATAATAAAATAAAATACACATATATATACTTATATTTATTTACTAGCTTAATATATTATCATAATGGGGATTAATTTGTTTAACAAACTTATTTTGTCACTAAAAATATTTATTAAAAGGAAAATCGGTTTAAAAATGTAACTATTAGTTAAATTAAATTATTAGCTAATTAAATTTATTTCAAAATAAACAAATTGTTGATTTAATCAAAATGTTAATAATCGTATAAATGTTTATACAAGGTCTGAAATTGTGAGGAAAACAAGTCAAGAGGAAATGGGTTGCAATTAAGGTCAAAGGTGAGTTAATCTCACTCATCTGGGTTATTTAAATTTAAATAGTTAAATTTAAATTGAATGAATGATTGTTTGAATTGATTGGATATGGTATATTATATATAGTAGTATATATAGTATATATTGGAGTGATTGATTTCCCGCATTATATAGCGGATGAGACCCTATGTGTCGTATAATAGCGGATGATATTTTATAAACCCATATACCGCGATATTCCACCTCGAAGTGGAATTGGTATTGTGCTAACATCTGTGGATGCAAGGAAACAGGTTGGAGGGATCCAACTAGATTTCTCAAAATTTTATTTAGATTGTTTAGTATTCTCTGTTATGAATATTTGATACTCAGTGAGTAATTATATTGATAATTGAAATGTTGAATGCTATGGATTGCTTGAATATATTTCGATACTCTGAGTTATCAAAATCTATAAAATTGGATTTTTGAAAACAAAATTAAGGAGTGAATTTTTGTTTAGTAAAATAATTATAGAGAATTTGAATAAGTTTAAAGAATGAATTAGAAAGAATAAAAGTGATGTTTAATAAATTCCGAATATATAAAGGGGATTTTGAAATAACCAAGAAATAATAAATTTTAAAACTCAAGCATTATTATTTTAAAGAAATAAAGAATTTAATTTAAAATTCAAGCGTTAAATTTATTTTAAAGGATAAGAAAGGAATTTGGGAAATCTTAATTGGTATTCTCAGTTAAAGAGATTTTTAAATCATAAATAAGAAATAAAATGGATTTGAAATAAATGAAATAAGTATGGAAATTTATTTCAAAGTGAAGTAAATTGGAAATCAATTGTAAGTTGATTTAAGTGTTTGGAATTGAAATTTATAAATTGGGTTTATAAAGTGAAGTAAAATATCAGTGGATATTTGGAAGTTTAAATTTCACGGTGGAAATTTATAAAGGAATGGAAATTTGATTTAAAAATAAATAGTGATTTATTTTTAAAGGTATGGAAATGGAAAGTGTATTTCCCTGGAAAGCTGAGTATATTTTAAAGGAGACTTTTATATATAAGTTAAAGGCTTTAAAAATTTGTTATAAAGAATGTTTAGAAAATGTATTATTAAACGTTTAAAGTATATTTTATAATAAAGTGTTTTTAAGTTATTTTGTTAAAATCCAAAGTACGTTTCAAAGCAAATTCTTAAGTATAAGTTAAAATTCAAAGTATGTTTGGGAAATTATTATTTTTAAATTGTTTAAATTTTAAAGTAAGTATTTTTCAAATCTATTTTTGTGTAGTAATTATTTAAAGGTTGAATGGGTATTATGTTTTAAAGATAAAGTTAGTTTTATATTTTATTAAGTAGCCTTATTTTAAATATTCTTAAGGTATAAATTTTTGAATAAAGTATTAAAGTTGTTTTAATTAAAGTGTTTAAAAGTATATTTGAAAATAAAGTGTTTTAAATTATTTTTAAGCTCTAAAGTATTCGTACTTGGCGATTTCAGTGGAAATAGAAAATATTTGGGAAATTTATTCCGTGAGGGGAAGATGGTTTAAAACTGTTTCCAAAGGATTGAAAAGTGGAAATATATCTTGCGAAGATATTTGAGATAAATAAATAATTTGGAAAATTATTTATTGTTTGATGGTTGTTTGTGGATGTTAATTGATAGTTAAATAACCTACTATCAATATTGGCCAATGCGTTGATCGTTTCGAAGTGACCAGGATCGAGATTTATTTCTCGAAAACCACTTCGATCCGGTTTGTACGTTTCGTATGGGGAAACGAGTTGGAATCGAAGATGGAGCAGTGAAGTGCAAGGGCTAGTCGCTACTAATCCTGAGGGTGATTCCAAAATGGATGTAGTAGGAATAGTGCCTTCGGTTCCGTTCGAACCCGGGACGGACTTGTATGGACGAATGCTTTCGGAACATCGTCAGGTGGGCGATGGGCATTCTAAGGAATATGTTCTATAAAGGTAACGCTTAGCCTCAAACCTCATCAACCGGGAATGACTGAAAATTAGGGGTTATGCAGCAAGGCTATGTGGGTAGCGCCCATTAGGGTGAGGTGATCCCTATCTAGATGTCCCTTTTTATTTCGGCTGTGTGGCGGTTGGTCGCGCCAACCGTGGGGTGATCTTACTCAGAATTACCCTTAGGTAGTTCCGGTCTTGTGTTGCAGGGGATCGGGCGTGGTCCTCGGTACACTGATCTAGACCAGGTACTGTGACAGGTGGTACCCCAGTGCCTAGTCATTAGTTGGAAATCCATTCTCCCTACGTGCCTTTACGGTTTTGTTTGTATACCTATTAGCTGGAATTTAATAGATGTAACAATTTCGGCTATTTTAATAAGTATTTGTATGTAGACACTATTATAATATAAAAGGATTTTGATAAAAAGTGTTTTGGCTATCGTAAGGTAAAAACCCGACATATTTATTTGTGGCGTGGTCTTACGAGATGCTTTTTATTTTCAAAGGGTTTGGAAAACTTTAATAATCCAATTGAGTGTGTTTTCTCACGCTGGTTTTCCAGACTGACTCGGGTGTTATTTTATTATAATGCTCGGGTCAAACCGAGTATTATAGATTACAGGATAAGATGCCATGGAGCTCAGGAGACGAGCTGGATGGTGAGACGTATCACTCGTACTTGTTGTATATTCCGCTGTGTTGACTAACCGTGTATTCAGTTTTGTGAGGATAGGTTATGACCACTGTCCATTGTTGTATTATTGATTGTGATGTACTCTGATGATGAGATGTATAAAACAGATATAGTTCTTTTGTGTAAAGATCAATTATTATCTATTATATTTTATTCCGCTGCGATGTGAGATTCTGATGTTGTGTTGTTTTCTCTTCTTCTACCTCTTTCTTCTTTAACCCAAATGGTTCGTATTTCCGTTCTTCTTGAGTTGATTTGATGAAGATTAATGTCAATTCAAGGGGTACAGATTGGCGGGCTGTTACAACTACATTCGATTAATCAAAAGAAAACAAACATATGTTCAGGTTTGTGTTCATACTTCTCAAAAACTTTCCTATATCCAATCCAAATAACGCCTAAAGTAAGAGAATATAATAGACAATGGCCTAAATAACACTAATATACCAAAATGCCAAAATAAAATGAATAAGTAGCTATGGACAATAATCCTATCCAAATTACCTAGAGCTATACACAAAACCAATAATGTGTTAAATACATATTGGTCTTAAGTAGGTATTTGAGAAGAACAATGGATGACCTAAGATTTTTGTTTAAAAAACTGCATGCTACTCAATCAGAATACAAGGTCACTATACCCTAAAACAAGAGCATATATTTTTTGTTAAACAAACAATTTTATTAAAACTTACAGAAACTCGTTAATTAAATAATCTACAACTGTATTACATGCTCTTCCAGTACCAAGATTGCAAAATGTAAAACACATGTAAAGTTAAAAGGGCTCATAGTTTACCAACCATCCCTGTCAAGGAAAAGGGTGATTTTATTATTGATTTCAGGAATAGGTTATAGCTATCTAGTTATTTTTTCTCCAAGCTCTTTAGTAACTAAATAAACAGCTTCAACACTTTTATACACATCTTCGATACTAATAGGAATCTGCAACATAATACATAATGAGTCATATAAGGTGAATGAATAAATGTAGGGTATAAGCCAAACAGAATTATGTACGGAATGGTATGACAATATGATATCAAATGAAAGGAAAACCTTTTTTCCGCATGTTCAAAGATTATTCATGACTGACCAATAACTCAAAACATCATCATATTGACATGAATTTTCAAATGTGGAAGCTTAAGTGACATCTCACTTCCATAAAACGTTAATTAAAATTTACATTTGAAAAATGTTATTTTACTTAATTGAAGACATATTTATAAAAAAGAAAAGGACAAAGAAATAAAAAAAAATCTTGCATAAAAATATCACCTTATGATTCCTTAGGCTTCGTCCTCTACCAAAAATGTAATGACCCAGAATTTTGGTTATTTGAAATTGGAATATTTAATTGATTTTAAATATTTAAAAGTAAAATTTTAACTTGAATTTCAAATATGATGATTTATTGGATAATTTAATAATTGGGTATTGCTTAAATAATTGAATCTTGAGTTTTAAGCTTGATAATAATAATTTAAAGGCTTATTAAATTTATATTTATAAGAATGAAGGTAAATAAAATTTTAAATTGGGTTTATAAGTGATTTACTCGATTTTAAAAATAACTTGTATAAATTGACGAGTAAAAATAGCCTTCCGGGACACAGTCTCGGAATTTGACGAAACAAGTTCCATTGGATCCGTAATAGTGTATTATTATCGGATTTCAAATTTCGTAGCGTTTAGAGTTACCATTTGGTCGTAAAAAATGGAAATGCGCTGATATTAATATCGAAAATTTAATATAATAATTGGATCCAAAAAGCTATCTTCTCCATACGATCGAATTAGGACTCGAAACCCTTTCCATTGCGTTCGAGATAGGGATATAACATTATGAACACATAGCGGCATGCCTCGATAGGGGTTTGCGATTTTGAGTTGTGTAAATCGAGTTATTTTGGAATTTAAATTAATATATTGTCTAGTCAAATATTCACATCAGCTTCTTTCTTTCATTTCAAAGCACTGTAGATACCCACCCACACGCAAACATCACATCTCCCTCCCCTTTATAATACACGCAACTGTACATAGAAAGAAAAAAAAGAAATGGAAACTTTAAAAATCAAATTCTTCAATTCTGCAAAATGAAAAAATCTAAAACTTGCTCTAAAAATCGTATTTTGGTGAGAGCTACTTGGTGGTATAAGTTTTGGGTTGTTCGGTCATGGGTTAGGAGATGGCCGTGCTCATGGCCGAACTAGGGTTGAGGATAATCATCGAATTGGGCCTTAGTTTGTGATTATGAGCAGACATCTGGATTCGCAAGGCAGGAGAGCACATGTGGTCGAGAGTTTGGAGGTTGCGGTCGGGTTTGAGGGGGCGTGACATTGTTGTATGGCATCAATAGGGCAGCAGGTCGCGAAATGAAAGGGGATGGTAAGCTTGAAGTTCTTATTTTGGTTGAGATGAGGAGAAGGAGGCGAACGTGTTGGCGAAGTTGTACGGGTTGTTGGTGGCGTGGGAAGTGCGTGCACGTACACGTTCAGGTTGAGGCAGTGGTTCTCGTGTGCAGGCAGAAGAAAAGGGGGGAAGAAGAAGAAACTGTGTTTTCTTGGGCTGGGTTCGAAATTGTTGGGTATGGGTTTTAAAAAGAATATTATATTATTGTTTAATTAAATTAAATTATCGTCAACTTAAAAAAATGTATATCTCTCTCATACGAGGACCGATTGAGACGGGACTTTTTGCGTTGCGATCGTGATGATGAGAGCTTCGAAATGAAACTGGTATGGACGGATTTGGAGACAGTCAAAATTTAGGCTAAAATTGGGCGTCGTCCAGTTTTAGTTCCAAAACGGAACGTCTCGGCAACAATAAAAAAATCAATATGAGTAAATCTCACTCATTTGGATGATTGGCATTAATTTTAAATAGTTAAAATTAATTATTGTAACGACCCTGAATTTTGAACAAATTAAATTGAAAATATTTAATTAATTTTAAATATTTGAACGATGATTTAATTTGAATCCCCAATATAACTTTGATTTGGCGATTAAATTATAGAATTTAATCTATTGAAAGTTGAATAAAAATTTGAATCTTCAATTCTGAGCTGAAGAAAAATATTTCAAAAGCTTTTAAAATTTATATTGATGATACTGAAGATAATAGAAGCTTCAGAATTAAATTTCAAACTGTCTTGTTCGGTTTTGAATTTATATCGTTTAAATTGAATTTAAAAATAGCGTTCCGGGGCGCAGTCTCGGAATTCAACGAAACCAGTTCTATTGGGTCCGTAATATTGAATTATTGTCGGATTTCAAATTTCGTATTTATCGGAGTTGTTTTGTGACCGTACGGTTAGAAAATGCGTCGAAATTTTAGAACGAATTCAATTTAAAATTTTAAATTTATATTAATTAACATCAGCACGTTCTCTCCTAAAATCACGCCGAAGACCACGAAATTATCGTGCAACCCATGTTCTCCTGTCTCCCTCCATCCCTTTTTAAAAATCACCACGCAACTATCTTTAGTTCGAAATGAAAGAAATAATTATGGCCGAAACCATTCTCTCGTTCAAAATAAAAATAGTCGTTCGAAATTAAAATCCATGGCTGAACTCTTCCTTCCTCAATTCAAAATCAACAGAAGAAATCAAATAATGGCCACGGGGAACAGTCGAGCTCGTGCTCATCGCGATTTGGACAAGCGCGCACGCGAGAGGAGCTCGCACTCGAGCATTGGGAGGCGGCAGCGCAAGTGGTTCGGGGTAGCGAAGCTAGGGCAGCAGCGAGGTGGTTCGCGAGTTCGTCGCGACCAGGGAGGCATCGCGAGGGGGATGCAAACGTGGCGGCGGCTGGAGACTTCGTTGACAATGGGGCAAAGGGGGCTGGTGGACTCGAGCTTACCCCTCGTTCCTTTTCAATTCGACCCGGAGCCGTTCGATTTGGGGGCGCGTGCGAATCAGGGCGAAGGTGAGGGTTTTGTTGAGGGACTCGCGTGCGACAGTGAGATATTGGTAATCTCGGTTGTGTGCGATGGAGGAGAGCAGTCGAGAGCTGGGTTTGGGTCAGATACCATGGGGTTGGAGCGATCGAGTGGGGCGGTGGTGGTGATGCTCACGTTCTAGCGTCGAGGTTGTGGGGAAGTCGACAGTAAGGTATAACGTATTTTATTTAATTTAATAAAAATATAAATATGCAGTTTCTAATTTATAATATATACACATATATAGTGGTAAACAGAATATATATATAAAGATTTGGAAGTTAAACAAGAATTTTAAATGGGGAAGTTTTGGAAATCTATAAATAATTTTAAGTATACAGGAGTTTCAAAATGAGAAAAATGAATTTATGAACGTATATACATTTTGATTTACTTTTTTGATTTTAAAAATAAAATATATTATGGAAGTAGTTTTGTTTAGTTGTTAAAAGGATATTTTATTAAAAGGAATTAGTTTAAAAATTTAAGGTATTAGTTTGAAATAAAATCACTGGTTGATTAAATTGGTTAAATGAAATTAAATTGTTCAACTTAGTTCAAAGTATTAATAAATTATAAAATTGTTTATACAAGGTTAACATTGCAAAGAAAACAAATCGGAGTGGCAAATGGATTGCAAAAATAAAAGCAAGGTGAGATTTTCTCACTCGAAGGAAAATTTATTTTACAGTTATTGATTGATTTGATTGACTGTTTGGATGTTATATTAGATATAGTAGGATATATCTATATATATATATATATAGCAATATATACATATTGGCATATGTATATATTGGATTGATTGATTTCCCGCACTGTATAGCGGATGAGACCCTATTGCGCCGTTAGTAAGCGGATGATTTTTATAAAACCCATATACCGCGATATTCCACCTCGAAGTGGAATGGGTATTGTGCTAACGTCTGTGGATGCAGGGAAACAGGTTGGAGGGATCCAACTGGATTCCTCACCAGTATTTATTTATTTACAGATATTGATGTATATTCTGTTATCATATTGATATATGATGTTTGTTGTTGTGATTGACTATTTGGTGTTGTTGCATCATTGGATTCAGTTTTGAAGTTTAAAAATAACGACTTTTACTTTAAAAGGATTTTAAAGTGATTTTTGAAAGTAGACGTTTTATTGAATTTTTGAATTGATTTATTTCAAATAAATAAACGTTTAAAATTTTAAAGTTATAAAAGTTAAGATTTTTGGTGAAATATAACCAAAGTGTGATTTTTGAAATAAAAGTTGATTTATTTATAAAATGGTTTAAGTTGGGATTTTTGAATATTGTAAACGGTCTATATAAAAGATTTATAAAGTTGATATCTATGAAATTAAAAGTATTGGAATTATAAAACGAGTTTTATAAGTGTCAAAAATGAAATATTTATGGAATTCGTAAGTGAATGAAATTTATAGATTTATAAATTGTGGAGTTACAAAATGAATAGATTTTGTAAAACAAAAGATTTATAAGTAATAATCTTATAAATGGGATTTTGGCATTTAATTGAGATAAGAATGGAATTGGTTAATAAGGAGATTTATAAGTTGAAGTTTTTATAAATAGGAATGGAATTTATAAACATTGTTTGTAAATTCGAAATCAATTGAATTTGATGAATAAAACGTAGAAGTTATTAAAGGAGATATATTCGTGATTTTGGACAACGAATTATCCTTTAAGTTGAATGTTGTAAAAATAAGAGTTTGGTTGGGAATTTTATCCACGATTTTGGATAGTGGATAATTCTTGAAATAAAATGTGTAGAAAATAGTGAAATGTGGTTAGTGAAGTATATTCATGATTTTGGACAGTGAATATATTATTAAGTGAAATGGATATGTTTTGGAAAGTGACATTAAAGATAAAGTTAATTGTTTTAACGATGTTTTAAAAAAATGTATTGAATATCGAAATCATAGATTTCAACATTCATTGTTGAAATAGACGTTTTCGAGGAATAAGGAAATGGTGGACTATAACACTGTTGTTATAGTAAATGGTTTCCGAAAGGAAATGCTTTTATATAGTATTGGGATTTATATATCTATCTAAATTTCAAATCCCTATACTAATGATTTTGAGTCGTCGTAACGATGTTTTACGTAACATTCGTTTTGACTCAAATAGATATTGTTATAGTAAATGATTTCCTTAAAGAATGAATTTATACTTAATTTTGATTTAAGTATATCGAATATTTTCCAAGTGTTGAAAATTAATAAGATTTGTGAATTACTTATTATTGAATAAGTATGGAATGCTTTTCCAATATGAAATGAAACGTTTTTGAGATTTATCTTTGTAAAGATAAATCGAAAGTGAATATTTGAAATTGATTTGAAAATCGTATATCAGTAGATATTTGAAAATATAGATTCACTATGGAATTTATAAAGGAAATGGAAAATCATTTTAAAAATAAATATTGATTTATTTTTGAAGTGCGGAAAACTTTATATCTAGTAAAGATATTTTGGGAAATAAATAATTTAGAAAATTATTTGGAATCTGATGATGTTGCGCATCTTTATTGATAGTTAAATAACCGACTGTCAATAATTACCTTGAATAGGTATTTGTTGTGAATTGGATGAATTTGAATGCCACACTTATTTTTGAATAAGCGCTCACTATTCGGGTTAGCCGGGAAAGGACCATGGGGTCGTATAACCCATTCCGAATATGTGATACGTCGTTATGAATTGCGTTTGATGACCGGTGTTGAAGACCGGATATTTTTGAAAACGAAAGGATTACCGTCGAGTTACTCTACATCGGCTGATCTCCGATTTAGAGGTTTTATCACCCTTAGTGACGGGAAGTCCGGACGTGATTAGAAAATTATCCGGATTTGCAAGGGCTTCGTGAGAAGTGCCTTTGGTTCTGTTCGATCCCGGAACAGACTTGTATGGATTGTGTGTCTGACGTTATAGATTGAGATATAAAGCTGATTTCTTTCAAATACATTTCTGTTGGTTGCGGAGAATTTATTCTCTTAGCTTAACACCCTTCTCTGAGACGTACGAGCTCAGAGGTTACATAGTTGAAATTTATCAGCGATATACTCCCAATTTGGTAACGTGGCATACTGAGTGTTGTTGTGAAATGATCATTGTTTGATCATTTGTGATAGGATCATTTGTTTGATCATTTATCTTTGTGATCATTTCTTTGATCATTTGTTTGACCCGAAGCATGGCTTTGTAGAAAGCGTAGCTTTGTGGACGAGACTTCGTCGAGCCTCACACCCCGGAAATGGTCAAAACAGGAAGGATGCGGCAAGGTTCTAGGGAGTAGCGCCCCTTAGTGTATGTCATTCCTTCTGGATAGAGGTGGTATCATGGTATGGAGCCCAGATACTTAACCTATGTTGATACTGCTTATTATGTGGTTGTTGCGAATCGAGGATCCTCGGGAAGATCGGTTACGATCGGGGGATGGCATACGCGTGTCAGTAGTTACCTATTTTTGCAGAGGTAACCCGGCCTTGTGTTGGTAGAGATCCGGTTAGGTTCTCGGGACGTCATTCCAGGGGCGTTCCTTCGTGGAATAGGAAGTTCCTTAGCCTGACCATTTGTTGGAAATCCAAAGAAACAATACGTGACGTGTACGGTTTTAGTTGTATTACCTGCTATGGAATGTGGCGGTAACCTGCTATTGAACATAGTAGCTATAGTAGGCATAAGTGCGGAATGCCTATGCTGGCTAAGATTTATATTATACTTTCGAAAAGTTTTCTACACTATGCACTAATAATAATATCAAAAATGATTTGATTTTTTTTGCGTATCAAGCATCTTTGACTATCATAAGAAGAAATCTCCTCCAATTCTGCGTTTGCATTGTGTGTGTGGCGGGAGGTCTTATGGTAGTCTCACTTTCCAAAAAGCATTGCGAATCTATTTTAAAATATCCCTTTGTTGTCTTTTAAAGATAAACTGTTTTACGATCTCACACCAGTCACCATGACTGACTCGGAGTTTATTGTTTCCCTTCTAAACTCTGGGTGCCCACCAATTTCCACACGGGCAGTCTAGAGTTATGTTATCAGGATATTCTGGATATTCTGGAGCTTTGGAAGCAAGCTGGATGGCGTAACGTATCATCCGTATTTGTTTATTTATTCCGCTGTGTATTCTGTATGAGGACAAGTTATATAACTGTCCATTGTTGTATTGAAATGTATGTTGACTCTGATTGATGTATGTATAAACTGATAAAAATTCTTTTGTTTAAAGATTATTCATTTATCTATTATATATTGTTCCGCTGCGATATGTGAGATTCTGATATTGTTTCTGTTTCTGATGTTGTTCTGTTGTTCTTCTTTCTTTCTTTTTCTTCTATCTTTTCTTCTACCTCTTCTTTTAAAACCCTAAGAATTCGGTTTTTCGGCATTCGTTTGCTCGGCAGTTGATACAGTGGACGTATCTATGTCGATTTTCGAAAGTCGAAGAATCGGGTCCTTACAATTATTGATTAATTGGTTGAATTGATAAATTATTATCAATTGAATGTGATATTATATATAGTAGTATATATATTAGTAGTTGGATTGATTGTTCCCGCATATTTTAGTGAATGGGACCCTATATGCCCTACATAATAGTAGATGACCCTATATTACCGCGATTTCCCGCCTCGAAGCGGAATTGGTATTTTTATGTTTTTTTAACATATGTGGATGTAGGGAAACAGGTTGGAGGGATCCAACTGGATTCCCTAAAAATGTTGAATTTAATTTCATATATAGTGATATATGATATGTTTGAATAATTTGTGATATATTATAGTGTTATTTGAATTTATTGGATGCTATGGTAATACTGGCCTAGATTTTGGTATTTTAAAATACCATAAATATATATATTGAATTTGAAAAGAAAATTAAAAAGGGATTTTGGAAGTGAAATATTTATATTGAATTTTGGATTAATTAAAGAAATTTATTTGGATAAAATAAATGGTTTGACTGTGTACTTGACTATTCCGTGATATTTAAAATGGAGGTTTTGGAATAATGTAAATAAAGGATTTTAAATAATAATTCTTAAGTGATACTTGTTTAAATATAAAAGGTTTTAAAAATCAAGATTTTTAATAGATTTGGAAATAGAAGGGAATTTGGAAATAAATACAAATTGGTTATATTGGATCTTAAATAACATTTCTAGATTACAGAATGGAAGTAGAATCGAGTTTGGTTGGTTTTGAAATATAATTGGGTTATTTAAGAAATTGATTTATAAATGGAAATTAATTTAGAAATCAGGTTATAATGGATTTAAGTGATGTGAAACCGTTGTAAACTGGAAGTGAGACTATGGGATTTATAAACAAGGTTTATAAATAAAGTGAAATGATTATCAGTCGACAAATTGAAGATATAAATTCACGGTAAGAAATTATAATGAGATGGGTAAATCATTTTAAAAAGAAATGATAGATTTTACTTTTGGAAATGTGAAAAAGGGATTTATGAAATTGGGAAAGTAAATCGATTGGTGATAAATCGAGAGAGATTTATAAATATTAGATTTGTTATATTGGAATTGAAAAGTATATTCTTATCGAGAAGTTGGGTTTGTTTTAAAAAGAGGATTTTTAATTTTTAAAATAGGTAATTTAAAAAAATGTTTAGCATAAAAATTTTCCAAAAAATTAGTTATTTAAATATTTTAAAATTGTCAAAATGGATTATTAGTTTATAAATAAGTCTTGTAAATCAATTAGAATTTAATTAATGAATCAGAATTAATTATTGTTTCAAAGTTATGTAATTATTTTAAATTGTCTAAAAGTATATTTAATTATTAATTAAAGTTATTTTATAATGATTTGATTTAGAGTTAATTTATTATTTACTAATTAATTAGTATTATTATTTTAAAGGATAAATTATTCAATATTAATATTGTTTTATATAATAACTTTTATTTAAGAGTATTTGCCTAAATTAAACTTGGAAAATTATTATAGAAACTTTATAAGCATTATTTTGAGATAATTATCAAATAAAGTTTTCAGAAAGTAATGGTATACTATCATGGCGAAATCGGGAGGCAGAGATTGCCTATAGTTAAGTTTGGATTTCTCTGGGATAGAGACGTAATCATAGTGCTACGAATCCATGGTTGATACCGTAGGGTGATTTCCATATTTATTTTAAAAAGTTTTCAAATATTTTTGAAGGAGATAGTTTGTGAATATACTTATTCCGGTAAGATAAGTATATACCTTTTGATAAAGAGATTTAATTTATCGAAATTCAAATTAAATAAGACTTAGTTATTTCAGTAGGAAATGAACTCTTTGGTCGGATGATTGTTTATTTGATAGTTAAATAATCGACTATCAAATCTGGACCAAAAACATAACTTTGGGAGAACACGGGGATTATATGGTACAGTTACCGTCGAAGGTGCTATACTGTACGTATAAAGTCGTTTCGTTCTTCTAAGATGATGATAAGGAAATCCATCCACTAATGATTAGAAGATGATCTACAATCTTATTTTCGTCTGTTTATTTCCTAAAGAACCGGGGTTGAGTTTACTAGAAATATCGAACGTTGTTTCGAAGAGACCGGGATCGGATAAGATATCCGAAAACCAGTTCGATCCAATGAATACGATTCGAAGTGAAGACAAGTGCGTGTAATTGAAGATGGAGCATTGAAGGGCAAGGGCTAATTGCTACTAATCCTGAGGATGATTCCAAAATGGATGTCGTGGGAATAGTGCCTTCGGTTTCGTTCAGTCCCATAACGGACTTGTGTGGATGAATGTTTTCAACACATTGTCATTGGAGGACAATGAACATTCTAAGTGAAAATTCCTTAAAAAGGTAATCGCAGCCTCAAGCCTCATCAACCGGAATGAATGAAAATCAGGGAAGATGCAGCAAGGCTAAGTGGGTCGCACCCAATTAGGATATGTTATCACCTTTTTAGATACCCTCGGATATTATAAATATGGGGCATGGAAAGAGAGCTCGATAAGGGTGGGAACACCCGGGGTGGTAACATATTCGGTTCTATCCGGGTTAGGGGTAGGACCGGTCTTGTGTTGTAGGGGATCCCGGCGAGGTCCTCGGTACATTTTTATAGATGTGTACTGTGATAGGTGGTACCCCAATGCCTAGTCATTATATGGAATCCATTCTCCAATACGTGCCTTTATGGTTTTGGTTGTAGAGCCTAGTATGCTGGAATTTAATTAATGTAACAATTTCGGCTATTTGAATAAGTATTTGTTCTTAGACACTATTATAATATCAGATGATTTTGATATAAAATGTTTTGGTTATCGTAAGGCAAAAACCCATCGTGTTTATTTGTGGCGCGGTATTATGAGACACCTTTGTTTTTCAAAGGATTTTTATAACAGTAATAATTCAAATTTGAGTGTGTTTTCTCACGCTGGTTTTCTAGACTGACTCGGGTGTTATTTTATTATAATGCTCGGGTCAGACCGAGTATTACAGATTCAGGTTAGGATGCTATGGAGCTCAGAAGATGAGCTGGATGACAAAGACGTATTCCACGTACTTGATTATATTCCGCTGTGTATTGTAAGTTGTATATTCAGCACTAGTGAGGACAAGTTATTATAACTGTCTAGTATTGAGTTATTGATTTGTTGTACTCTGATGATGTAATGTATAAGTAACAGTTATAGTTCTTTTTGTATAAAGACATGTTATTATCTATTATATATTGTTCCACTGCGACTGTTAGATTCTGTGTTGTTGTTTCCTTTTCCTTCTACCTCTTCTTTCTTCTTTTCCTCTAGCGATCTGGTATTTCCGGCACTTGATTGCTCGACATGTAATAAAGTGAACGTATTGATGTCGATTTTGATTTTTGAGGGTCAAAAATTCGGTTCGTGACAAAATAGGCCACAAATTTTCTAGCATAAAAATATCACCTTATAATTTCATAGGGTCCATCATCTACCTAAAAGGTGAAGAGGGACATGTATTCTTTATACCTTTGTATTGTACATATTTGCATCCATGAAGTTAGTACTTCTTTGATGATTTATTCTTCGTCGATTGGTTAAAATACTAATCCATTTGGAGGTCTACAGTATTTCATCTTAGAAGGAAATAGAATAAGCTAAAATTTATATTGACTTTATTAAGGCATGTTGTGCAAAAGAGGAATTATAATGATGTTGTAATAAAAAGATAATGAAGAGGTGTCCAAAGTAAAGAGAAGAACAGAGCATTATTTTTAAAATTTTACCTGAATAAAAGAGAGAGAGAGAGAAATTAATGAATTAAATACATGCCTTAGATTTGTTTAAAACTGAAGAAGGTGGAAGAGTTAGTGGAGAGGAAGGGCCGAAGTAATAATGGTTTGGTGCAAGCGTTGTAATTTGTATATTGAACTCAATTTCCAATTCAAATAATAGTTAACCGATAATAGATGACTTGCGACACTACAAATTTTTTCTGTGAAATCTGAAAACGAAGGGTTCCACAGATCTATACTTGTCTGTCATATAATAAAATATATAAATAGATAAATGTGTAGTAAATACATGTTTTAATATATGTATCTATTACAATAATTATATATATATAATTGGGTAAATAAATAATAATAATATCGTGTAAATGTAATACAAAATTATAATGTAATAAAATTGATAGCACACTGTTTTTGTTATATTTTCAGTTCTATTTAAATAATTCATCACTCAAGTTATTTTTTATTTGGTAAATAATCATATATTATTATAATACATTCAAACACAAATTTTAAACTTTGAGCTTCGATTTATTTTGATTTTTGAACAGAATCTTTTAATTCAAATGAAGAAAATAAATTATATTTTATCCGAATACCTATGCTAAACAACAAAAGATACTTAAGAAGTATATTCAATACTAAAATTTATTCATCACGTTGACATGAATTTTCAAATTACAAAAGCTTAATGATATCCCCTTTCCATAAAACACTAATCAAAATTTACGTTTAAAATGTTATTTTAATTAATTGAAGGCATATGTTTGAATTCTCCATGTAATCTCTATACAACATAAGAAACTTCATTTTACACAATATCATCCAATCTCAAATGAATCAAAGCATAGTTTCAAAGTCACCATGTTTAACTATTTTCACCAGATATTAATTCTAAGAAGAATAATTTTGACATTTGCAAACATATACTTGTAGACATTCCAAACCATCGAGTAAATATTTACATTTCATAACATAGCATTTATTAAGTAATATGTTGAACATATATTCATATTCAAATACAATGGAAGCAAAACATATTTATCTAAGAAACCAAATATTAGCAAATAGGAAAATGGAAAACAACATACAATTCCCTTTAATTCATGAAAGAACGCAAAATTACAATATTAACCTAGCTTTCTATCAAGAAATCATTTTTTTCAGTAAAGTATGAGGTATGATAAAATACCATGATTTAGTATACTATGATCTAATATAATTATAACGACATTTTAAACATGAAATGAATAACCTGTTCTTTAAAATAACTCAAAATCAATACAACAATATTGAAGTTAGCAAAAACAATTAAAATCCAACTACTTATATAGAAAATCGAAGTCATAAAAAATTGCAGTACCATTTGGTAAAGAAATTGTTGGAACCGGGCCAGCCCATAGAGGAATAAATTAGTGAATTTTAATTTTTATCATTTTGGATCTTTATTGGGCCTATGAAGTCTAATTTATTTAGGATTTTTCTAAATTTCTTTTAAATAAAATTGTTATTTATTTAATTTTATAAATAAAGTTTTACTTCATATTATTTTGTATTATGTTCAAATATGTGTATCATATACACATATGTGTGTACGTACATAAGCAACATAATAAAGTGTGCATGCTTTAACATGCCCATGGATAGATGTTGGGATTTACACTACAACGGACAAGTTAGCCCCTTAACTATACCATGTGATATATATATATATATCTGTGTGTGTGCGCGCGTGCTCATCAAATGTTATATATATATAATTATACATATGCAAAATATAATCATATATATACAAATATGTAATGATAATAATTTATATAAAATATTTAAAATCTATTTGTACAAATGTTCATTTATATTAAATAATAACATCATTTAAAATTAATATAAATTAAATTAATTTTTTTTATTAGAATTGTTGTTGCAAACCTAAGAATTTTTTATATATATTTAATTATAACATTTATAAATATATAGACACATATGCACATACATACATATATATAGGTCTGTCAACGGGTCGGTTCGGTCCGGGTATCTTAAAAAACGGACCTAAGCCCGATTACAATAATCAAAACCCGAATCTATCCCGAATCGGTAGGGTATTTCAAAATCAATATTCAAGCCCGTCCGTCGGGCTTTTTAAGCCCATCGGGTAATACCCATATACCTACATATAATACTTATGTTAAAACTATTCTTTAAACTGCAATTTTTGTAAAATTTATATATAAACAATGCTAACAACAAATTGGGTAGTGATATAGCCAAGTTCACAACAAAAGTATGCAAAAATATCTACATGCTAACAAGCAAAATGGTAAACAAATAACATACACACTCATGTTTTGATACGATGGAAAACTAATAATCGGGTCGGACCCTAACCTGGCCGTTTGATAAAACCATACCCGACCCTAGTAGTAACTGGGTCGGGCCTAGGTAGTTAAGGCAAAACTCATACCCGCAATAATAGGGCGGGTCCGAGCCGTGTTCCGACTGGGCTCATATGGAAACCCATACCGTTGATAGGCCTACTTAGATACATACATATATATAGGGCTGTCAATGGGTCGGATCGGGTCGGGTTCGGGTCGGGTCAAGTCGGGTTCGGGTTGATTTTAAATGGGTCGGGTCAACCCGTTTATTAAACGGGTCAGAAAAAGCTCAACCCGAACCCGACCCGTTTATAAACTGGTTGACCCGACCCGACCCGTGTAACCCGATTATAAATGGGTCGGGTCGGGTCGTAAATGGGTCAGGTCAACCCGTATAAGGTGTAAATGGGTCGTAAACGGGTCATAAACGGGTCGGGTCAACCCGTATAAGGTATAATTGGGTCGTAAACGGGTCAGAACGGGTCGTAAACGGGTCGGGTAAACCCGTATAACCCGTATAAGGTACAAACGGGTTATAAACGGGTCGGGTCGGGTCGTAAACGGGTCGGGTCAACCTATATAAGTATAAACGGGTTGTTAACGGTCAATTTCGGGTTAGCGGGTCAACCCGTAACCCACCCATTTATAAACGGGTCAAATTCGGGTTGACCCGCCAAATTAACGGGTCGGGTTAACCTGCTAATTTCCGTGCGGGTTTCGGGTCATGTAGGAAATTGACAGCCCTACATATATACATATACATACATACGTACGTACATACATACATATATATATATATATATATATATATCGACTTTAAGCTCTAGGCACAAAAAGTTATTTTGTTTTGGATTTATAAAATGTTTTTTAAATAAACAATCATAAAATAATTTAAAAACGAATTTAAATTAATTATTAAAATTATTAAAAAAGCATTTTTGAAATCTAAAAATTATGTAATATTATTATGTAAAATCCTATACTTAATTTCAAAGTGTGTGTATACACACACACACACATAATCAATTTCTTGTTAAATAATAGTTATGACATTTGTTTACACCAATCCTCTTCGTCAAAACTATATCACTTTGGACTTATGGAATTTGGTAATGGTCAAAATTCCAACCTCATCCACATTCAACTTTATAGTCCAAATACAAAGTCTTTGGTTCAACAATAACAATTATTATTAACCAAAATGCTTTGGCCAGAGAGTTTGACTTTGAGTTGACTTGAGCTGATTGTGATATTAACCGCATATAACTGAGGAGACAAATCCTCTCTTGAATAGTGCTTCACTTCCAATACTTCCACTCGACCGAACTATAGTCACTCTATGGACGCCATGCCATGATTTGGCTATAATCAAAGCAGAGCTTTCATATTGAAGATCCACAGTATTCTCAAGTCGAGGGAACTATGTAAATCAATCACATTGATATTTTCTGTTTGACCTCGGTTATATTAACCAACAGAAAACTATCGATTGAGTCGTTCCATAGTTATCCAATAACTATTAGTACGTAACCCCTAGGTGCCCCCAACAGTCATGAGTAATACACTGCCCAACATTTGGAGAGCATTACGTGCTCCAGTCTTAACGGATACATCGATATCCAGTCTCGATGCATCTTGATTAGGAACATTTAAAATGGTATATTTGTTTCGTTGTGATAAATTACTCACGGTTACAACACTTTGTAACTACTATCACAAAATATACCATTTATGGATTTTTCTACTAAATATACTTTTAATTAAGTTAATTAATTAATATAATCGCATTATATCAAGTATATAATAGGAAGAACAAACCTTTTATTTTGAACAAGATTGGTCAACGAGTTAGATATATGTAACAAATTACATAATTTCCCCTAGGGCATAACCCTAACTCTATCATAAACTCCTTCACAGAGAAAGATAAGTTCCTTATCCCTTTAATATATGGTCTTTTTGATGAGTTGCATGGGTCAAAATATTTTACTAAATTAGACCTTAAGTCTGGATATCATCAAATAAGGATGAATGAACATGACATACACAAGATAGCCTTTAAGACACATGGTGGACATTATGAGTTTATGGTAATGCCATTTGGTTTAGTCAATGCACCTTCCAATTTTCGATCACTTATGAATGACATATTTAGATCTTATCAAAGAAAATTTGTATTGGTTTTTTAGATGATATACTAATTTATAGCCAGACATGGTCTGAGCATATACAACACCTTAGCTTGACATTTCAGATCCTCAAGCAAAATCAGTTGGTAATCAAATTGTCTAAGTGCAGCTTTGCAAAAAATTCTCTTGAATATCTGGGCCACATCATATCATTTCAAGGAGTAGCAGTTGATCCAGAAAAGGTCAAGGCAGTGATGGATTGGCCTTTACCAAAGGATATAAAGGCATTGAGAGGATTTTTAGGTCTAACTGGGTACTATAGGAAATTTAAAGGTTATAGGCTCATTGCTAAACCTCTGATAGATATGCTTAAAAAGAATTCTTTCTACTGGTCTAAAGAGGCTAAGGAAGCTTTCAATCAATTGAAACAGTGCCTAACTAAACCACCAGTGCTTGCTATGCCTGACTTTTCCCATCCATTTACCCTTGAGTGTGATGCCAATGGGATAGGTATAGGTGCAGTGCTTCATCAGAATGGGAAACCAATAGCTTACCTTAGCAAGGTACTGCATGGCAGGAACCTGGCATTATCTACTTATGAAAAAGGATTAATGGCCATCATCATAACTACAAAGAAGTGGTCACAATATCTCTTGGGTAGACAATTCATCATAAAGACTGATCATCAAAGTCTCAGATATTTGTTGTCTCAAAAATTAACACTGGGATACAAAATAAATGGCTTGTTAAACTTCATGGTTTTTACTACAAGGTCGAATACAAGAGTGGCAAAGAGAATACTGTAGTTGATGGATTGTCAAGAAAAGAATTCAACAGAGAAAAAATTCTGGTACAAGCCATATCAATTGTTCAACACCCTGGTTACAAGACTTAAAGAAGGCCTTACTATCTTCAGAGTGGTATCGGCAGCAAATAAAAAAGTTACAAAATAAAGAATTGCATGAAAACAAGTATAAGCAAGTGGATGAATTAATATTTTACAAGGGAAAACTACTCATAGACCATCACCTCGGGGCACTGTTGCAAACTTTGATTGGAGAACATCACTCTACTCCTTTAGGGGGCCATACTGGCATTAAAGGAAGACTAAAAAAATTGAAACAAGTTTTTATTGGAAGCATATGAAGAGGACCGTAGAATACTATGTGAAGTCATGTGACATTTGCCAAAGAAATAAGAGTGAGAATGTGATGATGCCGGGGCTACTAGACCCTTTACCTATTCCTGAAAAAATTTGGGAAGACATTTCAATGGATTTCATAACTTGTCTTCCAAGAGCCACAAACACACAGTAATTCTTATAGTAGTAGATAGATTGAGCAAATATGCTCATTTCTTCTCTCTAGGCCATTCATATACA
Organism: Allium fistulosum; assembly: GCA_030737815.1. Lineage (NCBI taxonomy): Eukaryota > Viridiplantae > Streptophyta > Magnoliopsida > Asparagales > Amaryllidaceae > Allium > Allium fistulosum. Next base: position 913,672,700 of record CM060907.1, on the reverse strand, counting down.
ACAAAGGAAGTTGCCAAAATATTTTTCAAAAGGAGTATTCAAGCTTCATGGATCGCCAAAAACAATAGTAAGTGATTGAGATGCTATGTTCACTAGCAATTTTTGGCAGGAGATTTTCAAGTTGCAAGGCTGTAGATTAAACATGAGCTCCTCTTACCATCCCCAAAGTGATGGACAAACCGAAATCATTAATAAAGTGCTTAAGTGGTATTTAAGGTGCTTTGTATGTCATAGGCCACATGAATGGAGTGATTAGTTATCCTTGGTTGAATATTGGTACAATACAATATGGAAAACTTCAATTAATACAACCCCCTTTAAGGCAGTGTATGGAATAGAACCACCAAGTTTTCTTACTTATATCCCGAATACCGCTAAAGTAGAACAGGTGGAGGAAATATTTTTTAGTAGAGATATTACCCTTGAGTTTCTGAAAGACAGTTTGAAGCTGGTACAAAATAGGATGAAAAGGTATGCAGATTTAAAGAGGACAGAGAGAGAGTTTCAAGTAGATGACTGGGTATTTTTAAGGCTTCAGCCCTATAGGCGGATAACTGCCAGAAATCAAAAAAATCACAAGCTATCTCCAAAGTACTACGGGCCTTATCAAGTGGAGGAGAAAATTTGGACAGTGGCATATAAGTTGAGGCTGCCTGCACACATTAAGATCCACTCGGTATTTCATGTTTCTCAACTTAAGAAAAAAAAAGGAGATGGATTAATTGTTCAAGAAGATATTCCTAGTTTCGAAGAAGAAATAGTAATGTAACCAGAGACCATTTTGGATAAAAGAATTGTGCCAAGAAACAATAAGGCAGTAGTATAAATTTTAGTAAAATGGAAGGGAAAACTGAAGGAAGAAGCAACATTGGAAGATTATTGGCATACAGTTAGAAAATTCCCTACCCTAGACCTTGAGAAAAGGTCTATTTTTGAAGAGGAAGGGAGATGTAACAACCAAAGCTTAATTGCCTTAGTAATTTGTAGCAGCTCTCGGCCAGAATCTAACAGGGAGGAGCTCAGATGGAGTTCACCAGATAATTCGCCAGAGATGATCCTGGAGGCTGACCAGAGCAAGGCTGAAGACACTCAGATCGAAGTTGGTGCAATGGAATGAAGTGGAAGGGTTTTAATAGCATGTACATGCCTGTGCACGTGTGTGCACGTGCACAACCCTCCTTTGTCTATGTTCTGCAAAATGGCTGTGTATTTGGTTAATTAGGTCAATTATCATGTTAGCTAGAAATGTATTTGCAAAATATAGCCGTTGTAACTTGCATATATAAATATGATGCATGTAAAGTGAAAAGATAATAAGCAGAAATAATAAAAGTTATCATTTTATTCCTCATTCTCATTTTTCTGTTCTTTTACATCATATTACATTTTCTCTCTACATATTTACAACATATTCTCTGATCCTCTCCCACTCACACTCTTATCATCTTGACAACCCTCTGATCTTCTTTCAGCCTATATTACTCCTCCCCTCTGAATCACTTGCTACCCTTCCCTATAGCATTCTTCTTCTCTTCATTCCCCTGCAACCTCACTGATTATATACAAGAAGACTCTTGTATCTTCCCCATCCTTGTTGCACTATCCCTGTCAGCCATGAACACTACATCAGAACAACCAGACCATAACAAATTGCTATGTCAGTGATGAAGGGAAAGAAATGGATTTGCCTCTTTGGGGATCACATGACGACGTTGTAAACTAAACACGAGTGGTTGACGCGTCGTCCATATGGTGTCAGTTTTCCTGCATTTCAAATAGCAGCTGTAAGTTATAAAATTTAACGAATGAATAACTTTGGAAATTTTATAAAATTCAAATCCTAGGGTAATTTGGTCATTTTTCGAACACGCAGATGTTCGAGCCCTACTTCAAGCGGCAAAATGTTAACGGCTAAATTTGTTAACACTCAAAAGGTTTTATAAAATGGTATATTTGAAGAAATTCCAAATATAACCCTTGGTTTTGTGATAATTTACAAGTTCATTTAAATCATAGTACATAAGTTAAGAGATAGAATAGGCAAGTTCAATAGTGAATGGGCAAATAGGCAAGTTCATAAGTCAGATATGCAAGTCCATAAATCATATATGCAAGTCCGTAAGTAACATGCAAGTTCTTTATTCAATCATGAATATGGTACAAAAGTGCAAATATGTAATTTCTTAATTGTTCAAGTCCTAATTAACAAATATGTCTCCTTCTCCTTCGTTAACCAGTTTCCATGAGTTTGTTCTCGAGCCCTCTTCATCGTAATGAAGATAGCGTGGAGAAGATCATACGAGGAAAGGGTGTTGAGAGAGGGAAAGAAGTTAAGGGCCCCTTCCCTTGAGGAGGTACATCCATCCATATTTATAGTGGTTGGAAGGAGGTTAGCTTGCTCAAGTTGGCGATATGAAATTTTGATCTCATTGAGCATGTAGTGAAATGTGAAGGCATTTGAAGCTTTATGAAGGAAAATGCGCAAGAACCTCTTGAATTAACTTTCGTAAATGATCTCATCCTTCTTTCCTTGTACGATTTTTGATGTTCCATAGCATGAATGTTGTGCGACTTCGATAATCATGTCATATTCATGAAATTCGACACCAATTAATGGCTTACGGCACATGGCATTCCTATGCATTGAAATACCCTTGATTAATTGTTGACGACATCGGTTGGAAGCAATGTTGAACACCAATGATGAGTGGGGTCGATATGGTGTAGTATTGGTATAAAGCGGCTTCACTCTACTCTGTCGGCGTCACTAATGACCTTCGGTTCCAACATATGGCATCGTATATGAACAACAACGTGGGACAATGGCGATGCTAACAACGGTGTCATTGATCCCAAGTTGTATCATTAAAACTTTATTGGCGAAAAGCTTACTTTGGTGATAATAGATGAATAGCGGCGACGTTGGTGAATAGCGGGACTGATGGTTATTAAGAATGACGCCAGTAACTTTCATGGAGATCGACGACGCTTGTCATCAACATTGCATGTTTAGATATACGTCGCCCTTCATGTATCGACACTATAGAATGTCGACTGTGGTAGGTGAAAGTTGGCATGGCATTAGTGAAGCGTGGCATAAATTAGCAGCGACATTGATTGTCTTCAACGCCGCTCCGAAGTGATGTTGACTTTGGTTTTGTTGACATGCGGCAATGTTTTGGTGAATGTCGTCATCAACGAGATACGGTGTCAGCTATATTGACATCTGTTGGTGGCTTATCAATATGATCACATTCGACTCCCTTACTTCCTTGAAGAGGCGTGCTACTGATGGTAAGCGGCGATGTTCTATGAGATGAAACATAATTGAGTAGCGATGTTGCGTGAGATGCGATAGAGATTATCCTTTTATAACAATTCATTGGCTAGAAGCGGTGTTGTAGACTTGGCAGCATTGTCTTCTTCTTGATGTCGCCACTTGTTGCATTTTTCCAGATTGAAATCATGTGGATAACATAAGAAAAGTTCAAACATAACATCAATTTTGTTTTTAGTTTTATCATCTTCTATGTTAAGGTAATCTTTTTGGTTATGTTTTGATTTTAATTTTTACACAACAGTTTCCAAACAATAAAAACGATTATATTAAAAAATAGCGACGAAAAAAAATCCGACAGCAACCTACCGCGACTTTTGCATATAATTTGAAGTTAAAATATGATAATTTATAATTTGGTTAGTAGGAAATGCAAAAATAAATAAACTGAAATATGTAATGCAAGTATGAAAAAAATTATTAATAAATAATTTCGACAATCTGAACAATACCAATTTATCTTAAGATAAATGAAAAATTAATCAAAATTTGCAATACGTATGCGAAAAATTAATATATTAACTAATTTTGAGAAGTTGGACAAAATCATATGATATTTTTATAATAACTTATTTCGACACGTAGAACGTACATTGGTAATGCTGAAAACATTAATTGATAATCCAGATACAACACAAGCTTCAATTTTTTTATAATGAAATATTCTATTTTTGATCAAACTTTTATTAAATATATTTATGTTATCAAATTTTCTATTTACAACATATTTTGTATGGCAGTTGCATTGAACAATTATTAATTTTAGTATTGTTAAAGTAGTTATTTATGTTTACAAAACAAATCTTTTAACTAGAACAACATCTTAAATGTTCAGCGTTCGGTATGTATCAAACAATGTTCAGTATTCAACATTAAACATTTTAAATAAACGGTATCTTAGCTATTTAATACACCGTTTTTTTTTAGCTTACGTCTGAAGAAAAAAAATTGATCGGTCGGATTGGGAAAGAAAGCTCAAAAATTGATTGGTCGGATTGGGGGAAAAATGGTGAAGGACTGGATTTATGTAATGGAAGAATCCAAAGGGCTCAATTTTTACGCTTAGTTGGAATTGCTTTAGGGTGGACCATTTCCATCTGACGTCGAACGCATGGATCAATCTGAAAAAGCAGCGAGGCAAGACAAATATTTTAAATTAGAAATCTGCGTGATAAGGAAGTTGGAGAAGAAAACAGTAGCGTTATACGTGTTGTACTAAAACCGGATAATAGCAAAACAGGATAAGGACAGATAGCCACAGTAAACTATTAAAGCATAGCAGAGGATATTGATTATAAAAGTACTAGTATGTCGACTGATCCAATCTGTAAGTAATATTAAATCCACCTACACAAACAGCGGCCCTGCCGCCACTTCACAAAACCATCAAAATCCGCAGGTAACAAAACCGGATCTACTCCTCCTCTTTTATAAATATCTCAAAAGCAGCCAAACTAAAAATCATCCTAACCTCTCGAGTAAAAAGACAAACAGAAGGAAATCTTGGATTAATGGCCGCAGGTGAAGTCAGTCGGTTAATAGTAGTCGCCGTTGATCAGGGGGAAGAGAGCCTCTACTCTCTGACTTGGTGCCTAAACAACGTGGTGCAAACTGCCAAAGATACCCTCGTTCTTGTCTACGCTAAACCTTCTCCTACTCTGTACCCTTCCATCGACGGGACTGGTAAATATTTCTGCACATCCCTTCTTTTTTATTTTATTACAACTGCGGTTGGCAAAGAAGCTATTGATTCAGCATCATATACACGTCTTACATTTATGCAAATATAATATCGGCACCGAAGTCAGCGTGTGTGTATGAATATTCAGGGTACATGTTTTCATCGGACATAATAACGAGTGTTGATAAATATGGAACTGAGATGGCGGATACAGTGATAGAGAAGGCCAAAAGGATTTGTGCAACTTTTCCAAACGTATGTATTTTTCCCTAATCTCTTTTAAGCTTAATAGAGGCTATCCTTGATTAATACTTATATAAGAATTCTTAAGACCGTTTAGAGATTGTAAAGTGTTTGTGTACGTAATTATAGGTGAAGGTGGAAGCAAGGGTGGAAAGGGGAGATGCAAGAGATGTGATATGTGAGGCGGTGGAGAAACTCCATGCTGATATGTTGGTCATGGGCAGTCATGGTTATGGTCTTATTAAGAGGTTTTTCCTTTTCTTTCTTATTTCCTGCTTACGTTTTGTATCCAATTTTGTTTGTTTTAGCATAATCATGATAATATGCGTGTAACATCTGATATTCTGATGTTAAACTTGCAGGGCATTTTTGGGGAGTGTGAGCAACCATTGTGCACAAAATGTGAAGTGTCCTGTAATCATAGTTAAAAGGCCCAAGCACTAGACATCTGATCAGATAGTCTCCTAATTTAGTGGGCTTGGTTACTGTTTCTCTCTTTGGGTGATTTGTGTGTTCAGTTTGTTCCTTGGATTGTAAATAACTTTGTAGGCAATAAACTGGTTGCTTCTCTGGCTATTCTTTTACTTAAGTGGGTAATCCTAAGACTTACTTGCAACGTTATCTTTATTCCTATCTTTGTAGGATTAAATTCATATTATACTGGTATGAACATCATCTTCCAAAACATTGTGTTTGACCAACCTTTCTCCTAACTGCATCTCCAACACCTCGAGTGCTAAAAATTTAGAACATTGAATATTCTTAGTTGAATGCTTAAGGCTATGTTTGTTTTACCGTTTTTAGTTTTGAGTTTTCGTCCATACAAAAATACAAACAACGCATGTATATTATGAAAAATGGTCATTTTAGAAAACGAATTTAACATACAAAATAAAAAACAACTTTTTTTCATTTTTCGTGTTTTGAGAAAAATGGAAGCACGAGTAATAATTCTTCCTTCCGTCGTTCCTCCATCCACTTCGTGGTCCCCTCCAATCTTCTGTTCATCCATTTCGAACTTTCTTCATTCTTCTCATATTTTGTAATTAATGTTGAAAACTCAAAACATAAAATACAAAATAAACCAAACGATCCCTAATTTTCGTAACCTTCATTATTCGATTGAAGTGGGTCTATAGGCCCTTCAAAATTCATCTAAGCTGAATATTCAACTGGATTTTGTATTTGTTGAAGATGCCCTAATATTTGGTATGGAAGTACAGTGGAACAAGCCCAATTTCTCAATATTTGAAATCAACTATTAATAAAAGTGTTTTAGCAATTGATATTCGACGTAACATTTTGAACACGATAGAAGTTTCAAAATGATCTTAATTTTTCTAGACATGATGTTTATAGTGTGTATAGGAAGGATCAGCGTCCTCTTCTAGAGCTGGATAAAAACGATATAGGAATTTTTTTGTCCGTTACTAAATTTGGATATAATATCACACCACTTGGCATCTGAACATTAATGTTCGAGTTGTTCGACATTAATCGCTAACGAAATTTGCACACAAAGAGTCACACAATCGAAATGTTGTATACTCCTTTGACCACCGGATGTAATTAAATTATAATTGTTATAAATAAATAAATTAATTAATATTTATGAAATATTAATCATAGAATTTCATTCGATACGTTGAACGAAATTATACAATGCATTTATAATGGCTATAAATATGTTAATCGGTATACGATACAGGTACGCGTTTGAATTTGATTCAAATTGCAATATAGTTTTTTGTTCAGGCTTGAAATGGGCTTAAGGCTCATTTGGACATGAAATTTTGACTAGGAAAGGCGAGGATGGTTGGTCATATGATGGCTAGAAGCGGATGCTTTTTGACTTGTTAAAAGAAGGAAATGGAAAGGAAAAAAACTAAGTCCATGATTCTTGTTTCACTCCTTTGATCTTCCTTTAAAAAGGCAACATGTGCCTCGGTTTTGAATATACTTCTTCCTATCTCTTTGTTGTTATTCATGGCCGAAATCCATCCATTCAACCACCCAAAAAAAAATCTAAGTTCAAATAAATATAAAGAAACAGTTCAATCTGAACAACAGTGGTAGACAATTTGAAGCTAACATCTTCCAAGTTGTGAATCTGATTCAAGGAGCACTCAATTTCATTTAATGTGTCTTTAATAGGCTTTGGAAAAGGTAACTATCTAATTTACATTCATTTACTAATAAATGATTTTTGTATAACTGTTATTGCTCATATACATCTGTTATATATTATTACTGCACTGTTAGTTAGGTGAGATTCCTATAGGCAATGGTGTTGTCACAATAATGATTGGTTATGTGTATAGGTTTAAATAAAATACGTACACATATTTTATTAATAATCTAATGTTCTATGGAAAATTAAAGTATTTTACTTTAATATTACATTAATATATTGTTTGTACCAAAATTGGGCACAACACTCTTCGGAAGTCTTTGAAGAGATAAAGTGAAGAAATTAAATGAAAAAAGAGGAATTATCTAACAAAAACTCCAAATTTCAGAAATGAGAATAATTAAAGTGCAAAGAGACACAAGAATTTAGAGTGGTTCGGCGTATAGCCTACGTCCACTATGAAGTAGTTTGCTTTATTGATCTTTCTTTTGCGTTTACAAATGAATTCAATGATTTACAGCAGTCAATTGTGATTTGCAGCAGTGAATTTCGTTTGTGGCAGTAGCAATTGAGTTCAGATCTGGATCTGGCGGAGTCCGGGCGTTGGAGATCTCAAAGAGGAAGAAGAACCCTTTTTTTGTTGGCTTTAGGGGTCTATTTATAGGTGTAGGAGGCTGGTATTTCGCTCAGATCTCGGGAGACCCTCTCTGGCACGTGACCAGGCCCGCACGCCCAAGCCCGTGAAGTTTCGGTCCGATCCGTGATCGACACGAACAGATTTCGACTCGATCAAGATTTCATCCAATGGAGTCGAAATTTGGCGTGGACATTCTTTAGCATGCACGTAGTCTTCTGTGAAAATTTCATAGCATTTGGACTCGTAGATTGGGAGATATGATCGATACGAAATGGAGTTTTCGGTAGGCTATTTCCTTCGACTCGCTCCTGTTTCGACTCGCTTCCGTTCGACTCGATGACGTGGCACTTGATTCTACTATGTCCTGGATGTTGCTTCGAGCGAGTCGAACTGTTCATTGATTGAGCGAGTCGAAGTGTGCCCAGATCGAGCGAGTCGAAGCAAGCACTTGGTCGAGCGAGTCGAAGCAAGCATTGGTCGAGCGAGTCGAAGCAAGCATTGGTCGAGCAAGTCGAAGCTAGCACTGGTCGAGCGAGTCGAAATGGAGCGTCCTGGGAGGTTTGAGCAGTGGAGTCGAAGTTGATGGAGTCGAACAGTTGTTTGAGCGGAGCGAGTCGAAGTGTGCGCTTTCGATGGTTTCGAACTGGAGCGAGTCGAAGTGTGCACTTTCGATGGTTTCGAATTGGAGCGAGTCGAAGAGAGCACTTTCGATGGTTTCGAACTGGAGCGAGTCAAAGAGAGCAGCTCTGAGGGACGTGGAGCGAGTCGAAGTTGGCTTCTCCTGAGTGTTGCGAAGCGAGTCGAAGGAGCGAGTCGACGGGCAATTGATTTTCATCCAATCTTGTATCGCTCATAACTTGAGCATACGAACTCGGATTGACTTGAGATTTAAAACGTTGGCTCCCATGGCTTAGCTTGTCATGTCCTACCAATTTTGGCTCGATCCAGACTCGGACAAAATTCGTCGATATCCATAGTGAGCCTGTGTATAACTGATATCTAGGATGGGCCGTCATTGGTTACGGGTCAATTCGGTCTTGCCAAAAGGCGGGAAAACATTTGCCCCCCAAAGTACGTCTTATGGAAACATGATGTGATTTGAAATACTGCCATCTCTACTCTGAATAGTTATTGTCTTGTCGATGAAAGCTGTAATCTTTGACCGTTCTTCTTGATAATGTAAACTGTTGACTGTCGACTGATGTACCATGTATCGTTGCAACTGACTGCTGTATGCTAGTGGTTACCATTTGCTGTTGTAATCATTATTAGATGAATTTTTTATTCCTGAAAATCTAGAATATTGAATATTAGTCCGACATTCATGCATATATGTTAATCTGACTCCCGTTGACGTTTGTACGTTCTCGATTCGTTGTCAGTTTATTGTTTTTTGAATTCCGTATCGATCCTCTCCTGAACCGATGTGAAATTCGTTGCAACAACGCTTGACGGTTGTTTTTTGAATGTTCCTTCGTAACGACCCTTTCCTGAATCGATGTGAAGGATTGAAACATCGAAGATAATTTTCATTGGACTTATGGATGCAAAGTAAGTATGTCGAGTTGACGGAGTTGGCCTCTGGAAGCCATGATTTGCTGGATTCGAACTGAGAAGTGCTTGTTCGACTCGATGATGGACACGAACTGAACGAGTCGAAGTGGAACGAGTTGAAGTAAACTTCCCTGATGGCTGTGAATTGAGCGAGTCGAAACGAAGCGAGTCGAAATAAATTTCCCTGATGGATTCGAATTGTTCGTTTGACTGCACTGGAGACAGAGTCGAAGTCAAGTGATACGAAGGGGAGCTTCGCATCGCTGTACTGAAAAACGGAGTCGAAACATGTGCTCGAATCCACTGGGATACGAAACGTTTCTTCCTTTTGCTTTCGAGTCCATATAAATACTTGGTACTTAGCCATTTTTCACTTTTTACCATTCATCTTTGTCTGCCTCTCCTTCGTATCGCTCCGAGACTAGAGAAAGCAAAGAAGAAAAATACTCTCGCCTTCGAAATGATTTACATCTTCAATTACTCGAACCAATTAACAAATCTAGGTAATCCATTGAGCGAAACCATCACGTAAACGAGGAGACTTGGGTTTTCTCATCATCAAATCAATCAAAGTCGTGGTCGATCGAAAGCTCTCTGGCCTCGGCTTCGTGTCGATGGATTATGGGTTTTGAGATGATGAGGCAAAGGTCTTCATATCGATCGATGGTGGAGCTTCGCTTTGAATCGAGCGCTCTGAATTCATGGATCGATACGAAGGGGTCGCACCTGATGGACTCGGAACAATGGCCTCGAATTGAGTCGAAAAGGGTGGTTTTCGATCGAGTCGAAGCATTTGTCTTGGGTCGAGTCGAAGCAGTTGTCTTGGATTGAGTCGAAGTGGCCGCTTTGGATCGAGTTGAAGCGCGCAACTTTTGGATCGAGTCGAAGCGTGTGACCTCGGGGGCGAGTCGAAGCGGCTGCTTCGGATCGAGTCGAAGTGCGCTGCTTTTTGATCGAGTCGAAGTAGATGGCTCTGGAACGAGTCGAACTTGCATTCCATCTTTCTGACCGAGTCTAATTCATACGCACACGATCATAACTCAATGATGTGAACATGGCTTTCGTGAGTGACACGAATTGAACATTAAAAAATTTGAAATTCCTTGCACATTTGAACAATCGACTCCGACGAGCTTCAAACTTGCATTACTGGACTTAACCGTTTCACCGCACATCTGATTGCCTATCGAAGCTCGTCGATGGAACTGGAACTTATCAAAATGACACCAAACTTTAACTTGGAATGATAGTTAATAATTGGATGGCACGGTTGTGACGATCAGCGATGACGGTCCTTCCGACTGAATTCCGAAGCCTCGTCGTTTACGTGCTTTCCTTAACCCGGTTGATCTTCTCGAATAATATACAGTACTGCACTGCACAACACGCTCACACACTTTACACTGAGGGATGCACGAGTGTTATTTGTCAGTTTAACAATGATTTTTTATAAGCTAGCTAGTCATGGACCCTTCAAGTTCTCAGCAGCCGGAACTCCCAACTTCTATTCCTCCAACCATAGAAATACCGGTTATCGAAGCCGAAGTCATAGGGCCAGCTCCGGACGAGCGTCCGGGTGCTCGGTTTATTCTCAATCCAATAGATTCCGTGTCGTCGGGTATCTCCGAAGACATGCTAGGAAGGATTTGCTTAAGGCATGGTTTGTCGCTTGACGACGTGCTACTTCCTGGGCCAACTGACATGCCACACAATCCCTCGGAGGGGTTTACTGCTTTCAACCGTCACGCTTGCACAACGGGGACACTTCCTCCCTTCAATGAATATATAAGGGAGATGTTATCGTTTCTTGGCATAGATCCATCTCAGCTACATCCCAACGGGTATGCTTTATTGAACAACATCTTTATTCTCTTTATGGAGATCCTCTTTCGACCGCCGAAGCCGATCGAGATCCGATATTTATTCAATGTCAAGAGCCATGGAGACAGCCCCTCTTTCACCTTCCTGGAAGCGGTCAGGAGCTGCCACATTGTACAAGGCTCCTGGGGAAGGCTAAGTTATTATAAAACCGAATGGTTCTATGTTCGGTTCCCCCTTGGATTTGCTGGGTGGTTGTTAGATAGACGTAAGTGTCGCCATTTCTTTCTTGAATCTGGGAGGTACTAGTAACTGACTTCAAAACTGACATATTTTTCCTTTCCTGTAGCCGCAATCTCTCGTCCTGATGGCGCATATTTCAGAGAGCTTGTTCGGATTCTTCAAGCGTTTCCGGTCGAAGAGAGGCACATAGACTTAGTCCTGACCGACAGGAATTTGAGGGCTGTCAGGCTGATAGAACGGAGACAGAGCATACACCTGGAAGTGATACATAGAGTGGCCCCGAAGAAACGCGTGAAATGCAAAGCGCCTGCCGTCGTGATCACCGAAGAAGTTGATCCAAAAAGAACGCCCACCGATACCGAGCTCCCAGCTGGGCCTTCTGCCGATGTCTTAGACTCGGGTGGAAGAAGAAAAGGCAAGGCCACTGCTCACAAACGCCCTAAATCTAAGAGATTTAAATCCGTGGTCTTGTCTTTACCTTTCCAGGGGATCAGAATTTCAGAGGCTCCTCCCCCGCAAGTGGAGAGTCCTTTTGCAGGGCTTGCTGACATTCCGATCCCGGATTTCATGTCGTCTCCACACGACGCCGGGACGTAGGGGCTTGATAGTGCTTTTGAACTGAGCGGGTCGCTTGCTACGAGTGCAGCTGACATTTTCGGTTGGTCGGGGGATTGCACATGCATACACTTCACTACACTACATGATTCACAACTGTACCTCGTCCAGCTTAGGAAGTTACTAACTTCTTTCTTCGTCTACCATTTTCAGGTACTATGTCTGGAAGGGGATCTATGCTCGGGAATCTTCGCTCAGCTCGAAAGTCTTCTGGTTACTATGATTCCCGCAGGAGGGATTCTGATAGAGATCGCGATCGCGAATACTCTAACCAGGACAGGTATGGGCGTGACAGAGAGTATAGACATCGATCCAGATCGCGCTCTCCTCCTCTTAGACTTCCGTCTCCTCCCCTTGTTCAAACTTCAAATCCACCAGAGCCTCCTCGTCACAGGCCGTCTTCTCACGCTTCTAGGTCTGAAACTCATCTTCAGAGAGTCGAGACCACGACCTCTATGATTACTGAGCAGGTCCCTACCGAACCCACAGGGGAAGGAGCTCTTAAGTTGGCTCAGATGAGGAAGGACTTTCCGAACATCTGTTTCGACGGTTAGGTCTTCCCACCACATTTAAAGAGAATCCCATCAGTGGTGGAAAACACGGTGCATGACTTCGTTCACGACATATATACCCAATACTGGGAGTGGGCAAAGGCTGCTGAGAAAGCTTCCAAAGTGGCCTTTGAGCGGGCCAAAGCGCTCGAGAAGATGGAGACCGAGTTCGCAAAAAGGAATCGGATTATTCAGGTACTCTCTGCTGAGTCCGAGTTTTCTCGGAAATATGAGATTGAGGCCGTCAAAAGGGCTGACGAGGCGAAGGCGGAGATTGAGAGGTTGGGACAGACTCACGTTGCCCTGGTGGAGGAGATGGGCCACCGGAACACTAAAGTCATTGCTGAGCGGGACGCGGCGGTCAAGGAGCTTAATGAACTCAAGGCAAAATTTGCTAATTTGGCCAAGGAGAAAGACGACGCGAACAACACAGCCCAGGAGGTGTGCGAACAAGCTGTTCTGCTCAGGGATGAACGGGATGCGACGGTGGCTAAAGTCCAAAAGGTGGAGACTGAGGTCGAGGAGAGGGTGAAGCTGGCCGAGTCCAGGCTAGAGGCCGACATCGAAGACCTCCTTGTTGTTTACAATGCTAATGTGCTGAGGCACAGGGGCCTAGCCTGGCTCGATGACTTTTCGACTCATCTCCACAATGCTTGAAGCCGACTGGTTGAGGAAGAGAAAGAGGCGCATCAGGGCGAGTCCGTAGATGAATTCGAACTCGAGAACCGCATTCTGACTGATGATGAAAAGAAGGTTCTCCATGAGTCGATGATTCTGCGTGAGAAGGAAAAACTTGGCGCCCAGCATTTTGAAGTGGGAGAGGGTTCTGGAGTTGACCATCATGAAGCAAGTCTCGAAGTTCCCGTATCAACCCAGCCCGAATCCTCGTCTGCGGTAGATCCCCAGGCTATTCTTGCTTACAATCCGGATCAGCCGCAGATGTCTCCGGCTGCTGCGCAAGTTACTGATGTCGCCCTACCGCCTACAAGTCGAACCGAGGAAGGTATTCTGAACATTCCACCTCTCTTAAATCAGAATCTTCGATCGAGTTAAGTCCTAACAGTCCTTTTATTATTTGTCCAGTGATCGATGCTGCACCGGCCATGCCTCCTGCCACCCAAGAACCATATCAAATGCAGGAGGCTATCGTGACCAAGGCAACCACCATGAGTACATCTGCCCCGCTTGATGATCTGTAGGGAGGTACGATCGCGTTCGACGAGCAGCTGATGGATGAACTCTTTCGCCGCCACGGCGATCCTCGTGCTGACTTGTCGTCTGTTATGAGCGGAACTGATCCTGCTACAAGCTCTTCAATGCCGACTGCTGATGCCCCCAGCGGGGCTCAAGCAGTAACCGAAGAGGTGATGTTTGCTCAGATTGACGCTGAACTGGCAGCAGCGACCTATGGCGGCAGCTTTGGAGGTGGGATGGCAGCATCGGGACCTGCCCCGCTCGGAATGATGTCTCCTGGTGGTACTGTCTTTCTCACCAGCCTGCCCATTCCACCTTCCGTAATTGATCCTGTTCTTCCGACTCCGCCCGTAAGGAGCATTCTTATTCACACGAGTTCGGAGGAGGACGTCGACATAATGCCCTCGCCTGAAGACCAACCGCCGAAAAGCAAAGGCTCGAAGAGGAAGACTGGCGATGGCTCCAGCTGGTCCACACCGAGGAGGAAGCTAAGGAAAAAGAAAGATTAGGCATGCTCTCCCAGTGTATTTTGATTTGCATTTTGTTAGCCGTGTATAGATGCGGGTTCGGCCCCTGCTAGTAGGAATTTTTTGGAAACTTGTACACGAACTTCTTCTATAATCAATAGAAATGAAACTTTTCTTTTTTGACTTCTTTTTTGTCATTGTGTATTTGTCTAAGTGTTTCAGTGTCTGGACTGCACTTGTGAAGTTTCAGTTTCCGAATGAAGTTTGTTTCTATTTGCCAAGTTCGGGTATTGTGGACATGGTTTGCGACCGGGAAATGAGTCGAATTTTGACGTCGCATTGCTTCAGTCGATGGTTGATGCTTAAGTCTTGCCCCCCAGTCTTGGTGGCATGTTGTAAAACATCAGTCAGCGATTGCCCTTTTCTCCTAGCATGCCGAGTCTAGTGCCGTGGGATGGGCGTTTAAGGCAAACGGGGATTGAGCGGTTTATTCGCTCTTGTCCGATCGTTGACGATCATATCCGCACTCCGGGGATCCTCATTTGTTTACTGGCGGTTGGTCACGTTGGCTTGAGTTTCAATCATATGCCCGCTGTCTGGGGACTTGGAATTGGCATTTGTACTCCGACTCGCGCTCCGGGAGTTTGGAGTTGATAATTATATTTCGATCCATGCTTCGGGAACTTGAAGTTGGTGTTTAGGCTCCGTTCTGCATTCTGGGAATCCGGAGTCGACGTCTATGCTCCGATTTGCACTCTGGAAATTCGAAGCTGATGTTTATACTCTGGCTCGCGCTCCGGGAGTTCGGAGTTGATGTTTATACTCCGGCTTGCGCTTCGGGAGTTCGGAGTTGATGTTTATACTCCGCTTCGCACTCTGGGAATACGGAGTTGAATGTTTATACTCCGCTTCGCACTCTGGGAATACGGAGTTGATGTTTATACTCCGCTTTGTACTCTGGGAATACGGAGTTGGATATTTATACTCTGACTCGCGCTCTGGGAGTTCGGAGTTGAATGTTTATACTCCGCTTCGCACTCTGGGTATACGGAGTTGGATGTTTATACTCCGCTTCGCACTCTGGGAATACAGAGTTGGATGTTTATACTCCAACTCGCGCTCTGGGAGTTCGGAGTTGAATGTTTCTACTCTGCTTCGTACTCTGGGTATACGGAGTTGGATGTTTATACTCCGACTCGCGCTCTGGGAGTTTGGAGTTGAATGTTTATACTCCGCTTCGCACTCTGGGTATACGGAGTTGGATGTTTATACTCCGCTTCGCACTCTGGGAATACAGAGTTGGATGTTTATACTCCGACTCACGCTCTTGGAGTTCGGAGTTGAATGTTTATACTCCGCTTCGCACTCTGGGTATATGGAGTTGAATGCTTACACTCCGCTTCGCACTCTGGGAATACGGAGTTGAATGTTTATACTCCGACTCGCGCTCTGGGAGTTCGGAGTTGAATGTTTATACTCCGCTTCACACTCTGGGAGTTCGGAGTTGAATGTTTATACTCTGCTTCGCACTCTGGGTATATAGAGTTGAATGCTTATACTCCGCTTCGCACTCTGGGTATACAGAGTTGAATGCTTATACTCCGCTTCACACTCTGGGTATACGGAGTTGAAGGTTTATACTCCGACTCATGCTCTGGGAGTTCGGAGTTGATGAAGGATTGTCGTGTATCAATCCCTTTTTTGACTTTGATGTGATGGCTTGCCCCCGAGCTCGGGTTTCACTTACGGAGTGATTGGTTGCATCGCAGCCACTCTCTATTTGAATAAATCCCACCGTATGATGAGACTTAGCTCTCCGTGCATAGTGATGGTCATATGAAGTATTTCAAGTAAATCACAACTCTGGTCGAAGAGGTTGCATTTTATTGCTGAAATAAGAAAGTATGGCAAAGTCAGTTGCCTTATTACAAGTTCTAATTTCGAAATGCATAAACAAATTGCAGAAATGGAAAGTAAACTAAATGGATAAAGATAGCCTGTCAGGTGTAATAGCGGCGAAGGCTCTCGCTATTCCAAGCTCTTGGCAGGGTAAGACCGTCGACGGTCGATAACTTGAATGTGCCATCTCCGAGCCTTCGTTCAATAACATACGGTCCTTCCCATGTCGGCTTCATATGTGAAGGAACCAGATAGATTCTTTTTAAGACGAGATTGCCTAGTTCGAAGGTTCGCGGATGGACCTTGGCGTTGTACAATCGGGCGACTCGACTTCGATGCGCAGCTGCCCTCAAATCAGCCTCTTCACGCTTCTCATCCGGTAGATCAAGAGATTCAGCAAGCAATATAGCATTTGTCTTTGGATCATAGTATGTTACACGATGAGAAGGTACTTCTAGCTCGACTGGAATAACGACCTCTGAACTGTAAGAAAGAGAGAACGGAGTGTGGCCGGTTGGGGTCTTGTGGGTTGTTCGGTAAGCCCATAGAGCCATAGGAAGTTCATCGACCCACTTGCCCCCGACCTTTTCTAGTCGTTTCTTCAGGATGGACTTTATGACTTTATTAACTGCTTTGACCTATCTGTTTGCTTGAGGGTGTGCAACTTCGGAGAATTTCTTTTGGATGTGAAATCGTTTGCAGAAATCTTTGAATTCAGCACTGTCGAATTGGGTTCCGTTGTCCGTAATAATGGTGTGTGGGAGACCGAATCGACAGATGATGTTACGAACCACAAAGTTGATTACTTTCTTCGTTGTAATGGTAGCGAGAGCTTCGACTTCAGCCCACTTCGTAAAGTAATCAATCGCGACGATGGCGTACTTCGCACCACCTTTTGCCAGAGGTAGAACACCGATGATGTCGATGCCCCACATTGCGAACGGCCATGGGCTGACCATTTGCGTTATCTCAGTAGGAGGAGCCCTAGGGATTCAGGCATATTTCTGGCACCTATCACATTTCTTTGCATAGTCCAACGCATCGCGATTCACGGTAGGCCAGTAATATCCATAGTGAAGTATTTTCTTGGCAAGTGCTTGCCCCCCGGTGTGATCGCCGCATTCTCCCTCATGCACATCGCGTAACACTTGTTTAATTTCATCATGAGCGATACATCGGAGTAGGTGAACTGAGTACCCTCTTCTGTACATGAGTCCATTCTGGATGGTAAATCTTGAGGCCTTTCGAAGGACCTGTCTTTTTTCACTCCTGCGCTCCGGCAGGGTTCCGTGCTCAATGTAATTCCTGAGTGGAGTCATCCATGAATCCTTTTCGGGGACGGTTTCGCATACCCGGTTTATTTCTGCCCGGTCGATACTTGGGGAATATAGCGTTTCTACGGGAACGAGTCCCATTTGTTGAGCTTCGCCTGTGCTGTCTAGCTTCGCTAACGAATCGGCCTTTTGGTTGCGTTATCGAGGTATACTGTAGATGGCGTAGTAATCGAAATGGTCTAGTACTTCCTTAACTCGAGCTAAGTAAGCAGCCAACCTTCGATCTCTTGCTTGATACTCTCCTCGTACCTGACACACAACTAATTGTGAATCACAATAAATTTCCACTGCGATAATTCTCAAATCTCTAGCAAGTTTCAAGCCAGCTAGGAGGGCGTCATATTCAACTTCATTATTAGTCGCATGGAAATCGAACTTTAAGGCATAACATATGGATCAACCCTCGGGAGTTTCAAGCACAATACCAGCACCTGAACACCGGTCGTTTGATGCTCCGTCGGTATAAAGTTTCCAGACGTATTCGGGGGATCCACTGGCTTCGGGCAAGTCCTCTGGGATGGTAAATTCAGCTATGAAATCGGCTAGGACTTGTCCTTATATGGCCCGTCTCGGAGCGTAAGTAAGGTTGAACTGGCTCAGTTCGATGTTCCACTTGAGTAACCTACCAGACGTCTCAGGCCGCGAAAGGACCTGTCGTAACGGCTGGTCGGTGTAAGCAATAATGGAATGTGCCTGGAAGTATGGTCGGAGTTTTCTTGATGCAATGAAAAGGCAGTAAGCCAACTTTTCCAGCTTCGGATAATTTCTTTCGGCTCCAGTCAATCGTTTGCTGACGTAGTACACTGGCTTCTGTATCGCGTCTTCTTCTCGAACCAAGGCAGTGCTGATTGCGTTTTCTGATATCGCCAAGTACGCATACAACTTCTCATGATCAATAGGCTTTGACAGTATCGGCGGTGTGGACTAGTGCTTGGAAAGCGCGCTCGCACTCTGTGGTCCATTCAAAGTTTCGTTTCCATTTTCGAATCAGATCAAAAAAGGGAATGCATTTTTCAGTGGACTTTGAAATGAACCTGCTCAATGCTGCTACCTTTCCATTGAGACTCTGGACTTGCTTTATAGTTTTGGGAGTTTCAAGATTTCTGATTGCCCAAATCTTTTCGGGATTGGCTTCGATTCCCCGGGCGTTAATGATGAACCCAAGGAACTTTCCGGATGCAACTCCAAAGTGACATTTCAGTGGGTTGAGCTTCATCTTGTACTCCCGAAGTATGTTGAACATAGTTTCCAGGTCATTTACATGGTCGGTGGAGAATCGTGACTTCACAAGCATGTCGTCTACAAATACTTCCATTGTCTTCCCGATTTGATTAGTGAACATCCGATTGACTAACCGTTGGTAAGTAGCCCTGGCGTTCTTGAGTTCGAACGGCATAACCTTGTAACAGTAAAGTCCCAGATTGGTTACGAAGTTGGTATGTTCTTGATCGGGTAAATGCATCGGTATCTGATTATAGCCTGAATACGCGTCCATGAAGGATAAGAGTTCATGTCCAACCGTCGAATCCACTAGCTGATCAATTCTAGGAAACGGGAAACTGTCTTTAGGGCACGCTTTATTCAGATCGGAATAGTCGACACATGTTCTCCACTTCCCGTTTGGCTTTCGGACGAGCATGAGATTTGACACCCATTCAGAATATAGCACATCTCGAATGAATCCGTTCGCTTCAAGCTTGTCTACTCCCTCTTTAAGGGCGGCAGATCTCTCTGGATCCATACCACGCCTTTTTTGTTTGACCGGGACATGCTGCGGGTCAATGTTCAGAGTGTGGCTCGCGATGTCCGGCGAGATCCCACACATATCAGAATGTGTCCAGGCAAATACGTCAAGATATGCCCGTAGAAATTCAACCAATTCCTCTTGAGTTTGCTGGCTTAACTGAGATCCAATCTTTATTATTTTCGAATCATCGTTATTGTCAATTGGGACATCAATCGTCAGTTCAGCCGGGGATGCTTGACTTTCTTTAGATTCTCCTTCGTCTTCAGTTTCTGTCGGGTCAAGGTCCTTGAGGAATTGGCTGGGGTGCCCGGGACTGGGCCCGGGCGTTAATTGTCAATTATCGGCGAAGCGGACGTAGAGAGATTCCTCTACGCCCTTTCCCTTCTCCTTTCGCTGCGCCTCCCACAGCTCAGCAATATAACAGGCTTTGGCAGTGGCCTGATCTCCCTGAATGATTCCTATTCCATGATCAGTGGGAAATTTTAAGGTCAAACACCATGGGGCAATGGCTATTCTGAATTCAGCGAGGGCGGTCGGCCCAAGAAAGCATTGTAAGGGGAGTCTATGTCCAAAACGATGAACTGCAACATCCGTACTCTCCGACGTTCTCCAACTCCCAACTCTACTGGCAGTTCCACCATCCCAGTGGGGATTGTGGCACTTCCGTTGAAACCATGGACTCGAGATTGACAAGGCTTCAAGTCTGCGGCTTCCATCTTCATTTGATCATAAGCTCACTTGAACAAAATATTCACAGAGCTTCCACTGTCAACTAAGATCCTTTTTATCCAAGCGGGACCTACTTGTGCTGAGATGACCAGTGGATCGATAGTGGGAGCTTCGATTTTATCTATGTCTCTGCTCCTGAACACGATGTCATCCGTCATCATTTTCTGTTGCTTGGCCGAAGCCCCTTCATCAAAACTACTGCAACACTCGAAGTCCGCATGCCTGATAGAGCTGGCATACGACTCCATTTCCTTCCAGCTTTGATCTGCTGGGTGAGGACCACCACTTATTGTATTGATGACCAACCTCCCGTCCGCACGAGCGGGTTCTTCCTGTCTTTCCTGGTTCGGTGCACGATTCTGATTTGATGGGCCCGCACCACCGGATTGCGGCGCCCGTACATACTGATCCAACTTCTGCTCACGTATCAGTTTTTCAATGAGGTCTTAAAAGTGACGACACTCATTGGTGTTGTGGCCATAACTCTCATATAATCTACAGAACTTTCCTGTTTGGATTTGTCTTTCAGTTGGTGGTTTCGGGGCAGGCTCCTTATACTGCATGGTATTGCAGGTTTGCAAATACACATTTTCTAATGATGTGTTCAATGGAGTGTAATTATCATACATGGAAGCTCTACGCCGTGGTCCACAATCCTGATCGCGTTTTTTGTTCTGGTTTCTATTGTCCCTCTGCTGATTCTGTTTATTTTGGACGTTCAACTGAATTTTTCCAGAACTATCACCGGACTGTTTAACAGCGACGTTACTCTGGATACCTTCGATGTTGGGCCCTGCGTCATCCTGCTTCCTAGACTGTTTCGCATCCTCCCTTCTCAGGAATTGGGCTGCCTTGGAATAGAAACGGTCCAATGACGCAGGTGGTTTCCCAGCTAACCAACTTCCAAACTCGGAATCAGCATCAATCCCCTTAGTCAGAGCAATTAGGATAGAGTTATCGTTGGGGTTGCTTATTTCTGCACACGCAGCATGGAATCGCTCCAAGTAACGTCTAAGCGTTTCTCTCTCCGGGAGCTTGCGTAACACTAGACAGAGTGTTAACATCCTTTGGCCTCGCTACATGCGTACAGAATTGTTCGACAAACTTGGTGGCAATCTGGTCAAAGTTAGAGATGGATCGCGGTGGCAAACGAGTGAACCACATGGTAGCGATGCCCCCTAGGGAAATGGGGAAACTACGGCACTTTACTGCGTCATCAGCTCTAGCAGCATTCATCAGCCATTTGTATTTCAGGACGTGTTGATTGGGATCAGAACTCCCTTCGTAAACTGGCAAAGCTGGCATCCTGAAGTGCCGAGGTGGTTCAGCATATAAGACGTCATTGGGGAAAGGGGTATGACTTCGGGAGATTCCCCAGTCGTCATTAGAGAGACCCTGACTTTCATGGATCATTTGGTGGATCATTGCTGGTATATCTAGCGTTCGGACACTTGGAGCATGTTGTGCCAAGGTGTGGTCGGGTTCCACAGCGCGAGTCTGGACCGGACGTGGTCGACGGTCCATGCCTCGCCTCCTTGGTTCAACATCCTCAGGGACATAAGGTTCAGGAGTTTGCTCTCGTTGGCTATGTTGAGGATCAGCTTGGTTTCTAGCATCACCTCCCCGTCCGGCAGTGGTGGTAGTAGCAATGTTGCCGGTAACATGATAAGGAGCAGCTCCTACTTGAGTTGAAGGTTCTGTGCGGAGGCTAGTGGATGGTCCAGCTCTAGGTTGCCCAAGGTTCGAAGCAGGTTGGTGTCCCGTGGCCTGGGTGTAGCTTCCACCTAACCGTGGATGTGTGGATCTAGTTTGGCCATCGGAGGAGGCTGAACTTTCTGTGGAAGAGTGAGAACCTTGGTCTCTTCTAGATCTTCTTCGCCTTTGGCGATTTAGCTGGTTAGTCAACTCCGTGTTGGAGCGTAGTTGTTCCGCTAGCTGCTGTCGACTTTGGGTCAACTCTTGAAGCAATGTCTGGAATTCTTGTCTAGTGATTGGACCTGATGGATCTGAAGGTCCTGCAGCATTTTGGTTGGATGGAGGTGATTGCACGGGATTTTGCCGGTCCCGTGCTCCTTGATCAGCAGTTGTAGAGGTGGTACGTGTGCTCACCATAATGAATTGATGAAGTCCTTTCCTAGATCTGATTGCAAATCTGAATAGAATGGAAGGGCTTCAAAGTTCTAGATCTGGATCTTCTTCTTAGATTTATGCAATCCAATATAGATAGGAGATCCAAAGAGCAGGAGAAAAATTGGGTTTCTCTCAATGAAAGCACCAAAGTGTTTGTACCAAAATTGGGCACAACACTCTTCAGAAGTCTTTGAAGAGATAAAGTGAAGAAATTAAATGAAAAAAGAGGAATTATCTAACAAAAACTCCAAATTTCAGAAATGAGAATAATTAAAGTGCAAGGAGACACAAGAATTTAGAGTGGTTCGGCGTATAGCCTACGTCCACTATAAAGTAGTTTGCTTTATTGATCTTTCTTTTGCGTTTACAAGTGAATTCAATGATTTACAGCAGTCAATTGTGATTTGCAGCAGTGAATTTCATTTGTGGCAGTAGCAATTGAGTTCAGATCTGGATCTGGCGGAGTCCGGGCGTTGGAGATCTCAAAGAGGAAGAAGAACCCTTTTTTTGTTGGCTTTGGGGGTCTATTTATAGGTGTAGGAGGCTGGTATTTCGCTCAGATCTCGGGAGACCCTCTCTGGCACGTGACCAGGCCCGCACGCCCAAGCCCGTGAAGTTTCGGTCCGATCCGTGATCGACACGAACAAATTTCGACTCGATCAAGATTTCATCCAATGGAGTCGAAATTTGGCGTGGACATTCTTTAGCATGCACGTAGTCTTCTGTGAAAATTTCATAGCATTTGGACTCGTATATTGGGAGATATGATCGATACAAAATGGAGTTTTCGGTAGGCTGTTTCCTTCGACTCGCTCCTGTTTCGACTCGCTTCCGTTCGACTCGATGACGTGGCACTTGATTCTTACTCTGTCCTGGATGTTGCTTCGAGCGAGTCGAACTGTTCACTGATTGAGCGAGTCGAAGTGTGCCCAGATCGAGCGAGTCGAAGCAAGCACTTGGTCAAGCGAGTCGAAGCAAGCATTGGTCGAGCGAGTCGAAGCAAGCATTGGTCGAGCAAGTCGAAGCTAGCACTGGTCGAGCGAGTCGAAATGGGGCATCCTGGGAGGTTTGAGCAGTGGAGTCGAAGTTGATGGAATCGAACAATTGTTTGAGCGGAGCGAGTCAAAGTGTGCGCTTTCGATGGTTTCGAACTGGAGCGAGTCGAAGTGTGCACTTTCGATGGTTTCGAACTGGAGCGAGTCGAAGAGAGCACTTTTGATGGTTTCGAACTGGAGCGAGTCGAAGAGAGCAGCTCTGAGGGACGTGGAGCGAGTCGAAGTTGGCTTCTGCTGAGTGTTGCGAAGCGAGTCGAAGGAGCGAGTCGACCGGCAATTGATTTTCATCCAATCTTGTATCGCTCATAACTTGAGCATACGAACTCGGATTGACTTGAGATTTAAAAAGTTGGCTCCCATGGCTTAGCTTGTCATGTCCTACCAATTTTGGCTCGATCCGGACTCGGACAAAATTTGTCGATATCCATAGTGAGCCTGTGTATAACTGATTTCTAGGATGGGCCGTCATTGGTTACGGGTCAATTCCTTGGTGTCGCGGTCTTGCCAAAAGGCGGGATAACATTTGCCCCCCAAAGTATGTCTTGTGGAAACATGATGTGCTTTGATATACTGCCATCTCTACTCTGAATAGTTATTGTCTTGTCGATGAAAGCTGTAATCTTTGACCGTTCTTCTTGATAATGTAAACTGTTGACTGTCGACTACTGTACCATGTATCGTTGCAACTGACCAATTAATTCATAATACATATATATTAATACATTAAAATTATAATAAATATGGGTCGGTAATGTATTTTGATCTGAAATGCTAAAATTATAAAAAAAATATTTTATTTTGTTTTATATGTATGTGTATATATATATATAATTTATTATAATACAATTAACAATTAACTACTATATATACACAGAGACACACACACATCATAATTATTTCATTTTAATTTGTGTGTATATGTAACAAAAAAAATCATTTCATTAAACATATAATTTTTTATACACACATATATATGTTTGATTGATATTTATAATATATTATATACATACATTTATATATCTCTATAATAGTTTTCATAATATATATCTATATATGCATATGTAATTAATTGGATATATATACACACACATATTAATTATAAGTATATGCATATATTTGGACAACATATAGTACATAAAAGATGAGGTAATATGTCCGTTGCGGCATAAATCCCAACATCTATATACAAACATGTTATACCTTGCACGGAATATCATATTACACATGCACACACATATACATATGTATATAATATGTATGTATACTTATATATTAATAAAAATAAATCAGATAAATTTCAGACTACAATTTATAAATCTAAATAAAATACACGATTTTATTTAAATCATATTTAGAAATGTTCTAAACAAAATAGACTTCATAGGTCCAATAATGATCCAATAAGGTAAAAAAAAAATTTGAAATTCACCCAGATCTTCCGTTGTGAGCTGGCACAGTTCCAACAGTCATTACTGGTGTACTATACATCAAAGTACTAAGGGGTGCCTTGATATCTACATCAATAATATCGATATCATGTGACATTCATAAGGTGATAAGCAATCAAGCAAACATAACATCCATCATCCATCCTTATGTTCACTCCCTCAGTGCATTGGATACATGATAACTCGAACGACCTGTCATGGTCAAAGACTACTCAATGTCTCGATTCCTCAGTACTCAAATTGCCACTCGGTAGGCCAGAAACTAGATCGTCCGTCGTGGCTGATCCAAGGTGAAGATCGCCCGTCATGGAGATCAGGACCCATCATGGTTCGAATGGGTACCCCATATTACCCTTGCTTTACGAGTACTCTCCGAATCCTTGAGTTTCAATGATCCCTTTGCACACATCATATATAGCAAAGCTCATCCTAGAACTGATCTTACGACTTCCATCATGAAGTCGCCGCCATAGGGACAACTCTCCACAATCATCATCGGTAGAGTATCGTGTTCGTCACGTAACCTTCCTCCAACAGTCCCCTCAATTTGACTCATAGTCCTCTACTCCGCTTCTCGAAGTATAGCTATCCATCATCGAAGCCATCACCTCCCATCATGTAGTCATCATCGTCGCATTGCGCATCGTCATTGTCAAAATCGCTACCAAACCTTATGGTTTGGTACCGACCCCTCCCTTAGCCATATTTGGCAAAGTGCTTGGTTTGACATGAGTCCAGAGTAAACACACACACCCCATACTCGAAGCAAACGCCATCACGTCTCGAAGCAAGCATAGGAAGAACTCGAAGGAGCTCTAACTCTCCCCATCACCAATCCATATCCACTGATCCATCACTGCTGACCCGACACTTCAACTCAAGCTAGGCCATGCTCTTCCATGTGAAGTCGTCCTCTAGTGATCCATCACCTCTATCGATCGATGCCCCATGGATCGATACTGATCCATACCTTGGTCAAATTTGACTTCTTTTACTCAACTAGCCCATGCCTCCAAGCAAACCTACTCACGACTCGAACCAACCCTGAACCATCCCTTATATGACTCAGAGCATAACTCGGGTAACTCCATACCGATCCATTGCTAAGAAATTCCCATTCATCTCTTCACGTAATCGATCCGTGAAAGTTAGCAACCCAAGAAAACCCTCAAACAACTCGAAGCAATCCATTCCATAACTCGAGCACGCCTCGAAGCAACCTTCCACCGATTAATAACCATCAAGCTACCACCGATCCAATCATAACTCGAGCATATGAACTCCGAACAACTTGAAACTTGGAACGTAGCCTTATGAGGCCTTCCTTGTTTCCCCATATCGATTGCATGTAATTTGGACCTTTATCGATCGATAGCTACCAATACCTAACATATTCCTATTACTAAATCGCCATTAGATTAGCGTTTTCAACCAAACAAACATCACACATTTAAGCAATCATTACATACAATATATCCTAACAAGCACACATCCATACACATCAATGTGAATTCTAAATTTAAGGGTAGTAACCATAAGAACAAAGGAGATCCATAAGAACACTAATTTTATAAATCTTTTCCAAGTCATTTGAAATTTACATATGTTATTAAAAAAGGTTTAAAACATATTTTAGAGTTTGAAAATCATTTAAAAACATCATATGGTGGCGAATTAGGTTAAAACCACTTACCTAAATCCAAAGCAATCCTAGAAAGCACGAATTTCAAGAATGAACAACGGCTCCAAGATGAACTCTAGCGGAAAATCTTCAACCCAAAGTGCTAGTCTCACTAATCTTCCCCTAATGACACGTTTTGACTAATTAAGGTAGGGATTAGGGTAATTTTTTGAGTTAGAGAATGTTAATGGAGGTCTGGGAAGTGTGAAATGATGGATAGAAGTCCCATCAGCCCCAACCTCTTGCTAATCCCGAATGAGCTTTGGACCTAATTATTAGCTCACTAATTACCCATTAAGCTGTCCAAAATCAAGTGAAAGTTCAAAAGGCCATATCTCTCTAATGGTAAGTCCATTTTTCTATTATGACCATTCTACAAAGAGAGAAACCATCATCCCGATCTAATGGAAGTCGTTTTAGACCCAGTTTAACTCCTACCAAACATTATAGACCATACAAGATTTTCAGGATCAAAATTGTCCGTTAAAAATTCTAAGGATGGAAAATGGCTCTAGTAGTCATTTTCCAAAATTATAGAATCGTACGACCTCATATAAAAATAATATTAATATTCTACGATCCTCTGATACGTAAAATACGGGTCGTTATAATAACTTGGGTCAAATAGAAAATGTGGATATGATGATAGTTCTCTTGACTTGAGAATAGTATTGAACTTTAATGTTGACACTCCACTTTGATTATAGTTAAATTATGGCATGACTATAATGACCCATATTATACGTAACTAAGGATTGTAAAATACTTTTATTTTATTCGTATGAGGTCATATAATTCTATAATTTTGGAATATGACTCTTAGGGACATTTTACGCACTTGTGATTTTTCACGAATTTCTATGTGACCATTTAACCCTGAAAATATTGTTTGGGCTATAACTCTTGATAGAAGTTGAATTAAGGTCTCAGACTAGCTTCATTGCTTTAGTATGATAGTTTTTTATTCTGTAGAGTGGTCATAATAGAAAATCATACTTATGGTTAAAAATTTATGCCCGTTTTAAGTTTTTAAAGCTATTGGCCAGAATTAGTGTGTACTTAATTAAGCTCATTAGTGGGACCATTAGTCTAATTAGATAACACTATAAATAGAGGGTTGAAGGGTCAAATTAAAACTTTTCCCCTCTCATTCTAAATAAGGTCCAAACCTTAATTAGCCCTAGATCGATCTTAATTTCATTCGAAATCACCCAAATTACTCTGTAAATCAAACTAGATTGCAGATTTGAGGTTAGATTCTCAATTAGAAGCTAGAGATCATCAAATTGCTTGATTTGGACTGCTTTTCTTCGCTGTTCGGATTAGATCTTTATACAAATTGATTAGATTTGATAATGGTGAGTGTCTAATGTCTTCTTACTATAATATATATGTTTATATGGTAGAATTATAAGATTTAACATTTTTTAAATTGATTTTTTCCATATACTATACATGCATATGATATAGGTTAATTAGATATCACCTTAATTTATGTTCATATATACATGCTATATGTATGTTAGAGTGGATGAAATTGCATGTTATGATATGTTTGTATGTTGTGATTTGGTAGTGTTTGTTAGTGTTGTGCATGCATATAAAGAAAGGTTGGAGAATTGATCAAATCGGAAGCTACGTTGGTTGGAATTGGACAAAACTTGGTAGATGTGCTATGGAGTATGTGGAAAGACACATGATAAGTCACAACTCAAATGGAGCTAAGTACATAACTCGGCACCGAGTTATGCCTATAATTCAATACCGAGTTATTGGGAAGGAGGCTATGTGTAACGACCCACTATTTTGGACCATTCGCATCCGCACATGTCGGACTTGAATAATTCAAAATACCGCGTTGTTAATTTAAATTTGGCAAAACTGAACATATACAGTAAATAAATAATCACAGATCACAGACACAGAGTAATAAATGCAGCGGAAATAAAAGAGATAGTAGTTCATGAAGCTACTATATAAATATATAAGTTACATCAGAGTTTAACCAGATACAACGGAAGAGTAACACGATACATCAGATACAAATCAGAATACATCATTGGAATCATCGAATACTAAAAGCAGAATAGATGGCTGGATCTTCAAGCAAAGCTCCAACTCCAAAGGTGAGTCTCGAATACTGGTACACTCAGTCTGACCCGAGCGTAAAGCAAAACACAAAACACTCGAGTCAGGATTAACATTCTTATATTAATAAATCCAACTCAAGTGAAATAACAACTGAAATACAAGTAACTCAAAGGATGTTTGGAATAACCATCCTTTAAGGATCCGTTAAACTATCTACTAGGTAGTAATATACGCTAAGTAGATAATGTCTATCAGTAATATAAGGTATCAAAATAGTGTTAAGGCATTACCATTATCCCCCTTAACACATTTTTATAAGCGTTATAGTCTATACAGCACTGTAAACTCCACCGTAAACTAGTGGGATATCAGGGAGTACTCCATAGGTATAAAACAAAACAAATTCGTAGTGGTCACGTATATAGGGATACAAGTATGACAAGGCACATGAGGCAATACCCAAGGTAGTGAAACTACCGTTTGCCTGATCCGGACTGGTGAGAACGCATCGCCGCAGCGACCGCAACACCGCGAAACAACACTCCTAAAATCAAGGGTGCAACAATCGACAACAAGTAATGAATAGCTTCGAAGAAGTGTGTTCGCATGAGGTAGCTGACCTCCATTTGGCCCGGCACGGCTCCTGTTTTAGTCATTTCCAATTTGACACAAGTGTCAAGGCTATCCATTATCGTTCTCTTTCTTCAGTCATCACGTACATCATTCCAACCACTTCATTCTGGATCACACTCCACGTATAGTCATTAAAGTGGTTTTCGGTTTAGACAGAGAGTATGTCCATAACCGATTTTGGTCTCTTTAATAACTTTCGTGATTATTACACCGATTGGTCGTTTAATATATTTCAAAACCAAATCAAATTCAATTTCCATTAGAATTTGTAAACCAACATTCCATTTGTCTTGCTAAATCAATTTCCACAATTTACGTTTCAAAACTTTCAAATTACCATTTCAAAAATCTTATAATACAATTTCGATTTCTATTTAAAACCATTCAAATATTGATTCAAGTTCGTAAATAAGTTTCATTCCAAATCATTTAAATTAATTTAATTTAACATTCAAATTAATTTAACTTCATTAATCGATTTCATTCAATATTCGTTAAGTTAATTTTCCATTCAAAACAATTTCTACTAAATTTCCAATTCATTAAATCCATTATTTAAATTCAACTTCATTATATCAAAACTTACAAATTGAATTAAATTAAATTCATCAAATCAAATTCTTTAAATTTCAAGCCTTACATTAATTTCAATAAATCACATTTTATTTCTTGATAAAGAAATTCAATTTCACATATTTATTTACTTAGTTACAAATTTCAAAACTCAATTAATAAAGAAACTAAATTTCACTTATTCAAGAAGTTCAATTTCACTTAATAAAGAATTCAATTTTTATTTAATTATTAAATAATTCAATCTTATTTAATTATTAAATAATTTCAAAACTTAATTATTAACTAATTTCAAAACTTAATTATTAATAATTCCAAATTTAATTATTAAATAATTAATTTTAAAACAACGTTCATTCATCATCTACTATGTTAATATTTTGATTCAGATTATTAAATATTAACATTTCCTTTCATTAAAAATTCAAATTCCAACTTCGTTTCAAAACATATTATTTATTCAAATAAAATCTTCATTTTATTTTTAAAACAAATCATTGACCAATCGAGTTTTATTTAATTCTCTATCCTAAGTCAAGTTCATTTGGGTATTTATCATTTCAACCCGATCCCAATTCAATTCAAAATCAAAACATAGCAAAGGGAACTTGCAGTGTGATAACTGGGATGGTGTCAAAGTAAATAAACAAGCAATAACAACAATCAATATCAATCCAAAAATCAATTCAAATAATCCCGAAATAACCGTATTAATTCACATTGTTGTTTGTGCGAATGAATATAATTATTTCTAGAATCTACACTATCATTTCGTGTAGATTAAAGATTATTATACAAATTATTCTATGCAATTCTACACTTGACATCAATTATTCAATTTCATACTTCATCAATTAATACAACCTAAATTCAAATGGTTCAAGGGTAATTAACTATCTTTCTATGTGTCAATTGATTTAAACATTTAAAGGGGTCGTATTATACAAACTTGTCCTATTAAATTCAACATATATATCAGTTTCAAGTCGCTAACAATTCTACGTCAAATTCAGTTTCATATTTTTCTCACTTCCTACATTAACCAATTTAACGTCCAATATCAATATCAAACAATCAATCATCTATCAACCAAACTTGATTATCATCATATAAGTAACAGATAAGGGTGTCAGATGTCACAAGTGAACTGATACAGGTAATAACATATATAACAGTGTAAACAACTAATGGTAGCATATTTCAATTGTCGTTTCAAATGAAATCAAATTTAATAAATAAAAGAACGTTAATCGTGAGTGAGTGCTCACCTTCCGAGGCTAGAGATGAACGAGAATGGGACGAGTTACGAATCCAAGCACGATATTTGAAGCAAAACACGATGGAAACAAGTTTGACGGATAGAGCTGATAAATTGGAAATCAAGAACCAAAATCAGTTTGATATTACCGAAACGAAATATATATTATACTATTTTCCTTAAACCCAATATTCAATTTAAAAATACATATACATTTTTAAATCAATATTAATTTAAACATATATATTGTGATTAAATATATATTTCAAAATCATAACATAACTTATATATTTATATATTTAAACACATTAAATTTATATTGTCAACATATAGTAGATACAGTACATATTTTACGAATACATAACCAACCTAAAACTCATATATAATATAAACCCATCAGATCACATCTATACTTATCTACACCAACAAGATATATTAAAGAAATATAAATATATATACATAAACGTGCCACTATAATATGTACATAAACTCAAAAGCTTAGTATATAGCTAATATAGTCTAACAGATCATATAAATAACAAATATACTAAATGAACAGAGAACTTATGACAGCAACAAACATTTTAACAAATATACTTAGTTACTAAATAGTATATACTTCTTTTATATAACTTCTTATATATTATATACAGCAACATGATATGAAATACTTATACTTATAATATACTACACGTACTATATCATACAACATAATATATGCTTTAAACAACGGATCTGAGTTGATATAATTAGATAACAATATACATATACTTTATAAACTTATACATAAAACTCAAACGTTTCAAATATATGAAACTATTATATATATATAGCCTATCAACACTTTTTTATATATATATACTTATAACAAATACGCGAAATCAGGCTAGAACGTACAATTCATACAAAGTAAGGCAAACAAGGCTTTACTGGAAAACAAAGTATTTATATGGGTGTTGAAGTTTATTACAAAAAAAACCTGTTCAAAATATTAATACAACCTGAATAAATAACCTATGATATGTATATGAATATGCTAAATAAACACATAAGAATATATATACCAAGTAACATACAGGAGGAGGTTTGGTGAAGAGCAGCCATGCCATGGTCGGCTGTTGGTGTTGGGATGCGGAAGGGAAGGTTGTGATGAAGTTCGGTAGGAGAAAGGTGGATATGGCTGCCATGTGGTGGGCGCGGACGATATGGAGATGGGTCGGCTCTTGGTGATGCGAGTGGTGACGAGGCTGTTTGTGCGGTGGTGGCTCACAGAAGAAGTGAAGTGGAGGCTGCAAACGGGTTGCTAGCTGATGGTGGGGAGATCGGCAGCGCTGAGCATGGCCAGTGATGGTCGAAGGCTGGAGAGTGGCGAAGGAAGAGGCTTCAGTTGGTGGAGTGGGCTCGAGCTGTCAGGGGAGAACTTGGTGGTGAACGTGGGCCCGGTGTGTGGCTGTCTCAGGCGAGGGAGGGTGGAGGAGAGAGGACGCATGGAAGTGAGATGTTCGCTTGGGTGGTCGGTGAGCACTACAGCTGCGTGAACACGGGTGGACATATAATTTTTCTTTGGGTAGCCGTGTTTTGTTGTGTGGGCATGGATGCTCTAACGTGAGCAAGAGGGAGGGAATGAGGAAATGAGTTAGAATGAAGAGCAACAGAAAACAAAGAGGAAAAGCAACGTGCAAATCAAAAGGAGAGGAACCGGTTGGCAATAGAAAAGTCACACTCCTAGATTCAAGAAATAATAAATGTAAATGGCTGCTCGAATTACACAAAGGAAAATGAATGGTCACGAAAATCCAAAAGCCATATTGCGGAACCGATACGGAAGTCGCTTTACAGGTTTCGTCGTTTACCGGACGCCGAAACACGCATATGAATATACCATAGAGATCAGCACGACGAGACGATCAAAACGGTATACGGATATCAGTGGTATGATTTGAATTATAAAAATTCGAATTTTCTAATAGCGGAAAATGCGAGAAAAACACTGAAAAATAAGATCGACGAAGCCAAAGATGTCCGAATTTGGAAAAACGACAAACTGACATCTTGCTCAGAAGATGGTTTAGAATTTTTTCTATGTAAAAATATTTAGGTTTCGGAAACATTTTATTTTCATCGCTTTTTAACTGATTAAATTGAAGTAAATTTACGCGCGAAATAAACTTTCATATTTTCGGACGAAAATTTACCAGTTGCTATGTTTAACTAGACGCATTCCAAATATCAAATTTATATTTCAAAATTTTATCGATTAAATTTTCGCAAAATTTCAATTAATAACGTTATTAAAACAGTTAAAATTTACGGGTCGTTACACTATGAGTCGATGGTCAGCATGGATGGATAGAGCATGGTTAGATGAGGTGTTCTATATCAAAGATGTAAGAGATTTGGCTAGGGGTTAAGTGTACCATCGAGTTATCTCTAGAACTAGAAGAAGGAGCTTTAGATTAAATGTCGAGTTATCAAGAAGGGATGAGTCAGGGTCCAAGGCACTGGAAGGGGATTACTAGAGACAGAGGAATTAGCCATTAGTTGGCTAAGTGTATAACTCGGAACTGAGTTATACCTATAACTCGGTACCGAGTTATCACGGTGCATGATACAGAGTTGGAACTTCTAAGGAATGTGGTTGCAGTTCTGTAGATCGTGTTGGAGGTGTTAGCTCATTCGCATTAGGTTTGGATAGCGATGTAATAGCATGAAAAGCTAGAATCTTCGGACGTTGGCTCGTATTGAGAGTAGGTTCCGAAGTTGGCAACTCGATAATGGAGGGAGCCGTAGGATCGGGGAACGTGGAAGGGTTCCTCATGAATAATGGAAACAAGATTGAGCAAGAAGGATTCGTGTCCAAAAGGAGCAAAGTAGGGCTCGTATAGTTTTGTGCTAAGGAATCGTTGATACTCAAAGTGTTTTCTTATGTACTTGAAGCAGGGATATTATAAGTGGGGATGCCCATGGATTGGTAGCGAGGATCCAAATACCCTGGATCAGTAGCTCTGGGTCTAGTGTCTCGTTTAGGGGCTACGAAACACGTATGAGCTTTGGACTACGTGATATGAGAGTACACAGAGAACCGAAATTTCTATTAGTCCTTGGTAGTAAGTTGGCCATACGAGCTATCATATATTCAGAGCACAGGGATGGAGGATAGTAAGTCTTGTTTGATGGATGCTGTGGTTGCTTTCCTTTTGGTAGGCTATCACTTGAGGATATCATTGGGAGTATGTACTAGAGATAGGGATATTTGGACATCCACTATGGTATTCTGTATTGTACCTCTATGATATTGTAGAGTAGCATGTTATACAGTTATGTGCTAACTCCTTGGTTGCAAGGACATGTCGAGTATGGTTCGTTTTCTCTTATTCCTTACCATATTTACATGTATAGTATCTTGAGATTTATTTACCGCTCATACCAGACTATTGTTGGACCAAAGGTTTTATGCTTTGCTTCTTATTATCTTGGGTAGTCTTAAATGATTAGAGTAGATAACAGGTCTAAGTGACGTTGTGCAGCATTAGGGAGCCTTAACAGTGGCTGTTTACTATTTGTATTTGGGACAGTTGTTGAGTTTGTTTCTATTGTATAAACTCTACTATTGATGTATAACTCTGTGGTATTATACTTTGAGATGATTGGTTCACGTTGTTATTACTATCTCTTCTGTTGTATATGTGATATTATATTTTGTTCATGCGTTATGAGATATACAACATGTTATATGCTGCACTTGTTCATTCTAAAACCTGATGATCGTCCTATATCGGTCAGGCACGACTATAGCGCACTATTTACACTCTACTGGTGCTGGTAGGCAGTCATCACATTTAGTATCGGAGCTTTGTTTACATGATTAACTTGAGTTGATATCGCGTTCCAGTAGAGATAAGTAAGGAGTTGTTGCCTTAGACTGGGTCTAGAGTATATATATACCAGAGAGTGCATACTTGTTATAAGTTTGGTTTTCAAAACTATATAGTAGTATAGTATAA
This sequence comes from Allium fistulosum, assembly GCA_030737815.1. Classification (NCBI taxonomy): domain Eukaryota; kingdom Viridiplantae; phylum Streptophyta; class Magnoliopsida; order Asparagales; family Amaryllidaceae; genus Allium; species Allium fistulosum. The sequence goes on along the minus strand of CM060907.1, from coordinate 913,637,647 downwards.
GTCGCATGCACATAAGCACTATAGATACAGTTTTCTTTATGAGAGGCTGATCATTCTTGTTACAGATAAGGATGAGCTGGCATATGAGAAATACTATGAGATCGGCTTCAGGAGTGGAGAAACGAACGGGATCAGGAGCTACTACGTTTGATTTCCAAGCCATGTTCAATGCTATAATGGCTAATATGATGAGAAATACTCCTGGAGTTGTGATGGGAGAAGGTGCTCCAGTGCAAGCGCCTAGGGCCGATTTCTCCAAGTTAAGCAACGATTACTCCATTTTGAGAGGAAATCCGTTCAATGGAACGGAATCAGCTATAAAAGTACAAGACTGGTTGGATACTTATGAGTGCATCTTCGGTGATATGGAGGTGGAAGGTGCTATGAAAAGAAAGTTGGCATTGAGAACAGCTTCATGGCCGAGCTATGAATTGGTGGAATGCTGTCACTATTGTTACTCTAGAAGAACAGTTTTCTTGGGATCATTTTAAGATGAGGTTTGAAGATAAATTCATTCCAGCTGCTCAGAAGTCGGCATTGTTCAGGAAATTCACTGATTTCAACAGGGAGAAATGACGGTTTTTGAATATGTGGCAGAATTTGATGCGTTATCTAAGTATGGGATGTCATCCATCATCGACACTTCCTTGAGGAAGAATGAAAAGTTCATCATAGGATTGGATGACTATCTTGGGGAGAAGCTAGTGGACCATATTAATGAGCCGTTTGAAAAGCTGGTAGAGAAGGCACTTCGCCATGAGAATTTGTACCCTAAACACAAAGACTGCTATGGTTGTTTCTGCTGATAGGGAGGAGCCAAAGCTGCAGCAAGGCGGTGAATGCAAGAAGAAGTAGAATGAAAAGAGAAAGCAGCCTCAGGGAAAGGGTGATAAGAAGAAGGATAATTTGGAACCTATTTTTTATGGGTGTAAAGAGAATGGTCATCTAATCAAGGATTGCAAAGTGAGTGATAAGAAGTGCTACAACTATGATAAACCACGACATTTAAAGAAAGATTGTCCAGAACCGGTGAAGGATAAACAGATAGTGAATGCATATGCTTTGGACGCAGTCCCGACTTTGTTAAGTGCTCCCTTGGTGAAGGAGAAATGAAAAGTTGTTGTCATTCAAGGTATGCTTTCTATTGGTAATGTACTTGTTCTAGTTTTGTTTGATACCGATGCTTCACATACATTCATATGTAGTGGCCTATTAGAAAAACTGGGATTGAGACCCGAGATAGTAGACCGGCCCTTTATCATGACAAATCCTGTTAGAGCTCAACTAACCTATGCTTGGTTTGTAGTGGTTTAGTTTTATGGAGTCATGAATGCTCTTTTGTTTGTGATTGCTTTGTTTTTAATTTTGTTGGGTTCGGGATTATCTTGGGAATGGACTGGCTAGAGAAGTATGCGATTTTAGTGGATTGCGAGAAGCTGTTGGTGACAATCGAAGATGCAGATGGGCGAATGGCAGTGCTTAGCTGCCTACCAGTGGATAGGGCGATGGTTAGCTTTCTATATTATCTTGAGGTTTCACAAGAGGGGTTGTCATCTGTGCCGATCGCTACATAGTATCTGGATGTCTTTGAGGAAGTGACTGGATTGCCGCCGTATAGAGAGATCGAGTTTCAAATAGACTTTGTAAAGGAAGCCAGACCGATAGTTATGCCTTTGAGGTGTATGGCACCAAGAGAGCAGAAGGGATTGGAGGTGCAAGTGAATGACCTACTGAGGAAGGGGTTCATTCGAAGAAGCATGTCTGAGTAGGGCGCACCTATTGTATTCGCAAATAAGGCAGATGTCTCTTTGAGGTTGTGTGTGGATTATCGTAAGCTAAATAAAGTGACGAAGAAGAACAGTATCCACTTCCATGTATCGATGACTTGTTCGATCAGCTGCACAGTGCGAAGATGTTCACTCAAATGGATTTGGCAACAGGATTTCACCATCTTAGAGTAGCGAAGGAGAGTATGCCTATTACTGCATTTCGTGCGCCGTCGGGTTTTTGTGAGTGGTTGGTGATGCCATTCGAATTGATCAACCTCTGGCATACTTTTCTGATCTCATGAATTGAGTTTTCAGAGACCAGATGAATACGTTCGTGCTTGCGTTCATGGATGATATTCCGATTTACTTCAGAACTGAAGAGGAGCACAAGACCCACTTAAGGATTGTGCTAGAATATTGAGAAAGCATAAGTTGAGAGCGAAGTTCCCTAAGTGTCACTTCTGGAGAAAAGAAGTGAGGTTCTTAAGTCATGTCATTTCGGGACAAGGTATAGCGGTGGATCTTGCGAAGGTGGCAGCAGTCTAAGATTGGAATCGATCTAAGAAAGCTATGGATGTGAGGAGTTTCCTATGATTGGCGGATATTATAGAAGCTTCATTAAGGACTTCTTGAAGATAGCAGCACTGTTGATAAATTTGATAGAAAAGAATCAGACTTTTGTTTGGGATGCGAAGTGTGAGCATGCGTTTGTGAGTCTGACGAAAAGGTTGACGGGTGCACCAGTGTTGACCATTCCAAGTGGAAAAGAAGAGTTAACAGTATACACTGATGCCTGTGATACTGGATTGGGTGCGGTGTTAATGCAGAAGGACAGGGTTTTCGCTTATGCTAGTGGATAACTAAAGCCACATGAAAGGAATTATCCGACCCATGATTTGGAGTTGGAGACAATTGTTTTTGCTTTGTAGATGTGGAGGCACTATCTATTGAGAGAGAGGTTTGAGCTATTTATTGACCATAAATCCCTGAAGTACCTCTTCTCTCGGAAGGATCTCAGCCTTCGTCAACAATGGTGGTTAGAGTTCTTAGCCTCTTATGATTTTGGTATTTCCTATACACCAGGAAAAGGGAATGAGGTCGGCGATGCATTTCGTAAAGGACATGCTAATTTGAGAGCAATGTTCTTGTAGTGGAAGTAGATAGAGTATATTGCTGGATTTTATTTCAGGCCTTACTGCGAGCTAGAACCTGAAATGTTAGTAAGTTTGTCGATCAAACCTACTCTTAGAGAAAGTATCGGTACTAGTCAGAAGCGAGATGTTAGGCTAGCGGAGATCATAAGAAAGGTAGAGCAAGGAGTAGAATCTGAAGATATGAAGCAATACGAACTTGACCGAGAGGGTTGGCTTCGTAAGGATGGAAGAATATTTGTTCCCGATGTTGATGTGCTGCGAGATGAAGTGTTACGAGAGTGTCACCATTCTAGGTTGACTATTCATCCCGACGGTAACAAGATGTACCGAGATATGAAGCGAACCTATTATTGGGAAGGCATGAAGAGGGATGTTGGGCATTCATCTCGAAGTGTATGAACTGCCAGTTGGTAAAGGCAGAGTTGAAGAAACCTAGTGGACTATTGCAACCGCTAGAGATTCCTGAGTGGAAATGGGAACAAGTATCAATGGATTTTATAGATGGACTACCAAGAACTCAAGCAGGGTACGATGGCATTTGGATCATAGTAGATTGGTTGACCAAGAGTGCGAGGTTTATACCTGTCAAGTCAAGTACAATGACATCCAAGCTAGCAGAGTTATATGTAAAGTGGATAGTACGATTTCACAGTGTGCCAAAGAGCATTGTAAGCGATCAAGACCCATTTTTCACTAATGGGTTTAGGGACGGAGCTGCATCTTAGTACAACTTATCACATGCAAATGGATGGGCAGATCAAAAGAGCAAATCGTACATTGGAAGATCTCTTGCGGGCATGCATTATAGACTTTGGTGGATCATGGGATGATCAGTTGCATTTGGTGGAGTTTGCATACAATAACAGTTATCGATCGAGTATTGGAATGGCTCCATATGAAGCATTATATGGAAGACCGTGTAATGCTCCTTCATGTTGGTGGGAAACGGGCGAAAAATTGGTAATTGGACCAGATATTATTAGAGAGACAACGGAGAAGATTGAGATTATTCGACAACGAATGAAGGCTACTTAGGATCGACAGAAAAGCTATGCGGATAAAAGATGAAGAGATTTGGAATTTTCTATCGAAGATATGGTATTTATGAAGGTTTCTCCTCTAAAGAATGTAGTTCAATTCGGTAGAAATGGGAAGTTGGTGCCAAAGTTCGTAGGTCCTTTTCCGACAATTGAAAGGATTGGTAAACTTGCATATATGGTCGATTTGCCTCAGAAGATGGCGGGCGTGCACAACGTTTTTCATGTCTCTTATCTTTGGAAGTTTGTGCACGACCCAGACGTGATGATTACACCAGATCCACTAGAAGATGTTAAGGTAGAACTAGAAGTTTCTATATCTCATAAGCCAGTTCATATTTTTAGGTACGATACGAAACAGCTTAGGGGAAAGACGGTGAAACTAGTGAAGATACAATGGAGCGGAAGTGATGAAGATTGTACATGAGAGACAGAGGAGAACATGAGGACTAGGTGTTCAAAGCTCTTTGAATGGTAAGACCCAACGTTTATCATGTCTGCTTTTACCATTGTATATTATATTAGATAAGTTAGTATTCCTCATGCTATAATAGATCACTTATACTATAGATTGCATGGTTGCTTGTTCGATATATGTGATGGCTATTTATGATTGGTAGGCATGCGGGATAACAATGACTGCTTATACTTTGGCTTGTTTGAGTATCTAGGGTGTAACAACCCGCATATTTTACGATTATATATTTAAATGTTTTATTTAAATATAGCATCGTTAGTCGGATTTATGTCCGAAATGTCACTTTTTGCAAACAGTCGAATTAGGACTCGAGACCACTTCCATTGAGTCCAAAATGGCATTTGTGACCTTTTTGAGTATACACATCGATATGTTTGGAGTTGAGTAAAATTTTAATATTTTCATTTAGGGCTTTGGGTTTGGGTTTCAACCCACCAACCTAACAAATAACCCTAACTCCTCTACTCTGCATCCATTCACTCATTCTATTTCTTAACACTCAAGCTAAAGTAAAAATGGGGGAAGATATTGGAAATTAGAATTCCAAAACCCTAGTTTGTTTAGGAAATACAAATTCAAGTCCCAAGTCAAGGAGAAGCTTAGGTAAGCATCCTCTTCATCTTCTCCATCTCAATCTCTCTTCAATTTCAGAAATTCCTATAATCTAACTTAGGAAAAACTTCACCTTTGATAATAGATTGAAGATTCTTGAGGTGTTGTTGAAGAGAAATCAATCTTTGCTTATTCTAGAGCTTCTCATTTGTTGTTTTGGGTTTAAAAGGTGAGTTTTTGAACTCACATCTATGCCTATATCTTTGATAGTTGTTAGGTAGTAATTCCTAACATCTATTCCTTGTCCATTTGCCTTTGAATTGAATTGGTTTGATGAATATTCCAATTTTTGGTGTTTTGAAGTCAAATCTTTAAAAATCATATCTTTTATGTTTGAACATGTTGTTGGGGTGTACCGAAGAGCCTATAAGGTTGGGTTGTCGCTTGGCATAAATCCTTAGTCTCCATTGCTCGTCCGATCACTCCCGGTTGGATTTTAGCCCCACTTGGGCTAGGCTGAAAATACTGCAAATGACGGTTCAGTCGACTGAACTGTAAGGCCAGTCGAATGAATCTAGGAGTAGAAAATTTTCTGCCCCTGTGTCAGTCGACTGACCATACAGTTCAGTCGACTGACCATACAGTTCAGTCGACTGAATTGGGAACAGAAAAGTTCCTGTCCCTGTATCAGTCGACTGAACTGCAGAGTCATTCGACTGAACCTGAGACCCGAGAGTTTCTAGGCATGTTTAAGTCGACCGACCCTACATTACAGTCGACTGAATTTGTGAAATTTTCTTTTTTCCTATTTTAGGCAGTTTGGTGTGGGTTTCCGATTTTTAATCGATTCTTGATGATCCGATTTATTGTTATCATTTATCGACTTCGATGACTTCTTTTTCAGGATTTTTGGGAATATCCGTTTTGATGGATTCGGTATCGATTTCTATGGATTTGATTCACGTCTTCGTAGGTGAATTTTTGGTGATTGATTGTTTTTACAATCAATTTTGTGATTTGTCACTTTAAAATACAAAGGTTTTTATACTAGTAGTAAATACTCAAACTCTTTCGCAAAAAACAATTTCAACACTATTTTAATACAAAGCTCGTTTCTAAAACCGTTTTCCAATCTATTAGTATATACAAACATTTACCTCATTCGTATGAGAAATCTAATTAAACGGCTTAGCAAAACAAGTGGTATGAAACGCTTGCGTTTACTTTGTCGGTTAATTCTTAGACTTGTTCGATTGAAATCTTGTGACAATTTTCGAGTGGAAATATACAATTTGTTCGTAAATATTTAAGTTAAGCTAGTGGTTATGGGACATGAAGCTAAACTCATTTATTTACTAGCTTAGTGTAATCGACACTTCTTGATGATCGATGATGATCATTTTGTGGTTTAGACTAGCGATATGCGATGTCTCTTTGTCCGCGTAGGGGACTATACCCCGTTCTGTTGAGCTTCGTCTCATTTTTATAGGCTAGCGACCTATGGGTTTTATGGAGTTTGGTTCATCGGGCGTACCGTTGTACTATGTCGTTGTTCCGGCTTATTAGAGTTTCAGCTTCCTCGGGCGTACCGTTGTACTACGTCGTTGCACCGGCTCTATGGTTAGCGACCATGGAATAGCGTTCCGTTTGTGATGCACGTGTTGGTGAGTTTTCATGCTCCCATTTGTGATAGGCCTCCCCCTTTATGATTTCTGGATTTCTAGTTGATGATTTCTAAAATTTGTGTTTCACCAATTTTAATGATAGGCATTGATGAGCTCTATCAATTATTTGTGTTTTTGGTGAATAATTTAAAGAATGCGATTCTTTTTGGATGTTTGAGATGATTTGGGATATTTTATGATTTTTGTTGTTATTTGATGTATACTTGTCGTAGTATGGCATTATTGTTATCATACGTTTTTGTCATATCTCTTATCCTATCTCACTTTATATGATATTTATAGCTAGACTGATCCGTTTATTATTTTCTTCTTAAATAATACTCGGTTCAGACCGAGGTATTTCAGGTGCTCCTGCTTGACTTCTTATCAGGGTCTGTCACCTGACTTTTGGCTAACTACTTTAGCATAGTAGTTTTTGTTAGTATACATTTGATATAGAGACTCCTTGTTGTATACTTATTCTTTTGTCTAGCACTTGTATCTATTCTTTTGTGATGTAGTGGATCTAGTTTGACCATTATTTTGATGTACACTTTTATGTGTTATATTCATATCTGTTTCTGCCTTTGTGATATGAATGTCTATGACTGATTTGTGTTATGTTTATTTCTATATTTGTTTCCGAAGGCCTCATAGCCACTGTGTGGTAGCTTTGAGTTTGTATTTGATATGTCGAATTTCCTCTTGAAATGAAATGTAAGTTATATTATCTGACATATCGGTACTCGCACAAAGCAATTACACAGATGGTCGCTCCTCAACAGCCTTATTCTTCATGCTAGTCGACGGCATTACCTCGTAGTGTTCTTGGCTAGCGTGAGTATAGAGGTGGGGCGTCACATAGGGGGTGAAATTTCAAAAGGGGTGAGACTGTAGCGACCCATATTTTACGTATCGAAAGATTGCAAAATATTTCTGTTTTATACGTATTAGGTCATATGATTATATAATTTTGGGGTATGACTCTTAGGGATATTTTACATACTTGTGATTTTTTTCCGAATTTCTATGTGACCATGTTGGCTTTAAAAATCTTGTTTGGGCTATAACTCTTGATAGGAGTTAAATTAGGGTCTCAAACTGATTCCATTGCTTCAGGATGATGGTTTCTCATTCCGTAAAGTGGTCACAATAGAAAATCAGACTTAATGCTAGAAAGTTATGCCTATTTTAAGTTTTTAAAGCTGCTGGCCAGGATTAGTGTGTAATTAATTAAGCCCACTAGTCTAATTAGAGAACGTTTAAATAGAGCGCTGGAGAGTCAAATTAAATCTTTTTCCTCTCATTCTAAATCAAGTCTGAACCCTAATTTTCCCTAGATCCATCCTAATTTCATCCAAAATAACCCAAATTGCTCTCTAAATTAAGCTAGATTACGGATTAGATGTTGGATCCTCAATTTGAAGCTAGAGATCATCAAAATGCTTGATTTCGAGTGCTTTTCTTCGCTGTCCAGATTAGATTACATATAAATTGATTAGATTTGGCAATTGGTGAGTGGTTATGCCTTCTCACTATACTATACATGTTTATATGGTAGAATTATATGATTTAACATGTTTGAAATTGATTTTTTTTTCATAAATACCTTTTCTAACTTTAATGACAAGATAATCCATGCATATGATGTAGGTTGATTAGAAATCACCTTGATTTATGTCCATATATTCATGCTATATGTAGATCTATGTTAGAAATTGACTTGATTATCTCATTCCAATTGCATGTTAGAATGGACAAAACTGCTTGTTATGACATGTTTGTATTTTGTGATTTGATAGTGTTTGTTAGTGTTGTGCATGCATAGAAAGATGGGTCGGAGAATTGAGCAAATCAGAAGCTAAGTTGGTCGGAATTAGACGAAATTTGGTAGATGTACTTTGGAGTATGGTGGGACGACACATGATGAGTCGCAACTCAAATGCAGCTAAGTACATAACTTGGCACCGAGTTATGGAAAGGAGTCTATCCGTCGGTGGTCAGCATGGATTGATAGAGTATGACTAGATGAGGTGTTATATATCAAAGATTCAAGAGATTTGGCTAAGAGTTGAGTGTACGACGGAGTTATCTTTAGAACTAGAAGAATGAGCTTTCGATTGAATGCGGAGTTATCCAGGAGGGATGAGTCGAGGTCCAAGGCACTGGAAGATGAGTACCAGAGGTATGAAAGGGCAATTAGTCATTAGTTGGCTAAGTGTATAACTTGGAACCGAGTTATACCTATAACTCGGTACCGAGTTATCATGGTGCATGATATGGAGTTGGAACTTCTAGGGACTGTTGTTAAGGTTCTGTAGATTATGTTGGAGGTATTGGATCGTTTGCATCAGGGTTGGTTGGTGATGTAATAACATGATGAAGAACTAGAATCTTCAAATGTTGGCTCGTATTGGGAGTAGGTTCTGAAGATAGCGGCTCGATAATGGAGGGAGCCATTCGATCGAGGAATGTGGAAGGGTTCCTCATGAATACTGGAAACTGGATTAAGCAAGAAGGGCTCAGTGTCCAAAAGGAGAAAAGGAGGGCTTAGATATGTATGTGTTAAGGAATCGTTGATACTCGAAGTGTTTTCTTGTATACTCGAAGCAGAGGTATTATAAGCGGGGACGCCCATGGATTGGTAGAGAGGATCCAAATACCCTGGATCAGTAGCCTTGGGTCTAGTTTTAAGCTTTGGGGCTATGAGACACGTATCGAGATTTGGGCTGTGTGATACGAGAGTACATAGAGAACCTAGATTTCCATTAGTCCATGGCAGTATGGAGGTCATACGAGTTATTATATATTCAGTGCACAGGGATGAGTGATAGCGAGTCTTGTTTGATGGATGTTATGGTTGCTTTCCTTTAATGGGCTATCGCTCGGGGATATCATTGGGAGTAAGTACTGGAGATAGGGATATTTGGACATCCACTATGGTATTCTTTATTGTACCTCTATGATGTTTTGGAGTAGCATATTATATTGTTATGTGATAACTCTTTGGTTACAGGGACAGGTCAGGTATGGTTTGTGTACTCTTGTTCCTTACCGTATTTACCTGTATAGTATCTTGAGACTTATTTACCGCTCACACCAAACTGTTGCCTGACCTAAGGTTTTTTGCTTTGCTTCTTATTATCTCGGGTTCTCTTAAATGAGTAGACTAGATAACAGGTCTAGGTGACGCAGTAGTTGTTCAAAGGATGAGCTGGATGGAGCTATCTCGTATTATATACATATATGGAGTCTACGCTTATTCCTCTGTGCAGCACTGAAGAGCCTTAGCAGTGGCTATTTACTATTTGTATTTGAGATAGTTGTTGAGTTTGTTTCTATTGTATAAACTCTAATATTGATGTATAACTCTGTGGATATTATACTCTGAGATGATTTGTTCACATTATTATTACTGTCTCTTATATTGTATATGTGATTTATATTTTCTTCATGAATTGTGAGATAGACGATAGGTTATATGCTGCATTTGTTCATTCTAAACCCTGAAGATCATCCTATATCGGTCAGACATGATTGCAACACACTATTTATACTCTATTGGTGCTAGTGGTATATATCGGTCTTCACAATGGTGTTCATCGAGTGACTCTAGTTGGTCTGAGTTGAAACATTGAAAGTGAAATGTCGTTCAATAAAGAATTCGTCTCCTCAGTTATATGAGGTTGGTATCACAGCCAACTGTAGTCAACTCAGTCAAAATCTTTGGTAAAAGTAGTACGGTAATAATAATATATTAAATCATACACACATACATATATGCTGGACAGGACTCATGTATATCGAGGTTCTAATATATCCTTCGTGTTGTAAATCCCAGCATCTATATATGGGTAGTTAAACTATGTACTCCATTTAATGTTGCACATGCACGTACACACTTATGTGTATACGATACAAATACTATATTATATAATATATATACTTAACAATAAATAATACATTATTTATAAATAAAATAAAATATTGATTTTATTTAAAAATAATTTAGATAAGAACTAAATAAAATTAGACTTCATAGGTCCAATAAAATCTAGTGGAAGAACTTTTTTTAATTTTATTAATTTACTCCGTTGCGGGCTGGGCTAGTTCCAATAATATTCGACTACATGACTATAGTATATGATGGGACAAGTCATTTAATGGAATCAGAGTGCACAACATGGCTATAGTGTAAGAAGGGACAAGACATTTAGTGGCTACATAGTGCGTTGCAAGGCTACAATAATAACATAGGACATGTCATTGAATGACTACAGAGTGTAAAACATTGATACAGTAATGGTATAGGACATGTCATTTAATGTTTACGAATTTCACAACATAGGTGCAATAATGGTATATGATAGGCTATTGAATGTCAATGGATTGCACAGCATGGCTACAGTAATGTTTTAGGATAGGCCTTTGAATGGTTATTTTTAGAAATGGGGAGTGTTGGTTATAACAAACACAACTTTGTTTCTTTCAGGAACACGGATGATTGACACGTGTACTGACTAAATTGGTTGTTACAAGTCATGCAGATCATGAAATTACTATTTATAATGCATAGGTTGGTATATGAAGTTCATAGAATTCTAAATGGAAAATCAAACTTGGACTCCTCATGATTATTTGTTGTTGATTAAAGCTTATATACAAGCCGATTGTAGACATATAGAAGAGGAGGTTAATGAAGATTTCTAGGTCGCCGTTACTGAGCTTATAATAACCATCCAGATTGTAGGTTAAGAAGATAGAACTTGAATACTAGAAGTACTTATATTACATCTACTAGAGCATGTTAAAGGTAACGAAAAATTATAACCGAAGTGGAACATGAAGATGTGTTTAGGTTGTTTAGATCAACATTTGACTCTCTATATTTTTGGATCATCTGACAACCTTAGTTGATCATGCTGTGTATGATTTGTGGGTTAGTTGTATTAGACAGTTTGAGTGTTATCATTGTTCTATGTATTTCTCTGCATCATATTTGTTCTATGTATTTCTCTGCATCATATTTGTTCTATGTATTTCTACGCATTATGTTTGTTTTATGTATGTTGTGGATTATATTTGTTATATGGGTTAGTTGTAGTAGACAGTTATATCAAACAAATTTATAAATAATAAACATACGTAAACCCAACTTGACTACACCTTGATAGAGTTAGGGGTATGCACTAGGGGCAATTCTATAATTTACTGTAAGTTAATTAACTCTGTAGTCAGTTCTCGTTTGTAATAAAGATGTTTTTCTTTCTGTTATATATTTTGTTATAATGTGCTATAAATTATTAAATGATTAATTAAAATATTTTAACAGAAAATCCATAAATGATGTGTATGTGATAGTAATTACAAATAATTGCAATCATCAGTATTGTATCACAATATTATAAAACACATCATTTTAAATGTTGCTAGTCAAGATACATCGAGATTGGATATCGATGTGTCCGTTAAGACTAGAGTGCGTAGCGCTCTCCAAATATTGGGCAGTGTATTACTCATGAGTACCGGTGGCACCTAGAGGTTACATACTGATAGTTACTGGATAATATGGAATGACTCACTCGATAGTTTTATGTTGGTTAATATAACTAAGGTCAAATAGAAAATATCGATGTGACTAATTTAGACAGTTCTCTCGACTTAAGAATACTATCAATCTTCAACATGAAAGTTCCGCTTTGATTATAGTCAAATCCTAGCACAACTTCCATCGAGATACTATAGTTGGGCCAAGTCGAAGTATTGGAAGTGAGGCACTATTCAAAAGAGGATTCGTCTCCTCAGTTATATGGGGTTAGTATCACGATCAATTCAAGTCAAGCCAAAGTCAAAATCTCTTGTCAGAGTAGTACGGTTAATAATAATTATTATTATTAAATCAAGGACTTTGTGTTAGGACTATAGAGTTGAATATGGACGATGTTGGAATTTTGACTATTACCAAATTCAATAAGTCCAAAGTGATATAGTTTTCATAAAGGGAATTTGTGTAAATAAATGTCACAATCGGGTAACGTTTAGTTAGGGTAAAATTGGATTTTACCGAAACTAAGTAAGTGATAAATTTGGCCAAAAATATCGCACCAACTGCTAGGTGACGTGTGAACGTTAACATTCGAATAGTTTTATGTTGATCGTTGACCAAATTTACACTTGACGAGTCACACAACCGACATGATGATTTCCTTTAGACCAAACGATTTAATTAGTTTATAATTGTTATAAATTAATAAAATTAAATAATATTTATGAAATATTGATTATAAAATTTTGAATATGATTTGAGGAATAAATATTATTGTATATATTTATAGTAGTTATAAATATATCAATCGATATGCGATATCGATAAGCAATTAAATCAGATTTGATTAGTAATATTTATTTGGAGCTAAATGGGCTATTAGCCCACGATATTATGATGATATTCTGACAGCAATAGGGATGTAGGAGGTGGCTAAAAATGGGGTAAGGGTATTTTAGATGGATGACTCAGATTTAGGAAGAATAGATAAGAGATATGATCCACCTTTCTCATTATTCTTTCCACTATAAAAGGACTCCTAACCCTCATGCAAAAAGGAATTTTTTGGCTGTCATTTCCCATCATTGCTGGCCGAATTTATCTATAAAGGAGCTTCAATAATTTCATCTCAAATCATTTTCAAAGCAATAAATATTGGATAGTTAACGGTCTATGATTCAAGGATTAGCATTCTATCAAATCGAGAAGAATTCTGAGGAGGAAGATTCATTATTACAAGTTGTACTTCAAGGCATTGGTTTTGGTATGTGTTTACTATACCATATAACTTATGATTACTGTATAATATTCTATTGTTTATTTGTATATCATTATTATATTATTAGTTAGGTGAGATTCTTACATGTATCAATGTTGTCACATATTAGATTGGTTATCTATATGTATATTATTAAAAAACCATTTTTTATAGATCTAATGTATACACGGTCGAATAAATTTATTTTAATTTTTATTCTTTTATTAATTAATTAATTTATATATATATATATATCATATAGCATAAATTAAATGATTTATATTTAATTGGGTTATCATATCATGTTAATAATTGATATTGTATTTTATATATGCATATTTACACTAATTATAATTTTAGGTAACAACAAAATATTTTTTATAATTATTTACTATTATTTAAATCAAAATACAGGTTGATAATTCATACAAAATAATATATGTTTCAAAAATTATAATTTGAATTTTATGAAGTTATTTCATTATCATATTACCTCTCGGTCAAAATCCTAAAATTTAAAATTAAAATTTTTACTTTAAAAAAATCATTTATATGTGCGGTAGATAATAAATAACTAAATAATTAATTAATTTTGACTCGAAAATTTATGGAATTCTTACCTGACCTTCAAATGTCATGTTTAAATTTAGAAAAATATAAAATTTGTAAAATACAACACAAAAATATTTTTAACATTATTTTAATGCTTTTTGGTTTATATATATATAATTTAATAATATAAAATTATAGTTTAATATTTCATATACTACGTATTCAATTTGGAATGCAATAAAAATATATTTATTTCTATTTAGTTTTCATAATTGATGTAATTATATAAATATATATTTAAATACATATATTTATACATACTTTAAATATTATAAATATAATTATATATAGATACATAATATATAATTTTATTACTGTAAAATATACATGTACATTTTATTTTAAAAAAAACTTTATATATTATGTGTGTGTGTATACATATGTTTATATATTTATATAGTCATTTATTTAATTAATATCTAATTCAATATATATATTATTAATATTTTACATATATGCAATACGTATATTTTTCATATATATATATATAAGTATATATCTATATTGTTTTATTATTTATTTAAATTACAAGTTTATATACATACATATATTTGGACAACATATAATAGATATAAGATGAGCTAACATGTTCGTTGCGATGCAAATCTCAACATCTATATACGAGCATGTTATACCTTGCATGGATTATTATGTTACACATGCATACACATACATATATGTACCATTATATTTAATTGAATATAAATTAAATAAAATTTCAACTATTACTTATAAATTTAAATGAAATAAGAGATTTTATTTAAATTAAATTTAGAAATGTTCTAAATAAATTTGACTTCATAGGTCCAATATAGATTCAATAAGTGAATATTTTTTTAAATTCACCCATATCTTCCACTACAGGCTGGCCTAGTTCCAACACACCTCCGTCAAGTTCATACATAAACATAGACAAACATACATTAGCACACACATAAACATACTTAAAATACAAAACATAAACATACTTAAAATACAAAACATAAACATACTTAAAATACAAAACATAAGCATATGTGAACAAACATAGACATACATTAAGATACATTAACGAGGCTAGATTTTGTAGATCAGTTATGTCTACAACAACCTTGAAATTCTAGTGAACTTAGCCTGTTGTGAAGTGCCGCTATATCCTGTTCTCGGTGGCATATTTTACTGCTCGTCGAGGGAATGAATCATCAATCCATTGCCATAACCTTCAATCGTCTGGAAAATTTAAGCATTTATGGTAGCGCCATCCAATGTTGTTTTTGCTTCTTACGATGGAATACATAATCAAAACTCCACACACACAAAAGATCGGATGAGAATCAATCTGCTATTCTCTTTCGGTCTATTGATCACGAAGTTGCTGTCCTCTTTTCCTACTTCTATGATGGCTTCGACATTTTTCTCCAAGTCTTCTTCCATCTTCTCTTAACCGACGCACTTGTTCCTCTCTCTCTCTCGTGCTCCCTTAGATCTTCGCACTTCCTTTCCTACATTTTGACATACCACTCCATTGGTGGTACAAGAGGTGAAGGATTTGGAGGGAGTTTGTAGTTTAAAGGACCTTCATATGAGTATGAAGAAGGCAAAGAAGTATGGCTGTAGTCCACCATGTTGATATACTATATCTAAATTGGAAGAAAAGTTTATGTATAACTCAATGTTAGTATGATGATATTTATAATACTATGGTGCACATAAAACTAAATATTAGATAAACACAAACATAACGTGACTACAGTGTAAGATAAGACAAATCATTGACAAAAGATGCACAACATAGCTATAGTGGGTGATGATATAAGTCGCTGAATGATATCTACTGAAATTGCTATAGTGTGAAATAAGATAACTCAATGAATGATATCTACATACAGCTACAATGGAAGATGAGACAAGTCACTGAATGATATCTGCAAAAATTGCTACAGTGTGAGATAAGACAATTCAATGAATTATAAACAATGAAGCAAAGTGTGTAATAACCCATGAATAACTTTGAATATAATCATCAAATAACACTAATAATAAACAATGAAGCAGAATGCATAAACCACGAATAACATTGAATATAACATGAACTAAAATGCATAAACGATAAATATAACATGAATCAGAGTGAAAAGTATGGATCATAACGAATATAATATCAATAATAGCGCCTCAGTATGAATAACACTAAAATATACATCATGGGTACATAAATCAAGATACATAAAACAAGCCGCTAGTCATCCATACGTGGACGAGGTGTACGATGGCGACATGACTCATCGTCATCGTTTCTGCCAGACACGTGGATGAATCTACGCCAAAAATTCATGTATGATGGATCAGTAATAAAAAATCCATCTGCTAGCCACCAACCAGTCAGAGTCATAAATCATACAACGATATGTATGAGGGTGTGGATCGTCGGGAATGATATCATGGCCATGCAACTATCTTCGACACCTCTCACCGAGATGCCGGTAAGAACCAAACACTATAGGATATGATACTAGAGGAAATCCCACATGTTGAGCATCCTAGCTAACTGCACAAACTCAAGCTCGATTGAGTCGCTACCATCAAATGGATGCCATATCAACTTCCCTTTATACATCCTTAAGTCAATCCGGTTACGTGCAACCGAATATACATGATAGGATTCATTAACCTAGTCCTTTTATTACTCACACACCAGAATAATAAACTAGGAAAGAAGCTAGAAGCATCTGAAATCATTGTCATGAAATGAAAGTTCTAGAATACTCAAAATACCAATACCGTAACAACTCCCAAAAATTAAATAATGAAACATGTGAACCGAAAACAATGCACTATGTGTCCAAACATCTTTATAGATATGCAGGTATAGAAGTTCCCTAATCCTACATGACAGTGCAGTCAAAGTCCAAACCTACCATGGTCTCAATATAGGTGACCTGCATACTACTATTGGTACCGAAAAACAAGTTTTCCATAAGATATAGTTAAACAATCGAGCAAGTTTCAAATCATGCTCTACTGAATATGCCATCAGTATGATATCCATGGCAGCTACAATCGCATTGACTCTGATAGATGGTCTGATAAGATGTCGGTGAAGTGTCTAAATGTGGAAAAATATCATGAACAAGCATCAGATCACGTCACCTATCATCATATGGAAACGATGAAAAATCATTCACTCCTATGCTAATACCGGCCGTCTGCATAGAAAAGTCTAAGCGTGTAATCCCTAACTCACTATAAGGAAAATGAAATGTAACGGTGGTTTTATATCATTGGAGAGCAATAACAGCACACGATTGAAATCGCCTTTAACAACATTATTGATGCCTAAAATATAAAATTACATAACAAGTTGAAATAAACTACAATAAGTTGAAGGAATATTTTTTAAATTAAATGAATGATTAAATTACCTAAGAAATGATGAAATACATGCTCATGCAGAAACACTAAGACTCCATGAATATTTGCCGAATGCTTGTGAAAATATTTTAAAGCATTAGCGAACGAAACGCGGAAACAAATATTTTGTAACGGTTTTAGTTAAACGAAATGTAAATATATATAATAGAATGATAATTTACTTTAACTGTAACAGGTAAAAAACGATAATTATAGCCAAGTTGGTTTGCATGTTGACATGATCTTCTCCTTCTGGAAGCACTCGAAAATCTGTAAGAACTTTCTCAACATTCACGTTCGAATCTTCAAAACCACCCAGCTCAGCAACTTTGGTAGAAACCTGCTCCACTCCCTACGACTCATGCCAGCTCGACCACCTTGGCAGCCTCCACGACCCCTTTGACTTTCGCGACCGCCTTCACCTTTGGCCTCGTTGGAATTTTTGACAGCTTTAAGCAGCTCTTTTGTTCTGTACTCGTATCCAAAGGGAACAATCACATTTTCTTCTCCATGGCGACCGCCACCACCGCTACTACTTTTTCCATGCATGAACTTTTTTGCAAATTTTTTGAGCAATTTAAATATTTCAAAATGGGTAGATCACAAAAATTAGATTTAATTTGTGTATTTTGTTTTGAATTAGTGGTTTGGGGTGAAAATTTTGATGAAAAGAAGGTAGGGTTTTTTTTATTTACGTGTTGAAAAATGGAATAAGGAGGAAGAAGGAATGAGGGGGTGGCGGATGGCATGTGTGGTTTGGGGTGGGGGATTAAGCAACAAAACTTTCGTCGTTTTAATTAAAATGACAAAAGCTTCGCCATATTAATCTCTTCTCACCATCTCCTCTCCGTTTTTATCCAAACTGGTCCGATGTTTAGTTTTATGCTTACTCGGATGCGCTATCAATTCGTTCAGTATAAAAGAAACAGAGAGTTACGAATCGAACATGTTCATTGTTGATAATGGTATAATATTTTTCTGTTATCCTATCTAATTCTGTAAAGAAAAGTTTTCGCAAAAACGTCGATGTTATCAAAGCTAGGCTAACAACTAAAACCCATGCACTTTAGACGTGTTATGCTATCACGCGTCACTCAAAATACTATGATCGCATAAGTTGGTTCGAGATTCGTCATGTCATACATGAAGTGGACATGATGAACATCAACGTTCTACATCTCGAAAAATTGTGATTTTTAGTCCAAGTACCAAGAAATGTTAACAATTAAGGCCTGCAATATTGTACATAACATGCGACTTGGTTTAGTACCCAACTTTCATATAATACTTCATTTTCAATATAACATGTAAAGGTTAACATTTGTAAGTATTGAAAATCTCAATCTAGCATGTATTTTTATTGATTTGTTATGTGTTTACAATTGGAGATTCATCATTCGCCCTCGGAGTGGTTTGACTTATCAACTAACATTTCCTTATAAAGAAAACATCTTTCTCACACGGAGTTCATTTGACAGCATCATTAAATTTGAAAATATTCGTAACGATATAATAGTTTATTGGCGTTACCAACTAATAATTTGATCCAAAGTTAGTAAACAGAGTAGGAGTAGGCTGGAGGGTTGATAGTCCAAAGAAGCAAGTTGAATAATGATTGTATTTTAGAAGATAATGGAAGAATCTTTTAGTATATATATACACCATGTGCCCCTAACACTATTTTGGTGCTTGCCATGCAAATATACAACCTTAATCGTTTTTAAATTTGAGTTAGGTTCTTAAACCACCTGACTATATAATTTGTTAAAATTAAGCTGCTTTTAACAACTATACTCTAGATGAAAAATTAGATAACTTAATTACTTACAATTTGGTTCATCCACTGAAAGAAGTTTATGGTTTTCAAGCATATGATATTGATAGGATTCCTTACTTAATATAAAGCTTAATTGATATTAGTAACAAGCAACATCAATAGTTCCTCTAAACAATGTAATATGCAATCCTAGTTAGTTTATTTGATAAATCATTTCACAATTAATGTTGATTAGACCCAACATTAACTACTCGGAATTTTTTTTTAAAATATAAAAACAGTAGTATTATTAATACTTATACCTAACTTATTCGCTTAATCACATATGCTAAACTAATATTGACTTACATGCATCATTTTACATTCAACTCTTATGTTTGTAAAACAAAATGAAGGAATATATTTTTAGTTGTTGCTTAAATGATGAATGATATTTATGTGTTGCACCTATTGTTTTATTAACCATCATTAGACAAATGTCTTCGTTAGCCATTAATTACAAATAACAAAAAACAACGAGAAAACACTAAAGAATAATCAGTCAATGATGGCTACAAATTCATGTTTGCATGATTTTAGATTTTGAATAAGACAATACGCAATATATATTTTCTTAAAAAAAAAAACAGTCTTACGTATCAATATATATTCTCTCAGTTAATACAATAACAAAAATATAAAAAATAATAAACGGTTATAAAAGAATAAAGCTCAACTACCTTCAGACGTGCATTGGGCACAATTGGCATTTTGCGGACATATATGGCATCAAATAGCTAAGAAATATTTATTTGATTTGCTTCCTCTAAAACTAACCTGAAATAAAAAATTATTAAAAAAAAATACAAATACTGAGAGAAAATAGGATCAGAAACAAAACAGAGAGAGAAGAAGATAAACATAATATGGTTAAGAACGAAGACGAGATTAAGTTGTATATTGATGATAGCTTCATTCCTCCTTCCTCTTCCTCTTCAATAACCTGTAGAATATGCCATGAGGAAGAAGATGAAAACTCAACAAGCATGGAATCCCCTTGTGCTTGTTCTGGAACTCTCAAGGTATGTAATCCAACTTCTATTACGATATTATTCAAACAATAATAAGATTTTATTATTTTTGTGAGTTATCTTACCTTATTGTTCAAATTTATTTGCTCGCTGCAGTTTGCACACAGAGATTGTGTACAGAAGTGGTGTGATGAAAAAGGGAGTTCAGTTTGTGAAATTTGTTTACAGGTAACCAAAAATATTAATTAAAAAATCTTTTTTTTTTCTCTAAGTTATATGTAGCTAACTACTATAGAGAATTTGATGTATTTTCACTTATCATAATCATGTTGGTGTTTTTGAGGTTTAACATTGTGAATATTATTGCAAACCAACATTATGAATTGGTGTTTGTTATAAGTTGGAAATAAACATCCTACATATGTTAGTTTAAACTAAGCATAATATATTTGAATTTGTGCAGAAATATGAACCTGGATACATAGTTTCTCCCAAAGTAGCATTGGTTGATATTGCTGTGACCATAAGGTAAATGTTTATAACTAGCTTTGTATTTGGTTGTTGTTATGTCTTTTTCAATAATTTTGATGGAGTTAAGTGCTAACTACTATTTACTATTAGACATGAGTTAAGTACCAAAACTCCTGTAACTTGTGAGATTATTATTTTCCATGAGAAAAACTTTGTTAAAAGGCCTTGAGAATTTTTTTTTTCTTTCGTCATTTAAAAGAGCCAAAATTTTCCTCTAATCTGGAAGTATCATTCTCATTAAATTTTCAAAAAATACATTTAAAAAAATTAATCATGAACAATGTTCAGTTTATTGCAAATTCCTCCGAAAGTGAGACATATTGCAAATATTGGAATGGGCTCTGCCTTTTTACAGTGAATCACAATTAAATTCAACCAATAACATATGTTTTAGGTAAGTTTAGCATCAATATCTTCAACTTTGTAATTATTTTAAACCTTAATGTTCATTTCATGATTGATCACTCTTTTGTGTAAGTTAAATATGAATTTAATATATTATTAGTACAGGGAGTAGGAAGAGGCAGAAATTTGTCCAATAAGAATCAGTAGTCAGTTAAATTACAGGCGACACTTTAATTTGAATTGCGTCTGGGTGATATCAGCTTTTCTCAGTAGAAAATAACTGCATAAATGCTGATGAATTTAATCGCTTTTAACTTTTAAGCCCTACCTGCTGTACTACATTTTATCATTCATAAATTCATATATTTCTCATGTTTTATATGAATCACATTGAACACGAAATATATTTTTTACCTAACGGTATAGATATTGTTAGATCATACAAATTGGATGAGTTTTTAGCAAACTAATTTATTTTTGACAAACTATATTTGCATGGTATAGTTATATCTGACTTATTCGGATTTAAAATTCGAAATTGTGGTGTAGATCATATAGAAATCGTCTTCTTAACTATGATTTATACCTTAGGGAATCTAACTTGATATTTTTGCCAAAAAAAAAAAAACTAAAAAAAAACAATATTTTGCTGCTTGTACCTGTGTTCATTTGCTCCAAAACATGTATTTTTAAAGTAATTTTTTTTTGAAAATTACAACTATTAGTCAAAATAGTGCGCCATAAAACTAATATGACAATCATCTTTGAAATCAATTATGACTTCTTAAGTAAATCTTAAGAGCAAGTAAACAAGTTTATCAACAGAAAGTATCATGTTTTCTCAACAGAAGAAGCTTGGAGGTTCCAAGACTTAACTATGAGTCTGAAACTGAAATGCTCATAAATGAGTTCGAATCTGATCAGGAATACACAGAATGTTCGCCTTCATATGATGCGAGATCAATTTGCTTTCGGTTCACCACTCTTATAGTGAGTTCTAAATGCTTCAGTTAGGCTGTTCATAAATATCACTGCATTTATTTAACCAATTTTAACTCTTTTACAGTTGCTGTTCATCCTTCTAGCAAGACATTTTTATATTATAGTCTCCAATGGAGAAGGCCATTATCCTTTTGCGCTGATCACCGTGAGTATTTTTTTTTCTTTTTCTTTTTATTTACTTTATCTGTTTTTTGTAATGTAGCTGATGAAAGAAAGATTAATAATATCCAATGTAGGTTATTGTATTAAGGGCAATAGGAATTGTGTTGCCATTCTACTTCATAATGAAAACAATAGCATCCATACAGCGTAGACAAAGACAGTATCAACACCAGCAACTTCAGCAAAATATTGTCTGTATGATTAACCTATTTACAACGTTGTATTCTGTCAAACTTATTCACTTTAAGTATGTTTAAATTTTTATTTTTATTTTTATTTTGACAGAGGAGAGAAGCTACCTTGGTGCACAGAGATGAACAGCCAGAACACACAATACAAATTTACTCATGATCAATCAAAGATGAATTTATAAAAGAAAAGTACTAACAATCCATCACGTAAACTCAAAACATGTATTTATTTTCAATATATTTAATTTGTAGGGTTCAGTAGAATTTGCTTACATTAGAACCGTGTAGTAAGTGAAAAGCGATATTTGTAGTTTTTTTTATAATTATTCATACTTGTTCAACACATATCTTTCATGTTGTGTTAAACTTAAAACAATGTTGTTTCATCTTGCTTGTTCATATGTTTTGCTTGTTATAAAATCAATGAAATATTCTGTCTGTAAGGTGAAGTTACAGAAATACATTATTGAAAAGCAAAGAACGTCTTAAGTAAAAGCTTTAGGAGTAAGCCAGATAACATCAACTCTTTTTTACCTTAAGTAGAAGTGTAGCTTTTCTCTGCCTTGTGTCAACCGCATTCCATGCTTTGTGAAGCGAACAGCCATTTGGAAGTAATGTTGTGCTAATTTAGTCCTGTATCTACTGATGCATAATCTTTATCTTTACTACTAATAACGAGAATTCCTTAAATAGGAATTCAACCGTGTCTTTTTAAAATACCAGAAATACCCCTCATTATAATTATGGAAATCGTTCACTCTATCTTTATCTTTACTACTAATAAAGAGAATTCATTGAATAGATTTACTCAGTGTCTTTTTGAAATTCGAAATATACCCTTTTACATCTTATAGAGAAATAGTATTCAAATATGGGAATATAGCCTTTTATTTTCTAAGTACAACTGTCAGTCCCCATAGAGAACTACAGTGTACGTTCACAAGATGAAGTATCCGAGTGTTTTATGTTGTCCGTAATTTAGGTGGGAGTTAATCAGTCGAAGTCTCGCCGGATTCCGAGTTAGTATGAAGAAAATATTGCAGTCTGAACAAAAAAAATAGCGGCTTCTACACTAGGCGGAGTTCAAATATGGAGATGTGGTATCCTGTTATTTTCTAAGTACAACTGTCAGTGCCCATGGAGAACTACAGTATGCATTCACAAGATGAAGTATCCGAGTATTCCATATTGTCCGTAATTTAGGTGGGAGTTAATTGGTAGAAGTCTCACCGGATTCTGAATTAGTATGAAGAAGTTATTGTGGTTTGAACAAAAAAAATAGCGGCTTTTGCACTAGGCGGAGTTCAAATCTGGGGATGTGGTAGACTGTTATTTTCTAAGTACAACTGTCAGTGCCCATGGAGAACTACAGTGTGCGTTCACAAGATGAAGTATCCGAGTGTTTCATATTGTCCGTAATTTAGGTGGGAGTTAATCAGTCGAAGTCTCGCCGGATTCCGAGTTAGTATGAAGAAAATATTGCAGTTTGAACAAAAAAATTAGCGGCTTCTGCACTAGGCGGAGTTCAAATATGGGGATGTGGTATCCTTTTATTTTCTAAGTACAACTGTCAGTGCCCATGGAGAACTACAGTGTGCGTTCACAAGATGAAGTATCCGAGTATTCCATATTATCCGTAATTTAGGTGGGAGTTAATTGGTCGAAGTCTCACCGGATTCTGAATTAGTATGAAGAAGTTATTGTAGTTTGAACAAAAATAATAGCGGCTTCTGCACTAGGCGGAGTTCAAATCTGGGGATGTGGTAGACTGTTATTTTCTAAGTACAACTGTTAGTTCCCATGGAGAACTACAGTGTGCGTTTAGAAAATGAAGTATCCGAGTGTTCCATATTATCTGTAATTTAGGTGGGAGTTAATCTGTCGAAGTCTCGTCGGATCCCGAGTTAGTATGAAGAAAATATAGAAGTCTGAATAAAAAAAATAGCGGCTTCTGCACTAGGCGGAGTTCAAATACGGGGATGTGGTAGCCTGTTATTTTCTAAGTACAACTGTCAGTCCCCATGGAGAACTACAATGTGCGTTCACAGGATGAAGTATCCGAGTGTTCCATATTGTCCGTAATTTAGGTGGGAGTTAATCAGTCGAAGTCTCGCCGGATTTCAAATTAGTATGAAGAAGTTATTGCACTCTGAACAAAAAAAATAGCGGCTTCTGCACTAGGCAGAGTTCAAATATGGGGATGTGGTAGCCTCTTATTTTCTAAGTACAACTATCAGTCTCCATGAAGAACTACAGTGTGCGTTCAAAAGATGAAGTATACGAGTGTTCCATATTGTCCGTATTTTAGGTGGGAGTTAATTAGTCGAAGTCTTGCCGGGTTCCAAATTAGTATTAAGAAGTTATTGCAGACTGAACAAAAAAAATAGCGGCTTCTGCACTAGGCGGAGTTCAAATATGGGGATGCGGTAGCATGTTATTTTCTAAGTAAACTGTCAGTCCCCCTGAAGAACTACATTGTGCGTTCACAAGATGAAGTATCCAAGTGTACTATATTGTTCGTAATTTAGGTGGGAGTTCATCGGTCGAAGTTTTGTCTGATTCCAAGTTAGTATGAAGAAGTTATTGCAGTCTGAACAAAAAAATAGCGGCTTTTTCCTAGGCAAAGTTCAAATATGAGGATGTAGTCTGTTATTTTCTAAGTACAACTATTAGTCATCATGGAGAACTACAGTGAGCGTTGAAGTGGGGATATAGCATGTTATTTTCTAAGTACAACCGTCAGTCACCATGGAGTACTACAGTGTGCGTTCACAAGATGAAGTATCCAACTATACCGTATTGTCCGTAATTTAGGCGGGAGTTCATCGGTTGAAGTATCGCCTAATTCCGAGTTAGTATGAAGAAGTTATTGCAGTCTGAACAAAAAAAATAGCGGCTTCTGCACTAGGCGGAGTTGAAATATGAGGATGTGTTAGCCTGTTATTTTCTAAGTACAACTATCAGTCCCCAAGGAGAACTACAGTGTGTGTTCATAAGATGAAGTATCCGAGTGTTTCATATTGTCCGTAATTTAGGTGGGAGTTAATCTGTCGAAGTCTCGCCGGTTTCCAAGTTAGTATGAAGAAAATATAGCAGTCTGAATAAAAAAAATAGCGGCTTCTGCACTAGGCGGAGTTCAAATATGAGGATGCTGTGCTATGTTATTTTCTAAGTAAACTGTCAGTCCCCTTGGAGAACTACAATGTGCGTTCACAAGATGAAGTATCCGAGTATACCATATTGTCTGTAATTTAGGTAGGAATTCATCGGTCGAAGTTTTGCCTGATTCCGAGTTAGTATGAAGAAGTTATTGCAGTCAGAACAAAAAAATAGCGGTTTCTGCCTAGACGGCGTTCAAATATGGGGATGCTACTATCAAATCTACTTCCACAGGTACAAATAAAAATGCATGCACATTGTGCTTAAATGCAGGCCCACCTGGGTGTGCATATGTACTCATTGTGTAATAAACACAAAATGTATTTCACCATCGACCAAAATAACAAATTACGGCTGCAGTTGCCATAGATTTTATCTCCCATTTTTTATCTCTATATTTTTGAGCTTTACGTGTATGTGATACATGGAAATCAACCTGCATATATATATCGAAATCAAGATGGACCATGGGCCTGGGTCAGCTAGGCAACCTCTCATGACTCATTTTCTAAAAGAACCCATTATATCTGCTCATTATTATGTGAATATTGCATATTCTTACAATATTGAACCGAATGTTGTCTAGCCCCACTCTTTTAGTGGTTATGTGCTCCAACTTTAGTTCGAGAGCTCGCAGATTCTAATACATTATTTTCCATTTCAAACATTGTTCGCTACACAATTTTCTTGGTATATCGATATGTTTTTCTTCATATACCTTTGACTAGGAACATTAGAAATTCATGTATAAGTGTTTGACCAATAGTCATGATTATGAATTCACTCGTGTCTGCAATTAATACAACATGAACACCAAGGATTTATACTGAGACATGACAATGTAATTCTTTACTATTCATTAAATGAAGCAACATAATTGCTAGGAATATTAGGAAGTACATGTAAACAGAAATAAAATCAAATAACCTACTGTTATTTCGAACGAGATTAATTACAAGTCTCAATTATACACATAAAACTACGCAATTTTCCTCAAGGGAACTTATCGACTATATTTGTAGCCAATATCGGGATGATGATTTGAGATGGATCTTGACAAAGCTTACTTACTAAAATCGTAAATTAAAATGTGGAATGAGGAATAATTCAGAGAGTAATTAATGAGTAGTGCAATTAAAGTAAATTGCACAAGATATAAAGTTATTCGATATTGACAAAGATACAGATGCTTTTGTCAAGGGAATAAAATAGTATTATCGTCTCTTTTTGAAGGGGCAACCAAATGCATTTGTTAGAAGCCTGAATAGTCACGACAAAACAAAGAGGGCAGAGAGGCCAGTTGGTGAGGAGTATGTGGCGACTAGGTAGAGGAACGGACTAGACCCGGAGTGGTCAATTGGCCTCAGGAATTGGTGTTGTTTTGTTGTGACTTGGTCGTCTAGTGACAGGGCGAGGAGATCCTTTCCAAGTAGCTTAAAGCTCTTCATAGATATAAGGAAAATGGCGGCCGATGTCTCGGACAAGCAATGCAGGGCGAATAGGTTTTTGCGGGTTGGAGAGTATAAGGCAGACATGTTATTGGATTGGAGGAGATATTAATGGATATGTGCCTTGCTGGCCTTTGTCGCTGTGCTACGGGCCTTATGCACCCCGTTCACACTTTTGCTAGAAAAACAAGCATATTCCCCCATGTTCATCTCAATGAACATGGAAAAAAACTTGTATTATTCGTAATTAATACTACTGACACATGTTTTGCTCTCATTGTTTGTGGCGATTTGTTCCTCGATACGGTTTTAGAAATATGACGTTTGATGTAACAACGCACTCAATTAGAATCTGACGACCCATATTGCTTCTCGCTTATTTCATCTAACTATTGAGATTGAAGATCCAAATCTATAAAATGAAGGGAAGATGTTCTTTGTTATCTTTATCGAACCTTTGCATTTGATACCTTCATTAACTGTCTTCAAGAAATCTACATTTAAAAACTATTTGATCCCATCCCTAACCTCGATCTTCAACAACAATTGGTACTTCTTCTATCTTTCATTTCCTCCTATATTTCATGGTTTTACCAGAACTTCCTAAGCTTTATGTCAAGTTTTTTTGCACTTTCCCCTTTTCGTTCTTGTTTTTCTACCTTGCTAAATTTTAGCCCATAGTTAATCGAAACTTGAACATCGATCGATCAACATTGATGGGTTGACATTGATAGGTCAACGTCGAACAAAAATGAGTGTGCCCTAATAGAACATTGGATTTTGGGTCAGGAACCGTTAAAATATTAGAAAACCATGCTTAAGTAGACAGGTCGTATGACTAGACCATACTTTGAACTTTGTACTAATGTCAAGTATGCTGGTCTATCTCGCATCGACGGGGCACGTCGGAATCTTGATCGTCCATCTTAACATTTGGTATTAAAGTCTAAGGTCAAGCGAATTGATAGGAACTAGGAAACAACAAGAGCGCATACTTATATATTTTCTATTATATAATATAGGACCTCATATTACACGTACACATCAAACTGCTCTTAAAATGCTGTTAAATGTATCCTCATTTCAGGTTTGTTACTATGAGTGGCAGAGGAAGTAGAGGTACTAGAGCAGCGACAACTAGAGGTGCACAAATAGCCACTGATGTGGTGCCTATACCTACATGGTTCCATAACTACTTACAAACCATAGCATGGGTTACTCCACCAATTATGGGTACTCAAGAGGGTGCACTAGGTGGTAGAATAGGTGTGGCTCCAATATTAGTAGCACTGCCAATTGTGGGACTTCCTCAGTCTGAAGGGTAAGTCTTTTGACAGTTATAGCACTTTTGTGGATACACATATCTAGTTTTGTACTTATAATAGGATTTTTAGTGATATGGTGCTAGCAGGTAAAGGCCATAGGAGAGTTGCTTCCTGATACCTTCTAAGGGAAGAGTTAGCCTGGTCAGAGTTAGTTATAGATGAGGTTCTAGAAGATGAGGTCACGCAGGAGAACTTCAAGAGGAGATTTGAAACTTAGTGTAATTCTGGAACAGAGAAGGATGAACATGTAGAGAAGTTTATTCATTTGAAGAAGGGGAATTTGTTTATCCGAGCTTATGTAGGTCAGTTCAACCTCTTGACTAAATTTAGAATACATATGATCAATCTACAGCTAAGAAGGCGGGTAGGTTTGCCTCAGGCTAGGTCCAACATTGAGGGACCATGTGTATAGTTACATTCCTATGAGGGCTACGTTCGAGAATCTTGTGAAATGCACAAGAAGCAAAGATTACGTCTAAGGCCAGGTTCCTAGCTACGAGGAAGGGCAATTGGAGGAATAACAAGGGAAAGGTACAGAGGTTGGAAGCCATCTACCATAGACGTAACATCAAGGGACACTTAGAGAAGGACTATAAGCCAGATTTAGGCATGAGGAAGTGTTTTAATTGCAATCAGCTGGGACATTTCACGAGGGTCTGTAAGGCCCACTTAAGGGTGGATCAATAGTGAAGGCTTATACTTTAGCAACTATTGCTAGCTCTAGTAAGGCTCCTCCTCAACTGAAAGGCAAAGGCGTCTTGAAAGATGTGAATTTTATTTTTGACCTGCCTATTCGCATGTTGTTTTTCTACTAGCTTGGTTTACAGTTTACATTTATTACCTTTCATTATTATGAGCCTCTTATTGTGTCGAATCTGTTGGGGATCGACAAGCCTTAGCATTTTTTGTCATGATATTTGTTTAGTTTTTATGCATCATGGTTTTCTTGTGATGCATATATCTTGATTTTTTTGGTTACGATCTTATATTGGGGATAGATTGGATTAGTCATCATACATGGTCCTTGATTGCAAAGGATGATTGGTGAATTTGAGGGATAGTAGAGGGAAGGGGCTTGAGATATGATGAAGGCCGAGGAGTATTGTAGTGAGCAATTATTTATATTCTCTTCATATTTCCCAGTATGAGTTATATCTATTCCCATTATTTGTGAGTATTATGGTGTGTTTGAGGATGTGGTAGTGTTATCTCCTTGTAGGGAGATAGAATTTTGGATTAACTCTTAGATGGATGCCAAACCAATGATTATAGCTACTAGACGTATGGCACCTCGAGAGCAGTGGGAACTTGAGGTTCAGACTCGAGATTTATTGAAGAAGGGTTTTAGTATGAAGAGTACCTTTGAGTGAGGTGTGACTATTATCTTTGCTACTAAAGCCGATTGATCTCTACGACTTTGCATCAACTATTCAGATTTGAATAAGCAGACTAGGAAGAATAAGCACCCCTTTACCTACATCGATGGCTTGTTTGATCAATTGAGTGATGCGAAGATATTCTCCTAGGTTGATCTTACCATGGGATTTTACTAGTTGAGAGTAGCAGATGATAGTGTTGCAAAGACTTCTTTTAGGACTCAAGATAGATTCGGTTCCTTGGGTAGAAGGTTATTCCATTCAGGCTAACCAACGCACTAGCTTATCTTATGAGTAGGGTTTTCCAAGATCAACTCAATAAGAACGTGCATGTATTCATTGATGATATATCTGTCTATTCTAGAAATAAAGCGAAGCACAAGGTATATCTAAAGAGGGCTTCGAAGACATTAAGGTAGCATGCCAACGTAGGGTGAAGTATTCAAAATGCTACTTCTGGGGAAAAGAGTGTTAATACCTCAGTTATTGACTTTGATGATAACAACCTTGAACATTCATATAAAATATGGATACTAATGTTTTGCCAAGTTATATAGTATATAGTGTAGGATATTATACAAGTATTGAATCGAAGACTATACAGTACAAAAGACTCAAAGAATGGACATGAAGACTCAAGAGTATAGAGACCGAGACATGAAGATTTCAAGACTATAATATGGTGTATAAAGTCTTAGAATATTTTTAAAGTCCCAGGTAGCAATCTTTGATCTCTATTTTTCATTTTCTACATCCTTTATCTTCAAAACAAAATATATTTTTAAAATATATTTAAAAATATTTTATATAAGTTTTTTAAAGTTCAAAATGGTTATAAACTATGTTTATACTATTTTACAAAGTATCAGATTATTTTACGTAGTATATGATTTTCAAAGCATTTTAAAATTAAAAAGTTTTCAAATTACAATAGGTTATGTCGACATATAGGCAGATGATATGTCGACATACATGTCGTAACTTTGAAATTCAAATTTTGAAATGAAGTGTCTATACGTCGTAACTCTTCATGAATGGACATGTCTATTTATTCTCTATATGTAGGGAGTTTTCAAACAAATTTTTAACAGCTACTTTCTTATTATCCTCTCTCCTCTTACTCTACCAAAAATTTTAATGAAAAATTTGTTCAAATCTTCTCAATTTCAACCAGAATCAATTCAGTCTTCATTGTATTGATTATCTACTATTTACTATCTAATTTCAATCATCTTTCTCTCTTAATCAAAGATGAAAGTGTTGTCCAAGAGGCTATAGGATTCATTGTATCCAAATATCAATAAATTGACTTTGGAAAAACCATCAAACTCTAGTTGTATTTGCGCGGGTGTGATTCGTAGCCCATTCAAATCAATTGGGTGTGCTTGCTAGTCTGAAAATCCGAGTGGGTATGCATGTAGCCTGTCCAAATCAAGTGGGTGTACCCTAAGTCAGGAAAATCAGGAAGGTGTGTCCCGTAGTTTAAGAATTGAGATTGAAATTGGATTTTCCTTTTACCCACTTAAAGATTGATATTTGAAAAGAGATATGTACAAGCAATTGTATGGGACTGGATGTAGGGTAACTCCGAACCAGTATAAAAGTTCCTGGCGTAACCTCTTTAATTCTCTACTTTTTACTTTATGACATTTATACTTATCTGTGTTTGCATCTATGATTGTTTATTCTGCATTGTTTAATAATAATTTAGAAACAATTTTGAAAAGGTTCACAAAAATTACAAAACACTATTCACCTTCCACTAGTGTTTAATTAGCCTTAAGATCCATAATTTCGCAACCAACATTTGGTATCAGAGCGTTAGGTTTTCAAAAACTCGTAATTTGATTTTTGAAAAGTTTTGATGGCTAGCAACATTGTTGGTGTTTGCACAAAAAATGGACAAACACCTCGAAGTTGTATGATTTAGTAGATCTTATGTTATTCTTAGTGATTTGAGCGATTTATGCAAATATATGAAAAACAGGGGCTAAACTGTAAAAAGACACGCAAATTTATAGTGGTTCAGCCAGAATGTGCCTACGTCCACTTTATATGTTATTTCTCTTCTCTTATTCTGATTACAAGTACAAAGCTTTGATACAAGTAAAAGAAAGTTGTTTGAAAGTTCCTTCCGTGCTTGAGCTCTCCAACTTGTCCCCATTGTTGTACCCCTGCCCCTCTATATATAGAGTGAGGCTGGGGGTAGGGGTCTAGGATGTGTATAGTTGCTGATGGGCCTGGGCTGGCCTTGTTATAGTTGGTCCGGTATTGCAGTTGGTCCGGTGGGAGTATGGTGGAGCATGGTTCGGTATAGCAGTTGGTCCGGTGGGAGTATGGTGGAGCATGGTTCGGTATAGCAGTTGGTCCGGTGGGAGTATGGATCGGTAGGAAGCTTGGTACGGTGTGACATGGTTTTGGAGTCGGTTCGGCAATGGGATGAAGCTTGATTCGGTAGAGGTGAGTGTCTTTCGTTCGGTGGTGGCTGGTTCGGATGTGGTGAGGATGTCGAATGAAGCCTAGCTCTTCATGGTCTTGAGATCTCCTGGGTGAGAAATTTACCCAACATTTGCCCCCCAAAGTAGGACGTGCGCGTGCGCATGTCCTGCTTTGTTTGAGTTTGAGCAATCACATCCGGCTCCAGAACCGATCCAGGTGATTCGGTGATTCAATCTTCTCCTATAAATGGGAGGCTTAGGCCATTGTATTTCTTCATCGATCAAGATTGCCGGATCAACTTGTGCCGAATCGCTTGTAGCCGAATCACGTGCAGCCGAATCAACTCGTGTCGAATCACTTGTAGCCGAATCTCGTGCAGCCAAATCAACTCGTGCCGAATCACTTGTAGCCGAATCACGTGTAGCCGAATCAACTCATGCCGAATCATGTGAGTTGCTTTACCACCGAATGAAAGCTTATACTATATATTACCGAATGGACTACTGATGTTTATTTGTTTACATCCTCCGTTCTAACAGCACGCTTTTCTATGTTGCAGATAATGTCTCGCAAAGCCGAAACTCGATCAGACAAAAAGAAATCCGGGGGTGAAGGAGGTTCCTCTGCCGTGCCCCCAGCTCAGCCGAATCCAGAACGTCACGGATCTGCCCCGAGATCACTAGTGGACGGGTACGGCCCTCAGGAGCTTTTGAACTCCCCGCCCGATTGCTTTCCTAGCTCCCTCAAGGAGGAGCAGCTTGATGTCATCTCCCGATCTTTCGGAATTGATAGGGCGCACTTGCTGTTGCCAGGGAGAGAAGTTATGCCGTATGACCCTCCTGAAGGGTACTTTGCCTACAGCAGATACCACTGCATGTGTGGTGCCATTCCTCCTCTTAACGCTTGGGTAGCCAGCTTCCTCACATATCTAAAGGTGGCCCCATTCCAGCTTCAACCCAACTCCTATGCTATACTGGTGAGCCTCTTCGTCATTTTCCAGAGGAAGTATGGTCGTGCTCCTTCCAACCGGGAGATCCGGTACTTGTATAATCTGAGGGGCTATAAGAAGGGGTCCCCATACATTAGCTTGGAGTCAGCCGTGACCTTCAAGCCGGTCTTGGATCTGTATTCTAAATTCAGCATGTTCAAGAAGGAGTGGTTCTTTGTCAGGGACGACTCCGTTTCAATTCGGCGCTTTACTTCTGGATGTAAGTTGATGCTTTTACTTATAATTTCCATTCCGATTGCGATGCTTCTTCTCATACTTTCTCATTTTTGCTAGCGACAGGTGGCTTTGCGATTGTGGAGACTGACCGCCTGGTTCAGACGGCGGCTGAGATAGAAGCTATTCTCGGGAAATATAGATCATCTGCCTTCCTGATCAGAAATGCGACCCTTCTGGAGTATAACTTAATCCTTCCACAGCAGTCAGTAGTCAAGCTGAGGGAAACGGCGGAGGAGAGGGCGGTTGCTCAGACTAAGGAAGGTGTTACGGTAGAGAGTAGCAAGAGGAAACCTTTCACAAAACCTCCAGCCGTCGGAGGTAAGAAACTCAAGAAGTCGGACGGTCCATCCCCCAGCAATTGTCCACTTACCCAGGAGGAGGAAGACATAGAGGAGGAAAGAGGTGAGGGTGGAGATGGTCGGGAAGGTGATAAAGGTGGCGATGGCATCGGGGCCTTGCTTCCTGGGCAAGCGGGTGAGATTCAGGAGTGGACGGATGATGCGTTCCACCAGGCTTTCGAGGGGCTGGACGAAGATCCGGCTTTGGTAGAGAAAACTGGGAAAGCTGACAAGGCTGGAACTGGCGCAAGCGAGCCTCCTCAGACTATTCCAGCCAAGGTGGCTCCGACGACTCAAGGTGAACTTTTGATTCCTGCGGGCTCCATTTATGATAGGGACTTAGGAATATTTTATGACCCGCTCCCGTCCTGGAATGAAATCCAGGACTTATTGCAGTATCCTACTCCTCCCTAGGGTTTGTACAACCACAGATGTGTTTCCTTTCTTATTATCTTTTAATTTGCCGTGTTTTCTCGAATTATAGATCAATATATGCTTGTGACACTTTTTCTTCATATCAAGAGCAGGTAAAACGACCAAGGCCTCAGATCTTCGGCACAGGCTTGAACAGTACAAGCTTTCCAAAACTTCTGTCAAGCCGAAGCATTCGACCCACCGCTCCGGGGATGTAGTCGGCTACCGTCCTCTTCTCGGGGTTATCGAAGAGGGTATTCAGCAGAGAAAGAGGATTCATCCTTTATCCGAACCTTCGCCCGGTCCTCAGCTCCCGGCTCAGCCTCTTCATGATATCACGGAGGAGGACAGCGAGTTTGCACCCTCTCCGCACCCGTCCGGAAACCCTTCCGTTACTCATATCGACCGTCCTGACTTGGCTCGTAATCCATTTGCGGGTCATCCTGATCTGGATCCAAGTTCCCACGACATTACCTTTGACGAGGTTACTGGTGAGCACCTTCTTCCCCGCAATCCCATGGTACGGGTGCTTGATGAGGCTAAGTCCTTAGATCTTGATCTACTTACCACTCGGATAGTTACCATGGGAGACGAGGCCAAGGCTAGTATTGATCGGGTGGCGGAGGAGACTAGGAAGCTGATGGGGCATCATGCCCGGCTGGTTAAGGCTGGAGAGGAGATTGGGAGCGCCAACATCCGACTAAGATTGATGGTTTCAGACCAGGCCAAACAGCTCGCTGGCCAGGCCATTCAGATTTCTCAGCATGAGGCTGCCTCCGGGCGGTTGAGGAAGGCTATGGAGGAGGCTAGTAAGGCGGAACTGCGGAAGATGGAGGCCGCCTGCAAGGAATAGATAAATATGGCCATCTCGATAGTGGATGAGGTTCGGAGGGCGGATCTTGAGCGGGTAGAGGAGCTGTCGGGGAAGCTTGAAGCCGCAGAGCTCGCTCAGGTTAGGCTGAAGGAGGAGATGGAGGCGATGCGGAAATCCCTTCAGGCTGACTGCTCGAGATACCATTTGGAGAGAGAAGCTGCTGTTGGAAGGTTGTCGGCTTCCGAGGCCCGGATGAGGGAGTTCGAGGAGAATGAGGGGATGATGGACGAAATGCTCCAGGACATGTACTTCCGAACCTGGAAGCAGGGCAACCTATCCTGGATGGATGATTATCCTAGGGTCATGGCCAAGATCTATCTTCGGGCTCTGGAGGAGGCTAAGGCTGATGCGGATAGAGATGGTGGTGTGGCTTTCAGCATGGATGTGGTCACTGCCCAGTTTGCCAAGGAGGAGAAGATGGCGGTGAAGGAGGGTATGCGGTTGCTTGCTGCTGAGGAGGCAGGTGTGCAAGTTGAGGATGACGACCAGGATAGTCAAGAAGCAGGTGCTGGTAAGTCTTCCTTTTTAGTCTCTCCATTAACTTTGGTCGCTTATCACTAATGAATCCTTTCTCTGACTGGACAGGTGGTCAACAGGACAAGGATAAAACTCCAATGCAGCCGGCCCCTTGATCAGACCTGGAAAATTCTTTTTGTAGACTTGACATGGCCGTATACGTTAGTCTTAAAACAGTAGAGTAACTTTTAAGTTGTAATTATTTTGCTACTTGTAATAAAAAGCTCTATTCTTGATGTGTAATTCTTTAACTTAAGCTGATTTTGTCGTCTTCCGAATGTTTGTTGCTATTTTGACATGTCGTATGAGAAATATAGCTATGCATATTCTTGTAATTGAATTGTGTTTGATGTCAGGTTCTGGTTTTAAAACATAATTTCATGACTTGTAATATTAGCGTGGGGTGTGAACAAATTATAGTCATGTATTTGTACACAAAAGAAGAAAATACCGCCCTTCATGTTTTAATCGTAGATGGCAGTTTTGAATATCTTGTATGATCGAGCATGGAATGCAGTCGAGTGCCCTGCCATCCAATCGTGAGTCCCTACATCCATTGGCTAGTATCTCCTACTCTGCATCCTGTACTTTAGGGACCGTTATAGAGGACAGGAGAAAAGCTTTTTAAGTAAAATTGAAATATGTGAAAAAGTAAAACTTCCAATCACGGAAGGCCTTCGATGTGCTTAAGTTCGTGGCAAACGGGTTTTGTAGTCACTTTCCCTAGCTGTGGGTCTTGGAGACATTTGTCACCCATCTTACTCCTCCGCGGGGAGTTAATTCTTTTTTACCACAGCCGCACTTAAGACACATCGGAGCCGAGATCGCGCACAGTAACTACCCGGGCCATTATGGCCCGTAATCATGGGTATTATTCGATTTACTGTGGCCGGCTAGCGTGGGTGCCGATCATCAACTGTGAACTGCCCCTGGCTGGCCACACCTTATGTTGGGGCTTATAGTCGGTTCACAGTTGCCGGCGAGCCTAACGCCGTAATGAGCTGCCTCGGCTATAGTCGGCCTTCTCGGTGGCTTATAATCGGCTCATTAAAGTTGGCTTTAAGGGCCGTCGCGAGCAATGAGTTAACCCGCAGCAGAGGGATGCTGGAGCAAAAGTGTCTCATTGGCGAGGGCATAGATTCACATAGTACCTGTTAGGTTTTGTCCAGGTGAAGTTGCGCCGTGGAGTGCTTTGAGTGGAGATGCTATACGCATAGGATTTTGTTCAACAGAAAAGGATAAAGTTAACAAGTAGCCAAGATATAAAGGAACAAGTTAAAAAAGAGACAAAGTTTTTTAAAGTGGTTCGGCATGAAAAGGCCTACGTCCACTGATTCTCTTTGTTAATTCACTTCATATGGGCAGTACAAGTTAAGAAAAGTATCGACGGAGGTGCTGGATCTTCCATGCCCTCTGGAACACCTCTCCGTCCACTGTTGACAAAATATAAGCTCCATTGTGGAGATCTTTATGAATTACATATGGTCCATCCCAGATGGGGTCTAGTGCTTCGGGGCGAGGGAAGATTCGCTTGAGGACAAGATCCCCTTCTTGTAAGGTACGATGCTTGACTTTGGAGTTGTATTGCGCTGCCACTTTCTGCTTGTGGGCTGCTGTTTTAAGGACTGCATCATTTCTTCTCTCCTCAACTAGATCCAAAGACATGTGGAGGAGCTCTTCATTCTCTTCCGGGTTATAGTGGATCCTACGGTGGGAAGGCACAATGGTTTCAACTGGGAGCATAGCCTCCGATCCGTATGCCAAAGAGAAAGGAGTGTGCCCCGTTGATGTTCTGAAAGATGTGCGGTAGGCCCACAGTGCCGTAGGGAGTTCATCCACCCAAGCGCCCTTTGACTTTTCGAGCTTCTTTTTGATCAGAGTTTTCAGAATTTTGTTGACTGCTTCGACTTGTCCGTTTGCCTGGGGATATGCTACGGATGAGAAGCTTTTATGAATTCCGTGCTCTCGGCACCAGTTGGCGAATTCCTCGCTGTCAAAATGAAGTCCATTATCTGATATGATTTTAAGTGGGACTCCGTACCTGCACAGAACATTTTTGATTAAGAAGTTAATAACTTTTGCTGAAGATACTTTATTCAGAGGTTCCGCTTCCACCCATTTGGTGAAATAATCAACTGCCACTATAGCATATTTGGCCCCGCCTCGGCCCATCGGTAGCTCGCCGATTAAGTCAATTCCCCATAATGCGAAGGGCCAAGGGCTGGTCATTTGAGTAATCTCAGTTGTTGGTAGCCGTGGAATCTTAGCAAATTTTTGGCATCTGTCACACTTCTTGACGAAATCTAAGGCGTCCTTGCTTAAGGTGGGCCAGAAATATCTGTAACGGAGTATCTTTTTTGCTAATGTTTGCCCTCCGGTGTGATCTCCGCAGCTCCCCTGATGGATGTTGGATAAGATTTCCTTGACTTCTCTCCCAGGGACACACCTTAATAACGGGTTAGAGAATCCGCGCCGATAGAGGATGTCTTCTTGTATTGTGTAGCGGGACGCTTTCCTCAAGATTTTCTTGACTTCGTTACGCCCGTTGGGTAGTGTGCCATTTTGTAGGTAGTCTCGGATGGGAGTCATCCAAGTTGCTTCTTCGGTTGCAACTATCAGATTCACTTGCTCAAAACTTGGGACCGTTTGTTTTGAGATGGTTACTGCCCCGAAGATGGCGATGTCTCTCATACTTGCTTGCTTTGCCAATTCGTCGGCCTCTTGGTTCTCTTCCCGAGGGATGTGTTTGACTAAGTAGTGGTCCAATCGGCTGAGAAGCAACTTGGTCTTCTTTAGATATGCTATGAGTCATTCCTCTCGAGCTTGGAATTCTCCTAGTATTTGATTAACAATAAGTTGAGAATCGCTATGAAGACACAAAGAATTGGCTCCGATTTCTATGGCAATTTCTAGTCCGGCTATCACTGCTTCATATTCTGCGTCGTTATTGGTGGCGGCGAACTCCAATCTTATAGCATAGTGCAGTTTGTTTCCCCTGGGAGTGGTTATTACCACACCTTCCCCCGAGCCTTGTTCGTTTGATGCACCATCCACAAAGAGATTCCACTTAATATCTTTTGCTATTTCCAATTTCTCCTTACCTTTGTTGGTAGTGAATTCTGCAATGAAATCAGCCATGGCTTGTCCCTTGATGGCGGTGCGAGGGTGATAGGTGATATCATACTGACTTAGTTCAATGCACCATTTAAGTAGTCGCCCAGAAGTGTCGGGACGATGGAGTACCTGCCTCAGTGGTTGATCAGTCAGAACTTTGATGGAATGGGACTGGAAGTAGTGACGTAGCTTTCGTGATGTGATTAGTAAACAGTATGCTAGCTTCTCAAGTTTAGGATATCTGACTTCTGCCCCAGTAAACCTTTTGCTGACGAAGTAAACTGGCCGCTGCGTGCGGTTGTCTTCCCTTACCAAGGCAGCGCTTAGGGCGTGAGATGACACAGCCAGGTATAGGTATAATTCTTCGCCTTCACTTGGAGTCGAGAGTACTGGTGGTTTCTGGAGGTGTTCGATTAGGTTAAGGAAAGCGGTTAAGCATTCGTCAGTCCATTCGAACTTTCCTTTGTCTTTCTTTAGAGCTTCGAAAAAGGGGACGCACTTGTCCGTTGCCTTGGAGATGAATCGGCTTAGGGCGGCCACTTTTCCATTTAGGCTTTGCATTTCCTTTCGAGTGGAAGGTATCTTGATATCCCTTAGCGCTCGGACTTGTTCAGGGTTTTCTTCTATCCCTCTGGCATGAACGATGAATCCTAAGAACTTTCCTGATGACACTCCGAAGGAGCATTTTAGTGGATTCAACTTCATTCCATATTGCCGAAGTACTTGAAACATCTTGCCTAGGTGGCTTACGTGATCTTTGGCTTTCCTTGACTTTACCAGCATGTCATCCACATATACTTCCATAGTTTGTCCTATTAGCCCTGCAAACATCTTGTTGACGAGGCGCTGGTAGGTGGCTCCTGCATTTTTAAGTCCGAAAGGCATACCTTATAGCAGTATAAACCTCGGTCGGTGATGAAACTAGTGTGGTCTTGGTCGGGAGCATGCATAGGAATTTGGTTATATCCTGAGTATGCATCCATAAAAGATAGGAGTTCGTGCCCGGCTGTGCTGTCTACAAGTTGGTCGATTCTGGGAAGTGGGAAGCAATCCTTTGGGCAGGCGTCGTTTAGGTTGGAAAAGTCAATGCAGGTTCACCACTTCCCATTAGCCTTTTTTACCAGCACCGGGTTGGCGATCCATTCCGGGTAGATAGCTTCTCGTATGAAGTCATTGGCGAGTAGATTCTTTACTTCTTCATCGAGGGCTGCTGATCTCTCTGCCCCCATACTTCTCTTTTTTTGTTTTACAGGCGCCTTGGTAGGATCAATGTTTAATACGTGGCAGGCTATGTCGGGGGAGATTCCAGTCATGTCAGCGTGTGACCAAGCGAATACATCCAAGTTGTGGCAAAGAAAATCGATGAGTTGTTCCTTTAATTCGGCTTTTAGTTGGGACCCAATTTTCAATAGTCTACTCGAGTCGTGCTTGTCTACAGATATAAACTCCATAGCCTCTGCAGGCTCGGCGGTGGCCTCCTCCTCTTTGTCCCTAGGATCTAATTCATTGAAAGGGTCGCTGGTATATCGAAGAGGAGGGGCTTTCTTTAATTGCTATGCTTCTAGACTTTTTGTGCAGAGGGCAATCTCTACACCCTTCCCTTTATCCTTCCTGTGGTTGTTGCGAAGTTCAGTCACATAGCAGTCTCGAGCAACGTCCTGATCTCCTTCCACTTCCCCTACTCCATTGTCTGTTGGAAATTTCATCTTTAGGCACCATGGGGCTAAGACAATTTGGAAGTCAGACAAGGATGGCCTTCCTAAGAAGGCGTTGTAGGCCGACTGGTTTTCTATTAGCACAAACGTCTGTTTCCGTACAGCGGAGCGGGGATGGCTTCCAATCTCAACAAAGAGGTCCAGTTGCCCGAGGGGCATTTTCGCATCTCCAGTGAAGCCGTGTAGTGGTTTATCGCAGGGAGATACATCCTTCATTGATAGCTTCATTTTGTCGAATGCGTGTTTGAACAGGATGTTTACTGAGCTTCCAGTGTCTACCAGGATTCGGTAAACTTCGGCGGGACCAAGTCGGGCAGAGATGACCATGGGATCCATGTGAGGGTACTGCCTTCCTTCTAGGTCACGCTTACCGAATGTGATGTCATCACTTTCTTTCCGCTTCGGGTGGCGTTCTTCTATAACCGAATTGACATAGTCTTTATTGTCTCTAAGCGACTTTCCGTACCTTTCCCATCTCTTTCCAGCTTCTGTCTGCGATGTGTGGCCCTCCTGAGATGGTATGGACCACTATCTTTTCTTGACTAGAGCTGCTAGCGTTGCGGTTTCCTCTGTCG
This sequence comes from Allium fistulosum, assembly GCA_030737815.1. NCBI lineage: Eukaryota > Viridiplantae > Streptophyta > Magnoliopsida > Asparagales > Amaryllidaceae > Allium > Allium fistulosum. The sequence continues at coordinate 913,596,652 of CM060907.1, read as the reverse complement.
GCCCCCGGCGAGGGTAGCCTTGGGTTTTCGTTGGCAGGAGCTGGAGTCCTGTCCTGACTTTTTACATAACGTTCCAGTTTCTTCCTTCTGATGTGTTCCTCAATCAGATCTCGGAGATGATGGCATTCGTTGGTATCATGCCCGTGGGACTCGTGGAAGCGGCAGAACTTTCCAGACTTCTGTGCGTTATCGGATTCCTTCTTGTATGGTGGGCGTTTGTATCTAACTTCGCCTTGGGTAGCAAGGAAGATATTTTCGACGGTCTCGTTCAAAGGAGTGTAAGTGTCGAATCTCGGTCCTGGCCGATATAGGCGCTTTTCTCCCTTCTTGCCCCCAGCATTGTCTCTGGAATCATTTCTTCGAACGTCCCTTGCCACAGCAGGGGTGTTGCTATGGGTTGTCTTATTTTGCTGTCCTGACTGCCCCTCAATGGCAGCATCTTCAAGCCTCATGTATTTCCCGGCTTTATGGAAGAATTCGGGTAAAGTAGCTGGTTTTTCTTTTGTCAACCTTCTAGCAAATTTAGTGTCTGGATGCACACCACTACAGAGGGCCATTAGGATAAGCTTCTCATCGGCATCTTGGACTGCGGCTGCTGCGGCGTTGAATCTGGTTAGGTATTGCTGCAGCTTCTCTCCAGGTTTCTGTTTGACACTGGATAGGGAATAAGCGTCCTTAGGTTGCTCCACATGAATGCGGAACTGACTGATAAATTTTTCTTTCAACATCTCCCACGAGCTGATGGATCCTTGGGGTAGATGACAGAACCAGGAGGTAGCAAGATCTGCTAAGAAGAGCGGAAAGCATTTGCACAGTACTCCCTCTGTCGCCCCACTCATGAGCATATGCTGCATGTACCTCTGTAAGTGTACAACGGGATCGGAGGTTCCTTTGTAGGGTTCCATTGTTGGCATCTTCCATTCTCGGGGGGTGATAGCAATTTCGATATTGCGGGCGAAAGGGCTGGTTACCCTAGCGCCTATCCCTCGATCTCTTTGCTCCCGTTGGACACACTCTCTGAATAAGCGTGCCATCCTTTCATCAGAACTTGGAGCAGATAGAAATGAGTTTGGTTCTGTTCTGTGGGATTGATTCCGTCCAGATGACCTGTAGGGATGGTATCGTCTATCATTCCTTATATTTTCCAGTGGCTGCCTTTGATCTTCTAGGAGCATGCTCGGGTCAGCTACAGTTGGCCCTTGCCTTGATCTCCCCCTGTTGGGTTCTGATCTAAGCACTTCCTCGGGTCCAACTTCGGGCTGGACTCTAGCTCGGCTCCGTTCACTGGCGTTTCTGTAGTTAGGCAGCATGACAGGCTCAGCTACAGTTGACCTTCGCCCGGTACCTCCCCCGTTGGGTTTGGTACCAAACGTTTCCTCAGGCCTAACTTTGGGCTGTGCTCGGTCTCGGCTCCTACCACGGCTACTTCTGCCGTTAGCTCCTTCGAAGAAGGAAGATCTTTGTTGTCTCTGAGATCCTCCAGACTGGGACTCGCCCCATGATTCAGTGTTGCGGTTCTTCAGCGTCCCTTAAGCGTGACATGAGATGGTCCACCAAGGCTTCCTGCTGGGACGTGAAGCGGTTAGTTACTTCAACCACAACTCTGTCCAAATCTGCCCTAGTAATTGCTGTAGGCTGTTCTGTGGCAGGAGTGGTTGGGTTAGCCTGTCCTTCATTTGTTACTGTTGCTGGAGGAGGACGATTTACTTGATTCGTGACAGCTGGATCTGGAAGACTGCTGGATGCGATGTTTTTTCCTTTGTTAACATCTTTTCTTTATTTAGGAGGCATGTTTTCCAAGTAGCGAATGATGCTGTTGGGAAAACTTGTTAAGTGGATGAAGCTGAAGCTTCGAGCTTCTAGTTCTTAGTGAAAGCACCAAAAATGTTTGCACAAAAAATGGACAAACACCTCGAAGTTGTATGATTTAGTAGATCTTATGTTATTCTTAGTGATTTGAGCGATTTATGCAAATATATGAAAAACAGGGGCTAAACTGTAAAAAGACACGCAAATTTATAGTGGTTCAGCCAGAATGTGCCTACGTCCACTTTATATGTTATTTTTCTTCTCTTATTCTGATTACAAGTACAAAGCTTTGATACAAGTAAAAGAAAGTTGTTTGAAAGTTCCTTCCGTGCTTGAGCTCTCCAACTTGTCCCCATTGCTGTACCCCTGCCCCTCTATTTATAGAATGAGGCTGGGGGTAGGGGTCTAGGATGTGTATAGTTGCTGATGGGCCTGGGCTGGCCTTGTTATAGTTGGTCCGGTATTGCAGTTGGTCCGGTGGGAGTATGGTAGAGCATGGTTCGGTATAGCAGTTGGTCCGGTGGGAGTATGGTGGAGCATGGTTCGGTATAGCAGTTAGTCCGGTGGGAGTATGGTGGAGCATGGTTCGGTATAGCAGTTGGTCCGGTGGGAGTATGGATCGGTAGGAAGCTTGGTTCGGTGTGACATGGTTTTGGAGTCGGTTCGGCAATGGGATGAAGCTTGATTCGGTAGAGGTGAGTGTCTTTCGTTCGGTGGTGGCTGGTTCGGATGTGGTGAGGATGTCGAATGAAGCCTAGCTCTTCATGGTCTTGAGATCTCTTGGGTGAGAAATTTACCCAACAGTTGGTACATTTGTTAACGCTTTGTCGAAGGACAATCTGTTGCTAGACCCCCATTTTTTAATGGAAGTGATTACACTTATTGGCCATGTAGAATGAAGATCTATTTACAATCTAATGGTTTAGATATTTGGAATGTCACCCAAAATGAATACACTGAACCACAAACTAATTTTGCACAGTGGAATGCTGACCAAAAGGCACTTGTATAGAACAGTTCTAAAGCCATGAATATTCTATTTTGTTCACTAGATAAAAATGAATTTGATAGAGTCTCTATTTGTAAATCTGCATATGAAATTTAGAGAACACTGCAAGTTACACATGAGGGCACTAGTAAAGTGAAACAGACTAAAATTTCCATGTTAACTAATCAGTTTTAATTATTCAAATGAATCCAAATAAGTCTATTTTTGACATGTACTGTAGATTTCAAGATACAGTGAATTCATTGGTTGCATTAAGTAAAAACTTTTCTGAAGAGGATCAAGTTAGAAAGATCCTTAATTCATTCTCTTCGGAATGGGATCAAAAGACGCTTGCAATTGAAGAGGCTAATGATATTAGCACTCTAAAAAATGAAGAATCAATAGGCAATTTAATGTTCTATAAAGCATAATTGCAAGGTAGAAGAGGAAGCAAGGCAATACAAAAGAAATCCATCGCTTTCAATGCTATAGCTTACTATCAAAGATTCAGAGGATGATAATGATGAAGAAATTGCTTTCATGATCAGAAATTTCAAAAAATTCCTGAAATATAGAAAGATGAATAACTTTTGGAAACCAAAGAACAAGATGTCTGGAACTAGAATTGGAACTGCAACTAGAAGCATCAACTATGATGAACGCGGTCATTTTCAGAGAGATTTCCTGCAGTCGAATAAATCAAAGACCTCGCAAGCAAATGTTTCCTCCAGAAAAAGAAAAATGGTTTATTCAGCAACTTTGGATGACTCAGACACTTCCTCTAGCGACAATGGACCGGATAATAAGAATGTTACGTGTTTAACGGTAACAATAGACTAGTCAAAACTGATCAACAAAAAGTAGCAAAAACGATACCTTTTATTTAATAATTTTTATTTCATTTTTTGGTTGATTTTGTAACAACCCCATTCTTAAGGGCCGAAACAAAGCGCTACAGATGCTGCAGTCATCTATAGTATAAACTTCCGGTGACAAAATACGGTAATATTAATGGTATCCATAATATCAAAAACACATGAATATGAAACAAAGTCACAGATTCAAAAGAACAACTTTACTGATTACATTGTAAAACCATGTTTCATATTCCATTACATAATCCCAAAAGATTCCCAGGTTTTGATCAAATATAATTATTACAAATTACGCCAAGATCGACATATGAAGATGCCCCCTTGGATGACCAGAGTACTAAATAGACATATCCATCTTAATACAACACAGCGGATATAAAACTAAATAGCTCCTATATAGCTAGCTTTGCCTCCTGCACACCTTCGAAAGCTTTATTCGTCCAACCTACTAAACTCGAAAAACCTTAACTCTCAATCTACTCAAATTGAATTTTGAGCAACCGAGAGTTTAAGGGAAAAACATAAACTTCGAGTTGGACATAAAGCCTAGTGTGAATAATACTATTACATCTTGGATTTCTGATATTTAGTGAGACCACGCCGCTTAGCGGAACGGGTTTCCCCTCACTAATACCCCTTAAAACGTATCTTCTTGCAAATCAGAATCCTGCAATCAAACTGATTAAAACAATAATATCAATATCATATATGCTCGTAAATCAGGTAACAAATGGACTATCTGTCCGAACAATATAGTTTTGTTTGGCTAACTACTAACCGTTGGCTGACTCGGGCCTACCATACAAAATAAATAATCTAACATCTATTAGACACACTTCTGCATGGTCTGTCCTTAACTTACTTCTCCCAGGGTCAACTAATCCTAATGGTTTTGCGGGCTCACCAATAACCTACCCTCCTTCGTTGTATATTCCTTTCTGTGTGCAACCTCATTTAAGTCTTACCTGTGACTAAGCCCTACACACTAGAATTTTGGACTAAATTAGTAGGGGTTATAGTTAATGTATAGGGCATGAACCTATACCAGTCCCATATGGTATTCAAATATCTGAGTCATTTACTTAGGGTTAACTACCCTTCAAATTTTCCTTGAAACATCTTTCAAATTGGTTTAACCCTTTAAATCAAACTTAAACAAGGGAAATATACATTTTGCTTTACTCAAATCTCTTTGCCATGCAGTCTAACTACATTCTTCATAAACAACTTAGCTAAAACAGGCGGCGTCCTAGTTGACTTAACCGAAATGAAATGGGCACTCTTGGTCAACCTGTCCACTATGACCCATATGCTTTCATTTCCTCTATTTGACCTTGGCAACCTGTCTATAAAATCCATTAAGGTAGAATCTCATTTCCATACTGGAACATCTAAAGGCTAAAGTAACCCACTTGGTTTCTGATGTTTGGCTTTTACTTGTTGACAGTTCAAACACTGTTTCACCCATAAGCCTACATCCCTCTTTATACCTTCCCAGAAGAAACTCCTTTTCATATCCTGATGCATCTTAGTTCCTCCCGGATGAATAGTGAACTTCGAACGATGGAATTCTTCTAGAATTCCTTCCTAATGTTTCCTACATTTGGAATGCACAGTCTCCCTTTCTTCCTTAACCATCCATTCTGGTCAATACTGAAATCTTTCAAGTCCTCGCTCTCCGTTCCATTCCTTAACTTTCCGATCTGTTCAGCTAATAATGGATCCTCTCCTTGTTAGAATCAATCCTTTCGATCATCACCGGTTGAACTTCTAAACATGACAACATAGCAGTTTCTGTAACAAAACCACTCTGAGATCTCCATTGTACTCTGCCTGTAGTCAATGCTTCCAAATCTTTCCACTCAGCTATCATTACCAATACTACATTCTGGTGTTTTCTTCTAAGTGCATATGCAACCTCTGCTGTCTCATATTCAACTCCTTCTGAGAGAATAAATACCTCAAAAGCTTATGATCCATATACAACTCGAATCTTTCTCCCAACAGGTAATGTCTCTACACCTTCAATGCAAAAATTACTGCAGCTAATTCCAAACCATGTGTTGGATATTTAACTTCATGCGGTCTAAGCTGTCGAGATGCACAGGCAATCACTTTACCCCTTTACAATAACACAGCTCCTAATTCTGTTCCACATGCATCTGTGTACACCACTAAGTCCCGATTCCCTTCTGGGACAACTAACATAGGTGAATTTGTCAATAAGTGTTTCAGCTTTAGGAATGCTTCCTCACACTTATCAGTCCAGATAAACTTCACATCTTTTCGCGTTAGCTTAGTCATCGGTGCCGCTATCCGTGAAAAAAATCCTTAATGAATCTCCGATAATATCCAGCTAATCCAAGAAAACTCTTTATCTCAGTCACTGTCTCGGGTCTCTTCCAACTATTCACTGCCTCAATCCTAGCCGGATCTACAAACAACCCTCTCTTTGAGACCACATGACCAAGAAACTTCACTTCTTTCTTCCAGAAATGACACTTCGAAAAATTTTCCTTCAGTTGATGCTGCCTCAGCGTCTCAAGCACTACTCTAAGATGAACTTCATGCTCTCTTTCATCTTTAGAGTATACCAAAATGTCATCTATGAATACCAATACAAACCTAGCCAAGTGCTCTCGAAAAGCTTGGTTCATCAAATCTACAAAGAATACTGGTGAATTAGTTAGTCCGAACGACATTACTAACCATTTGTACGATCCATATCGGGTGCTAAACGCCGTCAAAGGAATACTATCCTCAGTCACTCTAAGCTGATGGAATCCTGTTGCTAAATCGAACTGGAAAAATTCTTGGCTCCACTCAACTGGTCGAACAAATCGTAAATTTTAGGTAACAGATATCGATTCTTTATCGTCTTCTCATTCAACCTACGATAATCGGTACATAACCTCAATGATCCGTCCGGTTTCCTTGCAAACACTGCGGCGGCTCCCCAAGGAGAACTACTTGGTCTGATAAAGTTCTTATTTTCCAAATCAACCAGCTGCACCATTAGCTCCCTCATCTTGGTAGGTGTTATTCTGCTTGGTGGTCTACTCACCGGTTCTGCTCCTGGTACTAAATCTATCTGAAACTCAATGGCTCATTTCGACGGAAATCCTACTATAGGTTTAAAGACATTTGCGAATTCTCTAACAATGAAAAATCGATTCAACTCGTCTTCTACCTACACAACACCCAACAAAGCATTAACCTCAAAACTAGGGTTTTCTATGGGGTATATAATATGATCACTACAATCGGGGTGTTTAAGTGATATTTTTTTATCATGGTAAAATATCCTAGCATCGTATTTATTTAACCAATCCATATACAAAATAATTTCAAACCCTACGAAATCAAACACATGGAAACTATGAACAAATGTATGACCTAACAATTTAAACTCTAGGTGGTCACATCTCATTCCAAGAGTCGCATATCCTCCTATCGGATTCGCAACCCTTAAGGAAGTAACCAGGTATGAGGGTTCTAGGTTAAGCTTATCTATTAAACACCGAGATATAAAAGAATGCGATGCACTAGTATCAAATAGAACTCTAACTGATACACCATGAATCAAAAGCGTACCTCCCAACACAACTTTTCCCTTCTCCTCTGATGTTAGTCTCGAGGTAGCTGGTTCCAATGCAAATATCTTACCTTTTCCATCCTTGGTTGGCTCCTTGCACCGGTTCTTACAGTGTCCAATCTAATCGTAGTTGAAACACCTTACTCCTTTCTTCTTAGCAGCTTTCTTCCCTTTGCCTATCCGACACTCATGAGCATAGTGTTCTTTCTTATCACATTTATATTAGACAACTTCTGCCTTCCCCTTCTTAGCAGCTCCACTCTTCCTTTCTTATGGAAAAAAATCCTCTTCTATTTCTGCATTCCTTGAGCTTCCTTGGCCTTATTTCCTTTAAGAAAAGCAAGCATCTCTTCCTGCCTCAAAGCCATTTCTACAACTACATCACACAGATCTCTAATATGCGATAACATGGCCTTAGCAAGTTTAGACTTCAACCCTGCGAATGAGCTTCTCATTCCTTTTGATGACAGTATCAACTGTAGCGTATCCGGACCTTCTAGCTACTCGAATCTGGTTGCATACTCAAGCACTGTCATATCTCCCTGCTCCAACTCTATAAACTTCCTGAGCAGAGTTGATTTAGCAATTTCAGACATAAATCTTTCCTCAAACCTTCTTCTGAATTTAGCCCAAGTCATAGTCTCCTTATTGATTCCGACAGTGACACTGTTCCACCAAAACAGTGCTGCTCCTTGTAACTGTCTGGAAGGGAGTCTTCTTTCCTACTCATCATTGAGCCCCAAATCATCAAAAATCCTCTTGCAATGAAGTAACCAGTTTTCCACTTCGATTGCGTCATCAGTACCAATAAACGGTTTTCCTCCCAGCCTGGCATAATCTATACTCAATATAGCATAGTTATTGACCACTGGAGCTTCCTGATTTCCTCCTTCCGCATTTGCTCAAGCCATCCCCACAGCAACTCATGCTTGCATCATGCTAACGAATAACTGATACATTGCTCCCATGTTAACTTGCGGTATCCCAGCACCCACATTGGCAACTTGTGCCTTACCTGGATTTCTCCTAGTGTTTGGTCTAGCATTTCCATTAGTTATGGTGCTTCCTCCACCAATGTTATCTCTTTCCCCTCTAGCATCCATATCTTATGTCCATAAAATCTGCATTCGAGTCTTTGTAAGATACCGAAGAATAACATAATAGAGATGGGAGAATAAAGATAAAGTGTATACTTATATAATGTAAATACAAGTACGTTACTATAGCGTTATCCCATACCCTGATCTTTTCTCTAATTTCTTAAGATTATGTTTTCAAAATCATTTTAAGTTTAAAATTTCTTTTATGTTTTTCATAAACTTCGCTCTGATACCAAGTTGTAACATCCCCTATCTTGAGACCCGAAGCTATGCGCTACAGATGCTGCAGTCATCTATAGTATTAACCTCCAATGACAAAATACGGTAATGTTAGTGGTATCCATAATATCAAAAACATACGAATATGAAACAAAATCACAGATACAAAAGAACAACTTTACTAATTACATTGTAAAACCATGTTTCATATTCCATTACATAATCCCAAACGATTCCTGGATTTTGATCAAATATAATTATTACAAATTACGCCAAGAGCGGCATATGAAGATGCCCCCTTGGATGACCAGAGTACTAAATGGACATATCAGTCTTAATACAACACAGCGGAAATAAAACAAAATAGCTCCTATATAGCTAGCTTTGCCTCCTACACGTCTTCAGAAGCTTTTTTCGTCTAACCTACTAAACCTGAAAAACCTTAACTCTCAATCTACTTAAATTGAATTTGGAGCACCCGAGAGTTTAAGGAGAAAAACATAAACTTCGATTTAGACATAAAGCCTAGTGTGAATAATACTATTACATCTCGGATTTCTGATATTTAATGAGACCACGCCGCTTAGCTGAACGAGTTTCCCCTCACTAATACCCCTTTAAAACATATATATATTTGCAAATCAGAATCCTACACTCAAACTAATTAAAACAATAATAGAAATATCATATATGCTCATAAATCAGGTAACAAATGGACTATATATCCGAAAAATATAGTTTTGTTTGGCTAACCACTAGCCATTGGCTGACTCGGGCCTACCATACAAAATAAATAATCTAAGATCTTTTAGACACATGTCTGGACGGTCTGTCCTTAACTTACTACTCCCAGGGTCAATTGATCCTAATAGTTTTGTGGGCTTACCAATAACCTACCCTCCTTCCCTATATATTCCTTTCTGTGTGCAACCTCATTTAAGTCTTACATGTGACTAAGCCCTACACATTGGAATTTTGGACTAAATTAGCTAGGGGCTATAGCTAATGTATAGGGCGCGACCCTATACCAGTCCCATCTGGTATTCAAATATCTGAGTCATTTACTTAGGGTTAACTACCCTTCAAATTTTCCTTGAAAATATCTTTCAAATTAATTTAACCCTTTAAATCATACTTAAACAAGGAAAATATACTTTTTTTGCTTTACTCAAATCTCTTTGTCATGATATATGCATTACACAAAACATCGTTGATGAAAACCTTTAAAACCTTTGTTTAAAAGATTTAAACAATCTCTTTCGAAACCTTTGAAAGTACCCTTTCGAAACCATTTAACTACTTTACCTTGAACTCTAGGCCGAAAGGCCAAAACATACCTTTTGAAATCATTTATAACTGACCTTTCGAAACCATTGAAAGTGTCCTTTTGAAAGCTTAATAAAACCTTAGACATTCTCTTTTCAAAACATTTCCAACTTGCCTTTCAAAAACATTGGAAACCTTCCATTCAAACACTAAAGGCAAACCTTTCGAAAACATTGGGGAATCACCCCTTCGAAACCTTTATTAGTTACCCTTCAAAAGCTTTAAAGTCCTTTACTTAAAGCGAACCTTTCCAAAGTATTGGGTTCAAGCAAAAGTTTGTGGAACATAGTTTCCAAACCAATTAAAATCATTCCTTTCGAAACCTTTGGGTTTAACTTTCAATATATCAAAGGATCTTAAAAGAACTAGGACGAAAGCATCTCTTTCGAAAGCATTTTCCTAAATAAAAGAAAGTGGATGGTGTTGAAACCAACCCCTTTCGAAAGCATGGAGAAGCGGCTTTAAGGTTTAAAACAAAAGGACCCTTTCGAAAGCATTGCTTCAAAAGGTAGAAGGCTGCAGCATGGGTATCGACCCCTTCGAAAGCTTATCCTTTAAAACAAAGGTGGCAACCTCTTTCGAAATCTCGTTTCTTTAAAACATTCGACCAAGTTGAAAGATGTTTCCTTCGAAAGCCTTATTTATAACCAAAATGGTTCTAAGTTTACCAAAGCTACTTCAACCCCCTCGAAAGCCTGTTTCAACTCCATACCTTTCGCCTAACTCCAATCAACTACATACCAAGGCTGATACCATGTGTATTGGTTTCGACTTAGGTGGAGGCGGTAGTATGAGGTCGAAAGGTGGCTGCTATAAGTGGCGAAGCAGTAAAACTTTATAAAACTGATTTTTAACTTTTTAAAGCAATTTCTTTCTAACTAACTTACCTTGTTTGTCAACATATGATTGGTTGCCAATTCTTTTACAAAATCTTTTCTAAAAGTACTGTCGATTTTCAGAAATTAACAAATTAAAACATTTGCAAATAGCCCCTTCTCCTTTTATAAACATATAAAACATTTATGTCTCATACCTTAAATAATTTTACATCTTTAATAAAATACTTAGGAAAATTCTACAAAAATTCTCATAAATCATTTTTGATATGTTTTCCCACATATTTAAATTTCTGACCCATAGCTAACATATAATACCTGTAATTAATTTTAAACCCAATTTAACCATTTTCTTCACTTGAAAATTCATAATAAATCCACATTAATTCAAAAAATTATGAAACTTGAAACCCATCACTAAAATATTATTTCTGACCATATATCAAAATCGCAAGGCATTTGGATGTCATTTGGTAGGTTTTCAAATCATAACTTATCGTAAAATCTATATGAACCAACAAAATTCATCTGTAAGCATATATATATATATATATATATATATATATATATTTCACATTCAAAACATGGCATAATACTTTGCAAAACATACTCGGACCTGATTTAGAACCAAAAATAAAAATATGAGATGTAAACTATTATTCACCTTAGCTTGTTGTTAAGGAGTTTGGGATTTGCTCTTAAATGAATTTGATTAAGCTTCTTCCTTTTAATTCCTGTTTATCTTCCCCTTACTTTCTCCTAATGGCAGCTGGCCAATCTTGGTTTAATTTTGTTTGTGAACGTGGAAAATGAAGGTGGCATGAGGGTTTAGGGTATAAGAATATAACATATTCCTATTTTGTCCTTATCTTATTACCCTAATCTATTTCATTTTAATTCTCTTTGGTTCTTTGTTTAATTAGGCACGACTATCCTCTAATTAGACAAATCTCAATTCCCTTACATTCATTCATTTAATTTATATAATTAAATATCCTAGATAATGTTAATCAAAATCAAGGTCATTACAATTTTGGTTTTTAGGAATAATATATAAATTAATAACAATATTGGATGGATATAAGTATATATATAGGACTGTAGTATTAGCATAGTATTACTTTTGGAAATTTCGGGCTATATGTCGACATACCCCCATGTCATATGTCGACATACATGCCAGAAAACTAAAATTTGAAATTTCAGTTCCAAATTCAAATTTCAATCTTCCCACTCTTTTGCACTTACTTCTATGTTCTAAAAAGATACCTTTCTGACTAGAGAAATTGACCCTTCACTCTCTATTAATTAAATCTATCTCTACCCATTCATTCACTCACATTATTTCAAAATTCAAACATCTCTTCATTATCTTATCTCCTCAAAAACTAAAAAATAGCTTCCTCTAGTCAAATTCTAAAACCATAAGGTTCTCTGAAAAACTAAAAGCTTTCTCTTCAATGAGAAAGATGTTGTTGAAGCCTATATGGAGTATACTACTTTCAAAAAAGTTTCTCTTGAAAGATTTTCTAAATTCGAATATTTTTCCTCCTATGGTTACATGATCTTTTTTTTTGGATGAAATTCTTGGTTTAATTGTATCTTATCAAAATAATTTTGTTTGTTATCCGGATTTGTTTAAAATGTTTTATGCAAATTTAAACGAAAAATATCATCAAGGAGAAGAAGGTCAAATTTGGAGTAGTGTTAATGGTACTCATATCATTTTAAATTGTGAACTTTTATGTCATATTCTTAGTTGTAATCTAGTGGAATTGACCTCTTCACTTTTCAACTTGATGAACAAAATCATGAAGTTTTTCACGACCTTTTTGAAAATGGTGAAGATTTTGAATTTAAGCACAAGAATTTTGACCAAAATCGAGACTTATGAGTCTCATTTTACAATAAAGTATCACTCCAATGATGGGTAATTATAATAAAAGTTTTTAAAGCTCTTTTCGCTATTTATGGTCATTAGAACATCAATTGGGCACAAGTCATTTTAGATGACTTTGTTCAAAAGAATATTTGTAGACATGAGAACATACTCTTTCATGGCGTGTATCTTACAAGAATTTTCTTATATTTTAGTGTCGATTTAAGAGGAGAAAAATCCATTCCTCGAAAAGTTCTTGATGTTAGAACCTCCATTCCTTGGTTTCAATTACAACAACCATATAATCACATATATTATATCTTATCAAGATTACAGGTATATATTACAAGAGACCGTCATGCTCAAATAAATCAAGACTCAAAGACGAACAAAGACTTATGGACCATGCTATGATTAATAAGGTTATAATACTTTATTAAGAGTCTTAGAAAAACATTGCAAGGTCTCCTTAGGTATGTATATGCATACACAAATTCATAATTCAACATTGGCATATAAAAAACTATGATATTCAAATATGACCATCTACAGATGTTTATGGGAAAGCCACAAACATCCGTGAATATTTTTGGAAATTTAAGTCCTGAAGCCACAAACGTCTGAGGTTTTCTCACAGACATTTGTCATGTAGCAATTGCTCCAATCTGAAAGGATGCTTCATTTCATATTGAATAATAGCATCCCTTCTTCAACGGTTGTGGCCATTAAAACAAATAGATTTTATTTTAAATAGTAACAACTCCTCATATGCATCTAATCAAACCTATATATACTTCAAAGATTGAGAATTGGATTAACAATTCTAATATATTCTCTTGATTTTTTATTACTCTCTATTTACATATTTTCGCATACATTGCTTACATATTCTCAAATTATCATAACCAAAATAGTATTTTGGTTAAATCATTTCCTACAACTCAAAGTACTCACATTCACACACTCAAAGGAGAATATAGGAAGAATTGTACTGTTAGTCAAAATTCGTGTTATTTGTAACACAAGGTTGTCAGAGAAATACTTTTGTATTAGCCTATTCCTCCAAGCGAAGCGAGAGTTTTTTGGTCAAAGGAAATATCGAAGGGGAGTTTCGGGTCTAGACGTAGGATAGGAGGTCCGAACCAGTATAAAATATGTAATATCCCGGAAATTTTAACAATATCAATTTAATAATCTGTTAAATAATTAAATTGATATGGATAATCTTTGATAATAAGATTTGAATTTAATTTAATAATCTGATTAAATTAGTATTAATTGATGATTTTATCTTTTAAAAGTTAATAAGATATTTCTATTTGGATATATATATATATATTTAAATTGTTTTGGATTTTATAATATTTGTATAAACTTTTATTTATAAAATATAATTAGTTTTTGTTTCTCTTTAAAAAGTAATTTATATATAGATAAGTATTTAATAAATAAGAAAAAGGCATTTTATTTACTTTTAAAATAAATAAAAATATGTAAAATTACTTAAAAGACATGTGTCATTATCCTAAAGCCTTGTTTTAACAAGTGTAAATAAAAGATGAACTCTAATGACAAGTGTCCTTAATTATTTTCTTTTTATTTTATTTTTATAAATTACAAATTCACTTATATAAACATTTTCATATCTTCACTTCATTCCTTTCTATTTTCTTTTTCAAAACAAGAGAAACCCAAACTTCTTTCTCTAATACAAATCTGAAAACAAATTCTCTAATCTAAAATCTGAAATCAGTAACCATTTCTCAAACCAAAAATCAAATTCAACAACATATAATTCATCTTCCAAATCAAAAGACCAACCTGTAACCAAATTTCCTAATCAAAGAAACCAGTCTGCATTCTTTTCAATCTGGAACCAACTCAAAGACTGTCTGCATTCTTTCTTCAACCTGAGTTTTAAAGCAATTTAAAGCCCAACAATTCAAGTTTTAAATCAAATAAGCAAAGCAAAAGCAAAAGCATTCAAGTTCTCAGTTCAAAAGCTATTGCAAAGATAAATCTGCCTCTGTTTCATCTTTGTTTAAGGTGAGTAACATTTTTACTTAAATTAACTTAGGAAATTATGATGCATGTCTAATTCTGTGATAAATAGTGTTTGGATGTGAATGTTTGTTTATATGTATGTGTTTGAGAAATGCTTTGTGAAATTTGTAAGTGTGCATATCTGTAGTTGTTAAACACCTCAGGTCATAGTTTCAACCCTCTGCCTTGAAAACTGTAAACATGAGATACCTTTGTTTAATGGATATGACTTAAGTTTTAAGTAGACTTGGGGTGTATGTCTGGAATGTGTTGCTATGATTGTTTTAAGGTTCTGGAAACATATGAGTATGTTCAGATAAGCTATTGTGATCACCTCTGTTTAAAATTTTAGAGATTTAAAACTTAGTTTTAACTCAAATCTCTTCTCACTCAAATCTTCTGTAGGCTTAAGTATTTTAAACAAAGTTGTTGTTTAAAACTAAACCAAGCTTTAAAGACATTTGCAAGAATTTAGATAGAAACACTGTCTGGAAGAAGAAATCACAGAGGAATTTGAAAAGTGTTAAAAACCAAATATGGAAATTTGTTGATACAATCATATATCTAAAATAGTAGATGAAAGTTAGGATTTTTAAGATCAAGTTCACAATTTTTAATGTAGTATTGAATGGGTTATTTGGGTTCGTCTGGAAATCATGTTTTCGAGCATTTCCGATGATCACGTGGTCGAGGGTGGTCGGGCTTGTGAGAGGTGATGGAGTAGCCTATGGGGATGACTGGAAAATTGGTCGTAGATGGTCATGGCTACGGTGGGGGAAATGGTTGGTGTTCGAAGTTTTTAACCCTAGTTTTACTGCGGCTAGAAGAAGTGATCAATTCGACAAATATAATTGATCGAGTGACTTGGGGTTTTGGTTTTTAGAGGAGGATGGGTTGTCGAAGTTTTGTTCGTGTGAGACTCGAAGTATTTAGGATTCGACTCGGAGTGTTTTTGAGTGGTCTCGGGTTATTATGTGTTGCCAGTTTTTATAACCTGATCTGTTTTAAAAGTTTAAATCTAAGTTAATCTGGAATCTAGTTTAAATCTGTATCTCAGATTTGAAATAAAAGCAGTTTTTAAATTAAATTGTTTTAAATAACTTTAGTGTTTAAATTGTATATTAAATGGATAGAATTTAAAAGTAAATTTGATTCAAATTCTTAAGTTATTTATAAGATGAGTATTTCTTTAACTTGTAAAATAAAAGAGTTTTAGAAATGTTGTTTAAAACGTTGTTAAAGATAATTTGTATTCATTTTAAATCTTTAAATTTAAAATGAATTTTGAAGATAAAATTTAAGTAAATTGATTTAAAATACTTAGTAAATGATAACTTGATTTTCAATAAGAACAAAGTTTATCTTAAACTAATTAAAGATTTGTGTTCATTAAATTAATTAGGAAATTTAATAGATAATTAATTTAATTTGATTAATTAATCATTTGGATTAATTAAATAGGTAATTAAAGGTTTAAACTAATTTATTTATGATTAAGATTAATTAATTAGGGATGATTAATTTGTAGTTAGGGATTATAAATTAGAGTATTAATTAATGGTTAGGAATTAATTAATAAGTAATTAAATATTAATTAAGTTATGGTTAACACTTAATTAATTTAGTAATTAGAGATTAATAAATTGGTTATTAAGATTTATTAATTTAGAATTAATAATAATTAATATTAGTTAATTAATTAAGGAAAGTAATTAAATAATAGTTAATGAGGTCATTAACTATGGGTTATTAGATAAATGAATTAATAGGGTTAATTTTGATAATTAATTAGTTTAATTAATTTAAAGATAAGCAATTATAGAATTTGTTTAAATGTAATTAGTTATTGGAAGTAATTAAGAATTAATTACTTATTGTAATTAATTGAAGTTAATTTGATTTGTTAAATTAATTAATTAAGTTTAATTAATTTAGGATAATCAAGAGATGATTTGATAATAATTACTTAATGTAATTATTAAAATAAGTTTATTTAGAGAAGTAAATAATAAGATAATTACTGGAAGTAATTAGTTGAATAATGATTTTATTAATAAAAGTAATTTGAGTTAATTACTTTGAATAATTAATCAAGGGATTAATTAAGAAATTAATTAAGGAGTAATTAATTTAGTTAATGAAAGTAATTAAGGGTAGTTAATTACTAATTAAAGATTAATCAAGGTGATTAATAAATATTGTTTAATTAAAGATTAATTACTTAATGTAATTAATTTAATTGAGTAATTAATAATTAAGTTGTAATTAAGGATCATAAATTAATATAATTAATGATGTAACTAAGATTGATTAATTAAGTAATAATTAATAATTGAAGTGATTAATTAATGTAATTAATTAAGGATTAATATAATTAATTATAGTTGATTAATTTAATTAATTTTAGTTAATTAATTAATGATGTAATTAAAGGTTAATTACTATAAGTGGTTAAGGATAATTAATTTGAGTAATTAATTAAAGATAAATTACTTGGATATAATTAAAAGATAATTAATCAAGATGATTAATTAAAATGAATTATTTAAGGATAATTAATTAATTTGTAATGGTTAAGTAAGAAGGATTTATAAAATGAAGTAATTAGTTTAATTCAATTTAAATTAAGATGATATAAATCATTACTTATGAATGAGTGATAGTATTGAATACTTGGCATTGATTGATATCTCTGATGAGATATATGCTGTATGATATGGATGTTAGTTGAATTATATGGATTATCTGATAATGTTGATTATCTGTTGTGAATTATCTTTCTTTGTGTATAAAGATAATGAATTGAAATTTTTTTAACCTTTAAAACAACTTGGCCTTAAAAGATACGCTTTGGATTCGATGAGACCGGAATCGGGTTTCCGTATACCGGATTTCCAGGTCTGGAGACCCGAATACCACATCGATCCAAATTAACGATAGGTCGTGAATCAAGTGAAGATGAAGATTCAGAGTGCAAGGGTTATTGTCGTTAACTCTGAGGGTGATTCCAAAACGAGTGTAACGAGATAATGCCTTCGGTTTCGTTCGAACCCGGAACGAACTTGTATGGATTAAATGCTTTCAGAACATCGTCAGGTGGACGATGAGCATTCTAAGTGATGTGTTCTTTTCTAAGGTAATCGTGACCTCAAGCCTCACAAACCGGGAATGGCTAAACCAGGGGAGGTGCAGCAAGGTTAGTGGGTAGCACCCAAGTAGGACAAGGTTACCTCTGTCTAGATGTCCCTTTCTATTTTCGACTTAGTGGTGCGGTTGCTGATCCCAACCGTGAGGTATCTTGTGCGGGAATTATCCAGTAAGGGATGTTCCGACCTTGTGTTGCAGGGGATTGGGAGTGATCCTCGGTACGGTGATCTAGGCCACGTACTGTGACGGGCGGTACCCCGGTAGCCCTGCCATTGTATGGAATCCAACTTCCAATAAGTGATAACGGACTTGATTGTATAACCCACTTTGTGGCTAGTATGCTGGAATTTAATAATGTAACAATTTCAGCTATTTCATATTTATTTGAAAACCCTAGACCCTATTATAATACAATCGAATTTCCTATCAAATGTTTTGGTTAGCGTAAGGTAAAAACTTACCCATGTTTATGTGTGGGAAGTCTTACGTGATACCTTTTCTTTCAAAAGGTTTTGAAGTTAAGCAAGTTTAACCTGTTACTCACACCAGACCCATGTCTGACCCAAGTTGTTTATTTCTGTTTTATAAACTCTTGGGTACTCAAATTTTTACGAGTAGCCAAGGGATTCAGGTTAGCCTTGACGAATTGTGGAGGAGCAATGGAGCAGGAGGCTTCAGCGTTGTAGATATAGATAGTAGTTTCCGCTGTGTTGATCTTGTTTAGATCTTTGTTTTGTATTGAGTTGTAATAACTAGACAGATGTTTATAACTGTCTAGTATATGATGTGTAATCTGTGTAACTCTGATAGATGTATATGGTACTATGTAATAGTTATATGATATATTATATTTTGTTCCGTTTCCGCTGTGAGTATTTGTGTTGTTTTCTTTCTCTTTCTCTTCTTTTCTATTTCTCACCCCTTTCTTTCTTATTAATGATTCGTCATTCTGTAGAATGAGTGGTGGGTCGTCACAGTGGTATCAGAGCATAGGTTGAGCGAATGCCTAAGCTTTTGGTTAATTGAATATCAGAGCACTAGGTTGAGTGAATACCTAGGTTCAGAAGGATTGTTCATTAGAGATAGGATCTGTAGCAACCTATTTGAGTCTGAGTATATATATATACGAGAGCGCGTATTTGTTAGTTATATAAAATGGTTTTATATTGTGTTAATTGATCGGTTGAGTGGTATATGGATTCTGGTCAATACGAGTAGCTAACGTTATTGATAGGGATCTCTAAACACTTGAACCAGGCCAACGGACACAATATTGTTTTAAAGAGGTAGATGAAATAATTTTACCCAGAAATAATTTCTATATAAAAAAAAATATATCATTTTAAATATATATATTTATGTATTTCTACCTATTTATTGGGTTACCTGTTCGGGTTTTCCAATATAAGTTATAAAGGTAGATAAGGTGGTAGTGTGTGTAACACAATTACCAATAGTTGGAGTTTGAATGTTTGAGGTTGGAAGTATATATCGAGACTGTAAACCCAATACCGTCTTGAGTAAGCTTTGCTGTGGTGAAGGATTTCATCGATCTCCGAAGGAAACTGTAATGGTTCGGAGTTTATCTTTGAAGTGTGGATGAGTAGAGTTGGATCTGTCGATGAGGCAGAAGTGAGTGATGGTACCTTGATACCTCAGGTAATAGTAGCTGTATGATGAGATGCAGTGACTATGGATGTTCCTGAAGATGTTTTCTTTGGAACAAGATTAAGGAAGTGTGTCTGTTTCGGTGTTGTCGCTGAGTTCAGCATGGTGTTTCTGCTTTGGTTTGGAGTTCGAGTTTCTCGAAGAGCTTTGGATAGGAGCATCAGTGTCAGCAGTGCTACTCGGAGTGTTCTGTGATGGCAAGAAGTTTTCTAGCTGAGCAGTTTTTCTGGAAGTGAAGTTCAGAAGCAGCAGAGTGGATCCATTTCTTCGATAAATTGGATAAATAAGTGTAAGCTGTTCTGATTGGTAAAGAGGAACAGTTTTTCTTTGGAATTAGGTTGGGTTGATCGCAAAAGTGACTTGCGATTGTCTGAGTGTTCTCTTGGGTTGTCAGAATTTTTCTGGATGTCTTCAGAGAAGTCAGAAGTTTGTCCACATCTGAAGGTTGAGTTTTCTTATCGACTGGATTCCAGGAGTGATACCGGTGGTTCAGTCTAGTGGAAGGATGTTTCCTAGAGATGGAGTTGGTGAAGCAGCTCAAGTTTTGCTGGAGTATCTGAGTTTTCTTTATGGATCAGTGAACCTTATTTCTGGAATGAGTTGTCCAGTCTGTGCTTGTGTCCTACCTCATATCAGAGTTGAGCAGCGAAAGCAGTTTGGAGTGTATCTCTGGATGGGTGAAGTAAGTTTGGATCTCTTCTGTGTTCTGACCTGGATAAGTATTTGGTC
This sequence comes from Allium fistulosum, assembly GCA_030737815.1. Lineage (NCBI taxonomy): Eukaryota > Viridiplantae > Streptophyta > Magnoliopsida > Asparagales > Amaryllidaceae > Allium > Allium fistulosum. The sequence continues at coordinate 913,576,438 of CM060907.1, read as the reverse complement.
TTCTGAATTGAATTGTCAGTTTGGATAACTGGAATTCATTGTGTTTTACGTATCTCTGAGGGAGTACGTATTTGATCTATCTTTGGTTTTGGAATCTGCAGTTCTGGAAGTTTGGTAGTTGAGTCAGACTCGTCTGTAGTCTGATATTCTGTTTAGTTCTATAAATCTAGATGAGTAGGAGATCTATAGCTTAGTAGTTTAGATTGTTTGTAGAGCGAGTATCCCGGTATATATATATACTTGGGGAAACTCGAGGAATTTTATCTAGAATTTGGTCTAGATAGTTAGAATTGTTTGATTGGATGAATTGGTTGCTATGGTTGTTAGCATATGGATGATAGTATATGCTTGTGTTTTGAATTTAAAATCTTTAATAAGATTATTAAATTACCTTTGTTTAAATTTCGGGGACGAAATTATTTTAAGGGGGAAGGAATGTAATATCCCGGAAATTTTAACAATATCAATTTAATAATCTGTTAAATAATTAAATTGATATGGATAATCTTTGATAATAAGATTTGAATTTAATTTAATAATCTGATTAAATTAGTATTAATTGATGATTTTATCTTTTAAAAGTTAATAAGATATTTCTATTTGGATATATATATATATTTAAATTGTTTTGGATTATATAATATTTGTATAAACTTTTATTTATAAAATATAATTAGTTTTTGTTTCTCTTTAAAAATTAATTTATATATAGATAAGTATTTAATAAATAAGAAAAAGGCATTTTATTTACTTTTAAAATAAATAAAAATATGTAAAATTACTTAAAAGACATGTGTCATTATCCTAAAGCCTTGTTTTAACAAGTGTAAATAAAAGATGAACTCTAATGACAAGTGTCCTTAATTATTTTCTTTTTATTTTATTTTTATAAATTACAAATTCACTTATATAAATATTTTCATATCTTCACTTCATTCCTTTCTATTTTCTTTTTCAAAACAAGAGAAACCCAAACTTCTTTCTCTAATACAAATCTGAAAACAAATTCTCTAATCTAAAATCTAAAATCAGTAACCATTTCTCAAACCAAAAATCAAATTCAACAACTTATAATTCATCTTCCAAATCAAAAGACCAACCTGTAACCAAATTTCCTAATCAAAGAAACCAGTCTGCATTCTTTTCAATCTGGAACCAACTCAAAGACTGTCTGCATTCTTTCTTCAACCTGAGTTTTAAAGCAATTTAAAGCCCAACAATTCAAGTTTTAAATCAAATAAGCAAAGCAAAAGCAAAAGCATTCAAGTTCTCAGTTCAAAAGCTATTGCAAAGATAAATCTGCCTCTGTTTCATCTTTGTTTAAGGTGAGTAACATTTTTACTTAAATTAACTTAGGAAATTATGATGCATGTCTAATTCTGTGATAAATAGTGTTTGGATGTGAATGTTTGTTTATATGTATGTGTTTGAGAAATGCTTTGTGAAATTTGTAAGTGTGCATATCTGTAGTTGTTAAACACCTCAGGTCATAGTTTCAACCCTCTGCCTTGAAAACTGTAAACATGAGATACCTTTGTTTAATGGATATGACTTAAGTTTTAAGTAGACTTGGGGTGTATGTCTGGAATGTGTTGCTATGATTGTTTTAAGGTTCTGGAAACATATGAGTATGTTCAGATAAGCTATTGTGATCACCTCTGTTTAAAATTTTAGAGATTTAAAACTTAGTTTTAACTCAAATCTCTTCTCACTCAAATCTTCTGTAGGCTTAAGTATTTTAAACAAAGTTGTTGTTTAAAACTAAACCAAGCTTTAAAGACATTTGCAAGAATTTAGATAGAAACACTGTCTGGAAGAAGAAATCACAGAGGAATTTGAAAAGTGTTAAAAACCAAATATGGAAATTTGTTGATACAATCATATATCTAAAATAGTAGATGAAAGTTAGGATTTTTAAGATCAAGTTCACAATTTTTAATGTAGTATTGAATGGGTTATTTGGGTTCGTCTGGAAATCATGTTTTCGAGCATTTCCGATGATCACGTGATCGAGGGTGGTCGGGCTTGTGAGAGGTGATGGAGTAGCCTATGGGGATGACTGGAAAATTGGTCGTAGATGGTCATGGCTACGGTGGGGGAAATGGTTGGTGTTCGAAGTTTTTAACCCTAGTTTTACTGCGGCTAGAAGAAGTGATCAATTCGACAAATATAATTGATCGAGTGACTTGGGGTTTTGGTTTTTAGAGGAGGATGGGTTGTCGAAGTTTTGTTCGTGTGAGACTCGAAGTATTTAGGATTCGACTCGGAGTGTTTTTGAGTGGTCTCGGGTTATTATGTGTTGCCAGTTTTTATAACCTGATCTGTTTTAAAAGTTTAAATCTAAGTTAATCTGGAATCTAGTTTAAATCTGTATCTCAGATTTGAAATAAAAGCAGTTTTTAAATTAAATTGTTTTAAATAACTTTAGTGTTTAAATTGTATATTAAATGGATAGAATTTAAAAGTAAATTTGATTCAAATTCTTAAGTTATTTATAAGATGAGTATTTCTTTAACTTGTAAAATAAAAGAGTTTTAGAAATGTTGTTTAAAACGTTGTTAAAGATAATTTGTATTCATTTTAAATCTTTAAATTTAAAATGAATTTTGAAGATAAAATTTAAGTAAATTGATTTAAAATACTTTGTAAATGATAACTTGATTTTCAATAAGAACAAAGTTTATCTTAAACTAATTAAAGATTTGTGTTCATTAAATTAATTAGGAAATTTAATAGATAATTAATTTAATTTGATTAATTAATCATTTGGATTAATTAAATAGGTAATTAAAGGTTTAAACTAATTTATTTATGATTAAGATTAATTAATTAGGGATGATTAATTTGTAGTTAGGGATTATAAATTAGAGTATTAATTAATGGTTAGGAATTAATTAATAAGTAATTAAATATTAATTAAGTTATGGTTAACACTTAATTAATTTAGTAATTAGAGATTAATAAATTGGTTATTAAGATTTATTAATTTAGAATTAATAATAATTAATATTAGTTAATTAATTAAGGAAAGTAATTAAATAATAGTTAATGAGGTCATTAACTATGGGTTATTAGATAAATGAATTAATAGGGTTAATTTTGATAATTAATTAGTTTAATTAATTTAAAGATAAGCAATTATAGAATTTGTTTAAATGTAATTAGTTATTGGAAGTAATTAAGAATTAATTACTTATTGTAATTAATTGAAGTTAATTTGATTTGTTAAATTAATTAATTAAGTTTAATTAATTTAGGATAATCAAGAGATGATTTGATAATAATTACTTAATTTAATTATTAAAATAAGTTTATTTAGAGAAGTAAATAATAAGATAATTACTGGAAGTAATTAGTTGAATAATGATTTTATTAATAAAAGTAATTTGAGTTAATTACTTTGAATAATTAATCAAGGGATTAATTAAGAAATTAATTAAGGAGTAATTAATTTAGTTAATGAAAGTAATTAAGGGTAGTTAATTACTAATTAAAGATTAATCAAGGTGATTAATAAATATTGTTTAATTAAAGATTAATTACTTAATGTAATTAATTTAATTGAGTAATTAATAATTAAGTTGTAATTAAGGATCATAAATTAATATAATTAATGATGTAACTAAGATTGATTAATTAAGTAATAATTAATAATTGAAGTGATTAATTAATGTAATTAATTAAGGATTAATATAATTAATTTTAGTTGATTAATTTAATTAATTTTAGTTAATTAATTAATGATGTAATTAAAGGTTAATTACTATAAGTGGTTAAGGATAATTAATTTGAGTAATTAATTAAAGATAAATTACTTGGATATAATTAAAAGATAATTAATCAAGATGATTAATTAAAATGAATTATTTAAGGATAATTAATTAATTTGTAATGGTTAAGTAAGAAGGATTTATAAAATGAAGTAATTAGTTTAATTCAATTTAAATTAAGATGATATAAATCATTACTTATGAATGAGTGATAGTATTGAATACTTGGCATTGATTGATATCTTTGATGAGATATATGCTGTATGATATGGATGTTAGTTGAATTGTATGGATTATCTGATAATGTTGATTATCTGTTGTGAATTATCTTTCTTTGTGTATAAAGATAATGAATTGAAATTGTTTTAACCTTTAAAATAACTTGGCCTTAAAAGATACGCTTTGGATTCGATGAGACCGGAATCGGGTTTCCGTATACCGGATTTCCAGGTCTGGAGACCCGAATACCACATCGATCCAAATTAACGATAGGTCGTGAATCAAGTGAAGATGAAGATTCAGAGTGCAAGGGTTATTGTCGTTAACTCTGAGGGTGATTCCAAAACGAGTGTAACGAGATAATGCCTTCGGTTTCGTTCGAACCCGGAACGAACTTGTATGGATTGAATGCTTTCAGAACATCGTCAGGTGGACGATGAGCATTCTAAGTGATGTGTTCTTTTCTAAGGTAAGCGTGACCTCAAGCCTCACAAACCGGGAATGGCTAAAACAGGGGAGGTGCAGCAAGGTTAGTGGGTAGCACCCAAGTAGGACAAGGTTACCTCTGTCTAGATGTCCCTTTCTATTTTCGACTTAGTGGTGCGGTTGCTGATCCCAACCGTGAGGTATCTTGTGCGGGAATTATCCAGTAAGGGATGTTCCGACCTTGTGTTGCAGGGGATTGGGAGTGATCCTCGGTACGGTGATCTAGGCCACGTACTGTGACGGGCGGTACCCCGGTAGCCCTGCCATTGTATGGAATCCAACTTCCAATAAGTGATAACGGACTTGATTGTATAACCCACTTTGTGGCTAGTATGCTGGAATTTAATAATGTAACAATTTCAGCTATTTCATATTTATTTGAAAACCCTAGACCCTATTATAATACAATCGAATTTCCTATCAAATGTTTTGGTTAGCGTAAGGTAAAAACTTACCCATGTTTATGTGTGGGAAGTCTTACGTGATACCTTTTCTTTCAAAAGGTTTTGAAGTTAAGCAAGTTTAACCTGTTACTCACACCAGACCCATGTCTGACCCAAGTTGTTTATTTCTGTTTTATAAACTCTTGGGTACTCAAATTTTTACGAGTAGCCAAGGGATTCAGGTTAGCCTTGACGAATTGTGGAGGAGCAATGGAGCAGGAGGCTTCAGCGTTGTAGATATAGATAGTAGTTTCCGCTGTGTTGATCTTGTTTAGATCTTTGTTTTGTATTGAGTTGTAATAACTAGACAGATGTTTATAACTGTCTAGTATATGATGTGTAATCTGTGTAACTCTGATAGATGTATATGGTACTATGTAATAGTTATATGATATATTATATTTTGTTCCGTTTCCGCTGTGAGTATTTGTGTTGTTTTCTTTCTCTTTCTCTTCTTTTCTATTTCTCACCCCTTTCTTTCTTATTAATGATTCGTCATTCTGTAGAATGAGTGGCGGGTCGTCACAAAATATCTAGTGTGATCGCTTTTATTATTTACCTTCTTTATATTCGGTATTATACTCTGCTTAGTGTAATTTGTAACGTACACTCTCACACTTCCATATATAAGTTGCATTATATAAAGATCCTATAGTCTTTCAATTGGTATCAAAGCACAGTCATTTCAATCTATAGTAACACGTAGTTGAAAAATAGTTAATATGGCAAGTACTTTTCAAGAAGGTCAATCAACTGCACGACCTCCATTATTTACTGGTTCTAACTATGCTTACTAATTAACTCTTGTGAGAATATTGATGGAAGAAAATGGGTTAGAAATATAGATAGCAACTCAAAAAAAATATGAAGCACCCAATGTGACGACCCGATATTTTCAACCATTCGCATCCATTATAAGTGTATAGGTAGACACTCATGCCGGAGTTGAATTGCTCAAAATACCGCGTTGTAAATAAAATTTGGCAAATCTCAGAGTATACAGTAAATAAATATAATCACAGATCACAGACACAGAGTAAAATAATGCAGCGGAAGTAAAAGAAATAGTAGTTCATGAAGCTACTATGAAAATATATCAGAGTTACATAAGATACAACATAAGAAATAAAGTACAGCAGAAGTCTCAATATAATAACCAAGTACAGGCTGAATAGAACAACGGAACCAAAGTTGATAGAACAAGACTAGCAGATAATCTCCAGCGATTCAAATCTCCAGAAGGTGGAAATCCAAATCTGTGAATACTCAGGCTGACCCGAGCGTAAAGCAAAACACAAAACACTCGAGTCAGGACAATATATACTTATATAATGTAAACCAACTCAAGTGAACTGTAATAAAGGTACAAGTAACTTAGAAGATGCTTGGGACCGCCCATCCTCTAAGGATCCGTTAAAATATCTACTATGTAGTAATATTCGCTATTATAATAATGTCTAATAAGTAAAGTATAATCATATAGAAAATAGCGTTAAGGGGATGGAGAACCTTAACGCGGTCGGATCTTAAAATCATAATCGTAGTAAAGCTCGATATGGTAGGTGACACGGCACAACTAGGCAATGCCAGGGTAGATATACCAATTACGCACACGGACTGATGGATACGCATAGCAGCCACTACCGTTCCACCTCGAACAACACTCCCAAATCAGAGGATGGCCATCTAGTCAAATCACAAGTAAGAGTACAATATCGAAGAAATGTGTCCAAGAAGAGGTGCTACCTCACTGGTCCGAGATCGCTCCTGTTTTAGCCACCTTATGCCAACTCACGGGAGTTGGGTCCACGTAACATACCTTAAGAACGTCGCCACCATCCTACTTCATTCTGGAATCTCCACCGCGTACACGGTTGTCAAAGTGGTTTTCGGTATCGACAGAGAGTATGTCCATATCCGATCCCGGTCTCTTTGCCAACCAATCGTTATTATAACCCGTGGTTATAACTTTTAAAAATAGTTTATGTTTCAAATCAAAATACATCCTTTAAACCATTTCAAAATCATATCATTTATTTCAAACTAATACATACTTTCAAACCCAAAACATATCTATTCAAAACCAATTCAAAAATATATCATTTCCATTTCAAAACCAATTCAATAATATATCATTTCAATAAAACCCAAATTTCAAATCACTGAATATTTCCTTTAATTTATTAAACTTTAAATCTTCCTTTAAATTATCATAGCATTTTGGTAATGTAACCTTAAGGAATCATAGCATTTTTGGAATGTAATACTTTCCAATTTAACATTTTATATAATTAAAGTATTTATATACTTACAAATTTTTAACATGGTCATTTTATCATAGCCTTATAGTTAAATAAAATTTGTTACTGTAATATCCAATTTAATGCAGAAATTCTTATGTTAAGTTAAGAGTACCTTATTAACTTACATTATCATTACAATAAAGAAACTTTATTATTTTAGTCAATAAAATATGTCATTTACATTAATTAAAACTTACATATTAAATGTACTTTTTAACTTACATTTCTATTACAGTAAAGAGAATTTATCATTTAATCAATATTACACTAATTAAACTTACATTATCGAATGTACGTTTTTAATTTACGTTTTATTACAAAAAGGGCATTTATTATTTTAAATCAATATTACACAAATTAAGACTTACATGTTTCTTTCATTAATTAAGACTTTACATGTTTCTTTCAGTAGGTAAAACTTTACATATTTCTTTCATTAATTAGAACTTTACACGTTTCTTTCACAATAAATTTCTTATAATTAAATCCAATTTTCAATAATTTACTTAATAAGTTTAAGTGTAAAAGTTCCAATTCTTCACATTTCAACAAATAGACTTAACACTTCAAATTTAAATTACCATTTCACAATTTAACAAAATTTCCAATTGTATTTAATTAACTTAAACCTTTAATTAAAACCAAATTTCACATTTCCTAGTCAAGTTATATTTTAAAAGATCACTTTTAAACATTCATTTATTTAACCACTTAAATTCATAGAAAAATCAATAATACTTAAATAAATCACTTAAATTCAAATTTAATCAAATTATCATATTTACGATTTCCAAATAAAATTTAATATCCATTTTATTTATATAACTTAAATATCATTTTTAACCAAAATTCCAAATTTCCAACTTAAGTTATATTTCAAAAACCTAGTTAACCCATTCATTAATTACATTTTTAACACATAGAAAAATCATAATTTCTTTAATTCAAAATATTTCAAAATCTGTTTAAATCAAATTTCATAAATTTATATTTTTAAAATACTTAAAAATATCCAAAACACTTTATAAAATAACCACGGGCCTGTATATAATTTTCTAACCTAGGTCAAGTGATACGGATATGTATCATTTCAATCCGCAGTTAAAAAAGAAAAATCCGGGTTCTATCATTTCAAACCCGCAATCCCATGTTAAAATAAATTAAATAAAAATCGTTCAGGCCTATCATTTCAGCCCATAACGATTTTTCCCTATTCTAAAGTCCGTTCGGGTATGTATCATTTCAACCCATAGTGATTCTAATCTACAGGGAACTTGCAATGGTGATAACAAATATAAATAACAGAATAACATTAAATAATAGTAACATATGATATAATAAGTGTAATAACAGGTGTGAACATCATATGATAATAATATAAACATATATAACATGATGATATACATTACAGATTCAAATGGTGTCGGTTTATCAGTTATATAGGTACATATTGTCTGGTGAGAATAACTCACCTTTTTAAGTTGAAGTTTGCAAATCAAATGACACAAAGAATTCCAGAAAGCACGATATGGCACGACCTTTGATTTGAGTGGAGAGAACCAAGATATAAATCTTATATACAACAACAAAACAAAGTCATATATAAATAAAATTTCAATACCAAAGTTAGATTGAAACAAATAGAAACTAGGCTAGACAAGTACATCACCTAGCTTTTAAACAATTTGCTTGACTTTGCCTCAACTTGTGCTCAACCATACATGTATATGGCTCAGTCACAACATGTTTTCATGTGGAAATAGATCAGGTTTGGAACTGAAAATACATGGCTAGGCTTGAGAAGAGGAAGGGTTTTGGGGTTACAAAGTGAGGAATACAAATGAACAAGGCACAAAGTGGAGTTTTGGTCAACATAGGCTCAACCTATGTCATTTTTGGGTTCGGCCATACATGTTTCAGATCAGGACAGAGGTAAGGCTGAGGGTAAATGGTCATATCATGGTGGTGGTGGAGCATGGGGAGGTGGCCAAGGCAAGATATGAAGGTGGTGGTGAAGTTTAGGTCGGCTATGCATAGTTTGCAAGGTTTTTGAGATGTTTTTGTGGTGTTTTCTCCATGGGATGGTCATGGCCTGTTATGGACAGAGGAGAGGGATGGTTGTAGGCTGTGGATAATGAGGAGGAGATGATGGTGGTGGTTGGTGGAGATGGTGGTGGTTGTGGCCAAGCAAAACTAGAGAGAAGCAAGGCAAAATCAAAGAGAAAATGAAGAAGAAAAGGAAGGAGAGGTAGCCATTGCTATTTTTTCTTTCTTGGCCGTGAGTTTTGAGATGTGAGAAAGTTTCTCACGTGAAAAATGAAGGGGAATACATGCCTATGCAGAAAAATGAACGGCCAAAAGCAATGAGGTGAAAAGGCAAAGAAAATGAAAAGACAAGTAGATGAAAAGTCTCCAGAAAATGAAAAGGTTTTTGACTCTTTGTATTTCTATTTCTTTATATCAAAATAAAGCAAATAAATTTCAGTAAATAAAAATAAAATGCTGAACAAAATAAAATGAAAAAGAAAATAAATAAACAATTTAAGTAAAAATAGAAAATAAAATGAGAAAATAGCTAATATATTGAAACAAGCATTTAAAATATAAACAAGATACACTTAACTTTGGAAAGTTGTAACTTCACTTTTAAAACTTTTAAAATGTTATAAAATAAAATATTGAAATGAAATTAAATTTAAAATAAAGTGAAAAAGAAAAAGAAAATAAGTAAATAATTTAAAAAAAATAGAAAAATAATTAAGAAAATAGCTAATATATTGGAACTAGCATTTAAAATATAAACAATGTACAATAAACATTTAAAAATTATAACAATACTTTTAAACAAATAAAAGTCAAGTAAATAAAATAAATGTTGAACAAAATGAAGTGGAAATGAAAATAAAATAAGATTTGAAGAAAATAGAAAATAAATAAAGAATTTCTTTTATTAAATGAAACTGGAAATTAGAAATTATAAATAGAATACAACTGACATTGGAAAATGTCAATTACACTTTTAAAAATGTTTTAAAACTAAAATATATATGTAACATGTTATTTTACCCATATTATAACATTACATGACCAAATAAAAGATTATTTATATAATTTAAAATAAACAATTTTGTTAAATACAGCAAATTACACACAATATTCAAAAGGGCATAACTTTCACATTATAAATCAGATTTCAACGAAACTAAAAGCAGTATTCTTGAAATTATATTTACTTTCATAATAAAAGATAAATTTTAAGATTTTATATAATTTAAATTTTAAATTTAAAAGCCAAAGATTGAACTGTTTGAACAGAAATTCACTTTTCAGTAAACTAACCAATTTATACTAGTTTGAACTATAAATCACTTAATAATCAACATTTATATTTAAAATGAAATGTTTGAAATAGAACAAGTTTAAAATAATTTAAAATAAAAATAAAGTCAAAATTAAAGTATATGCAAAGTCTAGGGTTGTTACACCCAACACCGACAGTAGCACTTGACAGATGAAAAAAAAGCAGGGGCATCTAACAATGCCAAAGCTATGAATGTACTGTTTTGCTCACTTGACAAAAATGAGTTTTCACATGTCATGCTTTGCACTATTGCATATGATATATAGCGCACTTTACAAGTCACATATGAAGAAACAACTAAAGTCAAGCAAACTAAAATCTCGATTTTACAAAACCAATTTTCATCTTTCAAAATGAAAGCAAATGAATCAATTATTGATATGTATGTTAGATTTCAAACCATTCAACACGATCTCATGGCACTTGCAGTAAAATTTACAGATTTTGATCTAGTCACATGAATTTTAAAATATTTGACAAATGAATAGGAAAGAAAAGTTTTAGCCATTGAAGAAGCTAGTGATCTTTCTCAACTCAAAGTCGTGGAGCTAATATGTAATTTGATGTCATATGAAGCTAACTTGCAGGTTAGAAAGGATCAAAATCATGAAAAGAAAAACATAGCATTCCAAGCAAGTAACGAAGATTCGGCCTTAGACGAAGATGAGATTGTCTTTATTGCTAAAAACTACAACAAATTCAAGAAGTTGAAGAAGATGACCAAATTCAAAATGGTGCTAAACCAAACTCATCAAATTATACATCGATTAAATGCTACGAGTGTAAAAATTTTGGCCACATAAAGAAGTATTGTCCACAGCTCAATAATAATAAAAAGAAAAGTAAGTTTGAGAAATTCAAGAAAAAGAAAAGAGCTTTTTAAGTAACATGGGACGATTTGGATTCATCCTCTTCATCTGATAGTGATAGTGAAAGCGACTCAGAACAAGCAAATGTGTGCTTTATGGCTAACGCTTATGAGGTATGTCCTGAACTTACTTATGATGAAATAATGGAAATTAGCATTGAATTAGATGATAAATATAGAGAATCAAAAAAATTAAATAAGGAATATGTAGGAAAGTTAACAAGAATAGAATTACAAATTGGATTATTAAAAGATAAAAAAACAATCTTAGAAGAAGAAATAGAAATTAATTAAAAATTACGCAACGTTATTATCTCAAAATGATATCTTATTACATGATCTAGAAAACTATAAGTTAGAAAATTTTAATTTTGAAAAAGAAAAACTAGAATTACAAGCAAATTTAGATTCTAGCAAAATTGAAATTTGTGATCTCAAAAGTAAGTTAGACAAAATAACCAATAATGTAACAAAATTCAACAAAGGAAAACAAAATTTAGAAAATTTAATTAAAATATCCAAACCATCTGGAAACTGAAATGGATTGGTTTTAAAGGCAAACAAAAGTCAAAGAAGTATAGCACATTATACACCAAATTCAAAAAGCCAATGTTAGAAGCTAAAATTAAAAATTCATACACAAGTATGGTCAAAATATGGATTCCTTAAACAAATACTAAACTAATTAGACAAGTATATTGATGAATATTTGAAGAAAGTTGTACATAACAATAATTACATTTCTAAAGGAACCAAATCCCCATGGGTATCGCTACCTTCTTCCACTAACACGTAGGACCCTAAACAAAGAATGTGGGTACCAGTTCAATTTTTCTTATTTTGCAGTTACCTAAGGTTAAAATAAAAAGTAAAGATAAAAGGATACTTGATAGTGGTTGCTCCAAGCACATGACTGGAAATGCTCATATGTTATCCAATATAACATATAACGATGGTGACACTGTGACATTTGGAGATAATTCAAAAGGATTTGTCATCGGTATTGAAGAAGTCATCAATATCGGTATTTCTAATTATCCTATTATTACTAATTTTTTATTGGTAGAAAATTTTAAACATAACTTATTAAGTATAAGTCAATTATTTTATAAAGGATCTAAAATTGATTTCAAAAAAAATAAATGTAATATCTTTGACGAAAATAAAAATCTTATTTTTGAGGGGTTTAGAAATCGAAACATATATGTTTTAAACATGAATGTCAAAATCAACACTAATTTATGCTTAGCCATAAATCACGATGATCCATGGTTATGGCATAAACGTTTTTGTCACATGAATTTTAAGAATATCAACAAACTTGCTAAAAATGATTTAGTTAGAGGATTATCTATAATCAACTACAAAGTTAAAAACATGTGTGACGCTTGTCAATTTGGTAAATTAAGAAAAGTTCTTTTAAATCTAAAAAGGAAATCTCCATAAAGCAAGCTCTAGAATTACCTCATCTATATTTATTCGAACCGACTCAAGCATGCTCTATAAACCATAACAAATATGTTTTTGTAATTATTGATGATTTTTCAAGATATACTTGGACATTATTTTTAAAACATAAAAGTGACACTTTTGAAATGTTCAAAATTTTTGCTAAACGAATTACAAATTTGATGAACTTAAAAATTAGAAGTATATGAAGCGATCATGGAGGCGAATTTAAAAATGAACTATTTAAAAAATTTTGCAACAAAAAGGGAATTAGTCAAAAAATTTCATTTCACGTACACCTCAACAAAATGGTGTTGTAGAAAAGAAAAATCAAACTTTACAAGAATGTGCACGAACCTTACTAAATAGTAGTAACCTACCAAAAAGTTTTTGGGCTGAAGCTGTTGCTATCGCATGTTATGTATTGAATCGTGTATCACTTAGACCAATGACTAAAAACATGTGTTATGAAATATTTTTCAAATAGAAATCTAAAGTATCGTATTTTCAAATATTTGGATCAAAATGTTTTATTTTAAACAGAAACGACTATCTAGGAAAATTCAATTCCAAAGACGATGAAGGAATTTTTGTTAGCTATTCAGATCGAAGTAAAGTATACAGAATTTTTAATAAACTAACAAACATTATAGAAGAAAGTCTGCATGTATCATTTGACGAAAACTTTACAAATAATAAGAATGATGATGATGAAGAAGTTATAAATAAAACTAATATATCTATACATGAAAATAATAATAATAATAATGTCAATAATAATAATGATATTGTGATAACTTCGCCACCTAGGATATTAAAGGACCATCCAATTAATAATATTATCGGTGACTTAAACACAAACATATCAATAAGAAAACAGTTGAATCAAATGAGTCAAGTTGCATTTATATCAAATTTTAAACCTAAAAATTATAAAGTAGCATCAAAAATTATTTTTGGATTATTGCAATGCAAGAAGAACTTAATCAATTTGAAAGAAATAATGTATGGGAACTTGTACCAAGATGAAACGACTAGTCTGTAATTGGAATAAAATGGTTTTTTTAAAATAAAGAGGATGAAAATGGAAACATTGTTCAAAATAAAGCAAGATTAGTAGCTCAAGGATATAATCAAGAAGAAGGAATTGATTATGAAGAGACATTTGCTCCGGTAGCACGTCTCGAAGCAATACGAACATTACTTGCTTTTGCATGTCATCATAATTTTAAACTTTTTCAAATGGATGTAAAAAGTGCTTTTCTAAACGGATTAATAAAGGAAAATTTTTATGTTGAACAACCTCCGCTATTTGTTCATGAAAAATATCCCGATCATGTATTTAAACTTAAAAAGGCTGTATACATATTAAAACAAGCACCTCATGCTTGGTATGAAAGATTAAACACTCATTTACAAAATTCCAGCTTTCAAATTGGTAAAATAGACTCTACTTTCTTTATAAAATGAAAAAACAATGACATATTAGTCGTACAAATATATGTTGTTGACATTATTTTTGGTTCAACTAACGAAAAACTATGCAATGAATTTTTTGACATTATGAAAAATGAATTTGGAATGTCACATATTGGTGAATTAAACTATTTTTTGGGTTTGCAAATGAGACAACTAGAAAATGGAATTTTTATAAATCAAGTTTGGAATGGAAAATATCTCAAGTAAACCGACTCCTATGAGTACTACCCTACATTTAGATAAAGATGAATATGGAAAAAATTTCGATCAAAAATTATACTGAAGTATGATAGGATCTCTGCTATACTTAACGGCTAGTAGACCAGGTATTATGATGAACATATGTTTATGTGCACGGTTTCAAGCATAACCAAAGGAATCACATCACCGAGCAGTTAAACGAATTTTAAGATATTTAACCAACACTAAAGATTATGGTCTTTTCTACCCGAAAGGTAGCTCGTTCAAACTCATGTCGTATAGTGATGCTGATTTCAGAGGTTGTAAAACCGATAGAAAATGCACAAGTGGCACATGTCATTTTATTGGTCAATCTTTAGTTTCACAGTTTAGTAAAACAAAACCTTATTTCACTCTCGATATGTGAAGCCGAATACATCTCAGCGACTTTAGAATGTGCACAAGTTATCTATATGCAACAAACTCTTTTAGATTTTGAAAAATCTTAACAAATTCTCCTATATATTGTGATAATACCAATGCTATAAATTTATAAAAAATCCTATTAATCATTCTCGAACAAAACATATTGATATTCATCACCATTTCTTAATAGATAGTGTTGAAGAAGGAATTATATCACTTGAATTTGTGAATACCGAAAATCAAATTGTGGATATTTTTACCAAACCACTGAACTGATTTTATAAAACTAAGACGAGAACTCATAATTTCTTCTTACAATGTATTAGTAAATTAAAACTTATATAATTTAAATAAATATACAAAATAATTTTGTAAAAGTGTTTACAAATGTTTTCTTTTTTTCCATACAAAAAATAACCAACAATAACTTCTGTTAAAATTCTATGGTTAGAGTTCTACCACCCTAACAAATAAACTGCTAAAAATAGTAAACAACTCTTATATTAAAGAAGTCTTCTATGAACTAAGTACATATATTTTTATATTCAGAACCTTACACCACTACTATTCAAAATGTCATCCGATCATGACTCCACTTATTCGACCATCGACTATAGCTCACCTTCATCGAATAACACCTACGTATCAACAACTAAATCCACACCTCCATCAAATCGATCAGCCTCTCTAAACATCATTACAACACCTATATATCACACTGGCTTTTCTCCTACAGAAAAGAAAGCCAAACGATCAATTGATATACAATCGACATCTCTCAACAACAAAGTTGATGAAATATATCACTATCAACAAGAAATGATGGGAGTTCAACAAGAAATGCATTATGAGCAATGACGTCAACGATCTCATCTAAACTTTCTCAAAAAATATATTCTAGCAATCACATCAAAAATCTCCTCGTTTACAAGAAACTTCTGTAAAAGCATATCACATTACTCCATGAAATATATGCAAGCCTAGACCACCAAACCAAGACTGGATTGACACTCTAGCTCGCCCAAGTTGGTCTCCACTAAGCCGTTAATGGACGACACAAAGGTTGAACCGAATTCATGAGACGTACAACGATTCAAAAATCCGACCCCTCTAACAAAAACTAAAATTATGATAGCATTTCTTCTAAAATATTTTCCTAATATTGTAACCTTTTTATATATTATTGTCTGTAAAAGTTCTCTTGAAATTTTAATAAAAAGTTTAACATTTTTGCATTTAAAGAAATATATTATGAAAACACGAACAATGGACGTCTATGAAAATATCACAGACGTCTATTAATGGTTTCAAGAAAATAATTTTCTTAAACCACATACGTCTGTGATAGACCACAAATATCTGTCATAGGTTTCGGGGAATTATTTCCTAAAACCACAGACGTTTGTAAAAACCCATAGATGGCTCTCATTGGTTGTAGGAAACTTTTTTCTACAACCACAAACGTTTATGGAACCCCCACAGATGTCTGTCACTGCTCTCGGGTTCCATTATAGCAGCCCTATACAGTCATTGTTTGCCCCATTTCAATTATTCACAAAGATATTTCCAATCTACACTAAAACCCTAGTTCCTAAAAGTTCCAATTGCTCCAAAAAAATGTCTCCCAAGGCAAAGACTCCCGTTAACAAAAGATGTAAGAAAGGTCAATCTTCGTCTTCTCAAGCACCTCTAGTCACCAACCCACATCCAAGAGTGGCTTTGAAATAGCATGATTACTAATAAGAGATTTGAAGAGCTAAAACAAATGAAGCTTCATTCCGGCCCTTTCTATAGATTATGCAAGTTTGGTGAATATGGAATTCAAGAATTAACCATCGCCTCCGACTGTCGAGATTTGATCAATAAATGAGGTATAGATTGTTCAGCTTGCAATTTTTCCTTTTACGCCAACTTATATAGCAATGATACCTAGACCCTTGAGAATAACGATAGTTGGTTATGGACAGGTGTTTATGGTCGCATTTTGAAAATAAGCGTATACAATTGGTCGTATATTAGATTGTTCTTCGTCCAGACTCGATTTAGAAGAAATTCCCGACCAGAGAAATTTACCTCATGATGAAATCACACATCGAATTTGGGAAGATAGAATGCCACAGTGGAAACCAGTTTACTTACGACCAAAGGCTCGATTATTAAATCGAATGATAATCAATATAATAATTCCCCGCTTAGGAAGTCATGAACAAATTTATGAAAATAATCACAAAACCCTCTATGCTATATTTGGTGGAATACAAGTAAATTGGACTAAGTTTATTCATGATGAAATAAAAAGCTTTTGGTCTCATCACCGACGCACAATTATATATGCACCGTATATTATGCGTCTGTTGAATGGCCTCGGGGTACCTTCTTATATATCTCATTTTGAAGAAATCCCTATCAAGGAGAGTGGTATAAGATTTTTATCTTTAATGCACCTTCCCCAACGACCACCTCCAATCATCTCGCTGGCCCAATGGACCTTGCAATAACAACAACAAATGTATCCGGGTCCTCAACAACCTTCTGCTCCTCAACAACAAACCCACTCACATCGTCCTTCACCGCAACATGCCTCCTCTAATCATACTACCGAATATTATTCCAATTCGGAGATTCAAGAAGCTCGTATTGAACCGATGCAAAATGAATCATTCCATGATATAACACTTAAAAATCAAAAGTTAATCATGCCTTACCAGTGGGCTTTGAATAGTAAAATGACTGGCTTGGAACGATCTTTTTGAACACGAATGACTAAGATGGAAAAAACATTAGAAAAAGTCGTCTCCACCTTAGGAAAAGTAATGAGAAAGGTACGTGGCAGATCGTCCTCTCGATCATCATCTTCTCCGTCACTTGCACCACCTCCTCGAACTCAAACACCAATTTACCATGCTCATACTTCTTATGAAGGAACCTCTCAAGACAAAGGGAAAACTGTTGAGCAAGAACAACCTAAATAGGAGGATAAAGATAGTGATGATATGTCCTTATACAACCCTCACCAATTTCAACATCAGCCTTACATAGATTTCCAAGGACTTTCCATTCAAGAAAATGAGGAATACAACGATCAAATTGATTGGCCAACGGCATACGAGCAAGATCCTTCAGCGTACTGGGAATATTATGAAAATTATGGTGGATTTTCCAATTCTTCTAACCAGTATAACTGACTTCGTTTATTTAATCATTTATGTTCTTTTATGACCTATGTTATTTAAACTTATATTTTCATTTTGTATGTCACTTGATAAAACTTTATTTTATGGTCTAATTTTTTTGTTGACATCTATGGTTATATATCTATTTTATGTCTACATAATTTGCTTTTGTTTTGATAATGACAAAGGGGGAGAAATAAATGCATATACATAGGGGGAGATAATATGCATATACATATGGGGAGATAAAATTAAGCACAAGTTATTATTATAACTAACAATTATATGTTGTCATCATCAAAAAAGGGGAGAATGTTAAAACATCCATTCCTTGGTTTCATTGACAATAACTATACAATCACATATATTATATCTTATCAAGATTACATGTATATATTACAAGAGATCGTCATGCTCAAAGATATTAAGACTTAAAGATGAACAAAGACTTATGGACCATGCTATAATCAGTAAGGTTACAATACTATATTAAGAGTCCTAGAAAAACATTGTGCGGTCTCCTTGGGTATATATATGCACACACAAATTCATAATTCAACATTGGCATATAAAAAAATGTGGTATTCAAATATGGCCATCCACAGATGTTTGTGGCGGCCACAAACATCTATGAATATTTTGGAGAATTTAATTCTGGTAGCCTAGACGTCTGAGGTTTTCCCATAGGCGTCTGTCATATAGCAACTGGTCCAATCTAAGATGCTTCATTTTATATTGAACAGTAGCATCTCTTCTTCATCAGTTGCAACCACTAAAGCAAATAGATTTTATTTTAGACAGTAACAACTCCTCATATGCATCTACTAAACCTATATATACTTTAAAGATTGATAATTGGATTAACGATTCTAATCTATTCTCTTGATATCTTATTACTCTATATACACATATTTGTGCATACATTGCCTACATATTCTCAATTTATCATAACCAAAATAGTATTTTGGTTAAATCATTTCCTACAACTCAAAGTACTCGCATTCACACATTCAAAGGAGATCATAGGAAGAATTGTACTATTAGTCAAAATTCGTGTTCTTTGGAAAATAAGGTTGTCAGAGAAATACTTTTTGTATTAGCCTATTCCTCCGGGCGAAGCGAGGGTTATTTAGTCAAAGGAAATACCGAAGGGGAGCTTCGGGACTGGACGTAGGACGAGAGGTCCAAACCAGTATAAAATATCTGGTGTGGCCACTTTTATTATTTACCTTCTTTATATTCAGTTATTATTCTCTGCTTAGTGTAATTTATAACATACACTCTCATACTTACATATATAAGTTGCATCATATAAAGATCCTATAGTCTTTCACTCAATAAAGCGAACATCTATTTTATGCATATTCCACCATTTTTGAACCATATGAGACTCTTCTCGAAAAGGAGCAAAGGTTAGCATGCGAAGAAGAACATGAAATTCAACAAGAAGAGGAAGAGAAGGGGATAGGATGGAAGTGGAAGAAGAAGAGGAGGAGGAGGAAATGGATTTTTTCTTGGAAAGTTTTCAAAAACCATCTCACCCAACCAACAAAGAGATTAGTGAACCAAGAGAAGCTTCTTAAAAACAAAAAGAAGCTTAAACGTTCATTTAGTAAAAAATTTACTTCTCTTTCTAACAAAGTGGACAAATACTTTGGAAAGATCATTCGCAAGCTTAGTGGCTCTTCATCATCATCCTCTGCATCTTACTAAGCCTATCTAGTTGTTTCCTTTGTTAGTCCCTGAGAAGTTGGTTTTGATGACAACAACCTTAGAATAAGATTATAAAATATAAATACTAATGTTATGGTTTAGATATATATGTATATGCAGAATACAAACATGCAGGTACAAAGAACGAAGATTGTACAGTATAGAGATTCAACTCAAGATCGAAGATATCAAGATTCAAGACTCGTGAGTATCAAGACTATCAAGAGTTCAAGATTTCAAAATAAGTAATTTAGTTAGGAATTTTGTTAAAACTCCTAGAAAAGCACTGACATCTTAAAATCCATTTTATTCGTGGAATGGAATCCACTTCGAGCCCGTTAAAGGGATGGAACCTACGAAAAATCTAGTGGAACATTGTTTTGTATCCACTAACTTTTATTCAAAATGTTTTACAAAATTATATCATGTTCTCAAAATGATTTCAAAATCTTCCTTTTTAAATCAAAAACATCTATCCTGGTTTTAAAATACTTTTAGCCTCAAAATAATCTTTATTTTCAATATCAAATTATCCTTGGTTTTAAACTATCTTTTAATTATAATATATTTAAATTTTAAATATTTATACTTAGATTTAAATATAAAATTATAGTAAAATTTTATATATATCAAAATATTATTCTCTATACTTATTTATGTATTTTAACTATAGTTAAGTATATTTATAAAGTTTAAAATAGTTTTAATACAAGATAGAAGTTAATTTCAAAGAAAAACAAATTACCAAAAATAACTTAGGCCTGTCGACAACCCCAAGTACCCCTTGTCAACAAGGTGATAGTTTATTTCAAAAGTTTGAATTTCAAAGGAAGTGTCTATTCGTCATATCCTTTCACGAATGGACATGGCTGTTGTTCTACTATTAATAGGGGCTGTTTTAAACGAATATATAATCATATTTTTTCTGATTTCACTCCTCTTCTTCTTCGACATTTCTTTATATACATTTTTACCATTACTCTGCCGAAATCACCATTGAATCTAACTAGATCATCTCTGGTTTGATTCTCTACCACTATCTCAACAAGATCCCAGTGCTATTCAGAGTTATAGATTTCTTTATATTCAATCGAGCGAGAAAAGGTGTGATTGTAGCCAGGAAAATCAATCGAGTGAACTTGTTGCCCATAAAATCAAGTATCTCTACCCAGAGGATTGTGAATCTGGAGCGGTGTACCTCGTGGCCTTGAAATCGAGGGTGTAATTGTAAGAATTGATTTTGAAAGGAAATCCGTACTTGTGTTGCGGGACTGGATGTAGGGTAACTCCGAACCAGTATAAAATTCGGTGTGTTCTTTCCTTTATTGCTTTTACTTTATATCCGCATCTGTGTTTGATTCTGTGATCATATCTGTGTCTGAATATTGCATACATTTGTGTTCAAATTAATATAAACTCAAAAAGAATTAGTAATTCCTTAAAACGCTATTCACCCCCCTCTAGTGTTAATTCTAGCCATAAGATCCGTAATCCGCATTTCTCTCATCCTTATGATATCTAGCTTTATATTGTGTGCTTTTTAGTTTAAATTCATGTCATTTTTATGTATTTTCTTTTATTAATCATTGAAATTCATGTATCCTTTTATTCTAAGTAATGAAATATATTTCTTATTGTTTTATATTATTTATTAGTCTTTAGAAGTTATAAATATATAATGGTATAAGATAAAAACAAAAAATATAGCAAATACTCTTGTTTTGAAATTTATGTATGTATGTTGACATACATATTACCTATATGTCAACATATAAGGGGCATAAACCAAATTTTTTAAATTTCAAAATATAAATAACTACCATCCATCCATTCATTTCAAACGATTTTCTACTCTTGTATAAGCCTATTTCTTCCAGAAAACTCACTCATCATTTTATTATATACTCTCTTTTCATTCTCAAACATATTTTTATAAATATGTCTTCTCCAGATCAAAAATTATATGAAAATCTTGAATAAACTCTTCAATCTTTCAAGGATATTCTCTCCTTTCTCCTAAGAAATCAACGACATTTAGAGTTAAGTCAAATGTAGATAATCAAGGAACAAGAAAAGCATTTTGATGCCATTTAATGGATGATCTCTTCCTTAATCAAAGACCATCCAACAATCTAAAGTACACTATTAACAAGGATAATGAAGATTGGGATGCCATCAAAGCAGATCAATTCTTTGGGTCTGACGGTAGGGTTGAAGTTCCACGAAGCATCTAGTTATTAAATTTGGATTTGATATGTAAATACACACACATACATACATACTCTTAGGATTTGGTTTGATCAATTTGGTTTGATATTTGGATTGAAGTTGATTGGTTTGGATTGTTTGAATTTGTGTGTTTGATTTGGTTTGATTAGCTTGTACGTAATTGGATTTATTTGTACATATATGTACAGTTTAAATTGGATAAATAAAGATTTACTTTATAAGTCTTCATATCATCATTCTTAATATATATAATAGTGTAATTATTTACCATATATGATCATTTATATATCATTTTAACTTAGATTATTGATTTTGAATCTATAATCACTAAGTATTTAAATTAGGGGGCGTTTTTAGTTTTTTCCACCCATTTTTGTTAATGACAAATGGGAAGAAAAATATAAAATATACATATGCATAAATTCAGGGAGGGTTATCTAACTCAGGGGAGTTATATCATATTTTATACAAGATATTAATGATTGTCATCATTAAAAAGGGGAAGATTGTTAATACCTCAATTATTAATTTTGATGGTAACAACCTTGATAACAATAAACGTTCACATAAAATATGGATACTAATGTTTTGCCAAGTTATATAGTATATACTGCAGGATATTATATAGGTATTGAATCGAAGACTGTAGAGTATAAAAGACTCAAAGAATGGACATGAAGACTCATGAGTATAAAGACCAAGACATGAAGATCTCAAGACTATAGTATAGCATATCGAGTCATAAAATATTGTTAAAGTCCCTAGTAGCAATCTATGACCTCTATTTCCCATTTTCTAAATCCTTTATCTTTAAAACAAAATATATTTTTAAAATATATTTAAAAATATTTTGTAATAGGTTTTTAAAGTTCAAAATGTTTATAAACTATTTTTGAACTATTTTACAAAGTATCAAAGTATTTTACATAGTATAGGATTTTCAAAACATTTTAAAATAAACAAGTTTTTGAATTAATCTAGCATATGTTGACATATAGGAAGATGATATGTCGACATACATGCCATAATTTTGAAATTCAAATTCTAAAATGAAGTGCCTACTCGTGGTAACTCTTCGTGAATGGACATGTCTGTTTATTCTATATATATAGGAGGTTTTCAAACAAATTTTCAACAACTACTTTCTTATTATATTCTCTCCTCTTACTCTGCCAAAATTTTTAGTCAAAAACTTATTCAAATCTTCTCAGTTTCAATCAGAATAAGATCAATCTTCATCGTATGGGTTCTCTACTATTTGCAATCTGATTTCAGTCACCTCTCTCAATCAAAGATCAAAGTGTTGTCCAAGAGGATGTAGGATCCATTGTATCCAAAAATCAAGAAATTGACTTTGAAAAAACTATCAAACTCTAGTTGTATCTGTATGTGTGTGATTGTATCCCATTTAAATCAATTGGGTATGTTAGATAGCCCGGAAGTCCGAGTGAGTGTGCTTGTAGCCCATCCAAATCAAGTGGGTGTACCCTTGAGCCTAGAAAATCACGAGGGTGTGTCTCGTAGCATCAAAATCGAGATTGTAATTGAGTATGCCTTCTATTTGTTTGAAGATTGGCATTTGAAAAGAAATTTATACAAGCAATTGTATGGGACTGGATGTAGGATAACTCTGAACCCATAAAAAATTCCTGGTGTGACCTTTCTAATTCTTTACTTTTTACTTTATTGCATTTATACTTATCTGTATTTTCATATTTGATTGTTCATTCTGCATTGTTTAATAATAATCTTGAAATAATTTTAAAAATATTCACAAAAATTAGAAAACACTATTTACCCCCTTCTAGTGTTAATTAGGTTTAAGATCCATACTTCCACAACCCACACGGAGATATGATTTTTTGAGCTTGTTGTATCAGAGTACAGAATTAGGGATCCTAGAAAAGCAGTTGTAGTGCAAGATTGGAAAGTACTAGAGAATGTGATGGATATTAGAATTTTTCTTAGTCTAACAGGTTATTATCAGAAGTTTATTAAGGACTTCTCCAAAGTAGCTGCACTTCATATATTTCTGACCAAGAAGAACCAGTCTTTTTTTGGAATGACAAAATGAATCTACTTTTGTCATGATGAAGGAATTATTGAATAGTGCATCGGTCTTAGTTGTTTCAAATGGAACATATGAGCTTATATCTTATATCATGCATGTGGCATGGGTTTTGATGCAATCTTAACATAGAGGGTAAAATTGTCACTTATGTAAGTAAGCAACTAAAGTAGCATAGGAGGAATTATCTGACATATGACTTAGAGTTGGAAGCTATTGTATTCACCTTAAAGTCATGATTACATTATTTATTTAGTGAGAGGTTTTAGCTCTTCATGGATCATAAGTCCTTGAAGTACCTTTTCACCTAAAAGGATCTCAATCTTCGACAGTGGAGACGGTTAAAGTTTTTTGCCATTTATGAATTTCGGATTTCTTATACACTCGAAAACTACAATGTAGTGGTTTACACTCTTAGTCGGAGGCATGCTATGTTGGGTTGTATGTTTGGTGGATGGAAGTAGTTGATGTATACTACAGATTTTGATTTTTGGCCTACAGTTGGGTTTCAGCCCAAGATATTAGCCACCTTAGAGGTGATACCTATCCTCATAAATCGTATCGGTTCTAGCCAAAGGCAGGATGCCAAAGTTGCAGAGATTTTTGATCAGTTAAAGAGGGAAAAGATTTTAGTGAGAGGGGTCGAGACACTATGGATCGAAATGGTTGGATCTATAGAGACAGAAGGATGTATGTTCTCGATATTGATGACTTGAAGGAAGATGTTCTTATAGAGGGTCATCATTCTAGAATAGCTACTCACTCTACGGGAATAAAATGTATATGATGTTAAGCGGATATTATATTGGAAGTGGATGAAATGAGTGGTTTCAGAGTTTATAGCAAACTGTATGGCATGTTAGAGGGTAAAATCGAAGAAAGTAAGCTCAAGGGTTTGTCACTACATTTCGGTATTTCGAATGGAAATTGTAACGACCCGGATTTTTGATCGGTTGATTTTCAATATTTAAATGGTTTAAATATTGGATTTGGGATTATAATTTTGTTAGTAAGATTTTAAAACTGATATTTCAACTGATTTTGTCAATTTTTGAAATTGTCGATTTAACCGATGCGTTAAAATAGCGATCCGGGACATAGTCTCGGAATTCAACGAACCCAGTTCCATTGGATCTGTAATAATGTATTATTATCGGATTTCAAATTTCATAACGTTGGGATTTACCGTTTGGTCATGTGAACTGAAAACGCCTAAAATTATTTAATTGAATTTAATTTTAATAGTCGATTTAAAAAGCTATCTTCTCTATACAATCGAATTAGGTTCTAAAACTTGTTCCATTGACTTCGGAATAACGGTATAACGTTATAAATGCCAAGCGACACGCGTTAATAGGGGTTCAAAATAACAAGATATTTTGAACCTTTAAATAATTTCAAATAAATCAAATCGAAGTAAAATCTCAGCCACCCTATACAAATCTGTCACGCCACCCTACCTTGTACGAAGCCACCCTCTTCTTTTGTTTAAAAACGTGAAATTCTTGCTTTGCAGAACAATTTGAAAAGGAGAAGAACATTAAATTCACGAATTTCCTTTTCTTCCATCTCAGTTGCAAATCAAAATCATGTATCTTCCTTCGTATTCAAATTTCATGAGAGAAAAAAAGGAGGGCAAACGAATTCAAACTCAAAATTGAAAAAAAAGCAATAGAATCGCAGCAAGCTTCACGAGCTCGGCTAGAAGCAGAGGAGCCGATAGTGATAGTCGCGACGTCGAGTGGCACGAGATTTTGGTGTGGAGTTTTACGGCGAAGTTCGTTCGCGTTATCGTTGAGCATATAGATGGATTTATGTTGTTAATGAAGGTAATTTAATTTGTTTAAACAATTTAAATTTTTAGTTAATCTTAATTTAATTAATTAAATTATCTCTATGTTAATAAATTCATAATTCATTCATACGAGGTCCAAAATTTACGGAATAAGTTGCGTTGGATTCGTAATGACATAGGCCACGCAATGGAATAAATTTGGATTTGGAACGATTGGCAATTTCAAAGAAAAATAAAAGTGAGTAAATCTCACTCTTTTTGGATTGATGGATTTAATTTAAAAGAATTAAAACTAATTATTGGATGTTGTTTGAATTTATAAATTATTATCTGTTGGATGCTATATTAAATATAGTAGTATATATATTAGTAGTTGGATGTATACCCGCCGTTGGAGCGGATGAGACCCTATGTGCCCCGCATAATAGCGGATGACCCTATATACCACGATATCCCCCTCAAAGTAGGATTGGTATATTTATGTTGTATTAACATATGTGGATGTAGGGAAACAAGTTGGAGGGATCCAACTGGATTCCTCAAATTTATATTGATTGTTTTTCATATATAATAATATATGACGTGTTAGAATAATCTGTTATAGATTATTGTTGTGATGTGAATTATTGGATGTTATAGTAGCACTAGCCTAACTTTTGGTATTTTAAATAGCATAAATATTAATTTTGGAATTTGAAAGGATTTAAAAGGAGATTTTGAATATAAAAATATTTATATCGAAATATGGATTATTTGTAAGAAATTAATTTGGATGAAAACAATAATTGAATTTGGTTTGTTTTTAACTATTCGTAAAATATTTTAAATAGAGATTTTAAAATAATTTATATAAAGGATTTTTAAAAGATATTTCTGGAAAATATAAAAAGGAGTTGAAATCGATATTTTAAATAGATTTGTGAAATATATGGAATTTATTAAGAAATGGATTTATAAAATGAGATTTTATAAATGAGATTTGTTTTATAAATAAGTGAAGCTCAAAGGAGTTATAAATTTATAAACGATGTTTATAAACAAGGAAAAAGCAAATTAATTGATAAATTGGAATATAATTTCACAGGGTGAATTAATATCGAGATATGAGAAATAGATTTTTGGGAAAAATGGTGAATTCTATTTTTGAAAAGTGAGGATGGTTAGAGAATCGGAATAGGATTGATGTGTTGTAAATTGAGTGGGATTTATAAATTGAATTGGTTATTGGGATTTTAAAAATATATTTTATTAAGAAGTTAAGTTTTGATTTAAAAAGGGAAATTTTATTTATTTAACTATGTAATTTTAAACTAGTTAGTATTGAAATACTTCGAAAGTGAATTTTTCAAATATCTAATATTAATTGAAATTAAATTCTAATTTTTATAATCGGGTTTGTAAATCGATTTGTTTATCTAAAAATGAGTTATTGATGTTTATAAAAAGTGTTTCGATATTTTAAATAATTACTTGAACATGTTTTTTAAAAATAATTTATTATTCTTTTAAAATACTCATTATCTACATATATAGAGTTTTGGAATGATTTAAATTTATTTATAAATCTTCTCGAGGATTGGAAACAGGGTTTATTCTGTAGATGGGATTTATAAGAGAAATTCTCAACATGGAATTTGGGAAAATGTAAGGAAAATTTCTGAAGTATTTAAATAAAAGTGAACTTCAAAAAATTGAATTAGGATTCATAAAAGAAGTTAGAAATAGATATTTGGAATTATAGACAAGTGTTTTGACTTTGGAAATATTAAAGGAAATTAATTAAGGAACCCCGGAACTTATAGAATTCGTTATAAACGAGTTAAGGAATTTACAATATAAATTGTGAAGGGTTTTGAGAAAAGAGGAATAAATGGAACTTTCCTAAGTGTTGAGAAGTAAGGGGTTTAGAAAAATATATTTTTAAATATTTCTCTAAGTGTTGAAATAAGAGAAGGTTTGAAATATCCTAATATGGATATAACTATTTGAGTTGTCTCAAATATTGAAAATTTGGAAGGGATTTGAAAATATATCTTATAAAGATATTTTGAAACTAAATTTTGGAAAATTATAATATGGTCCTAGTGTGTAACGACCCATAAATTTCAACTGTTTTAATAACGTAATTAGTTGAAATTTTGCGAAAATTTTAAACGATAAAATTTGAAAATAAAATTTGATATTTGAAATGCGTCTAATTAAATATAGCAACTGGTAAATTTTCGTCCGAAAATATGAAAGTTTATTTCGCGCGTAAATTTACTTCAATTTAATCAGTTAAAAAGCGATGAAAATAAAATGTTTCCGAAACCTAAATATTTTTACATAGAAAAAGTCTAAATCATCTTCTGAGCAAGACGTCAGTTTGTCGTTTTTCCAAATTTGGACTTCTATTGCTCTGTTCATCTTATTTCTGACAAATTAGCAGCATTTCGGTACCGATATCGACTTTTGAACGGATGATCGTACCACTAACATCTGTATACCGTTTTGATCGTCTCATCGTGCTGATCTCTGTGGTATATTCAATTCGGTGTTTTGAAGTTCGATATGTAGCGGAATCCGTGAAAACTGTAACCGTATCGGTACCGGTTTTGTGACTTTTAGTTTTCATACCTTTTGAATTCCTTGTCCGTTCAACTTTCTCTCGTATAACTCAAAAGCCTTATCATTTATTATTCACTGACTTTTGGGCTCAGAAATTGTGTTGTTTCATTTTGGTTACGTTACTTGAGGTTACACATTTAGTTTTTCTTTGCTTTCTAGCTTTCTATTTTTTCCATCTGCACCTTTTCTCTACCCTTCCTCCTTAATGTCAGTTCATCGCCTTCCAAGCATTGCCCACGCCCACTCGTACCACACTTCACCGTTTTTCTCCACCACCTTCGCCGCTAGTCTCGGCCCCACCTAGTTCGCCATCCCCGAGAACCCATGCAGGGAGCGACCATCACCAAGCAAACCACCACTTCGCCCTAAGCCGACCGAGCATCTTCCCGCAACCACTCCGGCAAATTTTCTCCTTCCTTCCCAAGCCGACCTCTACCTGGTCACTGTCCGGCCACCTACCACTCGAGCTGCCCACGCCAAAGGCCAGTTCATCAAACTCCATCTTCACGTAAAGCTTGTATATTGGTTTGTAATCTATGTTGCTTTATAATAAAATTTTGTTATGATAACAACGTATATATATTCGTAAATCTAAAACTAAGTCTGCATATCTGTTTTACATATTAAAGTTGTTCGCATATATTTTGCCTGCATACAGGAGCTAGTGTCTGCATATATATTCAACTGTTTATAAGGGTGGTTGGGTTTCTGCACCTATTTGTTTTGTATTGATTTAAATTTTGTCAGTAGGATATATATTAATCTACTCTTAGGCTGTCGAGTTTTATATATATAAAAAAAGGCAATGTGAATTCTATTGTACTCAAGCTTCTGATTCTAAGTAGAAATTACTATTGTCGACTTATTTATATAAAGTATATTGTATTTATGTAAGTTATATGTTTTAATATATATAGATATGTTTGAAGACTGACTTGGAAAGTTTTAATGAAACAAAAAGAGCAAGTTTATATCCTAGTCTTTTATATATATTTAAATATATATTTGTTTACATACCTAGTACGTATATTGGTTTACAACTGTACGTATGAGTTTATAAAGTTTGTAGTTCTTATTATAATTAGTATGTACATAGTGAAAGCATATATTTATGTGTTTGTACTTCTTTGCCGACAACTGTTTATATGAAGATATGTGTCAGGTTATATTCAAGTCAATATACATCTTATATAAAAAGAGAGTTCAGTATATATATATATATATATATTTGTCACATATTTGCAGAGATATTTTAGATTTAAGTAATGTCTGCATAGTCTAGTTACATACTACTATATATGTTGCTTTACAATATGACTCTAGCTATACATGTGGGTTTGATATTGATATTTATTTTACTTTTGCTGTGTTGAGAACAGGAATATGTATACCTATTAAAGCTATGTTTACATATGTTATATTATTTATATAGTGTGAATTTAGTAGTACAATTTCTGTGTTATATGTATAGTATCTTTTTTCTACTAAATAATAAAATTTGTTATACAGTATATCTAGTAGATATATAAATGTTATGTTGCAGTTTTAGATATGTCTATATATATATATGTTAGCTTACATGCTACAGTGGATATATATAAGTGTAAGATTTCAAGTATATAAATAAAGATGTATATAAATTTATCTTAGCTTATATGTGATTGTTATATATAAAATTATAATGACGTTTGTACGACAACATTTTACTTTATTCATAATTTTATGTGTGTCCAGTTATACTAGTTCTGGATACGTATATATGTTCGATTTTAATCCATGAGTTTTATTTGAGAGCAATATATTTTGATATATATATATATATATATATATTCAGTCTGCATATAATTTTGGTTGGCCGTATACATATTTGTTGTATATATATATATATAAAAGTTTTGTTTATACTGTTGGCATATATGTCTTGTTTTATAAAATCTATAAGTCCTGTTTTGTTTCGAAAGATATATGTATTTATTTCAAATTTTATTAGGTAGATATGTTTGTTCTTTTATGGGTGTTTTATTTAAAACAATTATTTTAAATACATATATATTTAAAAATTTAAAATGTGTTTGAATTTAGAATATGATGTAATAGATATATAAATTATATGTTTATATATAAGTTCACTTATACCAATTATCATTATTGACCCAGTCTGATTTGATTTCGTCAATTCCTATATATTAGTTTGTCCATCAAATTCGGATCCATCTAGCTTTGCTTTGAAATTCGTGCTTGGATTCGAAACTCATTCCATCGTGCATCTCTAGCCTCGAAAGGTGAGCAATCACTCACGATTAACGTTCTTTTATTTATTAAATTTGATTTCAATTGAAACGACAATTGAAATATGCTGCTGTTTGATGTTTACACTGTTATTACCTGTATTATTTCACCTGTGACATCCGACACCAATATCTGTTAATTATTTATGTGATGATAATACAGTTTGGTTGATAATTGATTGATTGTTGATGTTTATATTGGACGTTAAATTGTTAGTGTTAAATGATAAATAGTATGAAAAATTGAAATGGATATAGGATAGTTAACAAATTTTAAAAAAACTGATTTATATGGTAGATTTGATTAGTTGAATATGACCCCTTTTAATTGTTAAATTAATTGACATGTAGAATAGTAATAATTACACTTTGAACCATTGACGTATATTGGATTAATTGTTGTAGTGTAAAATTTGAAATTTAATGACAAGTGAAAAACCGTATAAATAATTAGTGGAATAATCTTTAATCTGCATGAAATGATAGTGTAGATTCTAGAAATACTTATATTAATTGGCACAAACAACAATGCGAATTAATACGATTATTTCGGGATTATTTGAATTGATTATCGTATTGTTATTGACTGTTGCTATTGCTTGTTTATTTACTTTGACACCATCCCAGTTATCACACTGCAAGTTCCCTTTACTATGCTTTGATTTTGAGTTGAATTGGAATCGGGTTGAAATGATAAATACCCAAATTAAACTTTGACCTAGGATAGAGAATTAAATAAAACCCGATTGGTCAATAATTTGATTTTAAAATAAAATGAAGATTTCATTTGAATAAATAATATGGTTTTGAAATGAAGTTGAAATTTGAATTTTAATGAAAGGAAAATGTTAATATGTAATAATCTGAAACAAAATATTAACAATGTAACTGATAAAAGAATGTTGTTAAATTTGAGAAATGATTGAATTAAGTTTGAAATTATAAGTAAGTTTGAAATTATTAAACTTTGAAATTATTTAATAATTAAGTTTTGAATTATTTAATAATTAAATAAGATTGAATTATTTAATGATTAAATTAAATTGAATTTGTGAATAAGTGAATTTTACTTCGTAAATAATTGAAATTGAGTTTCTTTATTAATTAAGTTTGGAAAATTATTTAAGTAAGTAAATAAGTGAAATTGAATTTCTTTAACAAGAAATAAAATGTGATTTATTGAAATTAATGTAAGACTTGAAATTTAAAGAATTCGATTTGATGAATTTAATTTAATTCAATTTGTAAGTTTTGATATAAGGAAGTTGAATTTAAATAATGGATTTAATGAATTGGAAATTTAATAGAAATTGTTTTGAATGGCAAATTTACTTAATGAATATTGAATGAAATCGATAAATGAATTTAAATTGATTTGAATGTTAAATTAAATTAATTTAAATGTTTTCGAAATGAAACTTATATTCGAACTTGAATCAATATTCGAATTGTTTAAATAAAGATTGAAATTGAATTATAAGATTTTGAAATGATAATTTGGAAGTTTTGAAACGTAAATTGTGGAAATTGTTTTAGAAAGACAAATGAAATGTTGATTTACGAATTCTATTTGAAATTGAATTTGATTTGGTTTTGAAATATATTAAACGACCAATCGGTGTAATAATTACGAAAGTTATTAAAGAGACCGGAATCGGTTATGGATATACTCTCTATCTAAACCGAAAACCACTTTAATAACTATACGCGGAGTGTGATCTAGAATGAAGTGGTTGGAATGATGTTTGTGATGACTGAAGAAAGAGAACGATAATGGATAGCCTTGACACTTGTGTCAAATTGGAAATGACTAAAACAGGAGCCATGCCGGGCCAATGGAGGATTAGCTACCTCAAGTGAACACACTTCTTCGAACTACTCATTACTTGTTGTCGATTGGTGCACCCTTGATTTTGGGAGTGTTGTTTCACGGTGTTGCGGTCGCTGCGGCGATGCGTTCTCACTAGTCCGGATCAGGCAAACGGTAGTATCACTACCTTGGGTATTGCCTCATGTGCCTTGTCATACTTGTATCCCGATATACGCGACCACTACGATTTTTGGTTTGTACCTTTAGTATATGGATTGCCCTCTGGTGACTTCCGGTTTTGGGGAAACTACGGTCTTGTATATGCTCTTGGGAATAAAAATTTGTTAAGGGTGGAATGGGCCATGACTTAACACTATTTTGATATCTTATATTACTGATAGACATTATCTACTTATCGTACACTACTACATAGTAGATAGTTTAACGGATCCTTAAAGGATGGTTATTCCAAACATCCTTTGAGTTACTTGTATTTCAATTGCTATTTCACTTGAGTTGGATTTATTGATATAAGAATGTTAATCCTGACTCGAGTGTCTTGTGTTTTTGCTTTACGCTCGGGTCAGACTGAGTGTACCAGTATTCGAGACTCACCTTTGAAGTTGGAGCTTTGCTTGAAGATCCAGCCATCTATTCTGCTTTCAGTATTCGATGATTCCAGTGATGTATTCTGATTTGTATCTGATGTATCGTATTACTCTTCCGTTGTATCTGGTTTAACTCTGATGTAACTTATACATTTATATAGTAGCTTCATGAACTACTATCTCTTTTATTTCCGCTGCATTTATTACTCTGTGTCTGTGATTTGTGATTATATTTATTTACTGTATATGTTCAGTTTTGCCAAATTTAAATTAACAACGTGGTATTTTGAGCAATTCAATTCCGGCATGAGTGTCTACCTATACACTTATAATGGATGCGAATGGTCCAAAATATCGGGTCGTTATATAGTGACTGCTTATGGATGTTATATTGATAGTTAAATAACTGACTATCAAATATTGGCCAATTTCGTTGATCGTTTCGAAGAGACCGGGATCAGATTTAATCATCCGTAAACCACTTCGATCTGATTTGAGCATTATGAATGGATATCGTGAAGATAGTGAAGGCGGTGATTCGGTTTGTCCAGACCCAGGACAACTTGTATGGACGAATGCTATCAGAACATTGTCATTGGAGAACGATGAGCATTCTAAGTAAAATTGTTCTTGAAAGGTAAACGTAGCCTCAAGCCTCATCAACCGGAAATGACTAAAACATGGGAGATGCAGCAAGGCTAAGTGGGTTGCACCCAATTAGGGTATGTTTATCACCTTTCTAGATACCCTCAGATATATAAAAATTATGGATATGGTTGTGCATGGAAAAAGTGAGCGCTCGATTAAGGGTGGGAATACCCGGGGTTATTACATATATGGTACTATCCAGGTTTGGGGTAGGTGGGTCTTGTGTTGGCAAGGGATCCCGACGAGGTCATTGGTACATTTTTCTAGAGGTGTACTATGACGGGCGGTACCCCAATAGCCCAGTCATTGTATGGAATCCAAAATCCACTACGAACCTTAACGATTTTGTTTGTAGAGCCTAGTATGCTGGAATATAATTAATGCAACAATTTCGGCTATTTGAATAAGTATTTATGCTTAGACAGTATTATAATATCACTGGATTTCTATAAAACGTTTTTGTTATCGTAAGGGAAAAACCAGTCGTGTTTATGTGTGACGCAGTCTTACGAGATACCTTTATTTTTCAAAGGATTTTGATGACTTTAATAATTCAAATTGAGTGTGTTTTCTCACGCTGGTTTTCCAGACTGACTCGGATGTTATTTTATTATAATGCTCGAGTCAGACCGAGTATTACAGATTCAGGTTAGGATACTATAGAGCTCAAGAGACAAGCTGGATGACATAGACGTATACCCATATTTGATTATATTCCGCTGTGTGTGTAGATTGTGTAATCATCACTGGTGAGGACAAGTTATAATAACTGTCCATATTAATGTATTGATTGTTGTACTCTGATAATTGTATATATATTTACGGCTACAGATTCTTTTGTATAAAAATCTGTTATTATATATTATATATTGTTCCGCTGTATTTGTGAGATTTTGTGTTGTTGTTCGATTTTCTTCTACCTATTTCTTCTTTACCCCTAGCAATCGGTATTTCCGGCACTTGAATATTCGGCATGTTATACAGTGAACGTATTGATGTCGATTTTCGAGGGTCGAAAATCCTGGGTCGCTACACTTAGTATCAGAGCTGAAGGTTAAGCGAGAACCTTGGCTTTGGTGGAGATTACTCATTAGAGATATGGTCAGTAGTACCCTAGAATGAGTTTGAGTGTTTTAATAGATATAAGCGCGTATTTGTTAGTGAATATAAAATGTTTTGTATTGTGTTGATTTATCTGTTGAGTGGCATATAAATTCGGGTCAAGTAGTGGGACGCCACTAAATCGATAGGAGTTTCTAAACACGATAAACTGACACAGTATTGTTTTGAAGCGGGTAAATGAAATAATTTTACCCAAATTATATTTTGATCTAAAGGAAATAATTTTCTGAAATTTAAATCAGAATATGAAAATTTAAATCCCGAAAATTTTGGAAATTGTTTTGAATTTGAACTAAGTATTTGGGAATTTTTAAATCTCGGAGATTTTGGAAATGTTTTCCAAAGTGTTTGGAAAGAGTAATGGTGATATTATTTTTGGAATATTTTTAAATAGAAATGTTTTAAAAATGGATTTTTGAAAGTGATAAAGCACTACACTCGCTTCAGTCACTGGAAAATAATCCTGGTGATGACTGCACAACATCATCAGTTTTCATTTTCGAGTTTCTAGGTGACGAATTTGCTACCGTAGTAATTTGATATAGGATTTTAGTTTAAAAACAAGGGTTGTTTTGGAAAATCTGAAGGGAATTTGTTTTGGATAAAAACCAGGTTTGGTTTAAATTTAAAAAGTGTGATTTGGGATATTTGTGATTTCAAAGTGATTTGAAATAAATACCAGGTGTTTGAATTCTGGAATTTCCAATTAAATGAAAAAGAAAACCTGGTTAAACGGGTTAATTGATTTGTTAAAGGAATGGAAATTAGAATTTGAGTTATAAATTGGAGTTGAACTCAAGTAAAACCAATTGAAGTGATTTTTGAAATAAAAATCAAATATTGAATTATAAATGGGAAGTGAACTAATTAAATAAATAAATTAGTTAATTGAAATTAATTGAATATACAAATGAAACTTAACTTGGTTAAGTAAATTGGATTGTGGATTGAAATTGAATATGGAACTTGAGTTATAAATAAATTCAATTTAAGTGTAAATAAATTGAATATGGCTTTGGAATATTATTTAAATGAATTTGAGTATGAAATTAAGTTTTGAAGTGGAAATGGATCTATGTGTTGTATAAAAGGTTTTAATAAACCTTAATATTAATTTTATGAAATAATTCTCAAGTAATATAGTGAAAATTGAATTTTTGAATTAAAATTCAACTTGAGTAAGTTAAATGGATTGAATGAATTGAAAATTAACTTAAGATTTGTTAAATAGAATTGAGATGGAAAGTGAGTTCGTTCGATTTTTTTCAATTATGATAACGATTTTTAAAATAGGAGGCAGTAATACTCATGCATCATGTAGCTTATTTTCGATTAACTAGTTAAGTAATTGTTAAGTATTTTATATGTTAAATCTGTCAACTGTTTAGTTTTCCCAAAATTGAATTGCACATGTGAATCAATTGAAGAAATAAATCATATGCTGAATCAAGTAGCTTAAAATTGATTTGTGATATGTGATTTAACTACTCCAATTAATTGTACTAAATCTTTTGTTAATTCCACTCTTTATATGTTAAATTGCTTATTAACAGTAAACTGAATTTGGTAAACTTTAAAAAAAAATTCAGCCATTGCCATGTTAATTAAAAGTACAAAGGTATTTGCACTTTCAGGTGGTTACCTCAAATTCCTTGCATGGCAATAAACTACTTTTACTATCAAATTATGATGACATAGGTGTCTATAAACATGAAATTATATGGAATTAGTAGGCCACATAAAATACTAATGTTGGGTTCTATATGGAAGAAGTGACATGAGGCAAAAGGTCCTTGGCCTAATAATACAGTTGGTTCGCATGTTTAATAATGAATACTGTATATCAAAGTGCATGGAGATCGTGTAAAAGGGTTTTCCAACCTTTGAACTAAACAAAGGTAACCTAAATAGGGTAGAAATAGTGTAAAACCAAAGGGCATACTACATAATATACTATGAAGCTTTGGTGGATTTCAATAGAGAACGTGAAAGATCAAATAGGAAAAATGAACTCTAATTCTTAACCACCAATTTAACTCTTACAGAAAAGTGACAAGTAGCTCATTAGAGTATACAAAATTCATGCTGTAACATGTTGATTATGAAATCTATGTATTTGCATTAGAAAAATGAATGTGAAGTTTTTAAATTGCCTGTTTTGGTACTTACGTGTTTAAATTAAGTAAGTACAGGTACAAAGAGGCTATTGGACTAGATTTGGGTTGTGAAAATGCATATAAAGTAAAGCCCGCTCACTTAAAAACGCTAAATAAATGTACGTTTTCGGATTAAATACCGCGATGATATAAATATTGTTATATATTCTGTTTTTCGACCGTGTGGGTCAATGTATATATTTTTATCATTTTTGTCATATTGCAAAAGGCTCTCCGTACAAGGGAGACTCTGCCAAAATTGTACGGAAATGTAGGGTGTTAGAATTTTTTTTGAAAATTTTGGAAAATTTTTGTTAAGTAAAAAGGTTGATTTAAATTGCAATTGAAATAAAAGGTTTTGGGTTGGGATCCTTTTTGGTTGCAAAGTACCTTATTTATATAATGACGCTATATGGTACACTAAGGAGTATTGTATGTGATAGGGATCCTTTTTTTAATAGTGGGTTTGGGCATAGTTTGCAATCCGCTTTAAGTACAGACTTGAGCTTGAGCATAGCATACCATCTATAAATGGGTCGCCAAATAGAAAGGGTAAATTGGATATTGTAGGACCTTCTTAAATCATTCATTCTTGACTTTGGTGGCTCTTGGGAAGAACATTTACTATCGATTCAGTTTTTGTATAACAACAGTTAGCAATCGAGCATAGGTGTAGCACTATACAAGACCTTATATGGTAGGCCATGCAAGTCACTGTCATGTTAATGGGTGACTGCAGATCAATTGATACTTGGTTCGGTTATGATATGTTAGACTTCAAAGAGGATTGATCTTATTGGAAGGAGGATGAAGGTGCCCTATGATCGGCAAAAG
Source organism: Allium fistulosum (assembly GCA_030737815.1). Lineage (NCBI taxonomy): Eukaryota > Viridiplantae > Streptophyta > Magnoliopsida > Asparagales > Amaryllidaceae > Allium > Allium fistulosum. The sequence goes on along the minus strand of CM060907.1, from coordinate 913,538,403 downwards.
TCCTATTTTGACAAGAGATGCACAGATTAGGGTTCTCTATTGGGGAAATGGTGTTCATCGGAAATTTTCGGTTAAGGAAGGCGATAAGATTCTGGGCTTCTGGTAAGCTTGCAATGAAGTTATTTGGACCATTTCTGATCTTCTCGAGAAGATAGCCAGAGTGCATGATATATTCCATTTTTTCTATTTATGTAAGTGTGTGCATGAGTCTAGTGTTATTGTTTCACTAGTTCAACTTGAGGGCGTAGACATTTAACCAAAGGATGCTAGGTCTAGTTGACAAACTCGCATTATTGAGAAAAGTACCAAAGGACATAGGAATAAAGTCATTGAGCTTGTTAGGGTCCACGGGAGCGATAGTGTTGGGGATAGCACTTGGGAACATGTATAGAAGATTAGAGATTCTTATCTAGAACTCTGTACAGGTATGACTATTTACTTTGATTAAATTGGGTAAAATTACATGAATGCCAACTAATTTTCATCACACTAGGAAATGCTTAGTACGATTGCATGGTTTTGCATCTTCTTCTATGAAGCTACATTTCCCCATTCCATGGGATTTTGAGGTTGAAATTATTAAGGAAAAGAGAATACATAAATAAATATTTTTAACAATAGTAAGTGTTAAAGAAATAAATCTAAATACAATACGTTTAATGTGTACCAAAAAAGTTAAATTGTGAAAATGATGGAATCGGGGTCTCAGACTACTTCAATGTTTCCAGAATGTCCTTTCATAGTCTTTTAAGTATAAGCTTTGATATATTTAGGCTTATGGGTTTTGAATTAAGAGTTAGGACACAATTAGTCAGTGATCAAAAATGCTAACTTCTTCATTCGATGGAATCATATCTTAAAGTCACTTACATTATGTCTAGAATGTCGTTTCCATGTTTAATGAGTATAAACATCGATATTTTTTAGGTTATAGATTTTGAGATATGAACGAAATGAGTTTAGGAAAAAAAGATGATGAAGGTTTGAAAATTCAAACCCTCATATCTATATTTGACGGCATCGCCTCACCATTATCTCTTCATCCTATTACTTCCCTTTTAGTTTTTATTTAAGTAAAAATTCAAACTCTTTATCAAATCCACAAAAAACTACTCAAATAAATCCCAATGAATTACAAGAAAATCATTATAATTCTAGTTGGAAGATTTAGCATAAGCTTCTTTCATCTCAAGTCATTTTTCCTAATATTTACAAGAGGCTTTAAAGAGGGAATTTATAACTTCTTATTCTAGAGCTTTATTTGAGTGGGTGACACTAACTTTGCAAGCTTGTAGTTACTTGAGAATATATACGTGGATTTCAATTAATCATTAAAGTTTGTGTTGTTTATTTTTATCGCTTTAAACATTTATTTGGTATGGATTTAGTCATGATAAAAAATGGAATTCATCACATATGGAAGAAATGGAAAAAAGATTGATATAGGAGAATGTTAGTAAACATTGAATTGTTAATCGCTTAACTTAATATGTAGAATATCATATTGTTATTAACAAGTGTATATATGACATTGATTTGAAGTTATATTGACAAAAATGTCATCTTTAGAAAAGTTAGTAAGAATAGGATTGTTAATGGCTTAGTTTGACATATATATATGTATAGGATTATATTGTTATTAATAAGTGTGTATAAAACAATAATTGATATGTGAACTTTAACAAAGTTAGTAATGTAGGTTATGAGTAATTTGGTGTATGGACAGAGAAATGTTGATTTACTCGATTTACAAGGTATCAAATTAATAAATTTATTATTGAATGAAAAATAAGCTACTTCGATCACAAATGAAAGAAATTTAGGAAAGTTAGTAATTTAAAGTTAGGATTCTTATTATATGAAGCTTGAATGAAAAGTTAATTTAAGAAGAGAAATTGACTAAATTAATTTGCATGAAGTGTTAAAAACGAAGAAAATATAGAGGGAAAAATTAAATCAAACCAGTCTCAGTGATGAGGTGCCTCTATAAGACGAAGAAATGGGGCTTTAAGAGGTCTAGACAGGTGGAGTAGGGCATGTCACCACGCCATAGCAGCACATGCTGTTGTGAAACCATAGCAGTTGGGGTTGTTGTGGTAACAACAATGGATATGCCATGGTAACACAACAACTTATGGTTGTTGTGGTAACAAAATAGCTCAAGGCTACTATTTCCACAACAACAGGCTACTATGGAACACATCAGCTTGGGCTATTGTGGCACGACAGCTCAAGGCTATTGTGTTAGTGGTAGCTAAGCTGCTATGCAAAGCAGTAAGTGGGCTCTAGGCCACATGGATAGAGGCCAGAAGGAAGAAGACACATGAGAGTTTTTTCCCTAGGGTTGATTTGGTGGGGATGACTTTCAACCATTTTCCTTTGCACGGTGAAGTGCGATATTTGTATGGTTCGATTAAGGGTGGCAATAAAACCGAACCCGATGGACCTGGACCCGACCAAGCAGGTCTCAGTTCTTGGCGAGTCGAGTTTTCTCAGGTCCAAATTATACATTTTAAAACCTAAATTCGACCCAAGGTATGGTTCGGGTCTGGTTGGGTAATAACACTAAAAATGCAAATATATTTCGATATTTTTTTGTCAACACTTTCGAGTTTGGTAGGTTCAGGGTAGGTTTGATTTTGTCTTTATGGTATTTTTCATCACCTAGACCCAACCTGAGACCCATTGGGTACAACTCGGGTTCGGTTTTCTTTGGTCGGTTCGGTCCGGGTTTATGATTCTTGGTTTTAATTTCCAGCCGTAGGTTCAATGCATCGATGATTCACATGGGGACGACAAGGCTCATGTACTTTGTATACGTGTAGGTGGGTGTGTATGTGGTGTTTAGCGTTTACATATGGCTCCGACATGTCAATATAGACAACGGAAGTGATACGACTCTAGTGAATGAATCCATTATACCATAATAATGGCACGACCTACAGACAAGATCTTGGAGCAGGGGCAGAGAGAGATTAGGACGCCTTTCTAAAATAAGCCATATACTATTCATTGACTGGGTGTTAAGACGGGACTTACACAAATCGATATTGACTTGAAATCAATAGTACGAGTTGGGTCCAATGTATTCTCTATAGTATCTAATGGCAATTTATCACACGGATATTAGTTATAGATATTCAAATAGCATAAGCCTAGGGTATTACTCATATATGATTCATACGGGGGTTTTTGGTATGTGAATGACATTTTTATATTATTGTAATTGCTTTACATTGCCATTTGGACATGGATTGAGAGAGTGGCATATTTGACCATGGAGTGCAATATTAACCCTACACCCATCTATTCATTTGGTTAATACCTTATATAGTTAAAACATGTTGTTTTAACTTATGCCACGTAGACCCATTGCTAAGTTGTTTATCTGTATTTAAGTATAACATTACGTGGCTAATTCCCCACACCAGACTATTGTATAACCCTCTTTTTCTCTTTTATTTCCTATTCGTATTATGTGATTACTCTTATCAAAGTAGTCTAAATGATAGGTTTATTTATGGAGGAGCTAGTTAGAGAGCTGGATTTTAGGATGTGGAGATATTGCTTATATATTTATGATTAGTCTATGTACGACTTTATGTATCAAATATTCTATTCATGTATGTGACTATGTATTATACTTGACGTTTCTATTTGGATGGAGTTTATGTGGATTGATTTACTCTTTGTAACATTCCGTAAATTTGAACAAGATCGAATTAAGGGCAAAATAGTAATTTTACTAAAGAGGGTAAAACTAAAATATTTAGAAATGAAAAAACTTATGCCATAGAAAATATCATGTTTTTATGGTCAGCTTACACTATAATAACATATAAATCAGATAGAGTGGTTAAGAGTTATAACCAAATTTATGTTCGTGTTTGAACTGGGCTAAGTCAAATCCCAAGGCCCATTAGCACCGAAATAGGAATGAGATAAGCTGCATAGTTCTAATGGAATAATACGCACAATTACTCTTCCTTCTCTTATGCCTTGTAAATGCACAAAACCGTTAATCAAAACCCAGATTAACAAATTTAAAAGGAAATCTCTACTGAATTCAACCAATTGTCATGGTAAAGGGATCAAGACAAATAGAGTTATAAGTGGATACTAATATCAAATGAATTCGCAGAATTTGGAGGCTAGGGAATGACTAGAAAATCAAAAGAGGAGGTAATTATAATCAAATTTGGGGCATTCTTGAGTAATAATAAGTGGGAATTTATTTATTAATATATATAATATCATATATGCTTTTATTTCAATGTTTAGAGCCTAAGTTAGATTAATGTCCATGTTCGATATGATTTAGAAGTTAGTATATGTACAACGTAGGATACTAATATTAAAGTTGGTATTAGAAATGGGTAATTGGCTACTAATGATGTACTATGACCTTGGCTAAGAAAAGAGGATGAAGATGAAAAGAGAAAGGTAGATAAATGAACTATAGAACAATTCACTTTATTCAACAGATTATAAGTAGTATATGAACTGGAAATTGATATAATTACTCTCAATTAATACAATGATAAAATTATAGTTTTATAAGTGTAACATTATAATAATGACGAAGAAAGATGTAGGGAGAACAAAAACCATGGCCATGATAAAGTCAAGATAATAACGATAAGGAAGACAAGTTTGGTAAGAGAGTAATACAACAAATTTGATGAATGACCATATGAGCATTGTATTATTCTCAGATAATGTTTATGAAGATATAGATATAGCTTAAATGAACTTTGAAAAAACTTTAAGTGAAAAGCTCAATAAAACAGTGAAAGTCCGAAGTTGATTGCAGATCATACATTTGAATTTATAATTCAAACATCTAAAATTTTATAATGTAAACCCGCAATTCAACGGTAAATTTTTGAGGAATTCAGATGTTTAAACTAGTAGGTTAGACTTTTGAAATGTAGAGTCAAACTATTAAGATAAAGAACCAACTGACTAGAAAGCTGAAGGAATCAAGCGTTAAGGCACTCACACATCTGAATTTTAAATTCGGACATATGAATGTTTGTTCAAATGTCTGAATGAAAAATTCAGACATCTGAATTGCAAAATTGGAGCCAGATTGAACATGGACCCAGTATGCTTATATAAATGTATAAAGGCACTATATATTGATCAAATTGCAACGTTAAGACGTTGTAAGATATATGTATAACGACCTATATTTTTACGTATTGGCAAATCATAAAAATATTATTTTTATTACCAAATTGGGTCCAAATTAAATATAATCTGGGGAAATGTTGAGTTGAGATTTTTGACTCCGAGACTAGATATTTGATGGTTTTGTCCCTGAAACTTATTAAGGATATAACTCTTTGATAACATCCAAATTATGGTCTGAACCCACATCAAAATGAAAGATGTGATTTTTACTGTTTACATATATTGGTCATAATAGATTTTGATCTTATGATTTAGGGGATATGGTCATTTGAAGTTAGACAGTTATTAAACGGATTAGCAAGTAACTAATTAAAGCCGAAATTAGCCTCAGTAACCCATTTAGGGAATTGTACATTATCAATTTTATGGGACATCCCCTAATCACTTTCTTACTTCCCAAAAACCGCTCTAAACAATCATTAATTAATTTCTTAGCCAAAAGTCATCAAATCTCTCATTGAATCCAGTTGAAATAAGCAATTAAAGGGTGACTAACATAGGGATTAGCAAAGATATACTTGTGATTTTGAAAATTAGCATCTTGGGATTCGTGCTTGGTTAGTTGGATCTACTTTACCTCGTTTTTGGTGATATTTGACTTCTAGGTGAGTGATTTATATCTCCCACTATACCATGATTGCTAATATAGTTTAAAATAATGTTTTAAAATGTTTTTAAAGATAAAGTGTGATTTTTACTAGATCTAAACCTACCCATGTTTTATAAACGAATTAAAAAAGGATTTAGCTAGATATTTGTTTAAGATCTATAACCTTATTGATGTTAGAATGTTAGATTAGGATTTGCTTGATGTACATATTGTATTGGATGGATGTATTGATGATTGTTGCTTGAATATATGCTTAATGGATGTAATATGTGTGTGGATGCTGATCGATGGACGAATTAGAGTTATGAGTTTGTTCCATGATTGATCTTGTGTACAAGGAGGATCAATAAGATGGAGAATTCAAGGTGAAGTGCACAAATTATGAAGATCCAAATTAATATAGTAAAGTTTGAATGAGTGAAATGTTGATTAACTCGAATTATGAGATATCAAATTAATAAATTTATCATTGAATGAAAAATAAGCTACTTTGCTACTTCAAGCTCAAATGAAAGAAATTTAGGAAAGTTAGTAATTTAAAGGTAAGTTTCTTATTATATGAAGTTTGAATGAAAAGTTAATTTAAAAAGAGAAATAGATTGAATTAATTTGCATTAAGTGTTAAAAATGAAGAAAACATAGATTGAAAAATTAACAAACTAGTCTCAATAATGAGGTGCCTCTATGACAAGAATTGAAGAGGTTCGGACGAGCGGAGTAGGACGTGTCACCATACCGTAGTAGCACATGTCGTTGTGAAACCATAGCAGTTGGGGTTGTTGTGGTAACAATAGCAGATCTGCCATGGTAACACAACAACCCAAGGCTGTTGTTGTAACATAACAGCCCAAGGCTACTGTGTCCACAACAATAAGCTATTATGGAACACAACAAAATGGGTTGCTATGGCACAGCAGCTCAAGGCTATTGTGTTACTAGCAGCTATGATGTCATTACATTAGTGCTAGCTGCTATGCACAACAGTAAGTGGGCTCTAGGCTGCACGGATGTGGGCCAGAAGAAAGAAGATGTTAGAGAGTTTAAGCCCTGGGGTTGATTAGGTGGATATCGATGACATTCGACAATTTTCCTTTGCACGGTGAAGTGCGATATTTGTATGGTTCGATTAAGGGTAGCAAGTAGACCAGACCCGATGGACCTAGTCCCAACTAAGCAGGTCTCGGTTCTAGGTGAGTTGGGTTTTGTTAGGTCAAAATTATACATTTTAAAACCTAAACCCAACCCGAGGTACAGTTCGGGTCGGGTTGGTTCGGGTTTGGTTGGATAACAACACTAAACGTGCATATATTTCAATATTTTTGTGTCAGCATTTTTGAGTTTGGTCGGTTCTGGTCGGATTTGATAGGGTCTTTATGTTATTTTTCATCACCTGGACCATACCCAAGACCCATTGAGTACAGTTTGGGTTTGGTCCTCTTAGGTCAGTTCGGTTTGGGTTTATGGTTCTCAGTTCTAATTGCCAGCCCTGGGTTCAATTCATCACTGGGTCACATGGGGATGACAAGGCTTGTATACTATGTATACGTGTAGGTGGGTGTGTATGTGGTGTTTAACATTTACATATGGCTCCAACATGTCGGTATAGACAACCAAAGTGATACTACTCTAGTGAATGAATCCATTATTCCATAAAGATGGCATGACCTGTAGACAAGATCCTGGAGCAGGGGCAGAGAGAGATTAAGATGCCTTTCTAGAGTAGGTCATATACTATTCATACACTGGATGTTAAGACGTGACCTACACGAATCGTTGTTGATTTGGAATCAATGGTACGAGTTGGCTCTAAAGTATTCACTATGGTAGCTAATGGCAATTTATCACATGGATATTAGTTATAAATATCCAAATAGTGTTAGCCTAGGGTATTACTCATATATGATTCATATGGGGGGTTTTGCTATGCGAATGACAGTATTCTATTGTTGTAATTTCTTTACATTGTGGGTTTGATAGGATTGGGAGACTATGACACATTTGACCATGGAGTGCAGTATTAACCCTACACTCATCTATTCATTTTGTCGATGCCCTATGTAGTTAAAACCTGTTGTTTAACTTATGCCATATAGACCCTTGCTAAGATATTTATTTTATTTAACTATAACATTACATGGCCAGTTCCCTACACCAGATTATTGCCTAACCCTCATTTTTTCTTTTATTTCCTCTTCGTAACTTGTGATTGCTCCTATTAAATCAGTCCGAGTGATAGATTTATTTGGGAAGGAGCTAGCTGGAAAGCTGGATTTTGGGATGTGGAGATGTTGCTTATTTATTTATGATTGGTCCATATACGACTGTATGTATCACATATTTTATTCATGCATGAGGCCATGTATTGTAATTGATGTATCTATTCAGTACCCCATATGTGGAGTTTATGTGGATTGATTTATTCTTTGTAACATCTAGTAAATTTAAACAAGATCAAATTAAAGGAAAATAGTAATTTTACAAAAAAAAGGGTAAAACTAAAATTTTTAAAAATGAAAATAAAATGGAAAAACCTTATGCCACTGCAAAGATCATGTTTTTACAGTCAGCTTTCACTATAAGAATGTATAAATCAGATAACGTGATTAAGAATTATAACCAATTTATGTTCATGGTTGAATTAGGCTAAGTCGGATCCCAAGGCCCATTATCACCAAAATAGGAATGAGATAAGCTGCGTAGTTCTAAGGGAATATTACTCTTCCTTCTCTTCTGCCTCGTAAACGCACAAAACCATTGATCTAAATCTAAATTCACAAAATTAAAAGAAAATCTCCACTGAATTCAAAAAATTTGCATGCTAAAGGGATCATGATGAAGAGAGCTATAAGTGGATACCAATATCAAACGTATTCTTAGAGTTTGGAGGCTAAGAAATGTTTAATACATCAAAATAGGAGGAGATTCTAATCAAATTTGGGGTTTTCTTGGATAATAATGTGTAGGAATATATTTATTAAAATATATATTATATCGTATATGCTTATATTCATTATTTATAACCTAAGTTAGATTAGTGGCCATGCCTGATATGAATTAGATGTTGGTATATGTACAACTTAGGATATCAATATTAAATTTGGTATTAGAAATGGGTAATTGGCTACTAATGATGAGTTATGACCTTGGGTTAAAAGAACGAGATAAAGATGAAAAGAGAAAGGTAGATAAATGAACTATAGAATTATTCACTTTATGCAAAGGATTATAAGTAGTATATGAACTAGAAATTGATATAATTATACTCAATTAATAGAATGATAAAATTATAGTTTTATAAGTATAAGCATTATAATAATGATGAAGAAAGATGTAGGGAGAGCTAAAACCATGGACATGATAAAATCAAGATAATAACGTTAAGGAAAACGAGTTGCGTAAGGGTAAAATATAACAAATTCGATGGATGACCATACGAGCATTGTATTATGCTTTGATAATGTATATGAAGATACACACAGAGTTTAAATTAACTTTAAAAAACATTAAGCGAAAGACTCAACAAAATAGTGAAAATCTGAAGTTGATAGCAGCTCATATGTTTGAATTTATAATTCAAACATATGAAATTTTATAGTGTAAATCTATAATTCAATAGTAATTTTTAGAGGAATTCAGATGCCTAAACTGGTAGATTAGACGTTTGAAATGTAGAGTCAAAATGCTGAAATGAAGAACCAGATGACCAAAAACCTGATGGAATAAAGCCTTCAGGCATTCACATATCTGAATTTTAAATTCAAATGTATGAATGTTTATTCAGATGTCTGAATGAAAAATTCAACCATCTAAATTGTAGAGTTGGAGCCAGATTGAACATGGACCTAATAAGGCTTATATAAATGTTTAAAGGCTCTATATATTGATCGAGTTGCAAAGTTAGGACGTTATAAGATATATGTGTAACGACCTATATTTTTACATATTGGTAAATCATAAAAATATTATTTTTATTATTAAATGGGGGCTATATTAAATACAATCTTGGGAAGAGTTGACATTTTTGATCTGGAGAATAGATATTGGATGGTTTTGATCCTGAAACTTGTCAAGGATATAACTTTTGATAACATCCAAATTAGGGTCCAAAGCCACATCAAAACGAATGATGTGATGGCTTCTCTTTACATAGATTGGTCATAATTGATTTTTGATCTTATGGTTTTAAAGATATGATCAAATGGGACATCCCCTAATCACTTTAGGGAATTGTGCCTAATCAACCTAATGGGACATCCCCTAATCACTTTCTCACTTCCCAAAAACTACTCTAAACCTTCATTAATTAATTTCTTAGCCAAAGTTCATCAAATCTCTCACTAACTCTAGTTAAAATAAGCAATCAAAGGGTGATTATCATAGGGATTAGCAAAGGTACACTTGGGATTTTGAAAATTAGCATCTTAGGATTCGTGCTTGGCTAGTTGAATCTACTTGGTGATATTTGACTTCTAGGTGAGTGATTTATGTCTCTCACAATACTATGATTACTAATGCAGTTATAAATAATGTTCTAAAATGTTTCCAAAGATAAAATGTGGTTTTCACTAGATCTAAACCTACCCATGTTTTATAAATGAATTTAAAATGGATTTAACTAGATTTTAACTCAAGATTTATAACTTGAATGTTGATATAAATGTTGGATTAGGATTTGCTTGATGTACATATTGTTTTGGATGGATGTATTTATGATTGTTGCATGAATGTATGTTTATATGGTTGTAATATGTGTGTGAACGTTAATCGATAGGTGAACAAGAGTTAGGAATTTGTTCTATGATGGACCTTATGTACAAGGAGGATCAGTAGGATGGATCATTCAAGGTGAAGTGCACAAATGATGAAGGTCCATATTAATCTAGCAAAGATTGAATGAGTTAAATGTTGATTAACTCGAATTACGAGAGATCAAATTAATAAATTTACCATTGAATGACAAAATTAGCTACTTAGCTACTTCGAGCCCCAATGGAAGAAATTTAGGGATGCTAGCAATTTAAAGTTAGGATTCTTATTATATGAAGCTGGAATGAAAAGTTAATTTAAAAGAGAAATAGATTGAATTAATTTGCATTATGTGTCAAAAATAAAGAAAACATAGTGGGAAGAATTAATCAAACTAGTCCCAATGATGAGGTGCCTCAATGACATAAACAGAGGGGCTTGAAGAGGTTCGAACGGGTGGAGTAGAGTGTGTCACCATGCCGTAGTAGCACATGTTGCTATGAAACAATAGCAGTTAGGGTTGTTGTGGTAAGAACAACAGATCTGCCATGCAACACAACAACTCAAGGCTGTTGTTGTAACATAACATCTTAAGGCTACTATGTCCACAACAGCGGGCTACTATGGAACACAATAGCCTGGGTTACTGTGGTGAAGTAACTCAAGGCTATTGTGTTAGTGGTAGCTAAGATGTTGTTCACAGCAGTGCCAGCTACTATGCACAGCAAGTGGGATCTAGGCTATTGTGTTAGTGGTAGCTAAGCTATTGTTCACAATAGCGCAAACTACTATGCACAGTAGTAAGTGGGCTCTAGGCTGAATGTTCTGTAACAACCCGGGATTTAGTTTCAACTTATAATCGTCATTTATCGATTTAAACAAGGATAAATCGCTGTTGGAAATGTAATCAGGTTGAAATTCCTTTATAGATCGTTAAGTGTTAGTGGGCCTTTAAAGCTAGCCCATGCCTTAATTTATTTTATCTGCAACACCTAAACATACTTTTCTTTTTGCACAAAAATACTCAACACGTTTCACTATGTTCCATTTTACATCCATACAAATTATTTACACAAGAAATGTAAAACAAGTGTCTAGGCAACATCTTGTTCCATGTTGCATGCAAACTACTCACTATTACTAAAGTATGTGATGTGGCCAAATTAGTAAATGATTTGCATACTAGCTGTCATATGCACGCTATTCATAGAATTAAATCCAGCAACTCAAAGTTAATACTCAACTAGAAACAGGATTTGACAAACTATCCATCAATGCTATCCAACTTAAATATACGTATGCAATATGTTCCATTGCCTGCACACAACACGTATTCACACAACACGTATGCAACTAAAACTTGGCAGGGACAGAGAATGCAACTATGACATGCGAATGACTTCAGGGAGGATGCAACTGACTCTCGTATGCAAATATAACCTGCCGTGCAAAATCATGCAAAATCACGGTAGCAGCGATGTAAAATTTACACTAAATAGAATTACAAAATCAATTAAAACCATATTTTGAAACCTCACAACGAGGTACTGCCCATATATTAGAAATGTGAGTAGTTAACATGCGTGATGCCTTATTATCAAACGTAAACCCGGTCTTCCCTCATTTTTATTTTTCGTTCGAAATCAAAAGAGAAAAAAAAACCCTAGCTAAAGAAAGAAAAGAAAATGGAGGCGGCCTGGTTTTTCGTTCTCGTTCCCAAATTAAAGAATTAGGGCTACTACCAATTATCTTCGATCGACTTCGTGATGCCGGCCTCGTCCCTGCTTCAATTCGTCGAAGGAGGTTTCGTGCTTGGCTTCGTTCGATTTAGTGATGCCACGACTCCCACTCGGAGCTGTTCGATTCTCGAATTCATGCTGGGGAAACTAAGGTTAGTGAAATATATTCACTCACATCTAATACGACTTGAGTTTTATACCTCGACAGTTTGGCCTTGTTTTGACGTTGATTTTGGGTTGTTCGTTTTCTGGGTTATTTCGTTTCGGTGTTGATTTTTGAACTTCATGTAGAGGCTGCACTTGTTCTTTTGAATCCATTCGCCAATCTCTTTATTTTGGCAGTTCGATTTTGCTGATGTTGATGATTTATATGACTTTGTATATTTGGAAAGGTGCCGGGACATTTACATTTATCTTGACCTGGTATAGAGACATTTTTGCTTGATCACTGTGCATTACATTTGAGTCTTGTCACCTGTTGTTTTCACTTGTATTGGGGTACATTGCATATTGAACTGAGTGTAGCGTCGACTTTGTTCACTGTTCTATATGTTCCCTTCAAGCTACCTTGTGTCTAGTTGCACATGAGTCTGCACTGGTATTGATCACTGATGCATTTAGTTGTACATCAATAGTTTGCCTCTTCTATGGCCTGTTTTCGAGGCATGTTATCATGAGCATTTGATTATGGCTCCTTCATTGTCACCTGACTTTTGTTTCACTTGAAATAGCACTGTCTCTGTTTTGATCAGAACTACCATTTGATTCTGGTTTTGTATTTAGGATGACATTGGCCCAGTTCTTTTAGCATGAAGTTATAGTTGCATTTGAGGGTATTATGCGTTCATGTGCTTGCTTGGTTTCCCTATTGGCTTCATTACATCTTCCTCCTACCTGTACATTGTTGCCAGTTACAGTTGTAAGTATTGTGTAGACTTCATTTTTATGGCCCTTAGGCACTGGGTAGTTGTGTATGAACATGGTGCATTGTTCGAGTTGTATCACTTGAAATTTACTATACTTGTGTTGTCACTGCTGCATTTCGTCGCTGAGACTATACTCGTACCGTCCACTGTTTCTAATTGGACCTGCACTGTCCATTGTTGCATTTATTTTTGGTTTGCCTTGTATATTTCAGTGAGCTTTTGCATCACTGTATCTCGTGCATTGTCCCTAGTATCATGTATTGTCCTGTCTCCTTATCTTTGGAGCACTATTCAGATGCAAGTTGCATATTGTTCCACTTCGATATTAGCTCTGGCTTCTAGCTTGGGAATTTTGTCTTGTGATCTTTCTTACCTGTAGCATGCTCGACTTTGGCATTGCTTCCTATCTGAACTGTTGTTAGACCATGTACATTTGTGGTTGCACTTCATTCGTCTTGTTAGCAGTGCAGCACTTGCCTCTCTTGTTAATTCGTTTTACTGATTTGCCTTTGATCTTGGTTGTGGTTTAGTGATGCACCTGCTTGGCTATTTTGTACTTCTGACCTTTGTTGGGTTCTGGTCTTGCTGTAGTTGCTAGTTTGAGTTTTGTTGCCCTTTGCACATGCTCTTTGATATTGGTTGAACTTGTTTCACTTGCTGCCACTGTCTTCTTTGTAGTTGCATTCTGCCCTTGTCCTTGCAACTGTTTGCTACTATAGCTTCATCGTGCTGGTTGCTTCGTATTCCCCTTATGTCTGCAGTTGCATGTGCTTTGCAGTTTTTCCCCCTGTCGGGATTTGTTCTTGAATTCACTTGAGTTGAACCCGATTTCGGGGTTTGACCTTGTGATCACTTTTGACTTTCACTGAGCTTTTGTGTATCTCTTGCGATAGTGGCGAGGCAGTACACGCGTGCGTGTACTGCAGCCCTATCAGATTTGACAGCTTTAAATTGATTTAGTCGATTTGATAAATTGTTTATTTATCTCTGTTGATGATTTAAATCTGCTGATTTTTGTTAAACACTGTTAAGTGTTATATTGACCGTTATCCGGTTTCTTTGTTTAAAGAATCGGATAGACGGGAATTATTGTGACTGTCGTCTATTTAAATTATTACTGCCTATATGCACTAATAAACTGGTTTGAATTAGACTGACCTGGGTATTATTTTCTTTTGAATGTAATACTCGGGTCAGACCCGAGTTATTTCAGGTTGTAGATTTTCTTCTTTGAGTTGCTGTTCGGGATTTGAAGACTTTTCGCATCTTCTGAAGTTGTCATTGTCCTTTTGTAGTAGTCGTGTCATTGTATAGAACGATATGTATTCATGTATATTAGTCGATAATGTATGTGTATATATAACTTCTAGAGTCGACAGTTGTAGTTGTATCGTATGTATTGTGTCAACTATGTATTAACTGACATCAGTTATATATATATGAGACTTTTGTTTTTATCTGTGTTCCGCAATTATATTATCTGTGTTATTGTTATATCTAATGTCCTAAACTATTATGAACTATCGTAGTTTGTTTTATACTGATAATTGGATATGTCGATGGGAGTAAATAAATAATAGAAAAAAAATAAAAAGTATATACCACTCCTATCGAGATAACCAATATTAGTGTAAGGCCAATTACGGATGGTCGCTCCTATCCAGCCTTATTCTTCGTAATAATAGACAGTATTTCTTTTAATACTCTTTGTTATTATGAGCATAGAGGTGGGGCGTTACAGTTGGTATCAGAGCTTGGGGTTTATGGACATAATATAAAACATAACTTGGATGGAACATATGTTACAACTATTAGTCGATGTTTTATCTGTGATTTGAGTCAGAACTAAAGTTTTGAAATTTTGATGCAAGTTTTTAAATATCATTATTTAAAAATAAAAAGTGAAACTGTGTTTTGTTGATTTGATTGAATTGTGTTCTGTTTATCATAGTGCGCAGCGGAAACAGTGAAACTGTCTTCGCTGAGTACAACTGACAATCTTTTTGATTTAAAAATCAAAATACGAAATTGATATGAATTTCATTTGTTGTTTACATAGCTGTAATTATTTTGTTTCTTTGAGAATTTCGAATCCGAATTGAGGATTCGAAAAAATTACAGTTATGTGATTTTTGTTGAAATTTCCGCTGGCTTTCTTTTGTACTAATCATCTATTGATTAGATTTTGCTGTTTTGAATTATCTTCATTGAAGATACCTTCGAATGATTTCTTTGTTCATTCTGTAGTACGTGCAAAAATTTGAATTGCACATTATTGCATTTATTTTACGTTGAACCGATGCTTGGTTATGAAACGTATTTTGTTGCCGTTATTTTTATAACGAGATTTTTACACCAATGCTATATTTTGAAGCACGGTGTTTTGTGGCATTTTTGATGAATGAAAATTCACTGATATTACATTTTGATGTAAATTATTTTGATGAGATTTCGACGTTTAAAAAAAAAAAAAAATTTCTGCTGCTTTGGCTTCAGTAACCGTCAAGTTTAAAAGTGGATTTTCTAGCGGTTATTCCGCAATGCTGTTTTGTGACCGTTTTTACGGTATTTTGAGAAGTACAATTTCCTTATCGAAATTGTTACTGATTTGCTGCTTTAATCACGTGATTGGAAAATCGTTTTAAAATGAAAAATGTTTTATAAATTTTTAACAGTTTGCGTTTTCAAAAGAATGAGAAAGCGACTTAAACGATTCAGCAAAATCGAGGATTATGACCCCTTTCTTTTACTATTTCGGTTAACTCCGGACTTGTCCAGTTGAGAATGTGAATTGTTATTTTTACAAAATAAATAAAAATTTTTTTAGAAATTTTAACAGTTTGCGATTTCAAAAGAATGAGGAAGCGATTTAAACGTTTCAGCAAAATCGAGGACTATGACCCCTTTCTTTTACTGATTCGCTTAATTCCGGACTTGTCCGTTTGAGAATGTGAAATGTATTTTTACAAAATACACAATTTTTGCACTTTCAAGGAAACGATGAAGAGATTTAAACGATTTAGCAAAAGTGCGGAGTATGGAACCACACTTTTACTTTTTCGGTTAATTCCGAACTCGTTAATTGAATATCTGTTGTTTTGATGATTTTGATGAATTTTACACTTTCAAGGAAACGATGAAGAGAATCAAACGATTTAGTAAAACACGTGGTATGGGACATGTGCGTTTGCTATTTCGGTTAATTCCGGACTCGTTAATTGAAACATTTTGATGCTTTCGTGTGCTTTCGAGCCACTATGAGGACCTTCGGGTCATTTGTTGGGCTTTCGGGCCACTCTGCGGACCTTCGGGTCAAATACCAGTACTAGACCTTCGGGTCACTCTGCGGACCTTCGGGTCAATCTGATGGGCGCCAAAATTATGTTGAGTACTTGGTAGGCTTCG
Source organism: Allium fistulosum (assembly GCA_030737815.1). Taxonomy (NCBI): domain Eukaryota; kingdom Viridiplantae; phylum Streptophyta; class Magnoliopsida; order Asparagales; family Amaryllidaceae; genus Allium; species Allium fistulosum. The sequence goes on along the minus strand of CM060907.1, from coordinate 913,521,781 downwards.
GCCACTCTGAGATGCACGTGCGGCGAATTAAAAACTCGCCATCTGATGGGATCGATCCAAGCTTTTATGTTGATTTTCTAGTCTTCTTAATTGATTTCTAGATATTTGTTGCTTCCAATTATCTGCAGGTAATTGGATATTTGTTGATATGAGTTCTGATTATCGTTTTTGATAATCGGATATTTGTTGTTTCTAATTATCGCTTGTGATAATTAGATATTTGTTGATATGAGTTCTGATTATCGTTTTTGATAATCGGATATTTGTTGTTTCTAATTATCGCTTGTGATAATTAGATATTTGTTGATATGAGTTCTGATTATCGTTTTTGATAATCAGATATTTGTTGTTTCTAATTATCGCTTGTGATAATTAGATATCTGTTGATATGAGTTCTGATTATCGTTTTTGATAATCAGATATTTGTTGTTTTTAATTATCGCTTTAGATAATTAAATATTTGCTGATTTGAGATTTAATTATCGCCCGAGATAATTAAATATTTGTTGATTTTAGATTTAATTATCGCCTGAGATAATTAAATATTTGTTGATTTGAGATTTAATTATCGCTTTTGATAATTAAATATTTGCTGATTTGAGATTTAATTATCGCTTTAGATAATTAAATATTTGCTGATTTGAGATTTAATTATCGCCTGAGATAATTAAATATTTGTTGATTTTAGATTTAATTATCGCCTGAGATAATTAAATATTTGTTGATTTGAGATTTGATTATCGCTTTAGATAATCGAATATTGGTTGATTTGAAATTTGATTATCGTTTTTGATAATCGAATATTTGTTGAATTTGAAATTTGATTATCGCTTGTGATAATCGAATATTTGTTGATTTGAGAAATTTGACTATCGCTTTTGATGATTGAATATTTGCGATTTTAGAGATTTGAGCTTCGTCTTTTTCTCTGGCGATTCAGGTGAGTAATTTGATTTACTCACATTCAATTCGTGCTCTGTATGGGATTTCTGCTCTGTTTTTCCTTCTCTTTTAGTTGCTGGAACTCGATTATTCTTGCTTTTGTTAGTCGTCTGATTTTGATCCCTGATTCCCATGATGTTGGTTCTTTTGATTTGAAGTAGTCGAACCTTTCGATTTCTTATCTAATACTTCCCCGCTGACACTTGCTTTGCTTATACATTCGACATTGCCATGCTCTTTTGGTTGTTACCTTTTTCCATTTATTCCCTATGATTGCGTGGACGCAATTTCTTTAAGGAGGGGAGTCTGTAACAACCCGAGATTTAGTTTCAACTTATAATCGTCATTTATAGATTTAAACAAGGATAAATCGCTGTTGGAAATGTAATCAAGTTGAAATTCCTTTATAGATCGTTAAGTGTTAGTGGGCCTTTAAAGCTAGCCCATGCCTTAATTTATTTTATCTGCAACACCTAAACATACTTTTCTTTTTGCACAAAAATACTCAACCCGTTTCACTATGTTCCATTTTACATCCATACAAATTATTTACACAAGAAATGTAAAACAAGTGTCTGGGCAACATCTTGTTCCATGTTGCATGCAAACTACTCACTATTACTAAAGTATGTGATGTGGCCAAATTAGTAAATGATTTGCATACTAGCTGTCATATGCACGCTATTCATAGAATTAAATCCAGCAACTCAAAGTTAATACTCAACTAGAAACAGGATTTGACAAACTATCCATCAATGCTATCCAACTTAAATATACGTATGCAATATGTTCCATTGCCTGCACACAACACGTATTCACACAACACGTATGCAACTAAAACTTGGCAGGGACAGAGAATGCAACTATGACATGCGAATGACTTCAGGGAGGATGCAACTGACTCTCGTATGCAAATATAACCTGCCGTGCAAAATCATGCAAAATCACGGTAGCAGTGAGGTAAAAATTACACTAAATAGAATTACAAAATCAATTAAAACCATATTTTGAAACCGAGACAACGAGGTACTGCCCATATATTAGAAATGTGAGTAGTTAACATGCGTGATGCCTTATTATCAAACGTAAACCCGGTCTTCCCTCATTTTTATTTTTCGTTCGAAATCAAAAGAGAAAAAAAACCCTAGCTAAAGAAAGAAAAGAAAATGGAGGCGGCCTGGTTTTTCGTTCTCGTTCCCAAATTAAAGAATTAGGGCTACTACCAATTATCTTCGATTGACTTCGTGATGCCGGCCTCGTCCCTGCTTCAATTCGTCGAAGGAGGTTTCGTGCTTGGCTTCGTTCGATTTAGTGATGCCATGACTCCCACTCGGAGCTGTTCGATTCTCGAATTCATGCTGGGGAAACTAAGGTGAGTGAAATATATTCACTCACATCTAATACGACTTGAGTTTTATACCTCGACAGTTTGGCCTTGTTTTGACGTTGATTTTGGGTTGTTCGTTTTCTGGGTAATTTCGTTTCGGTGTTGATTTTTGAACTTCATGTAGAGGCTGCACTTGTTCTTTTGAATCCATTCGCCAATCTCTTTATTTTGGCAGTTCGATTTTGCTGATGTTGATGATTTATATGACTTTGTATATTTGGAAAGGTGCCGGGACATTTACATTTATCTTGACCTGGTATAGAGACATTTTTGCTTGATCACTGTGCATTACATTTGAGTCTTGTCACCTGTTGTTTTCACTTTTATTGGGGTACATTGCATATTGAACTGAGTGTAGCTTCGACTTTGTTCACTGTTCTATATGTTCCCTTCAAGCTACCTTGTGTCTAGTTGCACATGAGTTTGCACTGGTATTGATCACTGATGCATTTAGTTGTACATCAATAGTTTGCCTCTTCTATGGCCTGTTTTCGAGGCATGTTATCATGAGCATTTGATTATGGCTCCTTCATTGTCACCTGACTTTTGTTTCACTTGAAATAGCACTGTCTCTGTTTTGATCAGAACTACCATTTGATTCTGGTTTTGTATTTAGGATGACATTGGCCCAGTTCTTTTAGCATGAAGTTATAGTTGCATTTGAGGGTATTATGCGTTCATGTGCTTGCTTGGTTGCCCTATTGGCTTCATTACATCTTCCTCCTACCTGTACATTGTTGCCAGTTACAGTTGTAAGTATTGTGTAGACTTCATTTTTATGGCCCTTAGGCACTGGGTAGTTGTGTATGAACATGGTGCATTGTTCGAGTTGTATCACTTGAAATTTACTATACTTGTGTTGTCACTGCTACATTTCGTCGCTGAGACTATACTTGTACCGTCCACTGTTTCTAATTGGACCTGCACTATCCATTGTTGCATTTATTTTTGGTTTGCCTTGTATATTTCAGTGAGCTTTTGCATCACTGTATCTCGTGCATTGTCCCTAGTATCATGTATTGTCCTGTCTCCTTATCTTTGGAGCACTGTTCAGATGCAAGTTGCATATTGTTCCACTTCGATATTAGCTCTGGCTTCTAGCTTGGGAATTTTGTCTTGTGATCTTTCTTACCTGTAGCATGCTCGACTTTGGCATTGCTTCCTATCTGAACTGTTGTTAGACCATGTACATTTGTGGTTGCACTTCATTCGTCTTGTTAGCAGTGCAACACTTGCCTCTCTTGTTAATTCGTTTTACTGATTTGCCTTTGATCTTGGTTGTGGTTTAGTGATGCACCTGCTTGGCTATTTTGTACTTCTGACCTTTGTTGGGTTCTGGTCTTGCTGCAGTTGCTAGTTTGAGTTTTGTTGCCCTTTGCACATGCTCTTTGATATTGGTTGAACTTGTTTCACTTGCTGCCACTGTCTTCTTTGTAGTTGCATTCTGCCCTTGTCCTTGCAACTGTTTGCTACTATAGCTTCATCGTGCTGGTTGCTTCGTATTCCCCTTATGTCTGCAGTTGCATGTGCTTTGCAGTTTTTCCCCCTGTCGGGATTTGTTCTTGAATTCACTTGAGTTGAACCCGATTTCGGGGTTTGACCTTGTGATCACTTTTGACTTTCACTGAGCTTTTGTGTATCTCTTGCGATAGTGGCGAGGCAGTACACGCGTGCGTGTACTGCAGCCCTATCAGATTTGACAGCTTTAAATTGATTTAGTCGATTTGATAAATTGTTTATTTATCTCTGTTGATGATTTAAATCTGCTGATTTTTGTTAAATACTGTTAAGTGTTATATTGACCGTTATCCGGTTTCTTTGTTTAAAGAATCGGATAGACGGGAATTATTGTGACTGTCGTCTATTTAAATTATTACTGCCTATATGCACTAATAAACTGGTTTGAATTAGACTGACCTGGGTATTATTTTCTTTTGAATGTAATACTCGGGTCAGACCCGAGTTATTTCAGGTTGTAGATTTTCTTCTTTGAGTTGTTGTTCGGGATTTGAAGACTTTTCGCATCTTCTGAAGTTGTCATTGTCCTTTTGTAGTAGTCGTGTCATTGTATAGAACGATATGTATTCATGTATATTAGTCGATAATGTACGTGTATATATAACTTCTAGAGTCGACAGTTGTAGTTGTATCGTATGTATTGTGTCAACTATGTATTAACTGACATCAGTTATATATATATGAGACTTTTGTTTTTATCTGTGTTCCGCAATTATATTATCTGTGTTATTGTTATATCTAATGTCCTAAACTATTATGAACTATCGTAGTTTGTTTTATACTGATAATTGGATATGTCGATGGGAGTAAATAAATAATAGAAAAAAAATAAAAAGTATATACCACTCTTATCGAGATAACCAATATTAGTGTAAGGCCAATTACGGATGGTCGCTCCTATCCAGCCTTATTCTTCGTAATAATAGACAGTATTTCTTTTAATACTCTTTGTTATTATGAGCATAGAGGTGGGGCGTTACAGTGCACATGCATAATATAAAATAGTAAACTAGATTATGATATTACAAGTGTATTGTATACATTTATTTGTGTATAGATCACATGAATAATATAGATAGTGTAAAAAGTTAATGTGCACGTTGATAGGTGTTGGGATTTACACCACGTTATATGTGTCTTTGTTGTCCTTGGTTATTATTTAAAATTATATATACACAGAGAGTTATAATTCAATTTCCAATTGTAATGAAAATATGAAAAAATATTTTAAAACCAATTTTGATTAATTACATATATTTTGAAATTGAAGCAATATCTTGAGAATCTAATTTCGATTTTGAAAATCAAACTTAGATTTATAATTTCAAACACCATATATTTTTTAAAGTTTGAATTAGATATTATAAAACATATGTATATTTCAAAGGGAATTGAATTTTTATTATACATACACACACATATTTATATTATTAATAAATTAGACAACCGAAAATAAAACACACATTAACATACATTAAATGCATATACATGGTGTGCCAAAAAAAAATTCAAATATATTTTTACCCATAGACATATGTATATATACAAAGCAATTTAAGCTATTTAAAACATGTTTGATACACACACCCGTATATAAATGTTGTAAAATTATCTTATACAATAAAATTTTTTAAAATCAAAATTATTATTCACCTAAATAAACTATAATAACTGAGATACGCACGCACGCGCGCACACATGTATTATAATAATTTTATAATGTTTGTTCAAATCAATTTGATCATGATACATATGTATATATTAGATCAAGCAACATACGCATATATAAATTCATTATACAACATATGAGATATAATTTGCATTAACATAATAAAGAATGTAAATAAAATTAAGACTGAAAATTTACCAAAAGATACTACCTATGATTTGCACCTTGAATATATCAAAACTTATAGATCTGATTGAATCACCTCCAGAAATTACAATAGTCTAAAGCACCATTTCAGTCTATATTTTATTTGATTTATTTTTAAAAAAATTAGGAGTTTTTTCTTCCATGTAGCCATCGAACTTTTGTCCATGGAAGAGAGAGAGGAGAGTAGAGAAAATTAGTTGTTAGGAAAATTGAATGAGTGAATGAAAGGAATTTATTTTAAATAAATAATTGAAACCTTTATAATTCCTTCCTCAAAGCCTCCACCTTTAATTCTTCATTAAATCTCAATCAAATCCACCACTCTTTTACCATTCATGTTCGACTAAGAAAGGGCCTATCAAAGATTTCAAAATTTTTGAAACCATTTTGTATTAATTATTTTAAATCAAATTTGAATATTTTATCGATATCATATACCGATACTCGCATACATAACATTTATATATTTGCTTTTTGTTAAATACTAATGGCATTCAAACATCAAATCAAATATAATACAATAATTAATATTTCATAGATATTATTTTATTTAATTAATTTATAACAGTTATAAATTAATCAATCTATGAAGTTTTTCAGAGTATTGAACCGTACCGTTGTGCGACTCAAAGTTGTAAATTCAGTCAGCTATTAATATCCAACAATTTAAATATTAGCATTCACACATCATCTTAGATAGTGATGTGATATTTTGGTTGAATTTATTGCTTACGCATCTTTTTGGTAAAAATTCAATTTTTTTATTATAAGCGGTACCTGGTAGCAAAATTATTTAGACCAATTCTCTTCATAAAAACTAAATCACTTTAGGACTTGGTTAGTCCAAACACAAAATCCTTAGTTTAACAATTATTATAAGTATTAACCATACTACTTTGACTAGAGACTTTGACTTTGAGTTGATTATAGTTAACTGTGATACTAACCCCTTATAACTAAGGAGACAAGTTCTCTATTGAATAGTGTTTCACTTCCAATGCTTCAATCCAGACCCAGCTATAGTCGTTCGATGTACTACCATGCCATGATTCAACTATAATCGAAGTGGAATATCCACATTAAAGTTCCACAGTATTCTAAAGTCGATGGAACTATGTAACGTCACTTCGAGATTCTCTGGTGGACCTTAGTTATATTAACCAAAAGAAAACTCTAGAGTGGGTCATTCTATAGGTATCTAATAACTATCAGTTCAGCTATGAGTAATATACTACCCAACATTTGGAGAGCGTTACATACTCTAGTCTCAATAGATGTATTGATATCCCATTTTGAAACATATTGACAAGGAATATTTAAAATAATATGTTATTATAATGTGATAAATTTTTTATAATTGCGACAAATTGTAATTATTATCACATAACATATCATTTAAGGATTTTCTATTTAATTTTAAATTAATTGCTTCATTAATTATATCACAATAAAACAAAGTTCATTATAGAAATCAAACATCTTTATTATGAAAAGATTGGTTATTAAGTAAAATATATGTAACAAATTACATAATTTCCCGTAGGGCGTACCCCTAACTTTATCACCGTACAACAACACACACCTTAGAAATACTCAAATAACTGAACGATTGTGCTGCCATAATAACCAATAGAGGACACAACAATCAATAGTCAAACAATAACTAGTAATAGCAATCGACTACATACACACACACACCCCTATACACACATCCCTCTATATCGCAATATATATATATATATATATTAACATTCCATTCAATCAAATAGGTAGAATCACATTAAAACATAGTTTAAATGTCATCCTGAAATCCCCAGAAAAACAGTAACGACCCGATATTTTCAACAATTCACATCCGCACATGTCGGACTTGAATTGCTCAAAATATCATATTGTAAATATATATTTAGCAAAACTTAGCATATACAGTAAATAAATAATCACAGATCACAGACACAGAGTAATATAACAATAATGCAGCGAAAACAAAGAATAGTAGTTCATGAAGCTACTATATATATAACAGAGTTAAACAAGATGCAACAGAAGTCTCGAATACAAAGATATCTCAATACAATAGTCAAATACAAGATCTGAATACATCACTGGAATAAACTGACTAACAGATAGTAGAATCGATAGATAGCTGGATCTCCAAGCGAAGCTTCAACTCCAAAGGTGAGTCTCGAATACTGGTACACTCAGTCTGACCCGAGCGTAAAGAAAACACAAAGCACTCGAGTCAGGATTAACATTCTTATATCAATAAATCCAACTCAAGTGAAATATCAACTGAAATACAAGTAACTCAAAGGATGTTTGGGATAACCATCCTCTAAGGATCTGTTAAACTATCTACTATGTAGTAGTGTACGCTAAGTAGATAATGTCTAATCAGTAAAGTACGATATCAAAATAGCGTTAAGTCATGGCCCATTCCACCCTTAACACATTTTATTCCCAAGAGCATATACAAGACCGTAGTTTCCCCAAAACCGGAAGTCACCAGAGGGCAATCCATATACTAAAGGTACAAACCAAAACGTAGTGGCCGCGATAGGATAAACAGTATGACAAGGTACATGAGGCGATACCAACTAGGATACTAGTAGTTGCGTGATCCGGACTGATGTTGGGCATAGCAGCTACTACCCCAACACCGCGAAACAACACTCCCATAATCGAGGGGTGCACCCAAATCGAATCACAAAAGTAATAGATATGGTATTGAAGAAGTGTGTCCGCTAGAGGTGGCGAACCTCAATGGCCCATCGCGGCTCCTGTTTTAGTCATGTCAGGGGTCATCCAATATCGTACTCTTTCTTCAGTCAACGCGTTCACCAAACCATCCACTTCATTCTGGATCAACACTCCGCGTATATTAGTTATTAAAGTGGTTTCGGTATCGACGGAGAGTATGTCCATATCCGATCCCGGTCTCTTTAATAACTACGTATTAATTACACCGATGGTCATTTAGTAAACTTTCAAAATAGTTTATATTTCAAAACCGAAATATCATTGCCATTTCAAAACCATATCCATACGATATCAATTTCACTTTAAATAAATCCATTTCCAAAATCATATCACTTTCCAAAGTTATATCGCTTTCAAAATCGTAAGTCTTTAAAATTCATAATACTTTGAAACTATAGTTTGAAATCATAACATTTTGGAATTCATAACACTTTCCTCTTAAACAATTCAGATATTAAAATTAGTGTATATAATAAAATAGTTTATAAATAAAAATAGTTTATATAAAATAGTTATAAGTTAAAATAGTTTATAATAAAATAATATATATTGGAAATGATTTATATAAAATAGTTTATATTTAAATAATTTTTAAAGTAAAATATAAATAGTTGTAGATATAGTTTCAAAATACTTTATACAATAAAATAGCTTCCACAAATTCACAAATCGATTCAACTCAACTCGGATTCCAAAATTCAAATTTAATCAAATCTCAAATCATCAATTTCAATTCGATTTAGTTTCTAAATAGACCATTTCAAATTATCAATTTCAAATACATATTTGAACCACAAAATAAACCATTAAATTTCAATATATTTCAAAGCTTTAAATATTCCACATTTCAGAACTAAATTTGATAATTCCATTTATATCTAAATTTAATTTCATTACATTTAGTTTCTGAGATATTTCTTTAATCATTTCAATACATCTAAATACAACTTCAATTTACAAATTTATATAAACAAAATATCCCTTTTAAATTTATATAAATTTGTAATATTTATTTAAGCCACTTTTTAATCAAATTCAAGTTGTAAGACATATCTTAAGATTTCAAATTTAATAGATTTCGAATCAAACTTATTTAAGTATAATTATTAAATGATTAAGAATTCCAAATCAGTTTCAAATTTATCCTTCAAACTGAAACATTATAAACACTATATTTGAAAATATAAATTTTACATACATACTCAAACATATTTTTATATTGATTCAAATCAACTTTAATAAATCTTTAAAATCAATATTTAATAAAACCATATATTTCTTTTAAAAAAAATAGAAATCTTTTTTTTTCAAAATATTTATATATATAGACCAATGGTGTCTGTATAAAATTTTCTATCCTATGGTCAAGTGATACAGATATTTATCATTTCAATCCATAGTTTAAATTATATTCGGGTATATATCTTTTCAACCCGAAATCCCAAATTCAATTCAATTGAAAATCGCTTGGGTTTATCATTTCAACCCATAACGATTTTCTCCTAGTCTACAGATCGTTCAGGTATGTACCATTTCAACCCATAGTGAATTCTATACTAATAGGGAACTTGCAGAGTGATAACAGATATGATAATAATATAACAACGGTAACAGGCATATATCATCAGTATAAATAACAGATAAGGGTGTCAGATGTCACAGGTGAATAGATATAGATGATGGCATATATATATCAATCAATATAAATAAGAGATAATGGTGTCAGGTGTCACAGGTGAACATATACAGATGATGGCATAGGTATAGCAATATAAATAACTAACAGCAGCATATTTCAATTGTCGGTTCAATTGCAATCAAATTTAATAAATATAAGAACGTTAATCGTGAGTGACTGCTCACCTTTTGAGGCCAGAGCGAATAGACAATGGAAGGAGTTACGGATCCAAGCACGAATTTGGATGCAAAGCACGATGGACTCGATTTCGACGAACGAGCTGATAATGAGAATCGGTGGAACTATTAGGATCAATTTGATATAAATCAAAATGAAATGTGAATTATATTGTTATACATTTTCTCAAATCATTATTTAATATATAAGTAAGCTTATATATAATAAGGATCAAAATATTTATATTTTTTATTCTTCAAAATTTTCTATATATACTTCTAACAAAACAAAATATCAATATATATAGTTTTCTAAAATCAATGTTATTAGAATACAAACTCATAACAAATGCAGACCTACTAAGATATCTGTATCAACTAAATGATATAAACTCAAATCAATATGCAGAGCTTGTAAATAAGATCAATACATCAATTATGTAGTATACATAATATAGTTCAAAATAAGTACTTATATATATTACAGTCATATCAAATCTTACATTTAAAACCAATAGTTAAACTAAAATACGAATACCATACTACATCTCATATATATATATATAAAATAAAAACCAATATCTATTTTAGAATCAACAAGCCCAAACTTTAAAAATATATCTTACAATCAACAGGTTGAATGACTTACAGAACTTACATGTAGTAATATATATATAACTCGACAGACTAGTATACAGTGCCTATATAGCTTATATTACATGAACTTATACATAGAAGATTTGTGAAATATAATATGACTTATATAGCCAGATTATAGAATAGATAACCTATATAAATATATCTACCCACATGAACACATATGCAGACCGAACTTCTTATATACATATGTATGCAAACCGACTATATAAACAAAGTTAACATTAAAGCTTGTATCAGATATATATATATATAAATAAAATAGTATATGCAACATATCATTTAAGATAAATATTTGTAACATAGTTTAGGCTGATTTTATGAATACTAATATATATACAGGCTTCTCACAATCCAACTTATATATACTACTAGCTGTAACAGCATCATACCTTATAACATAACATATGTAAACAACTTGATATGTAAAACTGTATGCACTTATATATTCATACGACATATATAAATTTAGTATTTAACTAAACAAAATATAGGCAAATGAATCCAAGTATATAACCTTTACACTGACTCAATAACTTAAATTATACATATAACCTTTACAACTCACGTTTATAATATATAACCTATATATAAAGTATAACATATACTAACTGTAATATATAGAACTTTATTTAGATCTGCCACTACAACACAAATAGCATAAATATATATATTCAAAGAAGGGGAAGGAAAGGCTTACGACATGAAGTGGGAAGGGATGCTTCGGCCGCGGAGGAGGAGGTGCGGCTGCAAATGAAAGGGAGGTGGTCTCAGTTGAACCGGTGGCGGAGGCACAGAGCTCGGCCTGAGGTGATCGGAAAAAGGAGGAGGAAGAAGGAGGCGTAGGCTGTTTCACGGTGGAGGCTCGAGAGATGGCATGGGTATAGGCACGGACTGCCATGGCGAAAGGGGCTGACGCTATGGGCGAGGCGGTGGAAGGAAATATGGGTTGCTCGGCTGCAGTGCACGGGCGGAGGGTGGTGCTAGGGGGTGTGTTTAGGTGGGTCTGGAAATGTGGCCGATGCTTGATGTGGAGGGGCGGTTCGGTGTTTGGTCGGTGAATGGAAGGGAGGTGGAAGACGAGGCAGGAGAGAGAGAAGGGGATGGGGAAGCTCGGCTATGTAGATGGTGGCGGGCTGCGTGGGTAAAGCAGTTGCATGGAAAAGAGAGAGTGAGAGAGGGGACGGTGGGAAGATGCATGGGTTTGATGGAATTGGAGTGGAGATGGCAGAAAGAAAAAGATGCAGATCTCCCAGAATACATAATTTATTGCTTTCAGAACTAAGTAAATGAACGAACCAAGAAGAAAACAAAATAAAAGCTTAAAAAGCAAAAGTCAATAGCCAGTAAAAGCAAACATCAATAGTCACAATAGGAATGAATCGTTAATAGCTAGTGGCTATTACTTTTCACAGAGGAAAAATGAAAAGATCCAGACTCAAAAGCGAAATACAGAACTGATACGAAAATCGTTTTACTGATTTCACAACACATCAGGGTTCGAATAATAGAAATGAATATACCGCTGAGATCAGCACAATGAGATGATCAAAACGGTATACAGATATCAGTGGTACGACCATCCTATCAAAAGTCGATATCGGTACCAAAATGCTGCTTTTTTGCCAAAAATAAGATCGACGGAGCAGTAATAGTCCAAATTTTGAGAAACGAAATATGACGTCTTAGTCAGAAGATGAATTAGGATTTTTCTATATAAAAATATTTGGGTTCCGAAAACATTTTGTTTTCATCAATTCCTAACTGATTAAATTGAATAAATTTACGCACGAAAATAAACTTCATATTTTCGGATGAAAATTTACCAGTTGCTATGTTTAACTAGACGCATTCCAAACATCAAATTTATATTTCAAAATTTTATTATTTAAATTTCATAAAATTTTAACTAATTACGTTATTAAACAGTTAAAATTTACGGGTCGTTACACTCTCCCCCACTCAAAACTTTTCGTCCCCGAAAAGGAAGGAGGTAGGAGAATAGAAACAAGCAGAAAGAAAATAGATTGGAATACAAGTAAAACAATTAATTTAAACCATATAAATTTCAATTTAAATTAATATTTAACAATTTGGTTAAATCCCTTTGAGTTCACTTAAGTTAAATCAATCTATCTATTTCTAAAGTCATTATCTTATTATCTAGTCATCTTCAATTAACAATTTCTAAATCATCAATTTGTATTATCATTTATTATACTCATATTTTATTCAACAAATTTAATTCTTTTATTCCAATTATTATTAAATTTTGTTCCACGTAATATATTTTTATCACATATATTTAAACCATATAAATTAATTTAAACTATATAAATTTTAATTTTAATTAATTTATATTCATTAATTGATTTTAAATTCAAGGTATTTCCATAAGTTGATCTAATTTCAATTTATTAATTCTTTCAGAACAAAATTTATTATATTCAATTATCTTATTATTTTATTTATCTCTATTAACATTTTATAATTAAAATTTAAGTGTATAACATTTATTATAACCACTCGAATTTTATTTATAAAATCATTTTATATTGTATATTATCCGATTACATTTTAACTTCTGAATAATTTAGGTAAGTTATATTTGAAATGCAATTTTAGTACTATACAAATAAAATTTTCAAATTCAATCATTTCAAGTTTAAATATTTATCCAAAATTTTTGACTTCAGTTTATAATTGAAATCATCTTTAAATCATAAACTTAAAATTTAAATATCCGATTTACTTCAAACAATTTCGAGATAAATATATATAGTATATATCAGATCAAAATTAATTTATATATATATATATATAAATCAGGTCATACCACAGAAATTCAAATCAAATTCAATTTCCAAAACAAAGTGTAGCAAAGCTTTTGGATATATAAATATATATATAAATCAAATTATACTGAATAGTAAAGCTACAGAATAGTATCTCCACTTCGAAACTCGAAAATGAATGTCGATGATGCGGCCGCCATCACCGAAATTATTTTCCAGTGACAAAAGAGAAGAGTATTGATTTAAACATTAAAATTCTTTGAAAATCATTTATATTCAAAAATACTTTATATAATATACATTTTAAATTTTAAAAACCAAAGTTCGAAATCACCGGAAACTAAATTCTCAAATTTCTGAATTAAATTCATTTCAAATTCCAATTCAATTTATAAATCATATTTATAAATTCATTTAGAACAATAAATGATAATCAAATATTATCATTTCAAACAACCAATTTAATTAACTTATTGTATTCCAGAAAATTATACTTATATATTTAATATAATCATACAAATTTACTTCCTTTACCAATTTGAAAAACAATATTGTGTCAGTTTGTTCTGTTCAAGTGTTTTGGAGATCCTATCGATAGCGTTGATCAGACGAATCGATCAAAAAGCCAAATTAACATCAACAACTCAAACAACACACTATAAAACATTTTAAAAATTAATTTACAAATACACTTCCTCGCTCGGATATCCTTGAATGGATTTCAAAACAAAGATAGAGATTCAAATTAGAGAAACTCTAACTAAAAGAATTCAACTAAAAGGTAGACTCGATACGGAGATAAGATAATTGAGTTTTCAAACAGAAGATGGACAAACTTATATAAATCGCGGGTAACCTTAACCGGGTCAACCGTGATTCCAAGAATAAATTCGATGTAGAATTCTGTGACAAATCGACATTGATCGCCAGAGATAGAATTCGGGTATAGCAAAAGATAACAGCATCGTAAACCGAGGATACAGAAATCTTCTGTGAATCACTGCTGGTTGTACAGGAGTTTCACTCTTTACAAATTATTCAGATATTGGCGAGATTGCCGATTTATTATAGAGATCATTCGAAGTGGAGTTACGGGATACTCCAGAATTAAAAAGACACGAAATAGGGAAGACATGAATGGACTTTGGAACCGAAGGGAACGTTCCAAAATTCAAAGAAACCGAATTAAAGAAGAAGAGATTCAAGCTCGAACGAAAGTGATTCTGTAAATAAATTTACCACATATGCTAAGTTTTGCCTAGAGCCAAAGCTCTGATACCACTTGTAACGACCCGATATTTTCAACCATTCGCATCCGCACATGTCGGACTTGAATTGCTCAAAATATCAGATTGTAAATATATATTTGGCAAAACTCAGCATATACAGTAAATAAATAATCACAGATCACAGACACAGAGTAATATAACAATAATGCAACGGAAACAAAGAATAGTAGTTCATGAAGCTACTATATATATAACAGAGTTAAAAAAGATGCAACAGAAGTCTCGAATACAAAGATATCTCAATACAATAGTCAAATACAAGATCTGAATACATCACTGGAATCAACTGACTAACAGATAGTAGAATCGATAGATAGCTGGATCTCCAAGCGAAGCTCCAACTCCAAAGGTGAGTCTCGAATACTGGTACACTCAGTCTGACCCGAGCGTAAAGAAAACACAAAACACTTGAGTCAGGATTAACATTCTTATATCAATAAATCCAACTCAAGTGAAATATCAACTGAAATACAAGTAACTCAAAGGATGTCTGGGATAACCATCCTCTAAGGATCCGTTAAACTATCTACTATGTAGTAGTGTACGCTAAGTAGATAATGTCTAATCAGTAAAGTACGATATCAAAATAGCGTTAAGTCATGGCCCATTCCACCCTTAACACATTTTATTCCCAAGAGCATATACAAGACCGTAGTTTCCCCAAAACCGGAAGTCACCAGAGGGCAATCCATATACTAAAGGTACAAACCAAAACGTAGTGGTCGCGATAGGATAAACAGTATGACAAGGTACATGAGGCGATACCAACTAGGATACTAGTAGTTGCGTGATCTGGACTGATGTTGGGCATAGCAGCTACTACCCCAACACCGCGAAACAACACTCCCATAATCGAGGGGTGCACCCAAATCGAATCACAAAAGTAATAGATATGGTATCGAAGAAGTGTGTCCGCTAGAGGTGGCGAACCTCAATGGCCCGTCGCGGCTCCTGTTTTAGTCATGTCAGGGGTCATCCAATATCGTACTCTTTCTTCAGTCAACGCGTTCACCAAACCATCCACTTCATTCTGGATCAACACTCCGCGTATATTAGTTATTAAAGTGGTTTCGGTATCGACAGAAAGTATGTCCATATCCGATCCCGGTCTCTTTAATAACTACGTATTAATTACACCGATGGTCATTTAGTAAACTTTCAAAATAGTTTATATTTCAAA
This sequence comes from Allium fistulosum, assembly GCA_030737815.1. NCBI lineage: Eukaryota > Viridiplantae > Streptophyta > Magnoliopsida > Asparagales > Amaryllidaceae > Allium > Allium fistulosum. Next base: position 913,505,523 of record CM060907.1, on the reverse strand, counting down.
ACCGAAATATCATTGCCATTTCAAAACCATATCCATACGATACCAATTTCACTTTAAATAAATCCATTTCCAAAATCATATCACTTTCCAAAGTTATATCGCTTTCGAAATCGTAAGTCTTTAAAATTCATAATACTTTGAAACTATAGTTTGAAATCATAACATTTTGGAATTCATAACACTTTCCTCTTAAACAGTTTAGATATTAAAATTAGTGTATATAATAAAATAGTTTATAAATAAAAATAGTTTATATAAAATAGTTATAAGTTAAAATAGTTTATAATAAAATAATATATATTGGAAATGATTTATATAAAATAGTTTATATTTAAATAATTTTTAAAGTAAAATATAAATAGTTGTAGATATAGTTTCAAAATATTTTATACAATAAAATAGCTTCCACAAATTCACAAATCGATTCAACTCAACTCGGATTCCAAAATTCAAATTTAATCAAATCTCAAATCATCAATTTCAATTCGATTTAGTTTCTAAATAGACCATTTCAAATTATCAATTTCAAATACATATTTGAACCACAAAATAAACCATTAAATTTCAATATATTTCAAAGCTTTAAATATTCCACATTTCAGAACTAAATTTGATAATTCCATTTATATCTAAATTTAATTTCATTACATTTAGTTTCTGAGATATTTCTTTAATCATTTCAATACATCTAAATACAACTTCAATTTACAAATTTATATAAACAAAATATCCCTTTTAAATTTATATAAATTTGTAATATTTATTTAAGCCACTTTTTAATCAAATTCAAGTTGTAAGACATATCTTAAGATTTCAAATTTAATAGATTTCGAATCAAACTTATTTAAGTATAATTATTAAATGATTAAGAATTCCAAATTAGTTTCAAATTTATCCTTCAAACTGAAACATTATAAACACTATATTTGAAAATATAAATTTTACATACATACTCAAACATATTTTTATATTGATTCAAATCAACTATAATAAATCTTTAAAATCAATATTTAATAAAACCATATATTTCTTTTTAAAAAAAAATAGAAATCTTTTTTTTTCAAAATATTTATATATATAGACCAATGGTGTCTGTATAAAATTTTCTATCCTATGGTCAAGTGATACAGATATTTATCATTTCAATCCATAGTTTAAATTATATTCGGGTATATATCTTTTCAACTCGAAATCCCAAATTCAATTCAATTGAAAATCGCTTGGGTTTATCATTTCAACCCATAACGATTTTCTCCTATTCTACAGATCGTTCAGGTATGTATCATTTCAACCCATAGTGAATTCTATACTAACAGGGAACTTGTAGAGTGATAACAGATATGATAATAATATAACAACGGTAACATGCATATATCATCAGTATAAATAACAGATAAGGGTGTTAGATGTCACAGGTGAACAGATACAGATGATGGCATAAATATATATATATATATATATCAATATAAATAAGAGATAATGGTGTCAGGTGTCACAGGTGAACAGATACAGATGATGGCATAGGTATAGCAATATAAATAACTAACAGCAGCATATTTCAATTGTCGGTTCAATTGCAATCAAATTTAATAAATATAAGAACGTTAATCGTGAGTGACTGCTCACCTTTCGAGGCCAGAGAGAATAGACAATGGAAGGAGTTACGGATCCAAGCACGAATTTGGATGCAAAGCACGATGGACTCGATTTCGACGAACGAGCTGATAATGAGAATCGCTGGAACTATTAGGATCAATTTGATATAAATCAAAACGAAATGTGAATTATATTGTTATACATTTTCTCAAATCATTATTTAATATATAAGTAAGCTTATATATAATAAGGATCAAAATATTTATATTTTTTATTCTTCAAAATTTTCTATATATACTTCTAACAAAATAAAATATCAATATATATAGTTTTCTAAAATCAATGTTATTAGAATACAAACTCATAACAAATGCAGACCTACTAAGATATCTGTATCAACTAAATGATATAAACTCAAATCAATATGCAGAGCTTGTAAATAAGATCAATACATCAATTATGTAGTATACATAATATAGTTTAAAATAAGTACTTATATATAGTACAGTCATATCAAATCTTACATTTAAAACCAATAGTTAAACTAAAATACAAATACCATACTACATCTCATATATATATATATATAAAATAAAAACCAATATCTATTTTAGAATCAACAAGCCCAAACTTTAAAAATATATCTTACAATCAACAGGTTGAATGACTTACAGAACTTACATGCAGTAATATATATATAACTCGACAAACTAGTATATAGTGCCTATATAGCTTATATTACATGAACTTATACATAGAAGATTTGTGAAATATAATATGACTTATATAGCCAGATTGTAGAATAGATAACCTATATAAATATATCTACCCACATGAACACATATGCAGACCGAACTTCTTATATACATATGTATGCAAACCGACTATATAAACAAAGTTAACATTAAAGCTTGTATCAGATATATATATATATATAAAATAGTATATGCAACATATCATTTAAGATAAATATTTGTAACATAGTTTAGGCTGATTTTGTGAATACTAATATATATACAGGCTTCTCACAATCCAACTTATATATACTACTAGCTGTAACAGCATCATACCTTATAACATAACATATGTAAACAACTTGATATGTAAAACTGTATGCACTTATATATTCATACGACATATATAAATTTAGTATTTAACTAAACAAAATATAGGCAAATGAATCCAAGTATATAACCTTTACACTGACTCAATAACTTAAATTATACATATAACCTTTACAACTCACGTTTATAATATATAACCTATATATAAAGTATAACATATACTAACTGTAATATATAGAACTTTATTTAGATCTGCCACTACAACACAAATAGCATAAATATATATATTCAAAGAAGGGGAAGGAAAGGCTTACGGCATGAAGTGGGAAGGGATGCTTCGGCGGCGGAGGAGGAGGTGCGGCTGCAAATGAAAGGGAGGTGGTCTCGGTTGAACCGGTGGCAGAGGCACAGAGCTCGGCCTGAGGTGATCGGAAAAAGGAGGAGGAAGAAGGAGGCGTAGGCTGTTTCACGGTGGAGGCTCGAGAGATGGCCTGGGTATAGGCACGGACTGCCATGGCGAAAGGGGCTGACGCTATGGGCGAGGCGGTGGAAGGAAATATGGGTTGCTCGGCTGCAGTGCACGGGCGGAGGGTGGTGCTAGGGGGTGTGTTTAGGTGGGTCTGGAAATGTGGCCGATGCTTGATGTGGAGGGGCGGTTCGGTGTTTGGTCGGTGAATGGAAGGGAGGTGGAAGACGAGGCAGGAGAGAGAGAAGGGGATGGGGAAGCTCGGCTATGTAGATGGTGGCGGGCTGCGTGGGTAAAGCAGTTGCATGGAAAAGAGAGAGTGAGAGAGGGGACGGTGGGAAGATGCATGGGTTTGATGGAATTGGAGAGGAGATGGCAGAAAGAAAAAGATGCAGATCTCCCAGAATACATAATTTATTGCTTTCAGAACTAAGTAAATGAACGAACCAAGAAGAAAACAAAATAAAAGCTTAAAAAGCAAACGTCAATAGTCAGTAAAAGCAAACGTCAATAGTCACAATAGGAATGAATCGTTAATAGCTAGTGGCTATTACTTTTCACAGAGGAAAAATGAAAAGATCCAGATTCAAAAGCCAAATACAGAACTGATACGGAAATCGTTTTACTGATTTCACAACACATCAGGGTTCGAATAATAGAAATGAATATACCGCTGAGATCAGCACGATGAGATGATCAAAACAGTATACAGATATCAGTGGTACGACCATCCTATCAAAAGTCGATATCGGTACCAAAATGCTGCTATTTTGCCAAAAATAAGATCGACGGAGCAGTAATAGTCCAAATTTTGAGAAACGAAATATGACGTCTTAGTCAGAAGATGAATTAGGATTTTTCTATATAAAAATATTTGGGTTCCGAAAACATTTTATTTTCATCAATTCCTAACTGATTAAATTGAATAAATTTACGCACGAAAATAAACTTCATATTTTCGGATGAAAATTTACCAGTTGCTATGTTTAACTAGACGCATTCCAAACATCAAATTTATATTTCAAAATTTTATTGTTTAAATTTCATAAAATTTTAACTAATTACGTTATTAAAACAGTTAAAATTTACGGGTCGTTACACTCTCCCCCACTCAAAACTTTTCGTCCCCGAAAAGGAAGGAGGTAGGAGAATAGAAACAAGCAGAAAGAAAATAGATTGGAATACAAGTAAAACCATTAATTTAAACCATATAAATTTCAATTTAAATTAATATTTAACAATTTGGTTAAATCCCTTTGAGTTCACTTAAGTTAAATCAATCTATCTATTTCTAAAGTCATTATCTTATTATCTAGTCATCTTCAATTAACAATTTCTAAATCATCAATTTGTATTATCATTTATTATACTCATATTTTATTCAACAAATTTAATTCTTTTATTCCAATTATTATTAAATTTTGTCCCACGTAATATATTTTTATCACATATATTTAAACCATATAATTAATTTAAACTATATAAATTTTAATTTTAATTAATTTATATTCATTAATTGATTTTAAATTCAAGGTATTTCCATAAGTTGATCTAATTTCAATTTATTAATTCTTTCAGAACAAAATTTATTATATTCAATTATCTTATTATTTTATTTATCTCTATTAACATTTTATAATTAAGATTTAAGTGTATAACATTTATTATAACCACTCGAATTTTATTTATAAAATCATTTTATATTGTATATTATCCGATTACATTTTAACTTCTGAATAATTTAGGTAAGTTATATTTGAAATGCAATTTTAGTACTATACAAATAAAATTTTCAAATTCAATCATTTCAAGTTTAAATATTTATCCAAAATTTTTGACTTCAGTTTATAATTGAAATCATCTTTATATCATAAACTTAAAATTTAAATCTCCGATTTACTTCAAACAATTTCGAGATAAATATATATAGTATATATCAGATCAAAATTAATTTATATATATATATATAAATCAGGTCATACCACAGAAATTCAAATCAAATTCAATTTCCAAAACAAAGTGTAGCAAAGCTTCTGGATATATAAATATATATATAAATCAAATTATACTGAATAGTAAAGCTACAGAATAGTATCTCCACTTCGAAACTCGAAAATGAATGTCGATGATGCGGCCGCCATCACCGAAATTATTTTCCAGCGACAAAAGAGAAGAGTATTGATTTAAACATTAAAATTCTTTGAAAATCATTTATATTCAAAAATACTTTATATAATATACATTTTAAATTTTAAAAACCAAAGTTCGAAATCACCGAAAACTAAATTCTCAAATTTCTGAATTAAATTCATTTCAAATTCCAAATCAATTTATAAATCATATTTATAAATTCATTTAGAACAATAAATGATAATCAAATATTATCATTTCAAACAACCAATTTAATTAACTTATTGTATTCCAGAAAATTATACTTATATATTTAATATAATCATACAAATTTACTTCCTTTACCAATTTGTAAAACAATATTGTGTCAGTTTGTTCTGTTCAAGTGTTTTGGAGATCCTATCGATAGCGTTGATCAGACGAATCGATCGAAAAGCCAAATTAACATCAACAACTCAAACAACACACTATAAAACATTTTAAAAATTAATTTACAAATACACTTCCTCGCTCGGATATCCTTGAATGGATTTCAAAACAAAGATAGAGATTCAAATTAGAGAAACTCTAACTAAAAGAATTCAACTAAAAGGTAGACTCGATACTGAGATAAGATAATTGAGTTTTCAAACAGAAGATGGACAAACTTATATAAATCGCGGGTAACCTTAACCGGGTCAACCTTGATTCCAAGAATAAATTCGATGTAGAATTCTGCGACAAATCGACATTCGATCGCCAGAGATAGAATTCGGGTATAGCAAAAGATAACAGCATCGTAAACCGAGGATACAGAAATCTTCTGTGAATCACTGCTGGTTGTACAGGAGTTTCACTCTTTACAAATTATTCAGATATTGGCGAGATTGCCGATTTATTATAGAGATCATTCGAAGTGGAGTTATGGGATACTCCAGAATTAAAAAGACACGAAATAGGGAAGACATGAATGGACTTTGGAACCGAAGGGAACGTTCCAAAATTCAAAGAAACCGAATTAAAGAAGAAGAGATTCAAGCTCGAACGAAAGTGATTCTGTAAATAAATTTACCACATATGCTAAGTTTTGCCTAGAGCCAAAGCTCTGATACCACTTGTAACGACCCGATATTTTCAACCATTCGCATCCGCACATGTCGGACTTGAATTGCTCAAAATATCAGATTGTAAATATATATTTGGCAAAACTCAGCATATACAGTAAATAAATAATCACAGATCACAGACACAGAGTAATATAACAATAATGCAGCGGAAACAAAGAATAGTAGTTCATGAAGCTACTATATATATAACAGAGTTAAACAAGATGCAACAGAAGTCTCGAATACAAAGATATCTCAATACAATAGTCAAATACAAGATCTGAATACATCACTGGAATCAACTGACTAACAGATAGTAGAATCGATAGATAGCTGGATCTCCAAGCGAAGCTCCAACTCCAAAGGTGAGTCTCGAATACTGGTACACTCAGTCTGACCCGAGCGTAAAGAAAACACAAAACACTTGAGTCAGGATTAACATTCTTATATCAATAAATCCAACTCAAGTGAAATATCAACTGAAATACAAGTAACTCAAAGGATGTCTGGGATAACCATCCTCTAAGGATCCGTTAAACTATCTACTATGTAGTAGTGTACGCTAAGTAGATAATGTCTAATCAGTAAAGTACGATATCAAAATAGCGTTAAGTCATGGCCCATTCCACCCTTAACACATTTTATTCCCAAGAGCATATACAAGACCGTAGTTTCCCCAAAACCGGAAGTCACCAGAGGGCAATCCATATACTAAAGGTACAAACCAAAACGTAGTGGTCGCGATAGGATAAACAGTATGACAAGGTACATGAGGCGATACCAACTAGGATACTAGTAGTTGCGTGATCCGGACTGATGTTGGGCATAGCAGCTACTACCCCAACACCGCGAAACAACACTCCCATAATCGAGGGGTGCACCCAAATCGAATCACAAAAGTAATAGATATGGTATCGAAGAAGTGTGTCCGCTAGAGGTGGCGAACCTCAATGGCCCGTCGCGACTCCTGTTTTAGTCATGTCAGGGGTCATCCAATATCGTACTCTTTCTTCAGTCAACGCGTTCACCAAACCATCCACTTCATTCTGGATCAACACTCCGCGTATATTAGTTATTAAAGTGGTTTCGGTATCGACAGAGAGTATGTCCATATCCGATCCCGGTCTCTTTAATAACTACGTATTAATTACACCGATGGTCATTTAGTAAACTTTCAAAATAGTTTATATTTCAAAACCGAAATATCATTGCCATTTCAAAACCATATCCATACGATACCAATTTCACTTTAAATAAATCCATTTCCAAAATCATATCACTTTCCAAAGTTATATCGCTTTTGAAATCGTAAGTCTTTAAAATTCATAATACTTTGAAACTATAGTTTGAAATCATAACATTTTGGAATTCATAACACTTTCCTCTTAAACAGTTTAGATATTAAAATTAGTGTATATAATAAAATAGTTTATAAATAAAAATAGTTTATATAAAATAGTTATAAGTTAAAATAGTTTATAATAAAATAATATATATTGGAAATGATTTATATAAAATAGTTTATATTTAAATAATTTTTAAAGTAAAATATAAATAGTTGTAGATATAGTTTCAAAATACTTTATACAATAAAATAGCTTCCACAAATTCACAAATCGATTCAACTCAACTCGGATTCCAAAATTCAAATTTAATCAAATCTCAAATCATCAATTTCAATTCGATTCAGTTTCTAAATAGACCATTTCAAATTATCAATTTCAAATACATATTTGAACCACAAAATAAACCATTAAATTTCAATATATTTCAAAGCTTTAAATATTCCACATTTCAGAACTAAATTTGATAATTCCATTTATATCTAAATTTAATTTCATTACATTTAGTTTCTGAGATATTTCTTTAATCATTTCAATACATCTAAATACAACTTCAATTTACAAATTTATATAAACAAAATATCCCTTTTAAATTTATATAAATTTGTAATATTTATTTAAGCCACTTTTTAATCAAATTCAAGTTGTAAGACATATCTTAAGATTTCAAATTTAATAGATTTCGAATCAAAGTTATTTAAGTATAATTATTAAATGATTAAGAATTCCAAATCAGTTTCAAATTTATCCTTCAACCTGAAACATTATAAACACTATATTTGAAAATATAAATTTTACATACATACTCAAACATATTTTTATATTGATTCAAATCAACTTTAATAAATCTTTAAAATCAATATTTAATAAAACCATATATTTCTTTTCAAAAATAAATAGAAATCTTTTTTTTCAAAATATTTATATATATAGACCAATGGTGTCTGTATAAAATTTTCTATCCTATGGTCAAGTGATACAGATATTTATCATTTTAATCCGTAGTTTAAATTATATTCGGGTATATATCTTTTCAACCCGAAATCCCAAATTCAATTCAATTGAAAATCGCTTGGGTTTATCATTTCAACCCATAACCATTTTCTCCTATTCTACAGATCGTTCGGGTATGTATCATTTCAACCCATAGTGAATTCTATACTAACAGGGAACTTGCAGAGTGATAACAGATATGATAATAATATAACAACGGTAACATGCATATATCATCAGTATAAATAACAGATAAGGGTGTCAGATGTCACAGGTGAACAGATACAGATGATGGCATATATATATATATCAATATAAATAAGAGATAATGGTGTCAGGTGTCACAGGTGAACAGATACAGATGATGGCATAGGTATAGCAATATAAATAACTAACAGCAGCATATTTCAATTGTCGGTTCAATTGCAATCAAATTTAATAAATATAAGAACGTTAATCGTAAGTGACTGCTCACCTTTCGAGGCCAGAGAGAATAGACAATGGAAGGAGTTACGGATCCAAGCACGAATTTGGATGCAAAGCACGATGGACTCGATTTCGACGAACGAGCTGATAATGAGAATCGGTGGAACTATTAGGATCAATTTGATATAAATCAAAACGAAATGTGAATTATATTGTTATACATTTTCTCAAATCATTATTTAATATATAAGTAAGCTTATATATAATAAGGATCAAAATATTTATATTTTTTATTCTTCAAAATTTTCTATATATACTTCTAACAAAACAAAATATCAATATATATAGTTTTCTAAAATCAATGTTATTAGAATACAAACTCATAACAAATGCAGACCTACTAAGATATCTGTATCAACTAAATGATATAAACTCAAATCAATATTCAGAGCTTGTAAATAAGATCAATACATCAATTATGTAGTATACATAATATAGTTTAAAATAAGTACTTATATATAGTACAGTCATATCAAATCTTACATTTAAAACAAATAGTTAAACTAAAATACGAATACCATACTACATCTCATATATATATATAAAATAAAAACCAATATCTATTTTAGAATCAACAAGCCCAAACTTTAAAAATATATCTTACAATCAACAGGTTGAATGACTTACAGAACTTACATGCAGTAATATATATAACTCGACAGACTAGTATACAGTGCCTATATAGCTTATATTACATGAACTTATACATAGAAGATTTGTGAAATATAATATGACTTATATAGCCAGATTATAGAATAGATAACCTATATAAATATATCTACCCACATGAACACATATGCAGACCGAACTTCTTATATACATGCAAACCGACTATATAAACAAAGTTAACATTAAAGCTTATATCAGATATATATATATATAAATAAAATAGTATATGCAACATATCATTTAAGATAAATATTTGTAACATAGTTTAGGCTGATTTTATGAATACTAATATATATACAGGCTTCTCACAATCCAACTTATATATACTACTAGCTGTAACAGCATCATACCTTATAACATAACATATGTAAACAACTTGATATGTAAAACTGTATGCACTTATATATTCATACGACATATATAAATTTAGTATTTAACTAAACAAAATATAGGCAAATGAATCCAAGTATATAACCTTTACACTGACTCAATAACTTAAATTATACATATAACCTTTACAACTCACGTTTATAATATATAACCTATATATAAAGTATAACATATACTAACTGTAATATATAGAACTTTATTTAGATCTGCCACTACAACACAAATAGCATAAATATATATATTCAAAGAAGGGGAAGGAAAGGCTTACGGCATGAAGTGGGAAGGGATGCTTCAGCCGCGGAGGAGGATGTGCGGCTGCAAATGAAAGGGAGGTGGTCTCGGTTGAACCGGTGGCGGAGGCACAGAGCTCGGCCTGAGGTGATCGGAAAAAGGAGGAGGAAGAAGGAGGCTTAGGCTGTTTCACGATGGAGGCTCGGGAGATGGCCTGGGTATAGGCACGGACTGCCATGGCGAAAGGAGCTGACGCTATGGGCGAGGCGGTGGAAGGAAATATGGGTTGCTCGGCTGCAGTGCACGGGCGGAGGGTGGTGCTAGGGGGTGTGTTTAGGTGGGTCTGGAAATGTGGTCGATGCTTGATGTGGAGGGGCGGTTCGGTGTTTGGTCGGTGAATGGAAGGGAGGTGGAAGACGAGGCAGGAGAGAGAGAAGGGGATGGGGAAGCTCGGCTATGTAGATGGTGGCGGGCTGCGTGGGTAAAGCAGTTGCATGGAAAAGAGAGAGTGAGAGAGGGGACGGTGGGAAGATGCATGGGTTTGATGGAATTGGAGAGGAGATGGCAGAAAGAAAAGGATGCAGATCTCCCAGAATACATAATTTATTGCTTTCAGAACTAAGTAAATGAACGAACCAAGAAGAAAACAAAATAAAAGCTTAAAAAGCAAACGTCAATAGTCAGTAAAAGCAAACGTCAATAGTCACAATAGGAATGAATTGTTAATAGCTAGTGGCTATTACTTTTCACAGCGGAAAAATGAAAAGATCTCAAAAGCCAAATACAGAACTGATACGGAAATCGTTTTACTGATTTCACAACACATCTGGGTTCGAATAATAGAAATGAATATACCGCTGAGATCAGCACGATGAGATGATCAAAACGGTATACAGATATCAGTGGTACGACCATCCTATCAAAAGTCGATATTGGTACCAAAATGCTGCTATTTTGCCAAAAATAAGATCGACGGAGCAGTAATAGTCCAAATTTTGAGAAACGAAATATGACGTCTTAGTCAGAAGATGAATTAGGATTTTTCTATATAAAAATATTTGGGTTCCGAAAACATTTTATTTTCATCAATTCCTAACTGATTAAATTGAATAAATTTACGCACGAAAATAAACTTCATATTTTCGGATGAAAATTTACCAGTTGCTATGTTTAACTAGACGCATTCCAAACATCAAATTTATATTTCAAAATTTTATTGTTTAAATTTCATAAAATTTAACTAATTACGTTATTAAAATAGTTAAAATTTACGGGTCGTTACAAAAACCCAGAATCAAACCCCACCTTCCTTTATAACTGGCCCTGCTGGGTCTAGCTTTACTCGACCCAACAAAACACCACCGGTGCACTTATGGTCACACCACCGATGCACCCACATTGTTTTAGGCTATGAACAGGGGCATGACTCCGGTGTATTTCCTGCAACCAATATTATTTTCCAGTTTTTGTTTCTTCGGTTTCTTGCTCATTTTTTATTTATTTTTCAATTCATTTTCACTCAGATGTTGCATTATCATCTACTGTCTTTTTACTTTAATTTCGTCAGAAATTTTAAATCCAAATCGTACAAAATTGCATTGAAAGCTAGAGTTTATAAAACCATTTTTCAATAATTTATAATATCATTATTCACTATATATACTTAAAAATACTTCTGTAAATAATCATAATTCTAAAATAAAACTGTAGTATGACCTGAAGTACTATATGAGACTTTATAAACATTTTTATATAATTTTTATATTAATTTTATATTTATATTTCAATATAGTTAATTTTCTTATTCAAAAAATTTTCTTCATATATTTCATCATATACTCTGTAATATATCAAAGTCAATTCAATTTAATTCATGCTTATTTACAAAAATATATAAATTATGTAACGACCCGGAATTTAGAACACTTCGACTTAAATATCTGGATTATTTAAATATTTGAATCTTCGATTAAATGTGATTAAATTGGTTTAATAACTTAGTTGACCCTTTTTAATTAATAACTAATAATGGTAAACTTATTTATGAATTTCTTTTACAAAAATAAATAGTTTGAAGAAATATTAATAACATGGCCAAAAATCGATTTATCGATAAACGGCTGTTTTCTTGATAAAAGTTGTTTGAACTTTTTGAGCTTTCTTAGAATATTAATGTGTAATTAATTAGAAACTAAAAATAATTTCCATGATATGACTTACTAAATATGAATAGTAAAAGTGATTAGCAAATGGGTTAAGGAAGAGATATTTTGATGAATAGTGTTCTAGATATTTGTTTTAGGAAATGAGGTGTAAAGGTGGCATGTAAGGGGGAGGCTCCTTTGTGACCTTTCACAAAGGGTAGAAGGTGAGGATGACCTCTTGTTTAGGCATACAAATACACCCTTAGGGTTCTCACTTTTTACAAAATTAACGAAGGTAGAAACTAACTAGTGCTAATCCATTTATATCTTCACTAATCTTTCTCTAATCAATCTATATCTCCTCCAAACTTCACTAAACTTCGACAAAGGTCTTAGTTCATCATAGAAACATGGAAAAGCATCTCAAAACTTGGAAAAAAGTTGGCACAAGAGGGGTTCTAGTTTGATCGTGAGCTATTTGTGGTGTAGGAGGGAGACCGAGCACTAAAGTGAGCAAAAGGTGTAAGCTTTGGCATGTTGGTGATGCTAGGAAGTGGTTCTATGTTTTTATGTGATTTTGCTTGGTTTTAGCATGGATTTAGTGAGTTATCTCACCATTGAATGAGTATATATATATGTGTGTATGTGTTGTGTGTTGAAATATAAAGTTTAAAGTAAAGAACAATGCAAGTTATTATTTTTGGACCCCTCGCTATTGAAAGCAAGTGTTAATTTTATGTAATATTATCATTTTTATTGCCTTCTAAAACATGTATCATGGCCTAAACTATATGTCCATGTGTTTGATAATGTTGTATGTGATATAGAAGTGTGTATGTGAATGTTTGAAGCGAAAGAGTCACTATGAAAGCACTTTGAAATCCCATTGCTTTAACTAGCTTATTTTGGTGTTATGTTAATATATTGTGACGTAATATTTTTTTTGTTCTCTAGACATAATTTGGTGTGTGTGACAGCAAGGAATTGGTTTGGAAAGTTATAGAACTTGTGAAACAAAGTTGTGAAAGTTTGAAGCAAAAAGGTTGCTATGGATGCTCTTTGAAATCGCCTCGTGTTCGATGATTTTTAAGTTTACTTTGGAAGATATACTTAGGGGTTTCTTTGCTTTTTTTATAAGTAAAATATATATACTTCTTACTGTAAAAATATCAAGGTTTAAAATGATATATAACTAGTTAAATGAAGTGGCAAAATTTATAGTGAGAAAGGTCATTATATGAGCACTTCGTAAAAATACCTTGTTTTCAGGAATTTTTATAACTAATTTGAAAGAATCCTTGGGGATTTCATTTCATAGTTGTAAGTAGCCTAAGTTACTACTTACTGGAAAAAAAACTGTGTTAGGAACTCCTATCTACAAGTTTTGATGATGACAAACCATATAATTATAATTGTACATATATATCTTGTATCCTATTCTTGCAGAGACTCAAGGATACAAATCAAAGCATGGAGCATGGATCACACCAGTAGAGAGATAAATATTATATACAAATCTTAGAAATAATATGTAAAATCTCCCTGGGTTTTGTATATAATATAAAATACACACACATTTACACAGAAAATAGATTTTACAAAATCCAGACGTCTGGTACTATGACCCTAGACGTATTGTCCCAGCCTCTGGAAATTTTCCTGATAATACATGACTAGACGACTAGTCATCACAATCCAGACGTCCTGATTTGGCTCCGGGAATTTTTTAAAATATTCAGCTGTCAAATCTGAAAGGTTGCTTCTGCATCTCTTCTTCAAATCGGTTCTACCTCAAATAGAAGCAACTGTATAAATAAAAAGAAATGGTAGCAACACTTCAAATCAATCTTTTCACAACTATAAATACATCAGCGTTTCTACGATTAAAGTAACTAATTTCTGATTTCTATTCTCTATATTTACTTTGCACTCAAATTCAAGTTACTCATATTTGGTATCAATATTTCAACCAAAGATCATTAACTTTGGTTCAGTTTTCTTCCATATTTCCAAAGCACACACATATTCATATCTATACATATCCAAGTGGAGATTATAGGAAGACTTGTACGTATTGTCAATATTAGTGTTAATCAGATTACATTCTTGATGAAAGATTTCTATTATAACAAACCTATTCCTCCAGGCGAAGCTAGGGTTATTGATTAGTGAAATTCTGAAGAGGAGCTTCGGGACTGGACATAGGACGGGAGGTCCGAACCAGTATAAAATTTCTGGTGTGATCTTTTTCATTTTAATGTTATCTTATTATCTTAATCTATCATGTATATAATAATTACTTGTCATATACATAGTATACGATCCATATAGACTTTCAATTGGTATCAGAGCAAGGTTAGTTTAAATCACAGTAACACGTATTTGAAACCTGTTAATATGGAAAGTATCTTTCAAGAAGGTCAGTCAACTACACATCCTCCTCTATTCACCGGATCTAACTATGCATATTGGTCAACGCGTACGAGAATTTTTATGGAAGCAAATGGTTTAGAAATATGGTCAGCAACTCAAATTAAGTATGTAGCACCTGAAACAAATATTAGCACATGGACAGATGCACAAAAAACTGCTGCTTCAAATAATGCTAAAGCTATGAATGTACTTTTTTGCTCCCTTGATAACAATGAATTTCACGTGTTATGTTATGTACCACTACTTATGATATATGGCGTACTTTACAAGTTACACACGAAGGTACAACTAAGGTCAAACAAACAAAAATATCAATTTTACAAAATCAATTCTCATCTTTCAAAATGAAACAAAATGAGTCAATTGTTGACATGTACTCCAGATTTCAAACTATACAACATGCCATTATGGCACTAGGAGTCAAATTTACTGATTTTGATTTAGTATCTCGAATTCTCAACTCTTTAATAATTGAGTGGGAAAGAAAAGTATTAGCTATCGAAGAAGCTAATGATCTTTCTGAACTCAAAGTTGAAGAGTTGATTGGAAATTTAATGTCGTATGAAGCTAATTTGCAGGCCAGAAAGGAACAAAACCATGAAAAGAAGAACATAGCATTTTAAGCAAGCAATGAAGATTTTGAATTGGATGAAGATGAAATTTTATTCATTGCCAAAAACTACAACAAATTTAAGAAATTCAAGAAAATGATGAAATTCCAAAATGGCGGAAAATCAAACTCATCAAATCAAACTTCGATCAAGTTCTTTGAATGTGATCAATTCAGACACATGAAGAAGGATTGCCGAAAACTCAACAACGAGAAAAAGAAAAATAAGTTTGAAAAATTTAAGAAAAAGAGAAAGACATTCCAAGTCACATGGGATGATTCTGACTCTTCCTCTTTATTCGGTAGTGACAGTGAAAGTGATACGGAGCAAGCAAATGTATGTTTCATGGCACACACTAATGAGGTATGTCCCGATCTTACTTATGATGAAATTTTAGAACTAAGCATGGAACTTGATGACAAATATAGAGAAACTAAGAAATTAAATAAGGAAAATGTTGCTAAGATAAATCGATTGGAACTTAAAATAGGGTTACTAAAAGATGAAAAATCTACTTTAGAAGAAGAATTAGAAAATGCTCAAGAAAAGTGCAAGAATCTTTCTATTGAAAATGATGGTTTATCTTGTGAATTAGGAAAGGTTAAACTAGAAAATAAGAAAATTAGCAATGAACACATTATCTTAAAAGATAATCTAAAAACTTCAAAATCCGAAATTACTAATCTTAAAAACAAGTTGGATAAAATTACTAATAATGTTACAAAATTTAACAAAGGAAAATAAGACTTGGAGAATTTAATTAAAATTTCCAAGCCATTCAAAAATCGAAATGGACTAGGATTTGAGAATAAGACAAAAATTACAAAGTATAGTAAGATTTATACTAAGATAAAAAAACCTTCTTCCAAAAATGAGAAATTGACCTCGAATTCAAAAATGATTAAAATTTGGGTTTCTAAAACAAATAACAACCTAATTAAACAGAAATATATAGGTAATTATATGAAAGAAGTGATTCACAATAATAATTATATTTCAAAAGGAACCAGACCATCATGGGTATGGTTACCCTCATCTACTAACACTTAGGACCCAAAAAAAAGGGTACCAATTTAAACTTTTTTATTTTTTGCAGGTATCCAAATACAAAAATAAAGAGAAATGGATATTAGATAGTGGATGCTCCAAGCATATGACTAGAAATGCTCACATGCTGTCAAATATAAAGTACATTGACGATGGCACTGTAACTTTTGGCGATAATTCAAAAGGGTTTGTCATTGGCATTGGAGAAGTCATCAATATCGGTGTCTCTAACTCTCCTATTATTTCTAATGTTTTATTAGTAGAAAACCTAAAACATAATCTTCTTAGTATAAGTCAGTTGTGTGATAAAGGGTTCGAAATACAATTTGAAAAAGATAAATGTAAAATTCTCGATCAAAGCAAAAATGTACTCTTTGAAGGATTTAGAAATTGTAATATATATATATATATATATATTCTAAATATGAACATTAAAAGTAATTCAGATTTATGTCTAGCTGTAAATCATTATGATCCTTGGATTTGGCATAAACATTTTTGTCATATAAATTTTAAATATATTAACAAACTAGCAAAACATGATCTAGTTAGAAGTCTTCCTACAATAAACTATAAAATTAAAAATTTATGTGACGCATGTCAAATGGGCAAGTTAAAGAAAAGTTCTTTCAAATCTAAAAATAATATATCCACTAAGCAACCATTAGAATTGCTTCATTTAGATTTATATGGACCAACCCAAGTACGGTACATAAATCATAACAAATATGTGTTTGTAATTGTAGATGATTTTTCAAGATATACTTGGACATTATTTTTAAAACATAAAAGTGACACTTTTTGAATGTTTAAAATCTTTGCAAAATGAATTACTAACTTAATGGATTTAAAAATTAAAAATATACGCAGTGATCATGGAGGAGAATTCAAAAATGAACTTTTCACTAATTTTTGTAACAAAAAAGGAATTAGTCATAATTTTTCGTTTCCACGAACACCACAACAAAATGGTGTAGTTGAACAAAAAAATAGAACTTTACAGGAATTTGCATGAACATTACTAAATAGTAGTAACCTACCCAAACATTTTTGGGCTGAAGCTATTGCCACTGCTTGTTATGTATTGAATCGTGTTACACTTCGACCTATGTATAAGAATACATGTTATGAAATGTTGTATGGAAAGAAACCAAAAGTTTCGTATTTCAGAACTTTTGGGTCAAAATGTTTTATTTTAAATACTAAAGATAATCTTGGAAAATTTGACGCTAAAGCCGACGAAGGAATTTTCATTGGCTATTCAGAACGTAGTAAAGCTTATAGAATTTATAATAAACGAACAAATATTATAGAAGAAAGCTTACATGTGTCTTTTGATGAAAATTTCCAACAAACTATTAAAGAAGATGAAGATGAAATTTTAACTAAAAATCAAACTGAAAATACAAATAATGTGAATAATTCATCCTCCGATAATAATGAAAATGTTTTAAGATCACCCACATGAATATTAAAAAATCATCCTTTGGATAATATAATTGGAGACTTAAATTCTCGAGTCACTAGAAATAAATTAAATCAAACGATTCACGTTGCTTTTATCTCAAATACAGAACCTAAAAATTATAAAGAAGCTTCTAAAGATGATTCTTGGATCTTAGCGATGCAAGAAGAATTAAATCAACTTGAACATAATAATGTATGGGAACTCGTTCCTAGACCATCAGATCAATCTATAATAGGAACAAAATGGGTTTTCAAAAACAAAGCAGATGAAAATAGAAATATTATTCGTAACAAAGCAAGATTAGTGGCTCAAGGTTATAACCAAGAAGAGGAAATTGATTACTAAGAGATGTTTGCTCCCATAGCTTGTCTCAGAGCAATTCGTACTCTACTTGCTTTTGCATGTTATCACAACTTTAAATTATTTCAAATGGATGTTAAAAGTGCCTTCTTAAACGATTTTATCAAAGAAAACGTTTTTGTAGAACAACCGCCGTTATTTATTCACGAAAAATATCTAGATCATGTTATTAAACTCAAAAGGGCTTTATACGGTTTAAAACAAGCACCACGTGCTTGGTACGATCGACTAAAAACTCATCTACAAAATTCTGGATTTCAAATAGGCAAATAGACACTACACTATTTATAAAACATAAAAATAATGATATATTAGTTGTACAAGTATATGTTAATGACATCTTATTTGGATCAACTAATGAAAGTTTATGTAATGAATTTTCTGAAATAATGAAAAATTAGTTTGAAATGTCACACATGGGTGAATTAATTTTTTTTCTTAGATTACAAATAAAAAAATTGGACAATGGCATTTTTATAAATCAAGAAAAATATTGTAAAGATTTACTTAAACGTTTCGGAATGGAGAACACTTCTAGTAAACCAACTCCTATGAGCGCAGCTTTATATTTAGATAAAGACGAAAATGTAAAAGACTATGATCAAAAATCATATCGTAGTATGATCAGCTCCTTATTATACTTAACAACTAGTCGACCTGATATAATGATGAGTGTCTGTTTGTGCGCTCGTTTTCAAGCTCAACCTAAGGAATCACATCATTGAGCAGTCAAACAAATTTTGCGTTACTTAATCAACACCAAAGGTTACGGCTTATTCTATCCTATAGGTATGGCTTTCGAACTCGTATGATATAGTGATGTAGACTTCGAAGGTTGTAAAACAGACAGAAAAAGCATAGGTGGAACCTGCCATTTTATCGGTCAATCTCTGGTTTCGTGGTTTAGCAAAAAGCAAAATTGTGTTTCACTCTCGACGTTTGAAGAGGAATATATCTCTACCACCTTAGCTTGTGCCCAAGTAATCTATATGAAACAAACACTTAGAGATTTTGGTAAAATAATTGAAAAATCTCCGATATATTGCAACAATACCAGTGCTATCAATTTATCTAAAAATCCAGTTAACCATTCTCGAACTAAACATATAGACATACAACACCATTTTCTTAGAGATAATGTAGAAAAAGGAATTGTCTCTCTTGAATTTGTTAACACCGACAATCAAATTGCCGATATATTTGCCAAACCATTAAATGAACAATCATTTGTAAAACTTAGACGAAATTTAGGAATTTGTTCATATAATGAATTAATAAACTAAACTATATATTCTTTATTATCCCTCTAAATGGTTGCTCAGAATAGCTAACAAACAAAAACTTTCTTTACCTTTCATTTTGAACACCTTTTAATCACCACAAATTGTTTTAATAAAAACAAAAGTTTTAACCATAAATTTTGTTTACTAACAAAACAACTTTTTTCCTTAATTCGAAATTGTAAAACACACACACACATATATATGTATATATATATAATTTATATATCTCACAGATAAAAAATTTATAAGCATATAACCTTTCTCTCTCTAAAACATCTAATTTTTATATATATAATGTCGTCTGACCACGATTCGACTTACTCAGCCATTGATTTCTCCTCACCTTCTTCTGGCAGTACGTATACATCTCCTGCCAAAACAACACCAAAACTGTCTCCTTCCATAAACGTTGTTCTTACTCCTACTCCTGTGTATCATATCGGCTATTCTCTGAAAGGAAAAAAGGCCAAATATGGTATTAATCTTGAAAATTCTTCTCTTCGTGACAAAATTGACGAAGTCCATCATTATCAAAAAGAAATGATGGACGTTCAAAAAGAAATGTACTATACACAACAAAATCAAGGAGCTCATCTAAACTTTTTAGAAAAGTGCATCCTTGCGATATGTGGACATTCTCCTACAAAGGATTGTGTTCATGTACGGTCTCCTCATGCGATAGAAACTCCTCCACGTGCTCATCGAATAACTCCACGGAAACTATAGGGAGAAGGAACATCTGAAGCCCAATTAAGTCCAGTACCTCCTTCTTAGTCTCCGCTACGACCATGAAAAGAAGATAAGAAGGTGAAACCAAATTTGTGGAAGAAAAAGCAAAATTGTTCTTCTATCTATTACTATATTTCATATATATATATATATATATTCTTGTTATAATAAGTTTAAAACTATTCAAGATTGTAATTTATATCTTGTTCTTAATAAAAAAATATAATAATAAAAATAACAATCAGAAGTCTCTAACTAAATTACTTTGTTATTGTTACAATTTATATTCGGAATAAATATTTCCCCTTTATATTCAATAAAAATAATTGTTTCTTTATTTTTGTATTCAATATATTTACATTCTTAATAATAATAATATTTCATACGTCTGATTGGTTTAAACCAGACGTCTACACACCTACTCTGTTCAACTAAAAAATGAAAATACAGAGCACCAGACATCTGCCTATAGGTGACCAGACGTCTGGGATAGCTTTCTATCTAAGATAATACAGAAAAATTACAAAGACCAGACATCTGCCGCACAATTCCAAACGTCTGGAATTTGTTTCTGCCTGTCATGAACTAGTATCTATTCACTATATTAAACCACCTCTTCACTTATTTCACTCACCTTTTCATACTCTAAATGTAACGACCAGATATTTTCAACCATTCGCATCCATTATAAGTGTATAGGTAGACACTCATGCCGGAGTTGAATTGCTCAAAATACCGCGTTGTAATTAAAATTTGGCAAATCTCAGAATATACAGTAAATAAATATAATCACAGATCACAGACACAGAGTAAAATAATGCAGCGGAAGTAAAAGAAATAGTAGTTCATGAAGCTACTATGTAAATATATCAGAGTTACATAAGATACAACAGAAGAAATAGAGTACAACATAAGTATCAATAAGATAACCAAGTACAAGCTGAACAGAGCAACATAACTGAAGTAGATAGAACAAGACTAGCAGATAATCTCCAGCGATTCAAATCTCCAGAAGGTGGAAATCCAAATCTGTGAATAACTCAGGCTGACCCGAGCGTAAAGCAAAACACAAAACACTCGAGTCAGGACAATATATACTTATATAATGTAAACCAACTCAAGTGAACTGTAATAAAGGTACAAGTAACTTAGAAGATGCTTGGGACCGCCCATCCTCTAAGGATCCGTTAAAATATCTACTATGTAGTAATATTCGCTATTATAATAGTGTCTAAATAAGTAAAGTATAATCATATCGGAAAATAGCGTTAAGGGGATGGAGAACCTTAACGCGGTCGGATCTTAAAATCATAATCGTAGTAAAGCTCGATATGGTAGGTGACACGGCACAACTAGGCAATGCCAGGGTAGATATACCAATTACGCACACGGACTGATGGATACGCATAGCAGCCACTACCGTTCCACCTCGAACAACATTCCCAAATCGGAGGATGGCCATCTAGTCAAATCACAAGTAAGAGTATAATATCGAAGAAATGTGTCCGAGAAGAGGTGCTACCTCACTGGTCCGAGATCGCTCCTGTTTTAGCCACCTTATGCCAACTCACGGGAGTTGGGTCCACGTAACATACCTTAAGAACGTCGCCACCATCCTACTTCATTCTGGAATCTCCACCGCGTACACGGTTGTCAAAGTGGTTTTCGGTATCGACAGAGAGTATGTCCATATCCGATCCCGGTCTCTTTGCCAACCAATCGTTATTATAACCCGTGGTTATAACTTTTAAAAATAGTTTATGTTTCAAATCAAAATACATCCTTTAAACCATTTCAAAATCATATCATTTATTTCAAACTAATACATACTTTCAAACCCAAAACATATCTATTCAAAACCAATTCAAAAATATATCATTTCCATTTCAAAACCAATTCAATAATACATCATTTCAATAAAACCCAAATTTCAAAATCACTGAATATTTCCTTTAATTTATTAACTTGAAATCTTCCTTTAAATTATCGTAGCATTTTGGTAATGTAACCTTAAGTAATCATAGCATTTTTGGAATGTAATACTTTCCAATTTAACATTTTATATAATCAAAGTATTTATATACTTACAAATTTTTAACATGGTCATTTTATCATAGCCTTATAGTTAAATAAACTTTGTTACTGTAATATCCAATTTAATGCTGAAATTCTAATGTTAAGTTAAGAGTACCTTATTAACTTACATTATCATTACAATAAAGAAACTTTATTATTTTAGTCATTAAAATATGTCATTTACATTAAATAAAACTTACATATTAAATGTACTTTTTAACTTACATTTCTATTACAGTAAAGAGCATTTATCATTTAATCAATATTACACTAATTAAACTTACATTATCGAATGTACGTTTTAATTTACGTTTTATTACAAAAAGGGCATTTATTATTTTAAATCAATATTACACAAATTAAGACTTACATGTTTCTTTCAGTAGGTAAAACTTTACATATTTCTTTCATTAATTAGAACTTTACACGTTTCTTTCATAGATTAAACTTTACATATTTCTTTCATTAATTAGAACTTTACACGTTTCTTTCACAATAAATTTCTTATAATTAAATCCAATTTTCAACAATTTACTTAATAAGTTTAAGTGTAAAAGTTCCAATTCTTCACATTTCAACAAATAGACTTAACACTTCAAATTTAAATTACCATTTCACAATTTAACAAAATTTCCCATTTTATTTAATTAACTTAAACCTTTAATTAAAACCAAATTTCACATTTCCTAGTCAAGTTATATTTTAAAAGATCACTTTTAAACATTCATTTATTTAACCACTTAAATTCATAGAAAAATCAATAATACTTAATAATCACTTAAATTCAAATTTAATCAAATTATCATATTTACCATTTCCAAATAAAATTTAATATCCATTTTATTTATATAACTTAAATATCATTTTTAACCAAAATTCCAAATTTCCAACTTAAGTTATATTTCAAAAATCCAGTTAAACCATTCATTAATTACATTTTTAACACATAGAAAAATCATAATTTCTTTAATTCAAAATATTTCAAAATCTGTTTAAATCAAATTTCATAAATTTATATTTTTAAAATACTTAAAAATATTCAAAACACTTTATAAAATAACCACGGGCCTGTATATAATTTTCTAACCTAGGTCAAGTGATACGGATATGTATCATTTCAATCCGCAGTTAAAAAAGAAAAATTCGGGTTCTATCATTTCAAACCCACAATCCCAAGTTAAAATAATTTAAATAAAAATCATTCAGGCCTATCATTTCAGCCCATAACGATTTTTCCCTATTCTAAAGTCCGTTCGGGTATGTATCATTTCAACCCATAGTGATTCTAATCTACAGGGAACTTGCAATGGTGATAACAGATATAAATAACAGAATAACATTAAATAATAGTAACATATGATATAATAAGTGTAATAACAGGTGTGAACATCATATGATAATAATATAAACATATATAGCATGATGATATACATTACAGATTCAAATAGTGTCGGTTAATCAGTTATATAGGTACATATTGTCTGGTGAAAATAACTCACCTGTTTGTGCTGGCGATATCAAAACCAATGACACAATGGAACAAAAGCACGATGACAAGACTACGGACTTGAGTGGAGAGCAAGATCCAAAGCTACAACTCTTGTATTACAACCCAAAACATACATCAAAACAAACACAATTTCAACGCACTTGAAATGGAATAACTTTTAAACGAAAAGAGATTTGAATGTCAAATCTTTTGCCTTGCTTTCTCTATCCTTTTGCATGGCCTAGGGAATGTTTTGGTTCAGGTTTGGACATGGTTTGGGTCTGGTTTGGACCAAGGGATGCACGACTACAAGCTAGAGATGATGGGGAAGTTACAACATAGGCATGTGAAGAGTTTTATGCAATATGGTGGAGTTTTGGTTCATCTTTGGCTCGGTCTACAAGGTCCTAGGCTTGGCCATGACTTGCTACAGGTCTGGACAGAGGAGATGGTGATGTGTAGTGGTGGTAGCAAGGTGGTGGTGGCGGGTAGAGGTGGTGTCCAAGGTGGTGGGCGAAGGTATGTTGCAACTAGTGGTGGCTATGCATTGTTTTAAGGGATTTGTGCAAGGTTTTGTGTGGTTTTTAGTCAAAAGGAGTGCATGGCCTGTCATGGTCAGAGGAGGAGGGGGTTTGGTCGTGGATGGTGTGGGGAAGGAAGTGGTGGTGGTCGGTGGAGGAGATGGTGGAGGTGTTAGGCCAAGCAAAGCAAGAGAAACATGGCAAAAATCATTGAAAATGAAGAGAAAAGAAGAAAAAGAAGGAGAGGCCATTACCTATTTTTGGATGAAGCCATGAGAAATGAGGAGCTGATTTGTTTTCACGTGAAAAGATGAGAAACAAAAAGTGGCGGCTACACTAGGGTTTTAGATGGCTAGGGCAAAATTTGAGGAGTTAAAGAAAATGAAGGGTTTGGACAAAAAAGGGCTTAAGTTTCAAAGTGTTTTACAACCTTTCATATTTCTTTTCTTTTTAATCTTTATATAAACAAAAATATTCAGAAAAATAATTTACAAACCGAAATCAATTATAAATATGAGAAAACAAATAATAAATTTTGGAAAAATATAAAAAGAATGAAGAAAATTACTTAAAAATACCAAACAGTGTTCAAAAATTATAAATAAATCACTGTCAGTCTTGAAAAACTATACACTTCATTATAAAAATATTATGAAGTGAAAATTTGAATTAAAATAATTTATTTATCATTTTCAAAATAAAATAGGTAATTAAATTGGAGAAAATAGAAAAGGATTAAAGAAAAATGTTTAAAATTTACAAACATGGCATGGAAATTTGCAAGAAAAATACTACTAACTTTGGAAAAATTCCTACCTTACTTTAAAAATATTTAAAAGCCAAAATATATTTTATATAACATAAATGTACAAATTAGAATAAAATATATCAAATAAAAATGTCATTTATATAATTTTAAAATAAAGAATATTGCTGAATAACCCAATATACACACAATATTGAAAATAGTATAACTTTTGCAATTTAAATCCATTTGCAACGAAACGAAAAGCAGTATTCAAGTTATTAAATCTATTTTTATAATAAAAGATAAAATTCATAAATTTCAAACTTTTAAATTTTCAAGTTAAAAGTCGAAGTTTGACTATTTGACCAAAATTTACATTTTCTGGAAATATTAAATTTAGTCATATTTGGAATTCAAATCCACATACAAAATCAAAGTTTTTTATATTTACAATAACAACATTTATTCTTTTCATAAATAAAGGTCTTAAATTTGGAAAAATCAAATTAAAATTAATTGTAAAATACAGGGTTGTTACACTAAAAAACCACATTAAAGCCTAGATCATAAAAAGTCACCTTCAATCTTCAAATAGAATGCCTCCAAAATCAAAAACTGCAAAGAAGCAAAAGAAAGATCAGGGATCATCATCTCAAACAAATGGTGTCACCGATTCTCACATAAAATCATGGCTCGATCAAAGCCCTAGCTCAATCAAAAGATTTGATGATTTGAAGACTATGAAGTTTCATCTAGGTCCTTTCTACCAACTACAACGATTTCCTCTCCATGACATGCATTCCTTATGTGAAGATGTCGAGGTTAACTATCTAATCGAACAATGTCCTAATGAGGTAACTATAGATCAGCTTGTTATCTTTCTCTTTTATGCAAATCTATGTAGCTCTTCCATTTGAAATCCCGAAGACGATGAAAATTGGCTTTGGACTAGTGTCTATGGTAAAGTCATTAAGCTCACTCCTAGAATGTTGGGACGAATCCTCAATTGCTCTTACACGGGTATCGAATTAAAAGACATACCCGACAAAAGATTTTTACCCCGTGATGAGGTCACTCACCTACTTTGGGAAGATCATATGGAACAGTGGAATACGAAGAACCTCCGACCTAGGGCAAAATTGCTAAATCGCTTGGTCTCGCTTGATCGCTGCTTTATGCCATTATCTGTGCTTGATCTCTGGACTCCATGATCATCCCTCTAGGCTACTTGCCTTGTCTACCGTTGAGTCTAATTGGTCGAATCGGTCTAGATATAGCTGGGCCAAAAGGCCGCATAACACTTGCCCTCCAAAGTACGTCTTGCTTCAAACATGACGTGCTTTGAATCGATGCAAATTAGAGTTGCCAAAAAGGATTCCACTTAGTTTTTTGGATAGTCGTTATCCTTTCGTTGAGTTATCTCTCCAAAGAGTCATATCCCTCTTTGTTCGCTGTGACACTCGGTCGATATTCATTAGTATAAAACTAGAGTACAATCAGTTATTGTTTATGCTCGGTTCCGTTGAGCTTATCGATCGATGTAACGACCCATAATTTTATCACTTTGAATTAGAATATTTAATTAATTTTAAGTATTCAATTGATTGTTTTAAATGATAAATAATCCATTTTAATTATTTTATAATGACAATAAGTGATTTATTATGGTTTATAAATATATATAAAGACATACAAACTGACGCAGCGGATTAATCAAAACGATCTTCAATCGGTGAAAGTAGTAATCGGTGGATTGGAAGATACTGAAATGCCCAAATTCGTTGATCCGAAGATACCGAATTCTAGCTATCTCTGACTCATTGATCCGAAGATACCGGGAAAGAGATCTACGATTCTTCGACGTTGATCTTGCACACAAGATACCGTGAATCGGCTTCAACAAACGATGATTCGAGCGCACTCGAATGACGTAAGTGGAGATAGGAGATACGCTCGACTACCAATTGAATTTGAGAGCACAAAGCTAACAAAAGAGAATTTTATTCAATATTCAACAACCTTACAAAATGACTCAACTTGCCTATTTATAGGCTACAACAATTTCAGCAGAAAAAAATGACAACTCTTAGGTCGTTTCCGACCTATAACCTTCGACCTAGAAAACAGGCGACCTAAACAAAGCACGGCCTAAAAACATCTCGACTTAAGAAAATGTCACGACCTAAGACAGTCCGACCTAAAACACTACAACATAAGTACAACACAACTCTTTTACAACACATACATCGGTCACGACCTAAAATACAACTCACGCGACCTAACTTCAATACATCAGCTTCCTTTAGCGACTTAGTATAGGTCGTTAACGACCTAACACTTCTTGCGACTTAACAAATGAACGGCATCTGGAGCTTCGCGACCTAAGAATGAACGGCATTCCTTCCTTAGCAACTTAACAGAAGCGGCTTCAAAACTTCTTCACGACTTAAGTTCTTGCGACCTAACTCCTTGCGACCTAACTTAGGTCGTAACGTTTTCCTGCGACCTATCATAGGTCGTAACTCGCTAGGTCATATCTCCTTTCTCTTCAGACTGTTAGGTCGTAGCTCTCCACTAGATCGTTGGTGCGACCTAAAGGATACGTTAGGTCGCTCGCGACCTAACACTTCAGCTCCCCGCCAATCTTCACACACTGCTAACTTGCTAGCCTCCTTGTTAGCTCGTAGTTCTTCACTAGGTCGTTGCCGGTCTTCAGTAGGTCATTGGTGCGACCTAAAGTCCTCGTTAGGTCGTTCGCGACCTAGCTCTTTACCAATTTGTGCTTCAACAACCAGTAACGACTTAGAGGTTTCGTTAGGTCGTATGCGACCTAACTCTTCATCATTCTGATCATCTTTCTGGGCTGCATCATCCTCCCCAGGTTGAGAAAAATTCGACCTCGAATTTGTACCTGCTTCCTCCACAACAAATTCATTCCCGTGATATGGTACGAGATGTTTGACATTGAATACGTCAGACGTATACACACCATCTGGCAGTTTCAATTTGTATGCATTTTCATTAATTCGCTTCACAACTTCCACTGGACCGATTTTTCTAGCTTTCAACTTGTTATAAGCGCCCACTGGAAAACGATCTTTTGTTAACACTGCATAAACCAGATCACCTTCATGAAATTCAACCTTCCTTCGTTTCAAATCTGCAGATTGTTTATACTTCTCATTTGCTTTCTCTAGTCGTTCTTGAACGATTTTATGACATTCCGCCAGCCCTTCAACAAAATCAACAGCTTTCTTAATTGTCCCTTTTGAGTGTGGTATCACCGTTAAATCTAACGGTCCTTTCGGTAAGCTCGAATAGACAATCTGGAATGGACTGAACCCAGTACTTCGATTCACAGCATGATTATGGGCAAACTCTGCCTGGCGTAACTTCACATCCCAACTCTTCAGATTATCTTGTACGAGACACCTCAGCAAGTTTCCCAATGATCTGTTTACCACCTCAGTCTGTCCATCTGTCTGCGGATGATAAGCGCTGCTAAAGTTCAACTTCGTTCCCACCATCTTCCACAAACTTAACCAAAAGTGACTCAGAAATCGAGTATCTCTATCCGACACAATAGATTCTGGCAATCCATGAAGTCGATAAATCTCCTTGAAAAACAACTGAGCAACATGAACAGCATCCGCCGTCTTCTTACAAGCAATAAAATGTGCCATTTTCGAAAATCTATCAACCACCACATAAATGGAATCATTACCACGCTGCGTTCTTGGCAACCCCAACACAAAGTCCATACTGATATCCACCCATGGTTTTACAGGCACGGGTAATGGCATATATAAACCAGCATTAGTAGCAGTTCCTTTCGAAACCTGACAAATATGACAACGCTCCACAAACCTCTCTACTTCTTTCCTCATCGATGGCCAAAAGTAGGACTGTGAAATCAACTGTAAGGTACGGTCTCTCCCAACATGTCCCTCTTCGTGTAACTCCTTGATAATCTTCATTCTCAGACTACCCAATGGTATGCACAATCGACTTCCTTTAAAAAGAAAACCATCTATCATCACGAACTCATCCGTCTCTCCATCCTTGACTTTATCAACAAACTTTGCAAAGTAAGGATCATCGGTAAATAATTCTGGCAATATTTCAAACCCCGTCACTTCCACCTTCAATGTAGTTAACAAGTGATTTCTTCTACTCAACGCATCTGCAACACGATTCGTCACTCCCGACTTGTGTTTCACAACAAATGTAAATTGTTGCAGATATGCAATCCACGATGCATGTCTCGCTGAAATCTTGTCTTGCCCTTGCAAATGCTTCAATGCTTCATGATCAGTATACAGAACAAACTCTTTCTGAAATAGATAATGTCACTAGTGTTTAATATATTGTACAACAGCATAGAATTCCACATCATACGTATTGTACCTCATCTTCGCTCCTGACAACTTCTCACTAAAATATGCAATTGGACGTCCCTTCTGACTCAACACTCCTCCAATTCCAACCTTGGATGCATCAGTATGTAGTTCAAACACTAACTGAAAATCTGGTAATATTAGAATTGGTGCAGACGTCAAAAGTTCTTTGATTCGCTCAAAAGCAACCCCGGCTTCCTCCGTCCATGCAAATTGTTTACCCTTCATGCAATCAGTAACAGGTGCCATCACACTACTAAAGTATGGTATAAACCTTCGATAGAATGAAGCCAACCCGTGAAAACTACGAGCTTCCGTTATCGTCTTGGGCTGCGGCCAATCTCTGATTGCCTCAACTTTACTTTGGTCCACCTGTATACCTTCCTTCGAGACAACATACCCCAGAAATAAAACGCTATGCGTCATGAACACGCATTTCTTCGTTGCTGCATAGAATTGTTCTTGTCGCAATACCATCAGGACTTCCCTCAGATGATTCAAATGTTCCTCTGGACTCCCACTGTAAATCAGAATATCATCAAAATACACCACCACAAATTTCCCAATGAACGGTCGAAAAATCTGATTCATCACCCTCATAAAAGTACTCGGTGCATTGGATAAACCAAATGGCATGACCAACCATTCGTATAGACCCTCCCTGGTTTTAAAAGCAGTTTTCCACTCATCGCCTGGTCTGATACGAATTTGATGATATCCGCTCTTCAAATCAATCTTTGAAAAGATAGTAGCTCCGCTTATTTGATCCAACAAGTCATCCATCCTCGGCATTGGAAATCTATATCTCACAGTAATCTTATTCAATGCTCGACTGTCAGTGCACATCCTCCACGTTCCATCCTTTTTGGGTACCAATAAAGCTGGTACAGCACAAGGACTTAAACTCTCCTGCACACGCCCCTGTTCAAGCAATTCTTCCACTTGCCTCCGCAACTCTTCATGTTCCTTCGGACTCATTCGATAATGTGGTCTGTGTGGCAACACAGCACCTGGAACAAGATCTATCTGATGTTGTATATCCCTCAACGGTGGCAACTCCGTTGGTAACTCCTTTGGGAATACATCGTCAAATTCTTTCAAAACTGGTTTAAGTTCTTCTGGAATTTCAACTTCTTCACTGCTCTCTCGCCCAATCAACAAAAACACTTCAGGCTCTTCCTCAACCTCCTTAACAAACTCTTTCAAAGATAATAAAGTTTTCAGCTCTTCAATCTCTTCTGACTTACTTTCTCCTTGTGATCTCTTCTTCGGAACTAGGATAATTTTCGTGCCTTCAAACATAAAACTGTAGCTATTGGTCCGACCGTCATGTTGTACTACTCGATCATACTGCCATGGTCTTCCCAATAGTAAGTGGCAAACATCCATCTCTACTACATCACACCAGATTTCGTCTTTGTATTTCTTCCCAATAGAGAATGGAACACGAACTCGTCTATCCACTTTCACTTCTCCTCCTTTTCTCAACCATGCTAACTTGTATGGACTCGGATGTTTCTCTGTCTTCAATTTCAACTTTGTCACAGCTTCGGTTGAAATAATATTATCACAGCTTCCTGCGTCAATCACAAACTTACACACCTTCCCCAGAATAGTACATGTTGACTGAAAGATATTACTCCTCAACCAACTAGCTTCTTCCTGTTTCGGTGTTAAACACGATCTCCTCAGCATTAGATTACAACCTTCATCTCCTGACGCAATATCCTTCTCATCCTCCTCAACTGGACTAGAACAATCCCCATCACCATCCTCATCCTCAACTTCTGCAATCATGGTTCTCTTCTTTGGCTTTGGACACTCACTGCTTTTATGACCCAATTCCTGACAATTGTAACATTTGAAACCATTGTTAACTTTCGCCTTCTCAGCCTCCTTTACCACTGGTCTACTGATAGGTTTAGAAACATTAGAACTTCCTCCAACACTCTTCGCTTGATTGTTAGAATTAGTAAACACACCACTTCCTCGTCGTCCCTGTTTCTCCCAAGCCAACGCTTTCTGATGTGCTTCCGCTACAGATCTTGGATCGAACATATTAACCATATCCTGAATCTGCATTCGTAATCCTCCATCAAATCTAGATGTTATCTACTCTTTCGTTTCCATAATATCATTTCTTGCAATAAGTTGATAGAATTCATCAGCATAGTCATTCACAGATTTCGTCCCTTGTCTCAAGTTTTGCAAACGTTGATACATCAAAGATTGATAATTGTGAGGTAAAAACGTTGCTTTCATCAATTTCTTCATCTTCTCCCAAGATTCAGCTTTTGACTTTCCCATACGTTCGCGTGTAAGCTTGGTTTGCTGCCACCATGCCAAAGCTCTACCCCTCAACCTTGTAGCAACCAACTTCACTCTATGATGTTCTAGAACTTCTTTGAAGTCAAAAATCTCCTCAACATTAGCTACCCAATCTAGAAATTCCTCCGCTTGCATACCACCTTTGAATTCAGGAATTTCAGTCTTCATCCCCGTCTCCCACTTGTGATCATACTCAGAGTAATTTCTTCCTTGTCCTCGTCCTTGTCCTCGAACACTACCACCATCATACTCCTCTTCAAAATCAGATGTATATCGTTGTCTATCTCGTCCACCCACATCTCTACTACCATTACGTCTTCCACCATCATCCCTTCCATCTACATTCCTCCGTTCACGATCATTCACGTTCCTCCCATGCCCTTGATCATTTACAACACTTCGGTCTCGATTGGAATGTGGCGAGACTCTACTACCCCCATGGTTAGATTCAGGTGAAACCCTTCTCCGATTTTGATTCATCTCCGTCATAAGCTTCTCTAACCGGCCAATTCCTTCGTTAAGCTTTTCACTAAAGTTTTCATTGATTCTTTGCTCCATCTCATCAGCTTCTTCTCTTCGATACAAAGCTTCTACGTTTTGGTGGCGATTAGCTCTTCTTGGCGGCATACTTGAAATCTTCACAAACTCTTCAACACTTCAAAATTCAAACACTTTTCGGACTTTGATCCAAAATGAAACGGATCGAAAACTTCCGCTTTGTTGCAAATCACGATGAACACGATGAACACAACTTCTCCAAATAACAAATCCAATCTTCAACTTCAATACAAATGCGAACAACTCCCACTAGTTCTCGGTCGTGATAACACAAATTCAAACCTTCACTTCGACTTCAAAATGAATAGGCTCTAAGTCTCGATCTAGCTATGATTGGCTAGAACAAGCTCTGATACCAAAAACTGACGCAGCGGATTAATCAAAACGATCTTCAATCGGTGAAAGTAGTAATCGGTGGATTGGAAGATACTGAAATGCCCAAATTCGTTGATCCGAAGATACCGAATTCTAGCTATCTCTGACTCGTTGATCCGAAGATACCGGGAAAGAGATCTACGATTCTTCGACGTTGATCTTGCGCACAAGATACCGTGAATCGGCTTCAACAAACGATGATTCGAACGCACTCGAATGACGTAAGTGGAGATAGGAGATACGCTCGACTACCAATTGAATTTGAGAGCACAAAGCTAACAAAAGAGAATTTTATTCAATATTCAACAACCTTACAAAATGACTCAACTTGCCTATTTATAGGCTACAACAATTTCAGTAGAAAAAAATGACAACTCTTAGGTCGTTTCCGACCTATAACCTTCGACCTAGAAAACAGGCGACCTAAACAAAGCACGGCCTAAAAACATCTCGACTTAAGAAAATGTCACGACCTAAGACAGTCCGACCTAAAACACTACAACATAAGTACAACACAACTCTTTTACAACACATACATCGGTCACGACCTAAAATACAACTCACGCGACCTAACTTCAATACATCAGCTTCCTTTAGCGACTTAGTATAGGTCGTTAACGACCTAACACTTCTTGCGACTTAACAAATGAACGGCATCTGGAGCTTCGCGACCTAAGAATGAACGGCATTCCTTCCTTAGCGACTTAACAGAAGCGGCTTCAAAACTTCTTCACGACTTAAGTTCTTGCGACCTAACTCCTTGCGACCTAACTTAGGTCGTAACGTTTTCCTGCGACCTATCATAGGTCGTAACTCGCTAGGTCGTATCTCCTTTCTCTTCAGACTGTTAGGTCGTAGCTCTCCACTAGGTCGTTGGTGCGACCTAAAGGATACGTTAGGTCGCTCGCGACATAACACTTCAGCTCCCCGCCAATCTTCACACACTGCTAACTCGCTAGCCTTCTTGTTAGCTCGTAGTTCTTCACTAGGTCGTTGCCGGTCTTCAGTAGGTCGTTGGTGCAACCTAAAGTCCTCGTTAGGTCGTTCGCGACCTAGCTCTTTACCAATTTGTGCTTCAACAACCAGTAACGACTTAGAGGTTTCGTTAGGTCGTATGCGACCTAACTCTTCATCATTATGATCATCTTTCTGGGCTGCATCACAAATTCGTCGCATTTTGGCAGATTGACGTCGTATTTTATAAATGGATTTTAATATTAGTTAATATAGTTTTATAGTTTCAGTAATCCTGTTTTAATTATTTAAAGAAGATAAGAAATTTATTTTCAAGTTTTATTTACATAAATAAATAGTTTGATTAAAAACTGAAAATATGGCCGGAAATCGGATTTCGGATTTACAAATGTTTGACAAATGGAAATGGTTTTAAGTTGTAGCAACCTTATCTGAACATACACACACATGCATATACATGCACATATACATATAAATGTGCATCATAATTAGTCAAATCAAAGCTAAAAGAGATATCTAAACATATATACATATAAACTCCTTATGTATAAACAAATACAACTTAAAAAACCATCACTCATATAAGGACAAGCATATGGGGTGGCACATAAGGAAAGGGGATGGTTCGATCGAACGAAGGGGAAGGGTGGAGTAGCACATGGGTGAGGTAATGTGTTATGATGATGTTTGTGATATTTTACACATCTTTGCCTATATATAGCAAGACATACATTCACAATTCATTCACTCATTCACTCTCAAAATTCCCAAGCTTCTCTTCTTCTTCTAATGCACAACAATGGCCTCCATTTCCTCTTAGAAATATTCCAAAATCAAGTCGATGTTCGGCTGAAATAATCATAAGATATAGAAAATATACAACTTTAAATTCAAGATCAAGTTAGTGATCACCTCTTCGTTCTCCTTGCTTGGCTGAGCTCATCAAGAGCCACCACCACCTCTCCACCCTCTCAAGTACAAGGCCAAGTACACCCAAGGGTCGTAGGGCATGATTTATAAGTTTCGGTATGGAAATAGCGGAGCTATAGTCGATTTCGTAGCACTAAAAGTTAGATCGGGAAAACATATATGTGACAATTACTCTGCTAGTTTATTTTATTAAACTATATAAGAATATGATATTTTTTTCCATGCTTACTTTATATACTTGATCATCATTTTTTGGATGTTGATTATATGCTTGCTTGATATGGAAATGATTCATGGTAAAATATATATCGAATTTACACAAATGAATCACTTCTCTTTATATATTTTAATGGTACATATAGTATTGTTAACCTCTTTAAAAATGGATAAAAATGGTTAATAAATGTTTTATAAATACAATTCATTTCGATAAAGTTAGGTAAAGTTTGAAAATTTGAGTAAAAATGAGCCCGTCGCATAGCGGCACTTCGCGATTTCGCACCATAAAAAGTTAAATCATTGTGCAGGATGAAATATAAGTCGGAATTTATTGATATAATAACTTTCCAGACCCTTATAACTATAGTTTTCTAATGAAAGAGAAAAATCAAGATTTCATTTAGTAAAATTTGAGATATGTCCAAAACAAGTTTTCAAAATCGTTATGTTTTGGCAGTTCGTAAAATATTGTTTTCGACCCTTTAAAAATGGATATTTTTAATCTTTAAAAATATGAAATAAATTCCATAGATATGTTATTTTTAAAAAGGGATTTGAGTTATAAAAATGGACATATATATCAAGAAATTAGTGTTTTTGTCTATAAAGCTTTACAATCACTATTCACCGGCAATTTAGTAACGGAATTTGACAACTTTTGAATAAATGTTTTAAATTTGAGTTTTTCTTCCCAAATCTTTTGGAAATGTTTCTCAAATAATTGCACAAGTATTTTAAAAGGTTTAGAATTGATCAAATAACTTGACCGCCTAATGGGTGACACAGAGGTAGTTTCTAGGCTAGAACTTTGCCCGCTCCCCCTAGCTATCTGAACTGGCCCGACGGAGGGGATAGTTAATTTGATTTACTAGGATTATACTTTTTGAGGGTAAAAGAAAAGAGATTTGGAATTTTACACAAAGTTAAACAATATTTCAAATAAGATTTTGATGCTAAAGAGAACATCTAGTTAAACTCTATACTAAATTTCCAAGAAGGGAATCCATACTATCCGTGTGAATTTAAAAGGTGATTTCACTGTTATTTGATGAATAGTGCAGACCGAATATGAAAATTAGCATTGAGCATAATTAATCTAAAATCTATGAATCCTTTTTACTCAGTACTAATCTGTTTAGGTATACAATAAACGATGTCTTAAATAACATTGTTTTTAACCCATCAAAAGATATGTTTTGGAAAAAAGCAATCCTCATTTAGATTGAAATTATAGAAGATGGAAATATTTTTCCTAAGTAATTTAAAGCAGATGATTTAGTATTTCCAAAGTTAAAAGGAGGTTTAATAAATCTGTATATGCTAAGAAGAATTTGTTTAAAATATATCCCTAAAGATATTTCATTGGATACAAAGATATTAATTGATTGAATGATGATCACCGATCACCCACATACTTAACCTCTTTTCTATCGATAATTGGTTCGGAGAGACCGGGTTCGGATTTGGGTGATTCCTATTCGAAAACTACTTCGAACTAATATACGCGTTAGAAAGTGAAGACATTTTGAAGCCAATGATTTTGAAATCTTCAATGAAAGGATTTCTTGCTACTAATCCTAGGGGTGATTCCCAAACAGGATGTAGTAAGAGTACCTTCGGTTTGTCCTGTTCCTAGATAACTTGTATGCACGAATGTCTGACATTGCATTTCTAAGACCACATACATTGGTTTTTACAAACGTACATCTGTTTGGTGGTGTAGGAGGTAATCCCTCTTATACTTAACACCCTTCCTTGTGGCGTATTAACTCGGGGGTTGTATTTTTGTGGAAATGAATTAGTGTGTCGTTAGAAATGGCAATGTGGCATTCAAAGTGGGATTTGCTGCTTTGTGAATGGTAATACGTTACCTCAGGCCTCACACCTGGAAATGCCTAAAGTAGGATATGCCGCAAGGCTATATTGTTTACGACCATTAGGACATGGTTATCACCTTTCTAGATTACTCTTTATATGTCTAGTATATGGTGTATGCTATGGGATCCCAGTAAAGGTTGGTAATAACTGGGGTGATGTCATATTCGGTACTATTCAGGATCGTTGTGTTGGTCACCAAAAAGGGGTAGGCCGGTCTTGCTAGATGCAGAGGATCATCTGTGGGTCCTCGGTACATTCGTCAAGAGGTATACTGTAAGAAGGTAGTCCCTTACATAGCCATTATTGGAATCCAGTTTCAATTACGAGCTTTACGAACATAGTTGTGTTAGTCCATGAGATGATGGTTTTGATGACAACAACCTTAGAATAGATTATAAAATATAAATACTAACATTACAAGTTTAGATATATATGTATATGCAGGATCTAACCATGCAGGTATCAAGAATGAAGACTGTACAGTATAGAGATTCAAGATATAGAGATAGAAGACTCATGAGTATCAAGATTATCAAGAGTTCAAGATTTCAAGGTTAAGTTTTTTTTATTAGGAATATTTGTTAAAACTCGTAGAAAAGCACTGGCATCTTAATATCCAATTTATTCGTGGAATGGAATCCACTTCGAGCCCGTTAAAGGGATGGAACCCTAAGTAGGATGGAACCTACGAAAATCTAGTGGGACATTATTTTGTATCCACTAAGCTTAATTCAAATGATTTTTCAAAATTATCTTGTTTTCGAAATGATTTCAAAACTTTCCTTTTAAAAAGATTCAATACCCTCGATTCCGTTTTTAAAATAATTTTAGCCTCAAAACATCTTTATTTTCAGAGTCAAAATTTCTCCTGATTTTAAACTATCTTCTCAAATAATATATTTAACTTTTAAATTATTTATACTTTGATTTAAATTATAGTTAAATAATATATATATATATAAATATATATTGTTCTTTATATTTACTTTTGAATTTCAACTATATTCAAGTATATTTATAAAGTTTTAATATAACATAAATATTATTTTTTATAGAAATTCAAAACATCAAATTTGGCTGAGGGATGTCGACATGCCCATAGGCACCATGTCGACATGGTGACAGTTGAGTTTAAAATTTAAATTTCAAAAGAAGTGTCTATTCTCCATAACTCTTCACGAATGGACATGATTGTTGTTCTTCTATAAATAAGGGTCAGTTTCAACGATTTTTATAACACTTTTCTCTGATTTAACTTCTCTTCTTCTTCTCCACTTTCTTATTTAAAAATTACACCATTACTCTGCCGAAATCAATATCGAATCCAACTAGACAATTTCTGGTTTTGATTCTCTCCACTATCTCTACAACATCCAAGTGCTAATCTGAGTTATAGACTTTTTGTAATCAATTGAGCGAGAGAAGGTGTGATTGTAGCCCTGGAAATCAATTGGGTGAACTTGTTGCCCCGGAAATCAAGTATCTCTACCCAGAGGAATGTTATTCCAGAGGGTGTACCTCGTAGCCTTGAAACCGAGGGTTGTAATTGTTGAATTGATTTTGAAAGGAAATCCATACTTAGTTGTGCGGGACTGGATGTAGGGTAACTACGAACCAGTATAAAATCCGGTGTGTTCTTTCCTTTACTGCTTTTACTTTATATTTGCATCTGTGTTTGATTCTGTGTTCATATCTGTGTTTGATTAGTGTACACATTGTTAACAAAGTAAGATAAACTCAAAAAGATTAACAAATTTCTTTAAACACTATTCACCCCCCCTCTAGTGTTAATTCTAGCCTTAAGATCCTTAATCCGTATTTCTCACATTTGGTATTAGAGCTTTGTTTTCAAAAGTTTCATTATCTGAATTTTGAATAATTTCAAAATGGCTACTAACACTAGTGTTGCTATTACCACCAACACTAGTTCATTTGTAGAAGGTCAGTCTACTGCCAGACCACCACTTTTTAATGGCAGTAACTATGCATATTGGGCATGTAGGATGAAAATATATTTATAATCTGTAGGATTAGATACTTGGAATATCACACAAACTGAATATTCTGAACCCACAACTAATTTTGCATAGTGGACCACTGAGCAAAAGATTGTTGCACAAAATAATTCTAAAGCAATGAATATTCTGTTTTGTTCACTTGAAAGAAATGAATTTAATAGAGTGTCAGTTTGTAAGTCTACATATGAAATCTGGAAAACTTTGCAAGTAACTCACGAAGGAACAAGCAAAGTTAAACAGACCAAAATTTCCATGCTCACAAATCAGTTTCAGTTATTTAAAATGAATACTAATAAGTCTATTTCAGATATGTATAGTCGATTTCAAGATATTGTGCATTCTTTAATATCTTTGGGACAGGAATTTTGGGAAGAAGATCAAGTCAGAAAATTTTTAAATTCTCTCACTCCAGAATGGGATCAAAAGACACTTGCAATTGAAGAGGCAAACGACATCAGTACATTAAAGATAGAAGAATTGATTGAAAATCTAATGTCGTTTGAAGTTCAAATGATCTGGAGAAGAGAAAGCAAAGCATCTGAAAAGAAATCAATGGCATTCAATGCACTAATCGATGGATCAGACTCAAATAGTGATAATGATGAAGAGATAGCATTTATAACCAGGAATTTTCGGTAATTCCTGAAGTACAGAAAATTGAATAGTTCCAAGAGAAACAACTTTAAGAATTCCGGTAATCAGACTACAGTACCAAACTTTATCAAATGCTTCAATTGTGACGAACCAGGTCATATCAAAAGAGACTGTCCGCATCCAGATAAGCAAAACTCTCCTACAAACAATGATTCTGCAAAGAAGTGGAAACGTGCATTCACTGCTACTCTAGATGACTCTGACTCATCCTCCAGTGATGATGAACAGAAGAAAGATAATTCAAATCTGTGTTTCACAGCAATTCTCGATTTAATCAATACCAAAGACACGAAATCTGAAAAAGGTACACATTTACAATACATTGGCTGAAATTGCATGCTTGAATTGATTGATTGATTGGTTGTTTTTTAATTGATTGATTGATTGATTTTGAATTGATATGTTGTTTGAATTTTAAAATTTATTTTCTATTTTTTACTATTATTTTATTATTTTATTATTATTTTTATTAGTTTTGACACATTCTGAAATATATTATAAGTACAATAATATTTCAGAAATATAGGCATTAATAATAATATTTATATATATGTATATAAGATAACTTAGGAAAAATCATGTCATGAAAATTCAAAGCCACATGTCGACCTGGCCCCTACCATGATGTCGACATGCCTACCTGAATTTGAATTTCAAATTTTGAATTCAAATGTTTGAATTTCACTCCACCTTTTCACTTCATTTATTTCTCTGAAAATATACCTTTTGACCAGAGAATATGTAATTTGAAAGTCTATTTATTCACTATCTTTTATCATATCTTTTCACTTTCATTTTCAAATTCAAACTCTCTCTTCATATCTTCAAGTTCTCTGCTCTCTACTCTAATGGCTTCTTCAAGCAACCCCTCAACCATGAGAATTTCCAGAAAAATCAAAGAGCAATTATTCAATGATCCGGAGGCAATTAAAGCATACATCAATTATGCTAATTATGCCAAAGTCCATTCCGGAAAATTTGCTATTTTTCAAGATTTTTCTTCTTATGAAATTGATTCTCTTTTTGCAAACAATGGTGTTTTAGGTCTTATTGACTCTTCTAAAAATGATTTTGTTTGCTATCCTAATCTTGTCAAAATCTTCTATGCTAATTTAAACCGTGGTTTTTATATTGGAAATGAGAATGAAATTTGGAGTAGTGTCAAAGGCACTCAAATTGTTTTGAATTGTGATCTTTTGGGTACCATTCTCAATTGCAAAAGCACGGGAATGGATCTTTCTAGTTTTCAAATCGATGAACATGATCGTGAGACATTTCATCATATTTTTAAAGGAGATGAAAACTTTGAATTTAAGAATCGAAACTTTCGTCCTAAAGCAAGAATTGTCAATCTTCTCTTACAACATACTTTGACCCCAAGATCGGGAAATTTTAACAATCCTACTTCAAAAGTGTGCAAAGCACTTTTTGCTATTTTCGGAAATTATGATATCAATTGGGCGCAAGTTATTTTGGATGAACTTCATCCTAAAAACTTGGAAATGGGAGAAAAGATTTTATATCATGGAATTTACCTTACTCGGATTTTCAACTATTTTGGAGTAAATTTCAAAGGAGAAGAATTTATTTCAAGAAAAGTTTTTAATATCTCAAACATTTCTCTCATGAAAATCCCATATGTTTTTCAACCTTATGAAACCCTTACCGAAAAGGAAGAGCGTTTGGCTCATGAAGAAATGGAAGAGGAAGAAGAAGAAGAAAGGGATGAAATGGAAATAGAAGAAGAAGAAGAAGGTGAAACATCCCTAGAAAGTATTGAATATCCCTCCAATCCTTCCAACAAAACCCTTCTCAAAAACCAAAAGATAATTGTGGAGAATCAACGGATTTTAAAACGATCCGTTAGTAAGAAGTTGGATAACATTTCTTCGAAGATGAACAAGTTCTTTTCAAAAGTCAGCAAGAAACTTGGACTATCTTCATCATCTTCATCTTCTAACTAGTTTTATCTTTTAGTATCTTATTGTATTTGTCCTAGTTTGTTTTTTCGAATGTTCGTGTAGTTCATTATGCTTAATCTTTGTATTATCATAATGAAATGAAATTTCCTTTCTGTTATCTATCTTATCTTATCTTATCTCTAGAATAAATGTTAGTATATTATATATATATATATATACACGATTATTCACAAAATCAAAGTTGTCATAAATTTTCACTAACCCATGTCGACATCCCCTAGAAGACCATGTCGACATGTACTGGTCAGAAGTGATTACTGATTTTGAATTTGAAATTTGAATAACTACCAAATATCTATTCATTTCAAACGAATTTCTACACCTATATATACCTTTTTCTTCTAGAAATCTTCACTGAAATTTATTTCTCATTATCTATATCCTTCATTTCTTTCTCTAATTCAATTATGGCCCATCCTATTCACAATCTATCTGAAAATCTTGAAGAAACACTTAATTCATTCAAGAATATTCTCTCTTTTATTCTACGAAACCAGCGTCACTTAGAATTGAGTCAAATACAGATGATCAAGGAACAAGAGAGACACTTTGATGCAATATGATGGATGATCTCCTCTCTACACAAGGATGATAATGAAGCACATCCTCCTGTCTCTCTCACCAATGACAATGAGAATTGGGATGCAATTAAAGTAGACCCTATATTTGGAGAAGATGGATGGGTAGATGTTCCTCATAACGTTTAATTTTCTTTCTTTGTTTGATTTTTTTGAATTAATTTGTTTGATTAAATTTGGTTTGAATTGATACTTTGTGTGGATTGATTTTATTTAGTTTGAAGTTTGTTGTGTGAAACATATATATATACACCGAAATGAATATAGTCTTTAATTAAGTTATTATGCTCAGGAGTATCATTATTTCTTAATCTATATATTATATATTCCGTTGTATAGTTTATCAATGCAGGTACTGAAGTCTAAGAATAAGGGGGAGTTAGTTTTTGTTGATGACAAAGGGGGAGAAATATAAAATAGGGTAGTTAGGCATAGATTAAGGGGGAGTTGTTAGTTTTAGGGGGAGTTATTAGGATAGAAGTGATATTTTATAAACAAAGGTTGTCATCATCAAAAAGGGGGAGATTGTTAGTCCATGAGATGATGGTTTTGATGACAACAACCTTAGAATAGATTATAAAATATAAATACTAACATTACAAGTTTAGATATATATGTATATGCAGGATCTAACCATGTAGGTATCAAGAATGAAGACTGTACAGTATAGAGATTCAAGATATAGAGATAGAAGACTCATGAGTATCAAGATTATCAAGAGTTCAAGATTTCAAGGTTAAGTATTTTTTATTAGGAATATTTGTTAAAACTCGTAGAAAAGCATTGGCATCTTAATATCCAATTTATTCGTGGAATGGAATCCACTTCGAGCCCGTTAAAGGGATGGAACCCTAAGTAGGATGGAACCTACGAAAATCTAGTGGGACATTGTTTTGTATCCACTAAGCTTAATTCAAATGATTTTTCAAAATTATCTTGTTTTCGAAAAGATTTCAAAACTTTCCTTTTAAAAAGATTCAAAACCCTCGATTCCGTTTTTAAAATAATTTTAGCCTCAAAACATCTTTATTTTCAGAGTCAAAATTTCTCCTGATTTTAAACTATCTTTTCAAATAATATATTTAACTTTTAAATTATTTATACTTTGATTTAAATTATAGTTAAATAATATATATATATATATATTGTTCTTTATATTTACTTATGAATTTCAACTATATTCAAGTATATTTATAAAGTTTTAATATAAGATAAATATTATTTTTATAGAAATTCAAAACATCAAATTTGGCTGAGGGATGTCGACATGCCCATAGGCACCATGTCGACATGGTGACAGTTGAGTTCAAAATTTACATTTCAAAAGAAGTGTCTATTCGCCATAACACTTCATGAATGGACATGACTGTTGTTCTTCTATAAATAGGGGTTAGTTTCAATGAATTTTATAACACTTTTCTCTGATTTAACTTCTCTTCTTCTTCTCCACTTTCTTATTTACAAATTACACCATTACTCTACCGAAATCAATATCAAATCTAACTAGATAATTTCTGGTTTTGATTCTCTTCACTATCTCTACAAGATCCAAGTGCTAATCTGAGTTATAGACTTTTTGTAATCAATTGAGCGAGAGAAGGTGTGATTGTAG
Source organism: Allium fistulosum (assembly GCA_030737815.1). Classification (NCBI taxonomy): domain Eukaryota; kingdom Viridiplantae; phylum Streptophyta; class Magnoliopsida; order Asparagales; family Amaryllidaceae; genus Allium; species Allium fistulosum. The sequence goes on along the minus strand of CM060907.1, from coordinate 913,461,657 downwards.
CCTTGAAAATCAATTGGGTGAACTTGTTGCCCCGGAAATCAAGTATCTGTACCCAGAGGATTGTTATTCTGGAGGGTGTACCTCGTAGCCTTGAAACCGAGGGTTGTAATTGTTGAATTGATTTTGAAAGGAAATCCGTACTTAGTTGTGCGGGACTGGATGTAGGGTAATTCCGAACCAGTATAAAATCTGGTGTGTTCTTTCCTTTACTGTTTTTACTTTATATTTGCATCTGTGTTTGATTTTGTGTTCATATCTGTGTCTGATTAGTGTATACATTGTTAACAAAGTAAGATAAACTCAAAAAGATTAACAAATTTCTTTAAACACTATTTACCCCCTTCTAGTGTTAATTCTAGCCTTAAGATCCTTAATCCGCATTTCTCACAAGTTGTGCCAATACTGGAATGCGAGATGTAAGCATTTTAGCTATGTTATATATTTATTTGAAAGGTGTTTTTCAAAGAAGGTCATTAAAAATAATATATCTGATTTTATATATGAAAATGTTTTAGTTATCATAAGGTAAAAACCCATCCGTGTTGATGTGCGATGTGGTCTCATGAGATATCCTTTGTTTTCAAAAATATCCTTGTCTTGAGTTTTTGCACACCAGTCCCATGACCGACCCAAAGTTTATTTTCTTTTCCCTTAAACTCTGGGTGCCCTATTTTTCCGGACAAACAAGTAGTCAGATTCAGCTTGGAGCATTTTGGAGGAGCTTAGAGTGGAAGATTCCTCTATAGATAGTTATCGATTTCTATTTCCACTGTATTATGTATAATTTTATACCATCAACTGTGTAGGGATAGGCAGTAATAACTGTCCCTAGCTGGGTTAGTACTGGCTATAACTTTGATACATCATTTTAAGAGTGATTGTATGTACTATCTATATGTAAATTTTTAAGTGGTTTAATGCGATGTGAGAATCTATGTTTCTATCTTCTATCTTTATATTCTTTTATCCCTAATGGTGTGACTCATTAGAGATGGGGTTTGCACTTGAATGAGTTTACTCAATGAGAGTGCGTATTTGTAATTTTTATCCAAATAAATATATTCAAGTTATTTTATACCCATCCCCTAAGATAACGTAGAGGGGGAAATAACAGCATAATGACCACCAATGGTCGAACTCCAAATGCTGCGGTTATTGAAGAAATAGTAGTTCCTGTGCAACTTCAGGTTAACTTTGCCACACTATGCAAAGATTATACCAGCTTGGGAGGAAAGCCATTTAAGGGCACAGAATCTATTATTGAAATTCAAGCTTTGGCTCCAATCATATGAGGAAATATTTAAAGGATTAAATATTGATGATGATTGAAAAAGGTTCTTAGCCTCCTAGCAATTGAAAGATGGGGCTCTAGCTTAGTGGTAGTCCATTACTCTTAATGACTCAGAAGATAATTTCACTTGGGCAAGGTTTACAAGGTTTTGGAGAACAATACATGCCCACTGCTGAAAAGTCCTGTCTCTATAGAAGTTTCATGGATCTAAAGCAAGGAGAAATGTTCGTAGAGGAATATTCAAGCAAGTTCACTGAATTATCTCACTTTGGGCCTGGACTGATAGATACTCCTTTAAATAAAAATGAGATGTCTATTTCTAGGATGAAGGAGCAATATCATGATAGGATGACTGCTCATGTGAAGAGAACCTTTGTAGATTTGGTAGATATGGGTTTCCAATATGAAACTTTGGACAAGAAGAATTCGCCCACAGCTCAATGCAACAACAACAGTTGGAAGAAGAGAAAATTCAATCACCAAGGGAAGAAGCTATGGCAAGGCAAGTAAGGAGGAGGATCGTAGGAGAACCGTTTGAATGATGTTACTTATTACAATTGCAACTAGGAAATCCATCTTTCTACCACCTGTGAGAATCCTAATGTTCAGAAAAGTACCTGCCACAATTGTCACCAACAAAGGCACATGATAAAAGATTGCCCACTAATAAAGAAAGGGGAGCAGGCCAGAGTTTTGCAATCATGGATGAGCCTTCAACCTCTAAAGATGTAAAGGGCATGGGAATTCTAGAACGTAATATCTATGTTAACGAGAATTTAGTTAAAGTATTGTTTGATACTAGGGCTTCCCAAAGTCTTATTGCTAAAGGATTAGTTGATAGATTAAAACTGATCACAAAAATAGTGGGTACCATTATTTGTGTTTCTAATCCCATAGGAGGAACAACCAATCTTTGTATGGTTTGTGAAAAAGTCCGAGTTACCTACCTATCCCTAAAAATTTCATATGACCTATTTGTCCTTGATTTATTGGATTTGAGGTTTTACTTGGAATGGATTGGTTGTCTGAGTATAAAGCTGTTCTTGGTTGTGTAAAAAGGATAGTGTTGTTGCAAAATAAAAGAGGTAAACATTTTAAAATAACGTGTGAAAAACCTAGTCCGGTGAGGCATAGTTTCATGTATGCACTTAATTCATTCCAAAAATTTCTAGAAGAAATACTTATTGTTTAAGAATTTTCGGACGTTTTCGAAGAAATGAAAAGTTTACCCCCACATCGGAAAATTGATTTTTGAATTAACTTAATTCTTAATGCAAGGCCTGTTGTTCGCCGTATCCATAAAATGGCTTCAAAAGAGAAGGGTGAGTTGAAGGATCAAACTAATTAATTATTAAAGAAAGGGCTGATTAGACCGAGTCGCTCAAGTTGGGGAGCAAAGGTTGTTTTCATTCCAAAATCAGATGGCTCCCTAAGGCTTTGTGTGGACTACCGAGACCTGAACAAGCAGACGATTAAGAACAAGTATCCTCTACCCCATATTGATGACTTGTTTGATCAACTTCATGGTGCTGAGTATTCTCAAAAATGGACCTGACTACGAGATTCTATAACCTAAGGATAGAAGAAGATTGCATTCCTTTAACTACATTCAGAGGTCTGAATGATTTCTTCGAGTGGTTGGATATGCCTTTTGGGCTGACCACTGTGCCCGCCTATTTTGTAGACCTTATGAATAAAGTGTTTAGAGATGTACTCAACAAATTCGTGTTGGTTTTTATTGATGATATACTTATATATTCACAGACCGAGGAAGAACACAAAAGGCATCTAGAGATTGTATTGGAAATATTGAGGAGGAATGTGCTTAAAGCTAAATTCTCAAATGCCACTTCTAAGAGAAAGAGGTAAGGTTCCTTGGACATGTTGTGTCCGAGGATAGAATTTCAGTTGATCCAGGAAAACTACAGCCATTCTAGATTGGAAGCAACCACAAACTCTAACAGATATCTACAGCTTCTTATGATTGGTGGGATATTACCAAAGGTTCATTCAGGATTTCTCCAAAATTTCCTCCCATCTAACGAAGTTAACCAAGAAGAATGTTAAATTTGACTGGACACTAAAATTTTAGGAAGCGTTTAATGAGCTAGAGAAAAAGTTGACCAGCGCTCCATTCCTAGCTATTGCTGATGGAAGTGGCGGTTTGACCGTATACACAAATGCTTGTGGAGAAGGAGTAGGTGTAGTGGTAATGCAACATGGAAGGGTTATCACTTATGCAACCAGGCAGCTAAAGCCTTATGAGCGAATTTATGTAATGCCCAACTTAGAACTATTAGCTATTGTGTCCGCACTAAAGTTTTGGAGGCTTTATTTACTAAGTGAAAAGTTTGATCTCTTCATAGATCACAAATCCTTGAAATATCTTTTCACTTAGAAGGACTTAGATATGCGGCAACAACGTTGGTTATAATTTCTCACATCGTATGATCTTGATATCTTATATTTTATATACACCCGGGAAAGCCAAATTTGTAGCGGATGCGTTAAGCAGAAAGCATGCCATTATAGCTTATTTGGATGTAACTCCAACTCTTCAGGAAAAAATTGCCAGTAAGTAGTGAGAAGATAAACAACTAGTGGAGTTCATTGAGGATGTTGAAGAAGAAAGAAATTCAAGCTTCGAAGTAGATAACCGTGGGATATTATGGTTAAATGGATGAATTTGTGTTTCGGATGTTGATAGTCTTAGGCAGAAAGTATTAATTGAATGCCATCAATCCAAGCTTAATATTCATTCTGGAATTCAAAAGATGTGCCAAGACATGAAGCGAACATTGGTGGAAGAGTATGAAAAGAGACATCTCTACTTATGTTAGCAGATGTACCAATTGCCAACAGATCAAAAGCGACCAACAAAAGACTGCAGGAATACTTCAACCGCTTGAGATTCCAAAGTGGAAGTGGGAGAAAATATCAATGGATTTCAAAGATGGCTTGCCTCAGATAAGGAAGGGAAATGAAGGCATTGGGGTTATCATAGATCGATTGACTAAAAGCGCACACTTTATTCCGGTAAAGCCAAAAAGAACAGCCTCAAGCTTAGCTAAAATATACATTAAGAAGATTGTTCGATTTCATGGAGTTCTGACCAGCATCGTAAGTGATCGAGATCCAATCTTTACCAGTTAGTACTGGGGAGCATTACAGACAGCTTTGGAAACGAAGCTATGTATAAGCACCTTATATCATACCTAGACTTATAGGCAAACAGAAAGGGTAAACTGAGTGTTGGAAGATCTTCCGAGAGCTTGCATATTAGACTTTGGAGGTTCATGGGAAAATCATCTTCATCCACTAGAGTTCTCATATAACAACAACTACTAGACAAATATTGATATGGCACCTTATGAGGCTTTATATGGTCATCCATGAAGATCACTGGCATGTTGGATCGAAACTGGAGATCGGTTAGTACTTGGTCCTGATAGGATTCGAGTAGCCTCAAAGAAGGTAGGTATGATCAGGATGAAGCTAAAGGAAGCTCAAAGTAGGCAGAAAAGTTAGGCCGATTATAGGCGTAGGAATTTAGAATTCTCGATTGGAGATTTTGTATTTTTGAAGGTCTCTCTGATGAGGGGAGCAGTAAGATTTGGAAGGACCAAGAAGTTAGCACCTCGATATATTAGACCTTTTCCCGTTCTTGAGTTGAGTAGCTCACTAGGATATCGAGTAGAATTACCAAAAAGGTTATTAGATGTATGAAATGACCCTCCTATTTCCACCCTAATTTCATAAGGATTTTTTTTTTGCTAAGGGATGATATATAGATATATCATTCATTACAAATATATATTCCAAGGTCATTTTCTTTTTTTTCCAATAAACAAAATATATCCAGGATCAAAATAACTTACCAATATAAATATATCAGTGTATATCTAATAACATACACATACATATGAAGATGTATGTGTTCTTCTTGTTTAAATTCAGAGTATATACTTTATTATTATTTTTTTTTACAAGAACATTCTGTTTGATTTAGGTTTTTAGCAATTCAGATAAATTATTGTATTCAGATTTTTGGCCATAAAATCCACTAGAAACATGTACTTTAGTCTGTCATTAGGATTAAGAAATGATCAAGTAATAATCAGTGGTAAACAAACTTTTAATATAGATGATTATGTTAAAGTCTGGATAGTATCAAATTCAGTATAAAAGAAAGTGGATCCTAAGTGAACACAAGCAACATCTAGGCGTAATGGAAACGCGCCTAACTCATACACAAAGGGTCACGAGTTCGAGTACTATGCTGGTCGGTTCAAACACAATTTTTGTTTTTCTTCCTTTTTTTTTCCTGTAAGGTTTGAAATCTGATACCTACCTATCTTTGTACATATATATCTAATGTTTGCCTATAACCTAACATACAAAACAATTCTTCTTACTTTACTATTTTTGTATCCCATTCCTACAACTGATCTAGGAATTATAATCATATTTTTGCTCAAATATCAACATGTACACAGATATACATGTACATGTCAATATCTCTGCTCATTTTCCAGAAAACTGGGTGAAACAATTGCTAAATGTACTAAGCTTTTGAAATGCATTTTTTTTTATTTTCAAGATACAACCTATCATGATCAACCAATACTTCATTTATTTGAAGCTGGTTAACTCATGAATCCTGTATCTGCCACACTAGTTCAAAGCAATGGAGATACCTTTCATTGCATTCTGTCTAAAGCTTTAGGAAAACATTTTACTCTTCTCAATACAATTCAGAAATGAATTCAACTTATTCACAAAGCATTTCAGTAAAAGATAATAAAATCCTTTTAAGTTAACTTCTTGCTAAATCCAGATTTTGTTCTAAAACTCAGAGCTCTGTTATGTCTCAAGATTAACTATTACATAATATAAATTATACAAAACAGTAGCTCAACTACATATGCATATCTCTCTTCCAAACATCCATATCAATAATTAAAATCATTTCCTTGTTTCCCACTCAGATTTTTTTTTTCTCTTCCTTTGAGATTTTAAACCTCAGTGCATAACAATATATTTAACATGATACAACTAGTTCATCTAACCATAATAGAATTCATTACATAACTGAAAATCTTAGAAACATAAATTTTTTCCTGAATACACGCAGATATAATCGATTTAATCTCTTATTGAAACTAGCTAGCATGTTCATTCACTCCTCCATAAAAGCCATAACTTCATTTTTTTTACTTAGTGCCTGGGTTACCTGAAAGAACATAAGTGGCTGCCTCATTTTAAAATGAGACACCCCATATGCCATGAGCAAACAAGGGTCAGATCTATGATCTGGTATGAGTAACATCAATTCATTCATGCTATTAAGCAATAGAGATTATAAGAGCACCAATTAGTTATATTAAGCAAATTCCTGCAGTCAATTACTTTAACATAGTATAATTAATTTGATTCAGGTATGATATATTCATTTATCCTTCTTACACTTGCATACAAAATCATGCAAACATAATTATCTATTTGCAACAATTGCATTTACTGGAACCATCTTGGTTCCATACCATTCAACCTAAGAAATATCCATATTCCTATTTCTTCATATACAGGTTGTATTATTCAATTTAAATCCCTGCCTCATCTGCTATTAAGGAATCACTGGGACACATTGCAATGAACTAATTCACATCATTGCACAAAGATCTCAGGGCTTAAACAAGCCATGTGCCAACTTGCATACTTCAAATATGACAAGCATTCCAGCAGCTTTCTTGGCCTTCCCTTCCCTAGTTTATTTACTAGTGTATTGTTTTAAATCCTAACATCAAATATGCTAAGTGAACATGTCACTGCAAACATGGAAACATCCATAATCCTTCCTAGCATAATTCTCCTCAGAAATAGGCAGATAGTTGTTTCCTGAATGGGGTCAATATGTCTTGATCTTAGTAAATATAAGAACATTTCCAACTGTAAAAGAGGCATGGCATGTTATATTGATCTGCAAGCCTTTATGATTGATTCAGATTCAAGATCTGGTTCAATCATAATTTTAGCTTGTGGGTTTCTTTTTTTTTGATTTGATTAAGGGCTCAGCACTTAGAAAATTTCTATTGCACCCTTAACATTTTTCTTCTCAAGCCTCAGCACTTATACCAAGTATAATGCAGCTCCCAATATTTTTGTAAAGTTTTCCATGCCATAGATCTATAACAGCTGAGAGTATTCTCTATATAAATTTTAAGATCCTAAACCTTAACATTTATGAGTATAAATAAAACAGTATGATACTTGTCCAAAGACAAATGTCTCAACCAATCAAAGATCATCAGAATCATCCATATTAAATCATATCAGATTTAAAATAAAACATCCAAAAAGCATTGATGAAATCATGTACATCAAAACCAGAGATACATAAATGGCAATATAAAAAGTGGCTGCCTCAACTCAGGTCTTAATGCCATGAACTCAGTGAGATTACTCACCTAAATGTTTCTTCTTATTAATCCAGAAAATTCTTGTTTGAGTGTTTTCTCCTTCCTTCCAATATATTTTTTTTTTCTTATTTTTTTTTTTGCAGCCCGGGGTAAAGACAATTCTACTGCCTATTTATAAGCATTTTTCCTCTAGGGTTTTGTTGAAACAGAATTCCATTTCTGTCCTGGCTAGCATCATGCATTTTTCATTCACAATACCCCGGCCATATTAACCAATTTAAAGGCTGCATTTTCTTTCTTTTACTTTACAGAAAATGGCCACTCACCTAGTCATGTTAAAAGTGTGACTATCCTATTTCATATTTTAATTATTTCTGAAAAATCCTCTTTGCTATTTTTGCCTACACAAGCATATTGACTTGTATCACATTTCATGTCATTTTAATGTTAGGGTTTCACTTGCTTATATATGTGTACTTTTCAGTGTTTAAAAATGTATATTTGTATACATATCTTATCTAGGCTTATTTTAATTCCTCTTTTAAATTCAGAAACACATGCACCTACATGTATACAAGTTTACAGATCCTTATACATATGTATAATTTTCTTTTCTGGGTTTTAATTAAAATCTGTTTACTGATTTAAAGTAAAACTTATTTTTCTTATTTTCTAGGATGATCCATATAATTCCAGAAATCAAATATCCATGTTGCAAAATCATGTTTGTATTGCTTTTTAATTCTTGTTTTAAATCCAAGAAATCTGGAGTTCTTCCTTGTGCCATTTCAGTGTGCACGTGCACACATATACTTGCACACTATTTATTCCAGAGACTTCACCATATTTAAATCTAAATATTTCAAAAATTAAATCATTTTTCAAAAATGATTTTTCACAAAATTTTGGGGTATTACATTCACCCCTCCTTTTAGGAATTGTGTCCTCACAATTTTTCTAACATTTATAACAAGCATCATTCTCTTTTCTGAAAACTTATCAAACATATGCATAAGCAAACAAATTCAACCATATCAACCATGCATAACAAAATTTTCCAGAAAAAAAAATTACCTTTTAATTTGCAAAAAGCTTAGGATAATCCATTCTAATTTTATCCTCTAACTCCCATGTGCAGTCATTAGGATCACTACTCCACTGGATTTTAACTAGTTTCAAAGTTTTGCTCCTTAATTTTTTTTCTTCCTTGGCTACAATCCCCGCTGGTTCTTTTTCATAAACCAAGTCAGGGTTTATTTGAATTTTGGTAGGCTCTTCAAAAATGTCTTCTTTATCATGTACCCATCTTCTAAGTTGGGACACATGAAAAACATTATGCATTGCTTTCATTTCCTCTGGTAGTTCTAATTTGTAAGCCAATGAACCAATTCTTTCCAGAATTTTATAGGGTCCAACATACCTTGGTGTAAGCTTACCTTGCTTGCCAAATCTCATGACTTTCTTCATAGGTGAAATCTTGATGAAAACAAAGTCTCCCTCTGTATATTCCACTTGCTTTCTCTTCCTATCTGCAAATTTCTTTTGCCTATCTTGAGCTGCTGCTATTCTTTTTCTTATTAACCCAATTTTCTCTGTAGTTTCTTTAACATATTCAGGTCCAAGAACAGCCCTTTCTCCAGTCTCTACCCAGCATATAGGTGATAAACATGGCTTGCCATATAAGGCTTCAAATGGTGCTTTGGTAACTGTTATTGTATGTGAATTCGGCTAGATGGAGGTGGTCTTCCCAGTTGCCTCCAAAGTCCAGTGTACATGCTCTCAACAAATCCTCTAAGACTTTGTTCACTACCTCAGTTTGACCATCTGATTGTGGATGGTAGGCAGTGCTTAAGCACAATTCACTCCCCATAGCCTCTTGAAAACTTTTCCAAAACCTTGAGGTGAAGATGGCATCTCTATCACTCACAATGGTTTTGGGTATGCCATGCAACCTTACCACTTCTTTTATAAAAATTTGAGCTAGTTTTGGTGCTGTTCTTTCTGACTTGACTGGGATAAAATGTGCTACCTTAGTTAGCCTATCCACTATCACCCATATACTTGTGTTTCCCTTCTTAGATCTAGGCAGACCATCTATGAAATCCATAGATATATCCTCCCACTTCCACTGTGGTATGCTAAGGGGTTGCAATAGTCCTGATGGCCTTTGTGTCTCTGTCTTGACTTGTTGGCAAGTCATGCACCTTGCAACATATCTGGCCACATCTAACTTCATCCCCTTCCACCAAAGATTTCTTTTCAAATTTTGATACATCTTGGTGCTACCTGGGTGTATGGAGTATTTACTCCTATGGTACTCATTTAATATTTCCTCCTTCAATTCTATATTTTCTGGAACACATATCCTATTTTTATTCCTTAAATAACCATTTTTATCAATTTGATAATTTATTACTTCCTCCCCTTTTGATATGAGCATTTTCTTTTCCACCATGTTTAGGTCTTGTTCCTGCATTTTCCCAATCTTAAGAAGTAAATCTGATTGCAGAGATATCATACTTAATTTTCCTTTACCTTCATCTTCTTCAATAGGCATCATTGGTTCCTCACTGTTTTCCTCAATTTCCAAATCAGTAAGTATAGACAAATCCCTAAACTCTTCCATCATCAACATGGCTACTTTGGCATGTTGTCTACTCAAGGCATCTGCAACTTTATTTGCCTTGCCTGGTGTATACAGTATGTCTAGATCATAGGCAGCTAGGAACTCTACCCATCTATGTTGCCTCATGTTCAAATCTTTTTGTGAGAATAAATATTTCAGTGCCTTATGATCAGTGTACAAAATGAATTTGGCACCTAACAAATAATGTCTCCAAAGTTTCAAAGCATAAACAACTGCTGCTAGTTCAAGATCATGGGTTGCATACCTGGTTTCATGTGGCTTTAATTGCCTAGATGCATAGGCTACCACCTGGTCTTGCTGCATCAACACAGCCCCTAACCCAGAGCCACTTGCATCAGTGTACACAACCAAATTTTCATTTCCTTCTGGCACTCTCAATACTGGTGCATTAATCAGGGCTTCTTTTATTTTGATAAAAGCTTGCTCACATTTTTCTGTCCATACAAAGGCTTGGTTCTTTCTAGTTAAATTGGTAAGTGGTGATGATATTTTTGAGAAATCTTTTATAAATCTCCTATAATATCCTGCCATCCCCATAAATGATCTAATCTCACTGATGGTGCTAGGCCTTTTCCATGCTTGGATTGCCACTACCTTGTTAGGGTTTACTGATATTCCTTTGGCAGAGATGACATGCCCAAGGAAATGCACTTCTTCTTTCCAAAATGCACATTTTGAAAATTTTGCCTTTAAATCATTTTCCCTTAGTCTTGACAAAACTAAATGCAAATGATTTTTATGCTCTTCCACTGTCTTAGAATAAATCAAAATGTCATCAATAAAAATCAGTACAAACTTGTCTAAATAATCTCTAAATATTCTATTCATCAAATCAACAAAATATGAAGGAGCATTTGTCAAACCAAATGGCATAACCAAAAATTCATATAAGCCATATCTTGTGTTAAATGCAGTATACTTAACACTTGAGTCTTCAACCTTCATTTGATGGAATCCTGATGCTAAGTCTAGCCTAGAAAATATTTTAGCTTCACTGAGTTGGTCAAAGAGATCATCTATTCTAGGCAATGGGTATTTATTCTTGATGGTTACTTTATTTAGTTCTCTGTAATCTATGCACATTCTCAAGGTACCATCATGTTTTCTTACAAACACTACTGGAGAACCCCAGCAGGAATTGCTTGGCCTTATAAATCCCTTGCCTTCTAATTCTTCCAACTGATTTTTCAATTCTTTCAGTTCACTTGGCCCCATTCTATAAGGTTTCTTGATTATTGGACTTGCTCCTGGAATGAGATTAATTTGGAACTCAACTGGTCTGTGGTGTGGTACACCCTTAACTTCCCCAAACACATCCAAGTATTCATTAACTATGGGAATTTCTTCAATTGTTAGTTCACTCAGATCTTTTTCTAAGTCAACTAAATGATACAATTTCCCTTCCTTAGCTATTTCACATAGAACTGTGATTCTCTGGCCTCTAGAATTTTGCAATGATATGGTGGATGAGTCTAAATTAATTATGGCTTTAAATTATCTTAGCCAATCTACCCCCAATATAACTCCTATATTTGGGTAATTTAAAACATATAAATTGGAAATAAAAATATTTCCTCCTATGTTTAACTCCACATCCACACAATTCATGTTCAAAACACTAGAACTCCCTAGGGGACTTTGTACAAGCAATGGGGTTTCAACCAATTTGCAGTTTAATTTTAACACTTTAACTAATTCATAGGAAATCAAAGAGTGTGTTGCTCCAGTATCATATACTACTGGTATGGGTATGGCACAAATGAGTAACGTACCTTCCACTTGGCCATGATTTTCAGCATCAATTTTCACTGCAGATTTGCCTTTTCCTTCCAAAGTTGCCAATTTCCCTTGCTGTTTATTCTCAAGACAGTTCCTCTTCATATGCCCCTCTTTCCCACATAGGTAGCATTTGAAGGCTCCTCCTTTTAACTCTGGGCACCTTGGTTTGATGTGTCCTTCTTTTCCACAATGATGGCAAACCAATTTCTTCTTAGTATCATTGGCTTTTGTATCTTTACTCTTCCTGTTGTCTGCCTCCTCCTTCTTTTTATCATAAGGGTGATATCTTCCCTTATCCTTCTTGTTGTTGCCCTTAAAATTCCTATATTTCTCTCTTTCTTTGTCATGTTGTTCCAGTTTCAAGGCCAGATCAATTACTTGATCAAATGTTCTATCTGCATATGGTAGCATAGCTCTGCTAAGTCCTGGGTTCAGTCCTTTTATATACCTATCATTTTTGGATGCTTCATCTGCCACTAGCATTGCTCCATAATTGGATAGCCCCTCAAACTTTTGAGTGTATTCAGTGACATTCAAAGTTCCCTGCCTAAGTTTGATAAATTCTTCAAGCAAAATGGTCTTGGCTGATGCTGGTACAAATCTTGCCTCCAACATCTCCTTGAACTGATTCCAAGTGATTTCATTTTCATTTCTTCCAGCTATGATCACCTCCCACCAGCTTAAAGCTACCCCTTTCAGTTGTCTAGAAGCTACTTGCCTCTTCCTTTGGTCATCCAACTGCATGTCATTGAAAATCCTATCAAGTGTTCTCAACCATGCTTGAATTTCCATCACACTCTCAGTTCCTTCAAAACTCTTGCCTCCCAAATTGGAATAAGTCTTCAGTAGTTTTGAAAGCTCTTCATGTGGGTTCTCAGGCCTATGCCCAATTCCATCTCTTAAAACCCTCACAAACTCTTGCATATCAAGCATTTGAGGTGCACTGGGTCCTGCATTGTGATGAGATCCTCTTCCTACCATGGTCTGCTAACTAAATTCTGGGTAAATGGTATTAGTATATTATGAGTACTTCTATAATTTCTAATTTCTTATCTAAATTATTTCATCCAAAACAAACAGACATTATACATTTCTATAATACTTAACAATCAATGCAACCAAGTGCTCTGATACCAACTGAAATGACCCTCCTATTTCCACCCTAATTTCTTAAGGAATTTTTTTTTTGCTAAGGGATGATATATAGATATATCATTCATTACAAATATATATTCCAAGGTCATTTTCTTTTTTTCCAATAAACAAAATATATCCAGGATCAAAATAACTTACCAATATAAATATATCAGTGTATATCTAATAACATACACATACATATGAAGATGTATGTGTTCTTCTTGTTTAAATTCAGAGTATATACTTTATTATTATTTTTTTTACAAGAACATTCTGTTTGATTTAGGTTTTTAGCAATTCAGATAAATTATTGTATTCAGATTTTTGGCCATAAAATCCACTAGAAACATGTACTTTAGTCTGTCATTAGGATTAAGAAATGATCAAGTAATAATCAGTGGTAAACAAACTTTTAATATAGATGATTATGTTAAAGTCTGGATAGTATCAAATTCAGTATAAAAGAAAGTGGATCCTAAGTGAACACAAGCAACATCTAGGCGTAATGGAAACGCGCCTAACTCATACACAAAGGGTCACGAGTTCGAGTACTATGCTGGTCGGTTCAAACACAATTTTTGTTTTTCTTCCTTTTTTTTTCCTGTAAGGTTTGAAATCTGATACCTACCTATCTTTGTACATATATATCTAATGTTTGCCTATAACCTAACATACAAAACAATTCTTCTTACTTTACTATTTTTGTATCCCATTCCTACAACTGATCTAGGAATTATAATCATATTTTTGCTCAAATATCAACATGTACACAGATATACATGTACATGTCAATATCTCTGCTCATTTTCCAGAAAACTGGGTGAAACAATTGCTAAATGTACTAAGCTTTTGAAATGCATTTTTTTTATTTTCAAGATACAACCTATCATGATCAACCAATACTTCATTTATTTGAAGCTGGTTAACTCATGAATCCTGTATCTGCCACACTAGTTCAAAGCAATGGAGATACCTTTCATTGCATTCTGTCTAAAGCTTTAGGAAAACATTTTACTCTTCTCAATACAATTCAGAAATGAATTCAACTTATTCACAAAGCATTTCAGTAAAAGATAATAAAATCCTTTTAAGTTAACTTCTTGCTAAATCCAGATTTTGTTCTAAAACTCAGAGCTCTGTTATGTCTCAAGATTAACTATTACATAATATAAATTATACAAAACAGTAGCTCAACTACATATGCATATCTCTCTTCCAAACATCCATATCAATAATTAAAATCATTTCCTTGTTTCCCACTCAGATTTTTTTTTTCTCTTCCTTTGAGATTTTAAACCTCAGTGCATAACAATATATTTAACATGATACAACTAGTTCATCTAACCATAATAGAATTCATTACATAACTGAAAATCTTAGAAACATAAAATTTTTCCTGAATACACGCAGATATAATCGATTTAATCTCTTATTGAAACTAGCTAGCATGTTCATTCACTCCTCCATAAAAGCCATAACTTCATTTTTTTTACTTAGTGCCTGGGTTACTTGAAAGAACATAAGTGGCTGCCTCATTTTAAAATGAGACACCCCATATGCCATGAGCAAACAAGGGTCAGATCTATGATCTGGTATGAGTAACATCAATTCATTCATGCTATTAAGCAATAGAGATTATAAGAGCACCAATTAGTTATATTAAGCAAATTCCTGCAGTCAATTACTTTAACATAGTATAATTAATTTGATTCAGGTATGATATATTCATTTATCCTTCTTACACTTGCATACAAAATCATGCAAACATAATTATCTATTTGCAACAATTGCATTTACTGGAACCATCTTGGTTCCATACCATTCAACCTAAGAAATATCCATATTCCTATTTCTTCATATATAGGTTGTATTATTCAATTTAAATCCCTGCCTCATCTGCTATTAAGGAATCACTGGGACACATTGCAATGAACTAATTCACATCATTGCACAAAGATCTCAGGGCTTACACAAGCCATGTGCCAACTTGCATACTTCAAATATGACAAGCATTCCAGCAGCTTTCTTGGCCTTCCCTTCCCTAGTTTATTTACTAGTGTATTGTTTTAAATCCTAACATCAAATATGCTAAGTGAACATGTCACTGCAAACATGGAAACATCCATAATCCTTCCTAGCATAATTCTCCTCAGAAATAGGCAGATAGTTGTTTCCTGAATGGGGTCAATATGTCTTGATCTTAGTAAATATAAGAACATTTCCAACTGTAAAAGAGGCATGGCATGTTATATTGATCTGCAAGCCTTTATGATTGATTCAGATTCAAGATCTGGTTCAATCATAAGTGTAGCTTGTGGGTTTCTTTTTTTTTTGATTTGATTAAGGGCTCAGCACTTAGAAAATTTCTATTGCACCCTTAACATTTTTCTTCTCAAGCCTCAGCACTTATACCAAGTATAATGCAGCTCCCAATATTTTTGTAAAGTTTTCCATGCCATAGATCTATAACAGCTGAGAGTATTCTCTATATAAATTTTAAGATCCTAAACCTTAACATTTATGAGTATAAATAAAACAGTATGATACTTGTCCAAAGACAAATGTCTCAACCAATCAAAGATCATCAGAATCATCCATATTAAATCATATCAGATTTAAAATAAAACATCCAAAAAGCATTGATGAAATCATGTACATCAAAACCAGAGATACATAAATGGCAATATAAAAAGTGGCTGCCTCAACTCAGGTCTTAATGCCATGAACTCAGTGAGATTACTCACCTAAATGTTTCTTCTTATTAATCCAGAAAATTCTTGTTTGAGTGTTTTCTCCTTCCTTCCAATATATATTTTTTTTCTTATTTTTTTTTTGCAGCCCGGGGTAAAGACAATTCTACTGCCTATTTATAAGCATTTTTCCTCTAGGGTTTTGTTGAAACAGAATTCCATTTCTGTCCTGGCTAGCATCATGCATTTTTCATTCACAATACCCCGGCCATATTAACCAATTTAAAGGCTGCATTTTCTTTCTTTTACTTTACAAAAAATGGCCACTCACCTAGTCATGTTAAAAGTGTGACTATCCTATTTCATATTTTAATTATTTCTGAAAAATCCTCTTTGCTATTTTTGCCTACACAAGCATATTGACTTGTATCACATTTCATGTCATTTTAATGTTAGGGTTTCACTTGCTTATATATGTGTACTTTTCAGTGTTTAAAAATGTATATTTGTATACATATCTTATCTAGGCTTATTTTAATTCCTCTTTTAAATTCAGAAACACATGCACCTACATGTATACAAGTTTACAGATCCTTATACATATGTATAATTTTCTTTTCTGGGTTTTAATTAAAATCTGTTTACTGATTTAAAGTAAAACTTATTTTTCTTATTTTCTAGGATGATCCATATAATTCCAGAAATCAAATATCCATGTTGCAAAATCATGTTTGTATTGCTTTTTAATTCTTGTTTTAAATCCAAGAAATCTGGAGTTCTTCCTTGTGCCATTTCAGTGTGCACGTGCACACATATACTTGCACACTATTTATTCCAGAGACTTCACCATATTTAAATCTAAATATTTCAAAAATTAAATCATTTTTCAAAAATGATTTTTCACAAAATTTTGGGGTATTACAATGTACACAATGTTTTTTACGTATCTCATCTGCGAAAGTATGTTTATGAACCGAAACAAATTATGGAGATAGCTGCCCAAGAAGATTTAGAGGTAGAGCCAAACTTGACTGTTATTAGGCAGCCTATTCGAATCGTGGATCGAGATGAGAAGTGATTAAGGGGTTGTGAGATTAGTTAAAGTTCAATGAAGTGGTGATGTTGAAGACTACACTTGGGAAACTGAGGATATAATGAGAAAAGCATATCCTGATTTTAGGATGGATGTATAATATGTATATATATCATATCAATATAGTATGCTCACCGCCTGTGGTGTAGTCATTTATCATATCTTTGTATATATTTCATCGTATATAACATATTCCTTTTTGTGTTATCTTCTTCTTATTTTAAATTTTAGGGACGAAATTCTAAAGGAGGAAGTATGTAACAATCCGAAATTTTATCACTTTACATTAGAATATTTAATTAATTTTAGATATTCAATTGATTGTTTTAAATGATAAATAATCCATTTTAATTATTTTATAATGATAATAAGTGATTTATAATGGTTTTATAAATATATATAAAGATATACAAACTTCGTCGCATTTTGGCATATCAACGTCGTATTTTTATAAATGGATTTTAATATTATTTAATATGATTTTATAGCTTAAATAATCTTGTTTTAATTATTTAAAGAAGATAAGAAATTTATTTTCAAGTTTTGTTTACATAAATAAATAGTTTGATTAAAAACTAAAAATATGACCGAAAATTGGATTCTGTATTTACAACGGTTTGACAAATGGAAATAGTTTTAACTTGTAGCAACCTTGTTTGAACATACACAGACATGCATATACATGCAGATACACATATAAATGTGTATCACAATTAATCAAATCAAAGCCAAAAAAGATATCTAAGCATATATACATATAAACTTCTTATGTATAAACAAATACAACTTAAAAAACCAAACTCACCATCACTCATATAAGGACAAACAAATGGGGTGGCAGATGGAAAAGGGGGTGGTTTGGTCGAAAGAAGGGGAAGGGCGGAGTAGCACATGGGTGAGGTGATGTGTTATGATGATTTTAGTGATATTTACACACCTTTGCCTATAAATAGCAACGCATACCTTCACATTCATTCACTCATTAACTCTCAAAATTCCTAACCTTATCTTCTTCTTTTAACGCACAACAATGGCCTCCATCTCCTCATAGAAATATTCCAAATCGAGTCGAAGTTCTGTAGAAATAATCATAAGATATAGAGAAATATAGAACTTTAAATTCAAGATCAAGTTAGTGATCACCTCTTCTTTCTCCTTCCTTGGCCGAGCTCATCAAGAGCCGCCACCACCACCTCTTCACCCTCTCAAGTATAAGGCCAAGCACACCAAAGGGTTGCTGGGCAGGATTCATAAACTTCGGTAAGGAAATAGCGGAGCTATAGTCGATTTCGTAGCATTAAAAGTTAGATTGGAAAAGCATATATGTGAGAATTATACCGCTAGTTTACTTTATTAAACTATGTAAGGATATGATAAGTTTTTCTATGCTTTTTTTATATGCATGATCATCATGTTTTGGATGTTAACTATATGCTTTCTTGATATGGAAATGATTCACGGTAAAATACACGTCGAATTTACATAAAGGAATCGCTTCCCTTTATAAATAATGGTATATATATCATTGTTAACCTCTTTAAAAATGGAAAAAAATGGTTTTAAATGGTTTATAAATGTTTTGTAAACATTAAAACTCATTTTGACAAAGTTAGGTAAAGTTTGAAAAATTGAGTAAAAATAAACCCGTCGCGTAGCGATAGTTCGCGATTTCGCACCATAAAAAGTTAAATTAACGTGAAGGATGAAATATAAGTCATAATTTATTGAAATGAGAATTTTCCAGACCCACGTAACTATATTTTTCGAATGAAAGAGAAAAATCAAGATTTCATTTTGTAAATTTTGAGACATGTCGAAAACAAGTTTTCAAAATCGTCGTGTTTTTGGTAGTTCGTAAAATATTATTTTCGACTCTGTAAAAATGGATATTTTTAATCTTTAAAAATAGTAAATAAATTCCATAAATATGTTTTAAAAAGGTATTTGAGTTATAAAAATGGATATATATATATTATGAAATTGGTGTTTTGATCTATAAAGCTTTAAAATTACTATTCACCGGCAATTTAGCAATGAAATTTGACAACTTTTGAATAAATGTTTTAAACTTGGGTTTTTTCCCGAATCTTTTAGGAAATATTTTCAAATAATTGCACAAGTATTTTAAAAGATTTAGAGTTGATCAAATAACTTGACCGCCTTATGGGTAATAGAGAGGTAGTCTCTAGGCTAGAGTTTGGAAAACTGGTTGCCTACTCCCCTTAGCTATCCGGACAGGTCTGACGAAGGGGATAGTTAATTTGATTTACTCAGATCGTACTTTCTTAGGATAAAATAAAAGATATTTGGAATTTTCCACAAAGTTAAACAACATTTCAAATAAGATTTTAATGGTAAAAAGAACGTTCTAGTTAAACTTTGTATTAAATTCCAATGAGGGAACCCATACTATCTATGTTAATTTAAAAGGTGATATCATCATTATTCGACAAATAGTATAAGTTGAAAATGAAAACTAGTATTGAGAATAATTAATCTAAAATCTATGAATCCTTTTTACTCGGTAGTAATTTGTTTGGGTATACAGTAAATGATGTCTTAAATAACATTTAACCCATTAAAAGATATGTTAGGAAATAAGTAATCTTCATTTAGATTGAAATTATAGAAAAAGGAAATATTTTTCCTAAGTAATTTAAAGGAAATGATTTGATATTTCCAAAGTTAAAAAGAGGTTTAATAAATTTGTATATCACAAGAAGAAATGATTTAAAATATATCTCTAAATATATTTCACTGGATATAGAGATACTAATTGATTGAATGATGATCACCAATCACCAACATACTTAACCTCTTTTCTATCGGTAATTGGTACGGAGAGATCGGGATCAGATTTGGGTGATTCCTATCCAAAAACCACTTCGAATCAATATATGCGTTCAAAAGTGAAAACATGTTGAAGACAATGATTTTGAAATCTTCAATGCAAGGATTGCTCACTACTAATCCTAGGGGTGATTCCCAAATAGGATGTAGAAGGAGTACCTTCGGTTTGTCCTATTCCTAGACAACTTGTATGGACGAATGTTTGACATTGCATTTCTAAAACCATGTATATTGGTTTTTACAAACGTACATCTGTTTTGTGGTGTAGGAGGTAACTCTTATACTCAACACCCTTCCCTAAGGCGTATAAACTCGAGGGTTGTATTTTTATCGAAATCAATTAGTGTGTTGTTAGAAATGGCAATGTGGCAATCAAAGTAGGATTTGCCGCTTTGTGAAAGGTAATACGTTACCTCAGGCCTCATACTTGGAAATGGCTAAAATAGGGTATGTCACAAGGCTATGTGGTTCACAACCATTAGGACATGGTCATCACCATTCTAGATTACTCTTTATATGTCGGGTATGTGGTGTATGCTATGGGATCCTGGTAAAGGTTGGTAACAACTGAGGTGATGTCATATTCGATACCATCTAGGATCATTGTATTGGTCACTGGAAAGTGGTAGGCCACTCTTGCCTGATGCAGAGGATCATCTATGGGTCCTCGGTACATTCCTCTAGAGATGTATTATACGGAAGCTAGTATATTACCTTGCCATTGTTGGAATCCAATTTCCAATACGAGCTTTACGAACTTAGTTGCGCCAATGCTGGAATGTGAGATGCAAGCATTTCAACTATGTTATATATTTATTTGAAAGGTGTTTTTCAAAGAAAGTCATTAAAAATAATATATCTGATTTTACGTATGAAATGTTTTGGTTATCATAGGGTAAAAGCTATTTGTGTTTATGTGCAGCGTGGTCCTATGAGATACCTTTTATTTTCAAAAATATCTATGTCTTAAGTTTTCTCACACCAGTCCCATAACTGACCCGGAGTTTATTTTCTTTTCCCTTAAACTCTTGGTGCCCTATTTTTCCGGGCAGCCAAGTAGTCAGGTTTAGCTTGGAGCATTTTGGAGGACCTTGGAACATGGAGCAGAAGATTCCTTTGTAGATAGTTATCCATTTCTATTTTAGTTGTATTATGTATAAGTTTATACCAGCACTTGTGTAAGGATAGGCGGTTATAACTGTCCCTAACTGGGTTAATACTTGCCATAACTCTAATACATCATTTTGGGAGTGATTGTATATACTATCTATATGTAAAAAATATAAGTTGTTCAATGCGATGTAAGAACCTATGTTTCTATCTTCTATCTTTATTTTCTTTTACCCCTGATCATCTGTCTCTTTGGCACTTGAATTTGTGGTACATGAATACCATGGATGTATTAGTGTCTATTTTTGAGCGTCGAAAAGGTGTGTTGTCACAGTTGAGTTAATAGGCCTCAGTTATTTGAATTGGTTCTCTCTCTCAAGAGTTCTTAGGTAATATTTCAATTTTTGTCGAGTCAAGAAATCAAATGTCAAGTGTGCACACACACGCTCATTTGTGTATTCTCTGTTGTCATTGGTTACCAAGCACGTAAAGATGGCATTAGGTCACAGTCAATTTTCACCAAATTGTGCTTACAATTTCATCCATCATTTTTTTGATATGGGTAGGATTTGGAACAACCCCTACAAGGGGGATCGGTACCGATCCCGTAAGCACACATATAACACTTGGACCCGTTTACAAAGGATTGTATAGCGTACTAAGTGGAAACACATGCTTTTCATTTTGGATTATTCGGCTGCGTATGATATAACCCGCTTAATCAATCCTTTTTTCCATTTTCTATCATCTGCTTATATTCATTCCTCCTTGCAATCGATCTAATTCCTCGTCCTTCTTCACTTTCCTACACCGATCCCTTCGTTTTTATTTGTTCAGTCATTTCCATTCTATTTGCATCCGAACCCATTCCATTCCTTCAGCCACTATTAAAGAGCTCAAGTTCCCAACCTCTAACAGTGCCAAATCTCAAATTGACTAGATCCAACCCCATGTCCACAGTACCTCCAACCGTTCTTTGCTCCAAATCCACCAATCATCCCTTCCAATTGATTAATTCTTAGGGTCGAATCCCTCTTGAAGCCCTAGACCCAATCTTCCTGGGTGTCACTTGATTTTGTTTTGAAATTCATCACCACATGCGTAGGTAGGTGTTAGGATGGAGTGAGTATAAGGATCAATTGTAGGCATGAGATCGGCGTTGATGTTTTATAGATGAAGTGAGATGTGGGATCCAACGTTGGTTGGCGTATGGTACGGATAAAGGATGGATGGGATGGATTTGTAGATAAATGTGGGATCGGTATTGTTATGGAGGAGATGAAGTGGAGTGGCAGTAAGCATTAGGATCGGTCATGGGTTAGAAGTATATGGGATCAGATGTAGGCATGTTGGAGACGATGTTGAGCCTAAATATTTGATCTGATTGAATGCATATGTGGTCTTGGTATTAAGATTAAGATGGTACCATGTTTTTTTGAATATTTCAGTATAGTATCATTGATGATTCAAGGTTTCTTGATGTTGTTGATTAAATAAACAACTGTTGGAGTTTGGTTGATTGGATGAATTGATTGATATTTTATTGTAGTTGTTAGTTCATTTTGATTGCCAATGTCTACTCAATGATATGGAGCTTTTGCTTTAATGAAGAGAAAAAATCCTCTGTGATACTTGATTGAAACCGATCCCTATATAATTGATCTTCTCCTGTCATCTTGAGTCATATTTAGGGATTGTTAGTCCATATTAATCTTCTCCTATCACATAAATATTCACATGTACATGTTTAGGGATCGGTATTCCATATTTGCCTGTGTGCACATGCTCGTAAGTGAATGTCTCCTTGGTATGGGATCAGTTACGATCCCATACTTGGGTGAATTTTTTTATATCTTTTCCTTGTACTCCCAGGTCATGTATGAATAGATTTTTCCTATAGGGATACTTGCTTTCTGACCTTGGACTCGAACGCATGCACGTGTACTACCGTATGGACTTGAACTTAAATATATGAACATGCTGGTTTGTTTGAACATAAATTTAGATGTATGCATATTCCTTGAATATTAATGACATGCTTCTATGTGCCAAGAGTCAATCCCTAAACTTGAACATAACTCTCACGTATACCCGTCGACGTGAAATCTGGTTGGGACGGTCAACGATAATGGTCACTCCAGTCGAACTATCGAGTTTTGCCATAACTGTCGTATAATAGTGAACTGTATAACACTGCACAGCACAATACCGCACTAGATTACACTTAGCACGGGGGAACAAGTTAATCCATCTAACAATGACTATCTGTTGATAGTTATGGGATCTAGATGCTTCGAGCAATTATCTGTAATGACTGCTTTTTGCTTTAAATTTTAATCTGCTTGTGTATTTGAGTAACAAGCTTTCTATTAAATGTACTCACGATCTGTTGCTCCTCGTTTGGGTTGGAATGATAGTCATATGCCTGGGCATCAATCCGATGATTCTATCTCTAGGCAACCTTTCGGCTATAGCCTCGAGTCATTTTAAACACTAGGCATGAGTCACGGTATTGAGCTATCGCAGTCAGCTTTTGACCGATCACACTTCTACCCACAGTCTCAGCTTGATAAATGCACTACATGGACGGTCGAGTCTCATCCTAGTTGTATTTATACTCCCGCCTAAGCTTCGAAGACTTAGAGTTGATAGATGAATGGTCGGGTCACATCCATCTTGATTCTCGCTCGTGCCTCCCAAGTTAGGGGCAAATGTCGATAATTGGATGGGTAAGTAATGTTCGCTTTAGTTTCATAGTTGTTTTTCCGAATCTGAGGTTAGAGTTAGTTGATGGAAGGCTAAGTCATTCCTATTCTGGATTGTATCCTGGTTTCTCCTTCCCAGGGGAAGACATAAATGCTTCATCAGATTTTAGGCATGAGCCGAGTACCGAACGGTCAATCATGACTACTTTTGGTGTAGATGTCACCATATTCTAGGTAGGAACTGAAGAATGGTTGGTCAGGTCACATCCATTTTGTGATTCATGCTTCCCATGTCGAACCAAGTAAAAGAACTAAGTGATGGATGGCATGATCACATCCATTGTGGTTAGTGTGAATTGACATTGACCGTGATCAACGACATGATATAACACGTTTATATCGAAATTGTTCGTCAATCCGGTGGTATAATATGGTCGGTCACTCATAACTTCGGACGTTGTTCCGATTAGTTTTGTATTAAGGCCTCCTTGCCGTTGTTGCGTTAAGTCATAAAGAACACTAAGCCAGAGCTATAGTAAGCTATTGTATTCACTTTTAGTGGTTTGTACTCCCGCCCCTAGTCTTGGTTAACGGAGTTAGTTCATGGACGGTCGAGTCACGTCCTTTTGAATTTATACTCCTCATGTTGGATTCAGGTCAGAGTTGATAAATAAACGGTCGAGTCACATCCATTTGCTTGTTATACTCCTACCTGCACTTTGAGGATCAAAGTTTATCGATGTACGTTCGAACCACGACCATCTTTTTCGTGTTTATACTTTGGTCCAAGCTTAGGGAACAAAGTTAGTTGGCGGGCAGTTAGTCACACCCATTTGGTGTTTATACTCCAGTCCGCACTCTGGGGACCTGATTTTGTTAATGTATGGTCGAACCGTGCCCATGTTTTTGATACTCCAGTCCGCAATGGACGACTAGAGTTAGTGACGGATGGTCGAGCCATGTTTGATTTTTGGTTTGCATTTTGGGCTTGCCGATGTTCGGGTCCGGGTAAGGCTTAAATAGTTCGCCGTAGTTCAGGCACGAGCTGGGTCCCGGATGGACGAGTCACATCCCCCTTGGATTGGATGGTCGAATCACGTCTAGTTTAACCCTGGGCTCTCAAATTGCCCCTTGCATTCGGGGCTGAAGTCAATGCGTGGATGGTCCTATCGCGTCCAATTTCATTTGAATCTTGTTTCTGTCGAGCCTTGGGAGTAAGATGAGTGTTCTGGAAAACTTCGAGCTCGAGCAGGGGAGTGGATGGTTGGACCACATGTTATTTGAGTCATGACATTGCCTCCAATTTAGAGGTAAGAGTTGTAGAGCGAACGGTCAAGTCACGTCCGTTTCGAATTGCTCTTCTAGTCAGATCATGGTTAGAGTTAGCGAATGAACGGTCATGTCACATTCATTTGGAGTTGGACGGTCAGTCATGTCCATTTTTTTTATATTCTCCCATCGGATCAAGGGATAGAGTTAGCTTAGGAGCGGTCGAGTCATGCTCATCTGGTTTCATACTCCTCCTTACGGATCGAAGGAGGGTGCTTGAGAATAAATGGTCAAGTTACTCTCCTTCGTGGTTTATTCTCATATCAATGCTCTGGGGACAGGAGTTATTCGATGGATGGTCGAGTCATATCCATCTCTTCTTTATATTTTTTATCTATGCACAAGGAGCCAGAGTCATTCGACGGGCGGTCGTTCACACCCGTCTTTAGTTTATACTCCTATCCACTCTCCGGGGACCAGAGTTAATCGATAGACAGTCGGACCGCATCCATTTTTTTGTGTTCATACTCCATTCTGCACTCTAGGAACTAGAGTTATACGGTGGGTGGTTAGTCACACTCGTTTTTATGAGTTTATATGCCATCTGTCGAATCAAGGTAAGAGTTATTGAATGAACGATCGAGTCAAATTCATTCGTGGAATTGAATTCTGCTCCCCAACGTCAAGGATAGAAGTTGGCGAGTAGATGGTCAATTCACGTTCGCTTAGTGATTTTAGCTCCTCCTGTTAAGTCAAGGAAGGGAGTAAGCGATGGATGGTTGGATCACATCCATGTTTGGGTTAGATGGTTAGGTCCTATCCAATTTGCTTCGTACTCCTCTCGGCAAGTCGAGGGAGAGAGTTGCTAGGTGGATGGTCAGGTCACCTCCACCTCAAGCTATAGTCATGCCCCCATGTCAAGGGCAGTGGTTGATGAGTAAACGGTCAGTCACCCCTGCTTTAGGTCGAGCTTCCAAATTTCCCTTGTGTCCAGGGCAGGAGTCAATATGTGGATGGCCAAGTCACGTCCACTTCTAGTTGAATCCCAGTCTCGCTGAGCTTCAAGAGAGGAATAAGTATCTTAGCAAACTTCAAGTACTAGTTAGGGAGTGGATGGTCAGTTCACATCAACTCAAAGTATTTTTTTTGGTTTCCAAGTCAAGTGCGGAGGTTGATGAGTAGATGGTCAGTCGTGTCCACTTTGTATTGGAGTTTGACCTTGTTAGGCTCCGAGCAAGGAATAGATGTTCTATCGGAATTGAAGCACGTAATAGGAGGTGGATGGTCAAGTCACACCCATTTTCTGTTTCGAGTTCTTGCCCCCAAGACAGGGGCATATGGTAGCTAATGAGTGGTCGACCCGCACTCATCTCAATGAAACTTCCAAGGCCCAAATCATGGTCCGTGTAGGTTTTTTGGCGCCTAACTCTGGGTACTTGGTCACCTGGATCGTTCGTATGTAGTTTAATTCAAGTTGGTCGTAGTTCACAACATAATTACATAAAAATAAAAGTACACTACCGAAGGGCTATTTTATTTGAAAAAAGAAATAACAAAGTCTATTTAATGAATTAGTTTAATGCAAATCGAAATAAATCTGATTGATATGTGAAGAAACGTTGTGTGTTTGCTATGCCACTTTACTCCAGCCCTTTATAGTTGGAAGTCGATCGTCGGTGGTCTAGTTGATAACCAAAGGTCTTATTGGTAAGGTCGGACGTTTCCTTCCCGCCATCCTACAGGGCTTGCATATACTATTGAAGCTTTACTTTCCGAATCATCTCTTCGATCACATCTCGGTGGTGTCTGCAATTGCCAGTGTTATGGCCGTATGTCTCATGAAATATGCAATATTTCCCGGATTTCTTTTGGGTTTCAGTGGACTCTCTCAAGGCTGGCTTCCTGTGTTGCTCTGAGTCGCGAGTCTCCAGGTGGATGTTTTTGCTTCAATCATTCAATGGAATGTATGCATCGAATATCAAGATCCTGGGTCGTCTCCTAGAATCTATGTCCTCGTCTAGGGTATCATCATTACTCTTGTTTTGAACCCATTCGGCCAACGGGCCTGCACCGTTCTTTTTTCCAGCCAGCTTTGCCTCCTCCTTGCATGAATACCCGTTTGCCTCATAGTAAAAACAATCCAAGGTGGTAGGAAGCTTTTCAACCGTAAAAATCTATCTCGGGGTAGATTCCATTTATCAATGCCATCAGTATGGTATTCTCGCTGGAATTGCTCACCTCGATTATGGTGGCGTTGAAATTTTACATGAAGTATTTGAGCTACTCCCACGGCGCCTGCAATAGGTTTGACAATGATATCGCATGCTTAGGGCAAGTCGCTTGTATTCTGAATTACTCAACTAACTTTTGCGCTAGCTGGTCGAACGAGGAGACAAACCTGGGAAGTAGTCTTGTAAACCACACGGTCGCTGCTTTTTCAAGAAAGATGGAAAAGCATTTGCATTTGATTGCATGTGTCGCTCTAGCGGAATCTGTTCCATTCGTATTTCATGAGATGTATTCCAGGGTCAGTTTTCCCTGAGCATGCTGGTATGGTTGGCATGTTGAATTTGCGAGGACACTTTGCACACTGAATGGCTTTAGTAAAAGAATTATGGCTTTAGGACTCTCCCTAGTCGTCATCGTTTTGGCTTTTTCTCACGAGCCGTAGTACCATGGCCGCCAAGTCAGGTGTCTGGAAGCTGGTCAGTTGGGAGTAGTCGTCATCTACCCCGGAAGCTTGGCCTGGTAATCCATCCCGGTTTGTTCCATATTTCCTAGGCTCTACGACTACCGCGAGTATCGTTTAAGTAACGGTACCTTGTTCGTTAATTGGCGGCAATTCAACAGCTGATGTTTGGTTCCCGGTGCCCCGTTCAGTCACGAGGAGTAGAGAGAATGCACCGTCTTCAAGTTGAGTTTTGAATCCAGAAAGCGGGAGATGCATATCATCGTGATGGAGGAGGAGCCGATCCCCAATTGGAGGGATCGGTAGAGTGGGATTGATTGAAAGGGTTCGGTACCTATCCCCATTTTTTGTCCCAAACTGGGTGAGATCGATATAGGTTGACAAGGATGGCCCTATGAGACTACATTTCAAATTTATAGTCGTTTGGAGTTCGTATACTCGAGTTATGGAAAATGAAGTTGGATCGGTGTTAATGGATCGATGGTAATTTACTTGGAGTCCGACCAGAGAAAATTTGCTATTTGCTTGGAGTCAGCACATGGTTCACCTAGAGTCGTAGAAATTTGAAGTGCTGGGTCGGTGACGAATGGTGCTTGGAGTCATTTGTATGTTTGCTTGAGGTTCTATACCGAACCATGGGTATGGTTCTGTGAAGAATGATACTTGGAGTCAAATTGGGGTTTTCTTGGAGAAAATCTTGGTTTTACCCCAGTCTGACTTTGGGCTAGAATTTGCAAAGTTTGCTTCGAGTCAAATGGGTGATTACTTCAGGTCCGGCTTCGGGTCAACCCCGAAGTGAGTTTTTCGACGACCGTTTTGATGATTTTCGACTACGACCACTCGTGACTCGACGATGGGAGTTCCATGATGAGAAGTATGGATTTGATAATGGATTGTCTTACTTCGAGAGGAAGAGTAGGCGACGATGAGTTAGATCAAGGGAACTATTATAGGCAGGTTATGAGGACCTTGTCCTCTTGGATTTGTTTCTACGATTCTGCATGAGTCTCATGAAGCTCTCCCCACGGTCTCTCTATATTAGCAGTAGTGATCACATCAGAAGGGGCATGTGTGCCATGGACTCCTTGTTGCACTCCACCATCCAGAAGAGTAATCTCCATGTTCTCTACTACTTCGTCGGCTGGTCATGAGGAGTTAGCAATGGTCTTTTCCTTCCTAGGAGGCATTGTAGATAGCTTCCTTCTAAATCTTCTTCAAATCTGAGTAATAACTGAAACTTGTTGGCAGAAATCTGGATCTATCTTACGAATATGGGAATCCACAGGTTGATGATGGGATCCAATCAAGTTGAGAATTCTTTATCAGTGAAAGCACCAAAATGTTTACGCCAAAATTGGTCACAAACACTCAATAGAGTTCTAGTGGAGATCAAATGAAGAATAAAATTAAAATAGAGCAGAAAAAGTAAATCAGACATAGATTTTTATAGTGGTTTGGCAATCTTGGGCTACGTCCACTTGGTTCTTTTATTGATCTTGCATTAGTTGTTTGATTACAAGAGATTTGGATTAGCTGGGATCTAGTAATACAAGAATAAAGAATAGTAATTGCAAAGCCTTAGCAGCTGAATGAAAAGATCCTCATTATAGAGAATGTTCGTTGTATTTATTGAGGAAGACGACTGAATATCTTCTTGATATTTCGCAGGTGAATCTCACAGAGTACACGAGGTCACCTCAAAAGTTTCGTGGCCCAACTTCCAAGGATAGGGGATCAGCGCCGATTGGTCCAAACAGCCACATGGCACCGTGCGATCGCACTAGTAAGTCCACTTTGATGTTGGCTTCATGTTTCCAAAGTTAGTTTCCATAGTCACCCACAATTTATTTGGAGATATCAATCGATTTTTGCTGAGTTGAACTGTTGGGCTGATACGATCTGATCCCCAGCCTAAGGGAAGTGATACGATCTGATCCCCTGCCTTGGAGAAGTGATACGATCCGATCCCCTGCCTAGGAGAAGTGATATAATATGATCCCCTGCCTAAGAGACGTGATACGATATGATTCCATGCTATGAGAAGTGATACAATCTGATCCCCTGCCTAATGGAAGTGATATGATCTTATTCCCTGCCTAGGAGAAGTGATATGATCTAATCCCCTGCGTAGGGGAAGTAATACGATTTGATCCTCTACTTAGGAGAAATACCAATCCATGCTTAGAATATTCCGGAGAGTCTATCGCTTGGTCTCGCTTGATCGCTGCTTTATACTATCATCTGTGCTTGTTCTCTAGACTCCATGATTATCCCTCCGGGCTACTTGCCTTATCTACCATCAAGTCAAATTTATCGAATCGGTCTAGATATAGTTAGTCCAAAAGGCCGGATAACATTATGTATATATCAGCATTGGTAGGGACATGCTCTTATAACTATCCTGGCTGATGATAGTACGTAGGATTGCAACTTTGAAATGCTATGTATCTTAGAGTAGCTCTTTATAATGTCCTTTTGATATTATATATTATCGTTCCACTCTGAGATTCTAATGTTTTGTTCTCTTCTTTCTTGTTCTTTTTATTTTACCCTAATAACCTATCTTTCCGGCACTTGGATGCTCGACACATGAATACCGTGGATGTATTAGTGTCAAAATTTAGAGATTAAAATGGCAGGTCATTACAACTTACTTCTCAAACCATTTTATAACATTTTGCTATGACTTATCATAGCATTTATCATGTATTATACATATATATCCGTGTGTGTGTATCAAGTGTCTATGTTCAACCCACATCTTCATTTATATCTTTAAAATAATATATGTATATAAATTATATTATTGTCTATATTCACTCTTTGATTATCTTAATTTATCATCAATAACTTTAATTAATTACTTCATTTATATATAATTTTAGATTAAAATCCATAAACATTCATGTCAATATTCATAGCTTATTTACTAATTTAACCAATATGAACAAACCATCATTTTCATTTGTTATTAACATGAAATTACCATTTTATTTCATATTATTTGGTTATTAGTTACTGTCCAACTCAATAATCACCAATTCAAACCAAAACTCAAATTCTAAGCCATGATTATCAAAGAATCGAGCAAGATTAACTAGTTATGTGTTAAACAGAACATAAACCACTCATAAATATCCAAAATTCTCTCAATTCCTCGCTATCCAGAATTGGGCCCGCCTTCAAATCAATTTTTTTGCTCCTCTAATTTGAATTAGAACATAGGTTTTGACTTGCTCCTTAATCTGATATTTGATTTATTACATTTCGTGAAGAATTGAGAGTGAAATTTGAGTTTGATTGAAAGAGTGTTTTTTGATTTTCTAAGACGAGAGGAAGAAGATGAAGCAACATACGGGAATGAGAAATTCATGTTTTTAAATTTTCTGACCAGGCATCCATTTACAGGTAGAGGTAAGTATCCATTCATTTTAAATGGGCTTTGCTCGTTAAATTTTTTCCAAAATATAAAAACTGTGATATCTCTCACATCCGGACTCCGATTCGAACAGACGAACATACAACATGCATAAGATAAATGAGAAGGACACAAAGATTCCAGTTTCATTTCCAAATATAACATGAAAATAATGATTTATAAAAAAGGTTTATTACACTCTTCTCCCTAAAAAGAAATTTTGCCCTGAAGTTACTAACGTAACATCCAAGTCAAACAATCCACAACAACAATCTAATCAAAATCATAATAATAAATATACAATATACAGATGAATAGATAGTAATGCATAATCATGGCATATAATACTTTAACTAGTGCAAAAATGCAATATGGTAGTCGGCCTTCTGAATTTATGCAATATAGATGGCATATCGGCAAGATGCAATACATCATAGTGTGGGCATATCAATTCTATATGTATGTAATTATTACTTGATGCATCATATCACAAAACAGATAAAAAATGAGCAACTTACATTAATAAAACATAGCTGCAAAATCAAAGGTCAAGTTTTATAACCTATTGCATAACCAAAACAACTAAATCAACAAACTAACGATTGTATCCTAACAAAGCAACAATTACCTATAGCAACATACCTAGCAAATTTAATCACACTAATAGGCAATAAATGGGAAAAATATTCTAAAAAGGAGGCAAAGTGAAAAGATCGGATTCTCTCCTCCACTCTCTGCATACTTATAACTGGGTCGTTCTTCCCAACTCAACTTACTAACTCTTACTACTGGTACCTATATACTCACTCTGAAATATTAATATCACATATACATATACATATACAACAATAAATTCTGCGGCAGCATCTCCTTTGTGTGGCTAGATCCAAAAAACTACATTGCCATATATGGCCCAAACCAACAAAAGAAAATAAAGTCCAAAAGTGGCCTTCCATATCTGGGGAATAAAATCACCAAATAATCACTAAATTCTAAATCTACCACATACCAATTTGCTGAGTAATAACTCTAATCATGAAACCAAAAATAGCAAGCTATCCTTTGCTTCCATGTACCTGAAACTCACTTACATAACCTAAAAGAGAGTTAAACATGACAAATGAAACTGTAACGATCTCGGATTTTGGACACTTCGTAGTTAAATATCTGAATTATTTGAATATTTGAATCTTGGATCAATGTTATTAAAATAATTGGATAAGCTTTTTAACCTCCTTTTAAATCATAAATAATGATGGTAAACTTATTTTGAAAAAATGTTTACAAAAAAATACTTTGAAAATTATCGATAATGTGACTGAAATTCGTTTTATCGATAAACAGCTTTTTTACCGTCAGAAGTTGTTTAATTTTTTTTTACATACACTTATTTGCTTAGAAAATCAATTTAATGAAATAAAAATATTTTGCACTAAAACCATAAGAACCTTCCTAAGGTTATCTAGTTAAGTGTGAAAAGGATAATGAAGTAAAAAGGAGATATTTCAAAAATGAGCAAATAAGGAATTCCTTAACACTTAAGCTACCTGGTGTAAAGTTGTCATGAGGGTTTTGCGGGTTTTTTGGCTTTTCTCATTAGATTCCTAAGGCTATATAAGGAGGTTCATTCCCTTATAAAAAATCACAAAAATTCCTAAGCTTGAGATGAAGTAGGAGGGTTGTTGAGCTTGCTTGAAGTCTTCCACAAAAACTTTCCTTTTTTATTAGGTTAAGTTTCCTTGAATTAAGTCCTCAGGAGAAAGGTTTTAATTTTTTCGAAAGGTTAGGGAGATAGCCTTCCTTGAACTAAGGCAGGAAACCAATTACTTTGGTGAAAAGGTAGTGGCTTTCGACCTTGTTGAAAGGTTTGATCACTTATATTAAGTAGATTTCAACCTTGTCGAAAGGTATGGGAATGACCTCCTTTGAACTGAACTTTACTAACCCAGATTTTGACCTTGTCGAAATGTTTAGACCATAGGGCCAATGATTTCGGAAGGTTTTAGTGAATATTGAACCAATTAAGTTGTCGTCCTTGTCGACAAGAACCTTTTGATGAGGTTGAACTTTTTCCAAGAAAAAGCTTTATTTTATTAAATTACCCAAATCAACTCCCAATTAGGGTTACAATGCTTTTATTAAGAAGTTACAAGTTTAGAATGAGAGAAATCAAATCCTCAAAACACAACCCCTTGGGTCTTATTTATAGATGCAGGTGGCCCCATTTCGACTCCATGCTTTCGACCGAGGCTGAAAGTCTCCCTTTTATATGCAGATGTGAACCTTTCGATTTGTCGAATGGTTTGCTCCTCATATGCCATTATGGACCTTTTGTCAATGTCAAAAGGTCTGCTTTTCTTTACGCCTTTATGAGCCTTTCAACTTTGTCAAAGTGTTTGCCTTCTATATTTTGTTGTTAACCCTTCGACCTTGTCGGAAGCTTGCTCTTCACTTGAATGTTGTCAAGAACTGTGCTTCCCTCTAATGTCGGTGAAAGGTTGTCTTTCATTCTTTGTTGACTTCTTAGTGTTGCCTTCTTCATAGAACCTTTCGACTTTGTCGAAAGGTATCTTGATGAGTATTAACCAATTCAAAAGGCTTGCTATAGCTTCGAAAGGGGTTATTCTGGTCAATGATTTGCCTTCGCGTAGCTCAAACAAAGGCGATACCTTTGATGTCGAAAGGTTTGGCGCATTTAGAAGTAGCTATTCCCATTGTCTTCAAATGAAGTTGCTTTGACTCCATCGGAAGGTCTTTTTCGAAAGATTGTAAATGAAGGCGGGAGGAAGCTTTTGACTTTTTCATCTTCTTTGAAAGGTAAGAAATCCCTAGAAATTGTTTGAAGGAACCTTCCGAAAACGTCGAAAGGTCTTGAAGTTGTTAAACTTTGATGGTTGCGTCCCTTCGACTCCTTCGAAAGGTTTGGTCTAAACTCTTCTCTCTTGGTCTTTGTTTAAGGACCTTCCAACTTAGTCAAAAGATGGATTTTTGGAGTAGCAATACCTTTCGACCTAGTCAAAAGGGTTTTATTTTTCTGTTGCCATTAGAGGTCGGGCTTCACTTTCTTACTTTATTTTTTTTCGACTTCGTCGAATGGTGTTGCTTGATATCCTTTCGACTTTGTCGAAAGGCCTTCTGATGCGTTTTCATCTGTTTGTTGAAGGCTCTCTCTTATGTTGTGATGTACCATCATTATGACTTCTAATCTGCGTTATTTTCCTTGCTCCTTCTTTCATACTTTATTTCTGTGAATATTTTATGGATAACGGTTGAAAATGATGGAAGTGCTTAAGTACTAATCCACTAATTACTCCCTAACTTTTCCAAAAGTCAACCAAATCTTTTCTAATCTCTTTTAAACTTTGGGTTTGGGCCTAAGAAATCATGGGAAGCATGATTCGCAAGTAAGAAGTGAGAGAAGGTGAGAGGAAGAGAGGGATATTGGATAGGCCGTGAGCATGGAGGAGGAGGAAGGTGGCTTTGGTTTGGAAATGCTAAAGGTTGGACCTTTGGGCTTGTGTTGATGGAAGGGGGTGATTCTTTGGTTCGTATAGCTTTGTGCTTGGGTTAAGCATGGATCTAAGTGAGTTATCTCACTATCTCTTAAGTATATATTGTGTATATATGTAATGTGCAGAGTATAAAGTTAACGTGACAGTAACTAAGTAAAGTTATAAACTTTGTACCCCTTTTGCTTTTGAAAGCAAATGATAACTTTATATTGCATAACATCACTTCTATTACCCTATTAAACATGTAGCATGGCCTTGACTTGATGTTTAAATGGTTTTTTAACTTGTGTGTTAAATTGAAGAAAGTTTGAAAGTGTTTGAAACGAGAATAGTCATTATAAGTGCACTTCGGAATCCCTTGTTTTCAAGAATTTTTATAAATAAATGGAAAGCTATTCTTAGGGATTTATTTCTATGGTTTTTAAGTAACCTAATGGTAGTACTTAATATAAAAATATCAAGCCTCAAATCATTTGTTTAAGTGGTTAAAACTAGTCGTAAAGATTGTGCTTTTCAATGTTGTTTTAACAAGGACTTTTAACAGCACTTATAAATACTGTACTAAGTCGTTTATGGTTTTAAGTGTTTAAAATGAGGTTTTTTGGCTAGTTTTTCATGATTTAAATGGTTTCCAAATTCTTTTCTTTATAAAATACTTTTATGGAAGTTATTATAAAATGTATTTGAGTATGAAAAAAGGAGTATAAGTTGAAATATAGTTTTAATGATTATTTGTGAATTTTGAAAATAAAGTGCCGCAAAATGTGAAACATGTTTTTAATCAAACTTCTAAATTAGTTATTTTCAAGTAATATTTTACATAGGTATTTAAAACCTATTTAAAATTATTTCTACAGTACTATTATATATATATAAGTTCTGACAAAAGTCATTGTCTAAAAGCTGATGAGTAAACTTGTCCATTTGTGAGATTCAAGAATAAGGTGTCTAGGCAAGGCTTGGAGAAATCGGTGCCCAAACTTACCTGGCTTCACTCTTGAATGAGGAATCATTTAAGTTGAAATGTCAAAAATGTGTTCAATCTTTTTGTTTACTTACTTGTTTAAAAAAGACAATTAACTTTACTTAACACTAAAAGCCGACGAAGTAGGGTTATCTATTTCTCAGAGTTAAAGACTGATGTCGAGTAGGGACTGACAATAGAGCTCTAACCTATCGGACTTCCATCTTGAACAAGGAATAGTTAAGTTAGGAATGTCGAAAACGAGTTAAGTATACGAATCTTGATTTGTATAAATAATGGTTTTTGACTAGATAATCGATTAGTCGATTATCGATCTTTACCAAATACGAAATTAGATCTTTAAAATAAAGGGTTTGTAAAGATATTAACAACTAGGAAACTGGTTTGGGTTTGTTGTGACAATGTGTTAATCACATTCGTCTTTAACCCTTTTGATTACACTTAGAGATGTAAATAGATCTTTAAAAGAATGTTTTCAAGATAACCATAAGTGAAATGGTTTTGGGTTTGTTGTGACAATGTGT
Source organism: Allium fistulosum (assembly GCA_030737815.1). Lineage (NCBI taxonomy): Eukaryota > Viridiplantae > Streptophyta > Magnoliopsida > Asparagales > Amaryllidaceae > Allium > Allium fistulosum. Next base: position 913,425,539 of record CM060907.1, on the reverse strand, counting down.
TAATAACATTCATCTTTAACCTTTTTTATTATACTTTTTTTAAAGACCTAGAGAACCAAGCTTCGCTTGTAAACTCTAAGGAAGTATGCACCGAACCCACAACACATACTTCAGGTAAATCACAAGGATATGTAGTTGTGGGGATTGAACCCTCGACTTTTAATGTGAGCGCCGCATGTCCTAACCGCTGCACTACCTTTGGGTTAAAGATAAGCATAAGTGAATTGGTTTTGGGTTTGTAATGAAATGTTTGAATAACATTAGTCTTAAAACTTTTGAGTGGATTTGTGAAAGTAATTAGATCCTTAAAATGGATATTTTGAAGGAAATTATAAGTAAGGAATCTTTTTGAAAAAGATAGAAAAAGCAAAGTTTTAAAGTAAGAAATCTTGTTAATCATTTGTGATACTTATACCATTTGAGATAAGTATATAAATATTTCTGAGGTATAGGAAAAGCAAAGGTTTAAAGTAAGAATTTTTTTTAATAATTTGTGAATATACTTATACCATTTGAGATAAGTATATAAATACTTTTTAGGTATAGGAAAAGCAAAGGTTTAAAGTAAGAAATCTTGTTAATGATTTGTGAATATACTTATACCATTTGAGATAAGTATATGAATATTTTTGAGAAGTATTGAAATGTGTGGAAAATGAATGGTAATGTTTTATTTAAATAGTGGAGTTTAATTAAAAAATGGGGTTTCATTTATAAAAGAGTTTATTTAGTAAGATGAGTTTTACTAATAAAAGAGGTTTTTAATTAATAAATAAAGATTGATTAAAAAAGGGATTAAAAATCGTTTATATGACTTGATCGTGCTAGTTTTTTTCGATCATGCTTTCTGTTGTTCTTGCTTATCGACAGTATACGGGGACTTGGTTTCCCGTATGCAATTATTCTCATTGTATTGGACTATTTTTTTATTTGATAGTTAAATAACCGATCATCAAATCTTGGCCAAATATACTCTGGAAATATCTAGAAGAAACACGAGAAATATATGGTAAAGTTATCTGAGGTGATGCTATACTGTACGTATAAACTCGTTTCGCTCTTCTAGGATGAATGATAAGGAAATCTGTCCGCTTAAATGGTTAGGAGGGATCTCTAATCTTATGTATTGTCTATTTATTTCCCACAGAACCATGGTTGAGATTCTCGAGAAACAAATTGATTGATTTTGGAGCACCCAGTATGCGAGGGAGTGTACTTATATGAGATGACTTGAAACTATAACCACTCCAAAACCATATACGTGTTCTATACTCTGGCAAAGGTTCGTGATTGCTTCATGATTGCTTTGTGAATGGTTCATGATTGTTTTGTGATGCTAGAATCTATATGGAGATTCGAGATCTATTTGAGATGCTCTAATACATGTAGTTGTTCGTGATCGATTCAGTATATGGGGATCCATGTGTGATTCTAAGACCTGTTGAGGTATGGGATACCATGTGTGATTCCGAGATCTGTTGAGGAATCCATGTGTGATTCCGAGATATATTGAGGAATCCATGTTTGATTTCGAGACCTATTGAGGTATGGGAATCCATTTGTGATTTCGAGATCTACTGACGAATCCATATGTGGTTCCGAGATCTGTTGAGATATAGAAATCCATATGTGGTTCCCTGTTCTGTTCGAGTTGGAGCTCGTGTGGAAGATCCATTCGAGTGGTGATTCATGGGCTGGAATGCCAGTTGTAGCCTCATCAGCGGGTATGACTAAAACCAAAGATATGAGACATAGCCAGTAGGGTTGGCAAACCTATAGGGTGCATGCGACTCCATTTTAGAGATACGTATTAGGATATGCATGCGGGAGCGATGTATCAGGTCTTAATAAGACCAGCTATGGTTTTCCTATGGTACATTCACTAGAGATGTACGATGCTTCGAAAATATATCTCTGATCCTTGTGTAGTAGATCGGAGTCGACTTTGATCTGAGGAGATCTACATGGAATCCTACACAATTAGCGAACGCGCCTTAGCAGTTGTGCTTGTATACCTATTATTGTTGTGATGTACACTCACTTGCATCGCAGCTATATGACTATTTATATTTCACACCTTAGACATTAATATATTATCACTCGATTTTATAATAGAAATGGTATGGTTATCGTAAGGTAAAAACCCGTCCGGGTTTATTGGCGGCGTGGTCTTATGAGATACCCTTGTTTTGAAGGGCGTTAAGATACAATAAATCTATATGATTTGAGTTTCTCACCCTGTTTTACCAGACTGATCCGGGTGTTATTTTCTAAATGCTCGGGTTAGCTCGAGTATGTTTCCAGATTTAGTTGTGGTTTTGGAGATTTTGGAGTTTTTGGAGAGGAGCTGGATGATTTCCTACCATACTTTATTTCCACTTCATTACTCGACTTGTTTCTATCAGCATTTCTGAAGACAGGTCGTTATAACTGTCCGGGCTGATAATATTTTAGTTTACTCTGATTGATGTATGTATATAAAAGTTTTCATTTTGGTAAAGACCTTTTAAGATATTATATACTACTGTTCTGCATGTGAGATTCTGATACTGTGTTCCTTCTTCCTTGTTCTATTTCCTTTTCTTTTATTTCACCCCAACCATTCGTCTTTCTGGCACTTGGGTGCTTGGCATGTGAATACCGTGGATGTATTGTTAGGAAATCAAATCCATGGTTTTAATGACAACAACTATACAATGAAAATCAAATGTACATATATATGTATATATACAGGAACTTGCTAGAACAACATCACTAGAAAGACAAGAACAAGGCTCAATGAACATTACAAGAGACTACAAGTCAATAGGATTGATGGAGCAACAAGATATATGCACAGAGTAAACATGCACAGTTTTCAGACGTCTGGGTGCACTAGCCAGACGTCTGAAGAAATCCTCTGGAATACAAAATAGACAGGATCAAACGTCTGGTTGTTGCACTCAGATGTCTGAAAGGCTACTGTATACAAAAAATATATATAGCCAGACGTCTGAAACAAATACCAGACGTTTGACGATGAACTCGGAATTTAAAATTCAAATTACAACTGTCGCATTTGAAAAGACATCTTTGCTTCTCTTCACTGCAACTCTTCATCATCATCAGAAGCAACTATAGAGCACTCATTAATGGATGCAACTACTCAACATACCTATCTACAACTATATATAGCATCAGGAATCAAGAGAAAGAACACACCTAACTACCTAACAACTCGACTCTCTATCTTGATCATCTCTTGTTCATCCACTTGCTATACAATCTGAAAATCTGAGGTCATACACTTCTATATTCTCTCGAACAATATTGTATTCAATCATCCAAGAGATATAGGAAGTTCAATTGTACTATATAGTTAAAATCCGTGTAATAGATAACACATAGTTGACAAAGAAACTCTACTATTGTAAACCTGTTCCTCCGGGTGAAGTGAGGGTTATTTAGTGAAAGGAAATTCCGAAGAGGAGCTTCGGGACTGGACGCAGGACGGGAGGTCCGAACCAGTATAAAATCCTGGTGTGATTATTCTTATTTACATTCTTTACTATCGTTACACTATAGTTTAATTTAGTTATATACTTGTCATTTGTATAATCGATCCACCATACTATAGACTTTCAATTGGTATCAGAGCCTGGGATTCTAGAGATAGTAACAACATCCTAGAATAAATGGCTATAAAGAGATCTACTCAAGGAAATAGGAAGAGGAAGAGCAATAAAGAAGAATCAAAGGAGAAAACAAACAATTGCTTCATGGCTAAACGCAGATCATAATCGGTATGCTTAGATTCTTTATATAAAGATCTTCTGTTAGCACATCATGAATTATTAAAAGATTGTAAAACCTTGAATAAAGTTAATAGAATTGCTTTAGAGAAGTTAAAAGATTGTGAGCAAGAAATTTCCAGTTTAAAAGAGGAAAATAAATTTTTGATAAAACAAACTAAACATTTTGAAAATACCATAGAAGATATTGTTTCACAAAAGATTTCCTACAAAAAGAAAATGAGCAGTTAGAAGATAAAAACAATGATCTTTTAGAGGAAATCAATGTTTCGCAAAATAAAAATACTATCTTTGATAAAGAAAAGGAAATTTTTTCAAAAGAAATTACGGATTTGAAAAGACAAAATGATTTATTACAATCATCTTTAGATAATTCAGAATCTCGAATTTTTCTTCTCGAAAATGAGAACTGTACGATAAAAAGGGAGAATTCTGAATTAAACAAGCAAATTGATATTTTGAAAAAAGTAATATTTCTTTTGAAAATAATAATTTTGACTTAAAAGCTAAATTTGATAAACTTAACACTGAAGTCACAAAATTTAAAAAAGGTCAAAACGATTTAAACATGATTTTATCTAGTTCTAGACCTTTACATGACAAAAGTGGTTTAGGATATAATAAAACTGATCGTAGAAATAGCACTAGATACGCTTTCATGTATAGTAAAAATGTTAATACTAGTACTAAATTTCGAGTAAAGTCTAGATCAAATTCTTATAGAAATTCAAATACTGCTATGGCCAATAATATTTATAATTTCTCTAGAAGTACAAAATCATTGAACGGAAATATGAATAAAAATTATCTAAGTATTTGGGTTCCTGTTAATTGGAAAAATAGAGAAAAATACATTGATGATTATTTTGATATGGTAGTTAATAATGAAAATTATATTTATAAAGGTTCGACCACACCCAAATGGGTATGGTTTCCAAAGATCTAACCCCCCGGACCCAAACATAGAAAGTGGGTACCAAAAAATGATTTTTATTTATTACAAGTACTTGGAGAAACAAAAGGAAAGATTGATTCCCTCATTCTTTTTTGATAATGACAAAGGGGGAGAGATAATGGAAAGCACATATTCAGGGGGAGATTTTAAAAAAATACATATAAGTACATTTTATAGTTGTCATCATCAAAAAGGGGGAGATTGTTAGGAAATCAAATCCATGGTTTTAATGACAACAACTATATTGTAACGACCCTGAATTTTTAACATTTAAAAAGTGAATATTGAATTGAGTTTAAATATTCGAATGGTAATTTAATTTGAAATTCAAATATCAGAATGAATCTGGCGATTAAATCATTGAATTTAATTATTGAAACTGGGTAAAAATTCAGATCTTCAGTTTAAAGCTGATTAAAAAATAATATGAAGGATTGTAAAATTCATATTGATAATTCTGAAGGTAATGGGACTTTCAGAATTGAATTTGAAAGTAATCTGTTCAGTTTTGAAATTTATCGTTTGAATCGATATTTAAAAATAGCGTTCCTGGGCACAGTCTCGGAATTCAACGAAACCAGTTCCATTGGATCCGTAATATTGAATTATTACCGGATTTTAAATTTTGTATTTATCGGAGCTGTTTTGTGAATGTACGACACGTAAACACGTTGAATCTTTATCGAATTCAATTTAAATTTAAATTTATATTAGTCAACATCAGCCACCCTAGTCTCTGATTTGCGTCGACCTACTCTCTGTTAATCGCGTACTCTTTGTCTTCTGTAACACGCCCATTCTTTTCTTCACGAAAATCAAATCAGAACGAATTAAAATCGAAGAAAATGGCCATTGTTTAAACGAAACCTTTCTTCGTTCTAAAAATAAAATGGCAGCTGAAATCAAGTCTTTGCTCTTCATTTATTCTTCCCTCAGCAGAACGAATTCAAAAAGGGATTAATGGCTGCAAAGTCAATTTCAAATCGCGAAAGGGGGAAAAATTCACGAGTTCGAAGGCGTACGCCTACCGGTCGTCACCCGTTCAAATTCATTCGAATCGCAGCGGGGCCAGGGTGGCGCTCATGCGAGGAGTAGTCGCGGGATCACGTGGGCGAAGTAGTGGGTGGCAGTAGGCGTTCGAAGCTAGAGCGGCAGGCGAGCGACTGGAACGATGATTGAATCGCGTTCGATTCAATGTTGGTTCCGCGACATCGCGAGCAGATCGCCGATGGAGGGGACTCGAGGCATCGTGGCAGTGAGGATGTTCGAGCACGTGTGAGGTCGCCGATGATGTGGGTCACGTCTGGATTTGAAGGTCGAAGCGGCTTCGAGGGGAGTCGCGAAGCATGGATGCCAATTCGTGGTCAGTGAGGTATAGAGATTTTCTGTAGTTTCTTTTTTTTACATAAATTTCTTTTCCATATAAGTAAGTAATAAATATATGTGTATAGATCAGTTAGGGAAAAAGAAAAAAAAAGAATAGTGAAGGGGATATTCATCTTGTTATTTACTGTGGGAGAATAAAATAAAAATGTTGAAAGTTTGTATCTGTATATTATTCTGAAAGAAGAAAAGATATATTTACAGCAAAGTTTTAAAGCAGTTTCTTTTTAGTTAACTTTAATTTAGTTTAAACCTGAAAATACGTATCTATAAGATTTGAATATACGAATTTATATAAAGGTTAAGTTTTTAAAACTTATATAGATTATTTTTATAAGTAGTTTGAAAATGGGAAGTGAAAATAAATATACATTTTAAATTTACTTGGTTATTTGAAATTAATTATTAAGGTGATTATATTGTTAAATTAAATTGGTAGTTAACTAGATGGTAATAATTATACATAGTTTGAACAGTAAATATTTATGGGATTAAATTTAAATAATTAGCTAATTTAATTAAGATGAGGAATAAATTGTTCGATTATTTCGAATATTAACGAATTGTATAATTATTTATACAAGGTCAAATACAATGATGAAATCAAGTCCGGAATGAAAATGGTTTGCATACATAATCAAAGGTGAGATCTTCTCACTCTAATGAAAGTGGATTTTCTTTTACAGTTATTGATTGATTTGATTGCCTGTTTGGATTGTGTATTAGATATAGTAGGATATATCTATATATATATAGCAGTATATACATATTGGCATATGTATATATTGGATTGATTGATTTCCCGCCTCGTATAGCGGATGAGACCCTATTGTGCCGTTAGTAAGCGGATGATATTTTATAAAACCCATATACCGCGATATTCCACCTCGAAGTGGAATTGGTATTGTGCTAACATCTGTGGATGCAGGGAAACAGGTTGGAGGGATCCAACAGGATTCCTCAAAACATTTGAATTGATTTCATATGTTGTTTGATTGATTATTTATAATCTGTGTATGATTATATCTGTGATTGAATTTGTTGAGAGCTATAATTTAGCCGAATGTATTTTTGGTATCGTTGGATACCAGAAATAAATGAAATTGAATTTCTAAAATTAAAATTGAATTTTAGATGGTTTGGAAAAATAAAAGAATTTATTTTAAAGGAGAGAAATTTGTTTGAAATCAAATTGATAATTGATCGGGTATTTGAAATAAATAATTTGTGAAATCGATAAAAAAAATCTATTTGGTGTTTGGACAAAAAAATTGATTCTTGTGTTGAAAAATAAATTTGGAAATCGATTTGTGAAAACGATTTAGTCTTTGGGATTAAAGTTAAAATCAATTTGAAATGTGATTCGGTGTTGAAGTAAATTCAGAAATCAAATTTGAAATTCGATTTGGGATTTGAAATAAAATGGAGAAATCAATTTTTAAAGTTGATTCGGGGTTGAAAATGAATGTTTGGAAAACGATTTGAAAATCGTGTAAAAGTGGATTTTTGGGAATGTAAATTCCGAATAGAAGTTGTAAAGGAAAGGGAAATTTGTTTTAAAAATAAATATTGATTTCTTTTTAGAAGTGTGGAAAATATGGTTTGAAATCGGATTTTCAAAGTGATGAAGTGTGGAAATAAATTTACAAATTTGAAATGTAAATTTGAAATAAATCGATAAGGATTTATCAAATTGGTTTAAATGGACCATAATATGATTTGAAATTGATTTTCAAACGTGAAGTATGAAATGTGATTTGAAATTGAATTTTCAAATGTGAAGTATGAAATGTGATTTGAAATTGAATTTTCAAATGTGAAGTGTGAAATACGATTTGAAATGAATTTTCAAATGTGAAGTGTGGAAATATGTATATCTTGTGAAAAGATTTGAAATTTAATAATTTGGGAAAAATTATTTAAATTGGATGCTTGTTGTGAATGTTATTGATAGTTAAATAACCGACTATCAATATTTGTCTTTGAAATGACACTTGATTTGTTTTTAAAACAAACGCTCATTATTCGGTTAAGCCGGGAGAGGACCTTTGTGTCATATAACCCATTCCGAATAGTGATACGTCGCGAATGGATAGCATTTGAAGACCGGTGTGAAGACCGGATATTTGTGAAAATGAAAGGACAACTTGTCGAATGTCTCTGCACCGAGTTGCTCCGGTATAGAGATTTATATCACTCTTTTTGTGATGGGAAGTCCGGACGTGATTAGTGAATATCCGGATTGCAAGGGCTTCTTTGGAAGTGCCTTCGGTTCCGTTCGATCCCGGAACGGACTTGTATGGATGTGTGTCTGACGTTACACTTTGAGATGTAAAGCTGGTTTCTATCAAATACATTTCTGTTGGTGGCGGAGAATTTATTCTCTTAGCTTAACACCCTTCTCTGAGACGTACGAGCTCAGAGGTTATGTAGTTGATGGTTACTAGTGATACATTCCCAATTTGGTAATGTGGCATACGAAGTGCTGATGATCATTGGTTGATCAAAGCGTGGCTTTGTGAAAAAGCGTGGCTTTGTGAAAAAGCGTTGCTTTGTGGACGAGACTTCGTCGAGCCTCACAACCCGGTAATGGTCGAAACAGGAATGTTGCGACAAAGGTTTGTAGGGGTAGCGCCCCTAGGGAATGCCATTTCCTTCTGGATAAAAGGTGGTATCATGGTATGGAGCCCAGATATTTTACCTATGTTGATTATATTTTGTGGCTGTTGCTTTTCGATTGAGGATCCTCGGATAAAGGTCGGTAACGACCGGGGGATGGCATAGCTCGTGTGTTAGTTACCTAGTTACAGCTCGGTTAGAGCGTGAGGTAGCGTCGGCCTTTTGTTTGCAGAGATCCGGTTAGGATCCGAGGCGTCTTTCCAGAGGCGTTCTATTTCGGTATAAGGAAGTTCCTTAGCCTGACCATTGTTGGAAATCCAAAGAAACAATACGAACCCTGTACGGTTTTTAATTGTATTACCTACTATGGAATGTGGCGGTAACCTGCTATTGAACGTAGTAGCTATAGTAGGCATACAACAATGGTTGTATGTTGGCTAAGATTGATATTATACTTTCGAAATGTTTTCCACACTAGACATTAATAATAATATCAATTGATTTTGCGTAGTAAGCATTTTTAACTATCATAAGGAGAAATCTCCTCCAATTCTGCGTTTGCATTGTGTGTGTGGTGGGAGGCCTTATGGTAGTTACATTTTCCAAAAGCATTGCGAAGTTGTTTTATTTTCTTTGCGAAAATAACTGTTTTACGATCTCACACCAGTCACCATGACTGACCTGGAGTTTATTGTTCCCTTTCTAAACTCTGGGTGCCCATAATTTTCCACACGGGCAGCCTAGAGTTATTTTATCAGGATTCTGTATATTCTGGAGCTTTGGAGATGAGTTGGATGGCGAAGCGTACTATCGTACTTGTTATTTATTCCGCTGTGTATTCTGTATGAGGACAAGTTTATATAACTGTCCATTGTTGTAAACTCTGATGATTGATGTATGTATAAACTGATATAGTCTTTTGTTTTAAAGATTATTGATTTATCTATTATATATTGTTCCGCTGCGATATGTGAGATTCTGATAATTGTTTCTGATTCTGTTTCTGTTCTTTCTCTTTCTTCTATCTTTTCTTCTACCTCTTCTTTTAACCCTAAAGTTTCGCGTTTCCGCCATTCGATTATTCGATAATTTGGTACAGTGGACGTATCAGTGTCGAGTTTTCGGAAGACGGATTTGCGGGTCTTTACAAGTGGTATCAGAGCATCCGGTTAAGCGACAACCCTGCTCTGTTGGGTGTTACTCATTAGAGATAGAGTCAGTAGTACTCTAGAATGAGTGTGAGAGTAATAATAGATATGGGCGCGTATTTGTTAGTGAATACAAAATTGTTTTGTATTGTGTTGACTTATCGGTTGATTGTTTATAGATTCTGGTCGATGCAGGGTGGCCAACTGTAATCGATAGGGGTTTCTAAACTCTTAAACAAGATAAACCGACACAGTATTGTTTTAAATAGGGTAAATGAAATAATTTTGCCCAAAACTATTTTTGGTATAGAAAAGAAATGATTTTCTATGAATTATTATTGTATTTGGATGCTTGGTTGTTAGGAAGAGATAATATTGAAGTATTATCATTGATATATGGAATTGAATAAGAAATTCAAATAATAACCAAAGATTTGGAGATAAATTCATTTAACAAATGAAATTTATAAATATGAATTGAAAGATAAGGAAATAAATCCATATACAAATGAGATTTGGAATGTGAATTGTAAAGGTAATTTACAAATTGAAATACAATTTCAGAAAGAATATTTGAAATAAATTCATTAATGGAATGTAAATAAGTTTGATAACTTATAAAATTATTTGAAATCTAATTGGAATGAGATTCAAATTGAAAATGAATGAATTTGTGAATGAATAAATAAATTTGCAACTGCAAGTGCAAGAAAATGAAATTGAGTGTTAAAATTCATTTTGAATTTGTAAGTAAATAGAACTGGAATTGAATTTGATTTGTGGAAAACGAAGTGATGTATTAAACTAAAATTAGTAAGTGAAGCTAATTGAAGATTGACCAAATGAATAAGGTTCGAAACGAATTGAATTCAATAATTATAAGTGAAAGATTGATTGGATTTATATGGAATTGGTAATCCAGTTTAAATATAAGTGGTAATTGAAAATTAATATCAAAAGTATGGAAAATACTTGTATTGAACTTAAGAAATAAGTGTGAAATTCTTAAGTAAATTTGATATTGAAAATATTCTAAGTTGGTGAATGTGAATATGAAATGCCAATTAAAATTGAATGGAATCAATTGGAAATGAAGTACTATACATATATGACATATGTTTTCCAAACTAAGGATATGAAAAAGTACCTTCCATTGAAAATTTTTGAAGGTCTGGGAACTCAGTATGAGTATCCGTTTGATCGTGATGGGATCATATTGATTGATCACGACGTATGCTAGCGAAATTCGAGGGGCGAGATGCCTATGGTTACAAGCGATTCCACTGAGATAGTGGCGCAACCGCCGTGTGAACTACGATCTATGGAAACAACCATGGCGAAATTTAAGAGATGAGAAATCTACAGATTACGAGCGATTCTACTGGGATAGTAGCAAAACCGCCAAGTAACTGTGATCCATGGGGGAACGTGCTTTCCATATCCATTTTTAAAAAAGGATTTTTAAGTGATTTCAAATTGGGAATTGAGATAAAAGTGAATAAAGCTCAATATTCGAAATTAGAAGATGAATCGAATTCAAGTAAAATTCGAAATAGAAAATCTGAATGAAAATTTGAAGATAAAATGAATTTCAAATAGAATTGAAATTGTAAATTGAATTCAAATGGAGTTGAAATGCAAAGTTGAATGGGAATGAATATATAACTTTGTTAATGAAGTGAAAACGAATATAAGAAGTATGTAATACTTATATTGCACTTAAGAAATGAATGAATGAAATTCTTAAGTAAAACGGGTATTGAGAATCCAATAAGTAAATTTGGCCATTGTTGTTAGGTAAAACATACAGGGTATATGGAATTGGATTAAATTTTGAAGATAATTTGAATTTGCTCGACCAAAAGGTATGTATTTAAATTTCAGTATGAAATTTGATGAGTTTCTGATTTTGCCACTTGGCATTTTGTTTTCTTTTGAGATCTGAGAGTCCGTAGGGACGTTTTGTAGTCGTGCCGTATTAGCCGCGCAAAGGAGACGCTGGCGAAATTTTTTGAAAATTTCGAGTGTTAGAAAATTTTAGAGAAATTTTGAAAGTTTAAAATCTGGATTTAAACTCGAATTTGAATTGAGAAGTTAAACCAGGTTGTTGGAAACTTATAATTGAAGTTGGAAGTTTAGTTGAATTAATAACGAATCTTTAGTAGAAAGATTTGTTTGGATAAATTGATAAAACTATTTAGATTATGGAAAATAGTAGACGAGTTAAGGACCATTTTTCCTAACTTGTAATTTCGGGACGAAATTCTTTTAAGGGGGGAAGATTGTAACGACCCTGAATTTTTAACATTTAAAAAGTGAATATTGAATTGAGTTTAAATATTCGAATGGTAATTTAATTTGAAATTCAAATATCAGAATGAATCTGGCGATTAAATCATTGAATTTAATTATTGAAACTGGGTAAAAATTCAGATCTTCAGTTTAAAGCTGATTAAAAAATAATATGAAGGATTGTAAAATTCATATTGATAATTCTGAAGGTAATGGGACTTTCAGAATTGAATTTGAAAGTAATCTGTTCAGTTTTGAAATTTATCGTTTGAATCGATATTTAAAAATAGCGTTACGGGGCACAGTCTGGAATTCGACGAAACCAGTTCCATTGGATCCGTAATATTGAATTATTACCGGATTTTAAATTTTGTATTTATCGGAGCTGTTTTGTGAATGTACGACACGTAAACGCGTTGAATCTTTATCGAATTCAATTTAAATTTAAATTTATATTAGTCAACATCAGCCACCCTAGTCTCTGATTTGCGTCGACCTACTCTCTGTTAATCGCGTACTCTTTGTCTTCTGTAACACGCCCATTCTTTTCTTCACGAAAATCAAATCAGAACGAATTAAAATCGAAGAAAATGGCCATTGTTTAAACGAAACCTTTCTTCGTTCTAAAAATAAAATGGCAGCTGAAATCAAGTCTTTGCTCTTCATTTATTCTTCCCTCAGCAGAACGAATTCAAAAAGGGATTAATGGCTGCAAAGTCAATTTCAAATCGCGAAAGGGGGAAAAATTCACGAGTTCGAAGGCGTACGCCTACCGGTCGTCACCCGTTCAAATTCATTCGAATCGCAGCGGGGCCAGGGTGGCGCTCATGCGAGGAGTAGTCGCGGGATCACGTGGGCGAAGTAGTGGGTGGCAGTAGGCATTCGAAGCTAGAGCGGCAGGCGAGCGACTGGAACGATGATTGAATCGCGTTCGATTCAATGTTGGTTCCGCGACATCGCGAGCAGATCGCCGATGGAGGGGACTTGAGGCATCGTGGCAGTGAGGATGTTCGAGCACGTGTGAGGTCGCCGATGATGTGGGTCACGTCTGGATTTGAAGGTCGAAGCGGCTTCGAGGGGAGTCGCGAAGCATGGATGCCAATTCGTGGTCAGTGAGGTATAGAGATTTTCTGTAGTTTCTTTTTTTTACATAAATTTCTTTTCCATATAAGTAAGCAATAAATATATGTGTATAGATCAGTTATGGAAAAAGAAAAAAAAAGAATAGTGAAGGGGATATTCATCTTGTTATTTACTGTGGGAGAATAAAATAAAAATGTTGAAAGTTTGTATTTGTATATTATTCTGAAAGAAGAAAAGATATATTTACAGCAAAGTTTTAAAGCAGTTTCTTTTTAGTTAACTTTAATTTAGTTTAAACCTGAAAATACGTATCTATAAGATTTGAATATACGAATTTATATAAAGGTTAAGTTTTTAAAACTTATATAGATTATTTTTATAAGCAGTTTGAAAATGGGAAGTGAAAATAAATATACATTTTAAATTTACTTGGTTATTTGAAATTAATTATTAAGGTGATTATATTGTTAAATTAAATTGGTAGTTAACTAGATGGTAATAATTATACATAGTTTGAACAGTAAATATTTATGGGATTAAATTTAAATAATTAGCTAATTTAATTAAGATGAGGAATAAATTGTTCGATTATTTCGAATATTAACGAATTGTATAATTATTTATACAAGGTCAAATACAATGATGAAATCAAGTCCGGAATGAAAATGGTTTGCATACATAATCAAAGGTGAGATCTTCTCACTCTAATGAAAGTGGATTTTCTTTTACAGTTATTGATTGATTTGATTGCCTGTTTGGATTGTGTATTAGATATAGTAGGATATATCTATATATATATAGCAGTATATACATATTGGCATATGTATATATTGGATTGATTGATTTCCCGCCTCGTATAGCGGATGAGACCCTATTGCGCCGTTAGTAAGCGGATGATATTTTATAAAACCCATATACCGCGATATTCCACCTCGAAGTGGAATTGGTATTGTGCTAACATCTGTGGATGCAGGGAAACAGGTTGGAGGGATCCAACAGGATTCCTCAAAACATTTGAATTGATTTCATATGTTGTTTGATTGATTATTTATAATCTGTGTATGATTATATCTGTGATTGAATTTGTTGAGAGCTATAATTTAGCCGAATGTATTTTTGGTATCGTTGGATACCAGAAATAAATGAAATTGAATTTCTGAAATTAAAATTGAATTTTAGATGGTTTGGAAAAATAAAAGAATTTATTTTAAAGGAGAGAAATTTGTTTGAAATCAAATTGATAATTGATCGGGTATTTGAAATAAATAATTTGTGAAATCGATAAAAAAAATCTATTTGGTGTTTGGACAAAAAAATTGATTCTTGTGTTGAAAAATAAATTTGGAAATCGATTTGTGAAAACGATTTAGTCTTTGGGATTAAAGTTAAAATCAATTTGAAATGTGATTCGGTGTTGAAGTAAATTCAGAAATCAAATTTGAAATTCCATTTGGGATTTGAAATAAAATGGAGAAATCAATTTTTAAAGTTGATTCGGGGTTGAAAATGAATGTTTGGAAAACGATTTGAAAATCGTGTAAAAGTGGATTTTTGGGAATGTAAATTCCGAATAGAAGTTGTAAAGGAAAGGGAAATTTGTTTTAAAAATAAATATTGATTTCTTTTTAGAAGTGTGGAAAATATGGTTTGAAATCGGATTTTCAAAGTGATGAAGTGTGGAAATAAATTTACAAATTTGAAATGTAAATTTGAAATAAATCGATAAGGATTTATCAAATTGGTTTAAATGGACCATAATATGATTTGAAATTGATTTTCAAACGTGAAGTATGAAATGTGATTTGAAATTGAATTTTCAAATGTGAAGTATGAAATGTGATTTGAAATTGAATTTTCAAATGTGAAGTGTGAAATACGATTTGAAATGAATTTTCAAATGTGAAGTGTGGAAATATGTATATCTTGTGAAAAGATTTGAAATTTAATAATTTGGGAAAAATTATTTAAATTGGATGCTTGTTGTGAATGTTATTGATAGTTAAATAACCGACTATCAATATTTGTCTTTGAAATGACACTTGATTTGTTTTTAAAACAAACGCTCATTATTCGGTTAAGCCGGGAGAGGACCTTTGTGTCATATAACCCATTCCGAATAGTGATACGTCGCGAATGGATAGCATTTGAAGACCGGTGTGAAGACCGGATATTTGTGAAAATGAAAGGACAACTTGTCGAATGTCTCTGCACCGAGTTGCTCCGGTATAGAGATTTATATCACTCTTTTTGTGATGGGAAGTCCGGACGTGATTAGTGAATATCCGGATTGCAAGGGCTTCTTTGGAAGTGCCTTCGGTTCCGTTCGATCCCGGAACGGACTTGTATGGATGTGTGTCTGATGTTACACTTTGAGATGTAAAGCTGGTTTCTATCAAATACATTTCTGTTGGTGGCGGAGAATTTATTCTCTTAGCTTAACACCCTTCTCTGAGACGTACGAGCTCAGAGGTTATGTAGTTGATGGTTACTAGTGATACATTCCCAATTTGGTAATGTGGCATACGAAGTGCTGATGATCATTGGTTGATCAAAGCGTGGCTTTGTGAAAAAGCGTGGCTTTGTGAAAAAGCGTTGCTTTGTGGACGAGACTTCGTTGAGCCTCACAACCCGGTAATGGTCGAAACAGGAATGTTGCGACAAAGGTTTGTAGGGGTAGCGCCCCTAGGGAATGCCATTTCCTTCTGGATAAAAGGTGGTATCATGGTATGGAGCCCAGATATTTTACCTATGTTGATTATATTTTGTGGCTGTTGCTTTTCGATTGAGGATCCTCGGATAAAGGTCGGTAACGACCGGGGGATGGCATAGCTCGTGTGTTAGTTACCTAGTTACAGCTCGGTTAGAGCGTGAGGTAGCGTCGGCCTTTTGTTTGCAGAGATCCGGTTAGGATCCGAGGCGTCTTTCCAGAGGCGTTCTATTTCGGTATAAGGAAGTTCCTTAGCCTGACCATTGTTGGAAATCCAAAGAAACAATACGAACCCTGTACGGTTTTTAATTGTATTACCTACTATGGAATGTGGCGGTAACCTGCTATTGAACGTAGTAGCTATAGTAGGCATACAACAATGGTTGTATGTTGGCTAAGATTGATATTATACTTTCGAAATGTTTTCCACACTAGACATTAATAATAATATCAATTGATTTTGCGTAGTAAGCATTTTTGACTATCATAAGGAGAAATCTCCTCCAATTCTGCGTTTGCATTGTGTGTGTGGTGGGAGGCCTTATGGTAGTTACATTTTCCAAAAGCATTACGAAGTTGTTTTATTTTCTTTGCGAAAATAACTGTTTTACGATCTCACACCAGTCACCATGACTGACCTGGAGTTTATTGTTCCCTTTCTAAACTCTGGGTGCCAATAATTTTCCACACGGGCAGCCTAGAGTTATTTTATCAGGATTCTGGATATTCTGGAGCTTTGGAGATGAGTTGGATGGCGAAGCGTACTATCGTACTTGTTATTTATTCCGCTGTGTATTCTGTATGAGGACAAGTTTATATAACTGTCCATTGTTGTAAACTCTGATGATTGATGTATGTATAAACTGATATAGTCTTTTGTTTTAAAGATTATTGATTTATCTATTATATATTGTTCCGCTGCGATATGTGAGATTCTGATAATTGTTTCTGATTTTGTTTCTGTTCTTTCTCTTTCTTCTATCTTTTCTTCTACCTCTTCTTTTAACCCTAAAGTTTCGCGTTTCCGCCATTCGATTATTCGATAATTTGGTACAGTGGACGTATCAGTATCGAGTTTTCGGAAGACGGATTTGCGGGTCTTTACATATATAATGAAAATCAAATGTACATATATATGTATATATACAGAAGCTTGCTAGAACAACATCACTAGAAAGACAAGAACAAGGCTCAAAGAACATTACAAGAGACTACAAGTCAATAGGATCGATGGAGCAACAAGATAGATGCACAGAGTAAACATGCACAGTATTCAGACGTCTGGGTGCACTAGCCAGACGTCTGAAGAAATCCTCTGGAATACAAAACAGACAGGATCAGACGTCTGGTTGTTGCACTCAGACGTTTGAAAGGCTACTGTATACAAAAAATATATATATACAGACGTCTGAAACAAATACCAAACGTCTGATGATGAACTTGGAATTTAAAATTCAAATTACAACTACCGCATTTGAAAAGACATCTTCGCTTCTCTTCACTGCAACTCTTCATCATCATCAGAAGCAACTATAGAGCACTCATTAATGGATGCAACTACTCAACATACCTGTTTCCCTGCATCCACAGATGTTAGCACAATATAAAAATACCAATCCCACTTCGAGGGGGATATCGCGGTATAAAGGGTCATCCGCTATTATGCGTGGCGCATAGGGTCTCGTCCGCTATATAATGCGGGAATATCAATCACTCCAATATATATATACTACTATATATAATATCACATCCAGACTGATAATAATTATCAATTCAATCAATCATCCAATAATTTAATTTTAACTAATTAAATTAACTAGTAATCCAATTTGTGTGAGAATAACTCACATTTATATTTTGTTTGCAATCCACTCCAAACCGGCTTGCCTCTCCACTATTTTTGACCTTGTATAAACATTATACGGTTTATTAACATTTGAAATAATCGAACGATCAATAATCCTTTTTAATAAATTTTAGTAACTAATAATTTTAATTTAAACTAATTTTTCTTTAATAAATTATTTTTAGTGACTAAATTAAATAAGCTAATTAAACAAGTTAATCACCATAATACATACTTTAAAAATTAAACAGTAGGTTTATAATCTATATTTAAAATTAAAGATCTAATTTTTATACAACTCTTCAACATTTAAAATTCCTGTACTTTCCCAAAATATTATATACATATATACACACTCAATTTTAATAAAATAAAATTCCTCTCAAGCCTATATGTATCAAATTAAAACAGAATGGTTTTTATATACCTTACTATAAAATATATATTTTTCTCTGTACATATTTTAAATCTTAAACAGTAAGTAGATGTATTATATATTTTCTAATCTCTATATACCTTATTAAATTTAAAAAAAAGCTATACCTTACTGCCTCCACTCACGAACATCGACTCAAGCTCGCGAAACCCACAAGAGTCAGCCCGACGCACTCGAACTACACCCAAACGTCGGCGATCCCAAACCATCGCTAGGCGCGGCTTCGCCACTTCGAGCCCCACCTCCTTCATCGCAGCCAACCATCACGACCTTGACGTCATCGTGCTTGAGTACGACCACCCCCAGATGCGACTTTCCACTCTCCCAGGCCGATCGACCCTGTCGTGACCCTTCTCTGCTCGATCGGACCTCACCGAACCTCTCCGGCAGCTGCCACTTATCGCCACGACCCATGATACAAACGCGATACGAATCGAGTTCGCGAGCATTGAACTGAAGGCAAAAATCAAAATCACGAATTTACCCTTTCGACACAGGTTTGACTTGTTATTGAACGAGGGTTTGTGTGTGTTTTGATTTGAGAAGAAGGGTTTTGTTCGTTCACCATTTTCTTTTCTTTTTTTAAACTGCGCATTTTGAAATCGAAAAAGAAGAGGGAAGGGGAAGACGTTTATACTTGCAGAAATGGGAACATAATGTATACTTATTTTTTTTTTGAAAGCTAATGGGTATATATATAAAGGTATGGATTTCTTTTATTATTATTTTTTTCATTATCTTTCTACCTGTCATCGTTTCCATAAGAGAATGGGGATAGGGTGGCTGCTTAAGTGTAGGATAGGATGGCTGAGATGAAAGAATGGTGGCTGATGGAAAGGAGTGTGACATCCTAGTCTAGTCAAATGCATATATATGTGTGTATATATATATAGTTTTAAATTCAAAAATATCTAGCCAAAAATTTGAATCCCAAATAAGGCATGCCACTAGGCGTTTATAATGTTATACCCCTATTCCAAAAGCAATGGAAATGGTTTCGAGTCCTAATTCGATCGTATGGAGAAGATAGCTTTTTGGACCCAGTTATTATATTGAATTTTCGATATAAATTTCAGCGTGTTTACATACCGTACGATTACACGACAACTCCAAACACTACGAAATTTGAAATTCGATAATAATACACTATTACAGATCTAATGGAACTGGTTTCGTCGAATTCCGAGACTATACCCCGGAATGCTATTTTTAAATGTCAATTTAAACGATATATTTTCAAAACTGAACAAATCATTGATAAATTCAATTTTTACACTTTTATTATCTTCAGTATTAACAATATAAATTTTATAAGCCTTTAAATTGTTTTTAACAAGCTTAGAATTTTAGATTCCATATTTTACCTAATTTCCAATAATTTAAATTCAATAATTTAAATTGTCCAATAAATAGTTATATTTGAAATTCAAGTTAAAAATTAACTTTTAAATATTTAAAATCAATTAAATATTCCAATTCCAAATATCCAAAATCCCAGGTCGTTACATTCCTCCCCCCTTAAAAGAATTTCGTCCCCGAAATTACTAGTTAAGAAGAATAGTCCAATACCCTTTACTATTTCCCAAACCAAACAGTTTGACAACTTTCCAAAACAATCTTTTTATTAAAGACACACTATAACTTCTACTAACTTTCCAAACTCACCCATAGGTTCCAAACAATATTATTTACTCAACCATTCAAATTATAATTTAAAACCAAATTTTAAATTATCAAAATTTTCTCCAAAATTTTTCTAACTCCTTAAATTTCGAAAAATTTCACCAGCGCCTCCTTTGCGCGGCTAACTCGGAACAACTACAAAATGCCTCTACGGCCCCATATTTTCAAAAGAAAACAAAAGCCAAGTGGTTAGATCAGAAAATCATCAAATTTAAATACATACCTTTTGTCGGGCAATTCAAATTTATCTTCTGAAATCAAAAACACCAATTTTCCTTTGCTTTTATATACCTGTATATCCTACTTAGCAATAATATCCAATCACAGAATCCAAAATCATTTTACTCATTTCTTTACAAAATTTTCAAATTTTGTTACATTCAAGCCCGTACGATGTACACATATCATCCGTACGCAATATCAAATCTGATCGCTTACTCAATCACACAATTCCACTTTCGAACTAGTATCGTTCACCTGACTCTCTAGTGCGGACTCAGATCTGGTTCCTTGATCAGAAACCGTCAGTCTCCTTGCATAGCCATATACTATGATAGAGAATTTCCAGAATCAATCAAAAATCTATATTCAGGGTTCGCCGTCGAAAATCGAGTGAAAAATCCTAACTCAGATCGATATAACTATCTCGAAATTCTGTGCTCGAATTTGGATCAAATTGCTATGCGAATAAAATAACATACTTACATCCTACGTATCTATCTCAATTGATTATTAATTATATCAATTCTCTTTTTATTCACATTTATTTTGATTTCTATTCACTTATCCACACTTATCATTTCACACGCCTTTATTCAATCTTCATTCATTAACTAACTTAGTATATCTCTCAATTTCACATTTACTTAAGAATTCCACCATCCATTTCCTAAGTTCAATATAAATATTTTATACAACTTCTTATATTTATTCCCACTTCATCACTTAAGCCTTTTTATATCCATCTCCATCCAAATTAAATTTCAATTCTATTTGAATACAATCTATCTTCAAATTTTAAATATTGAATTTTATCAACTATCTCCCAATCATATCTGATCCACCTCATTATTCTAAATTAGTTTCATTTACTAATTTATTTCCAATCAAAACAAATATTGAAATATATTTTTCAACCGTCTCTCAAACCATATTTAATCCACTACTCACACCTTATTTTCCACTTTGATTTTTATTTAGTCCAACTCAACTAAATTTTCCATTTCACTTTATTTAGCACGGATAAATATCATATCAATATTGAGTTTTCAATTTTCATTTACTTACCCATTTAAACGAATTAGTTTACTTACTAATTTTGTTTCCGATCATTTGTTTTGTTTAGTCCAACTTGGCTAAATTTCCCTTCCAGTTAAATTTCCAAATTTTATACGTTCAAACTTACCAATATTCTATTCACCCATTTCTTCCAATTTATTTCACTTAATTTGGTTTATTTTACTCATTTATTTTAACATAATTCAAACTTAAACATTATTCAAATGTTCAGTTCCAATTTCCATTTAGTTACACTAAATAAATTTGTTCATTCACAAAATATTTCCAACTTGAAAAATTTTTATTCAATAATTTTTTTTCATTCATTTAGCCTACTTAGGCCACATTCCTCAAATTTACTTTACTTACGTAATACAAGTTGATTTTTACTTCAATTCAAATCTTATAAGTCTTCAAACTTATTGATATTTTATAAACATTTTTAAACCAACTCTAGAGTCTTTAAACAATCACTTTAGTATTTTCAAAATCATTTTTGAAATCAATTGTATCTAAAATCCTTTGGTATATCCAATTATTCCTTTGTATTTCAAAATCAAAACAGTTTTGCAAACAACCCCAATTTAAACATTCACGTAGCAATTTCTCCCTTGGAAACTCGAAAATGAACACCGATGATGTCGTGATCATCATCGGAATTTTTTCCAGCGACTGAAAAGAGTTCAGTGCTTTTTATCTCTTTAGAAACATTTTCAAATATTTTTAATTCCAAATCCCACCAGATTTCATACCCAATTCAAAAATATTTCTGAATAATATCACTATTATTCCTCCAAAGCCTTTGAAAATCATTTTCAAACCCAAAGGAAATTAAACTTTCCCAAATTTTCGAATTCCAAATCCTTTCAATCTATATTCAAATATTACTCTGGAATATTTTTCCCATTTCAAATTATAAATCTCATTTATAAATCCGTATTTAAACTCCGTTTTATTATATGAGTTTACTTCTTAACTTTTTGGTTATAACATTAATTTCTTATTTTAATTTCTACACAACAATGATAATAGTTTAATATTATCATTCCCTAACAACCAAGCAACCATATACTATAGTAATTTACAAAAATTATTTCTTTTATATACGAAAATAATTTTGGGCAAAATTATTTCATTTACCCCATTTTAAAACAATACTATGTCGGATTGTTCTATTCCAGTGTTTAGAGATCCCTATCAATAACGTTAATTACTCCTATTGACTATAATCCATAAACCGCTCAACAAACCAATCAACATAATGTAAAACAATTTTATATTCACTAACAAATACGCGCTCATATCTATTAATACTCTCAAACTCATTCTAGAGTGCTACTGACTCTATCTCTAATGAGTAATCCCTACCAAAGCCAAAGTTCTCGCTTAACCTTCAGCTCTGATACCACAATGTCACGACCCGGATTTTCGACCTCCGAAAATCGACATAAATACGTCCACTGTATTACATGCCGAGCAATCGAACGTCGGAAACACCAGACCGTAAGGGTTAAAGAAGAAAGAGGTAGAAGAAGAAAATAGGAAACAACATCAGAATCTCACAATCGCAGCGGAACAAAATATAATATATAACAACTGACCTTTATACAAAAAGAACATTTATTGTTCTATATAATACATCATCAAAGTACAACACAATCCATAGCACACAACTAGACAGTTATAATAATTTGTCCTCACAAAGCTGACTATACAGCTTATGATACACAGCGGAATATACATCAAGTATGTGTGATACGTCTCGCCATCCAGCTCGTCTCCTAAGCTCCACAGCATCCAATCCTAGCTTGTAATCATTCGTATTGAATAAATGATCTCGCATTATGGTTTACTCGCTTAGTTCCAATGAACTAATTTCATTAAAGTTTCATACATTACGAGTTATGACTATTCACCGTATGCTATTTATATGTGATTGAAAATGGATCAAATATCCATATTCTTGTATTTTTTTAGAGTTTAAAACTAACATAATACAATACATAGTCTCATGAAAATAAACACCTAAGTGACAAAGGTAAGAATGTATTTTGTGATTGTATAATTTTGCTCTTGCACGGTTCTTGAATTGACAACATGCAAAAAGATTTATTGTTAAGTGTATTTTATATTTCTATATCAATTTTGATCCAGTTCATTTGTGTATTTTGAATAATAAATATTTTACCAATTATATTGGTTGTACAAATTTATCTAAGCGGATTATTGTAACTTTATAAAAAATAAATTCTTATAGTATTAGAAAGGTTAAATGTATTCGTTGCATTTTTTGTAACAAGGCATTCACAAGATCTTTGTGTTTCACAAAACCCTTAGAAAAACATAGAAATCTTTTAATCTCTCTTTTGGGCATTAGGACTTGCTTGCCTTGGGATTCTGACCTAGGGGATGATCAATAAATCATAGGCCTGCAAGTGATGGATAACACTTAATTAGTTGTATCATATACAACTCCTAACCCATGGCCTTTTCTCTAATCTCATCTTGACCTTGAGGAATATTGACAAATAGAAAGTGAATATTCACTCTTACCAACCATTTCGCGAAAGCCTAAGTATAATGCACGCACCTTGAGGATGATCAACGAATATGTGTGCGTATCTTACCTCCTATAGTCAATATATCAATAGTACTATACATAACATCCCTAGCTTGAAAAATCTCAGCAACTAAAGAGTAAGCAGGTAATCTATTAAAATATAAATGGTAAAGGAAAACTTATATATTAAGGATTCATAATCTTTAATTGTTATCCCGCCTTTTGGCAAGGCCGTGACACCAAGGACTTAACTAGAAAACAGTGACAGATCGTCTTGGAAGTCGGTTACACGTAAGGATCGCTACGGATATCGATGAAATTTGTTCGAGTCCGGATCGGGCTATAATCGATAAGGCACGTCAAGTAAGGCCATGGGAACCAACGGTCCAAGTTTCAAGTCAATCCGAGTTCGTATGCTCAAGATACCACCGATGGAAGATGGAGGAAACAACCTTGTATTCGAATCCATTAAGGTCGACTCGATCATCTTCGAATCCATCCCCTTTGCCTGGCTTCGAATCCATCGTGAAAGCTTACCTTCGAATCCATCCCCTTTGTCAACTTCGAATCCAACGTGAAAGCTTCACTCCGAATCGATAAGACAAAGCTTCACTTCGAATCGATGAGACATAGCTTGCCCTCGACTCCACCATCTTCGAATCCAAGCCGTGGATTCGACCCAGTCAATGCGGAATGCAAAGTGGACCGATGCGAAGAAAGCGCACCACGTCACCATCTTCACGAGTAGGAGGATCGATTCGAACGAATCGATTCGAACATATCGATTCGAACGACTCCAGAATACGAAAAACACCAACTTGAATCGATCATAACTCGAGTTCTACAAGTCCAAATCCCATGAAATTTTCACAGAAGCTCAAACACATGATGAAGAATGTGCATACCAAATTTCAGCTCAATTGGACGATTTCTTGATCGATTCGAACCAAGGGTCGAATCGATCCCAAAGTGGGCCCGGGTCTCCAGATTTCGGCCATGTGGGCCCCCTGACGTACCAGAACTGGTCTCCCCACATTTTAGGCGAAATATCAGCCTCCTACACCTATAAATAGACCCCCTGGTCATTCAGAAAAGGGGTCAGAGAATTCTAAGTACTGAAGAGCGCCCAGATTCTGCCAGATTTACTCCAGAACACCGCCGCTGCTTTAGATTGACACTTAACTTAGAAATTCAGTTGTATTACATTATTAACTACTGTAATCTTCAAGTACCGAGCAATAAAATCATCAAACTTCATAGTGGACGTAGGCTACAAAGCCGAACCACTCTAAATCGCTTGTCTTTGCAATTTACTGCCTATTATTTGGAGTTTTTGTTAGATAATCCACTGTTTTAATTTTCATTCTTCACTTTTATCTCTTCAAAGACTTCCGAAGAGTGTTGTGCCCATTTTTGGTACAAACACTTTGGTGCTTTCACTGAGAAAAAACCAGCTTTTTTCTCCTGCTCCTTGGATCTACCATCGATACCGGATTGCACAAATCCAAGAGGAAGATCCAGATCTTCGATTCACAGTCCTTCCATTCTACTCAGATTTGCATAAAATCTAGGAAAAGGATTCATCGTTCAAAATGGTTAGCACGAGAACCACTTCTGCAGCTCCAGGACAAGAAGGTAGGGATGGACAAAATCCTGCTCAACAGCAGCCACCCAACCAAGACAACACTGCCCACTCGGATCCGTCCGGGGCAGTCACTAGACAAGAATTTCAGATGTTACTCCAAGAGTTGACTCAGAGTCGGCAACAGTTAGCCGAACAGTTGCGAGCCAACATTGAGTTGACAAATCAACTGAATCGCCAGGGCCGTAGGAGGTCCAGGAGGGATGATGTTTCCCGCTCACCCACTGAAAGTTCTGCCTCATCTGACTATCATCGTAGATCTACCCGTCCCCGATTAGACGGAGATTATGCTCAGACTACGGGGTATCAGCCCGCCCCGACTGTCGGGCAATTGAGGGTAGGACCATCAACTAGCTTCCAGGCTGGGCCATCAGCACGAGGTGGCCGCACTCCACAATATACTACGGGCAATCATGTCACAGCTGCAACAGCAGAAACAAGGGTCGATACCCGATATCTTCCAGATTCGGGTAATCAACAGCAAGGACGTACTTCTGAACCATACGTCCCGGAAGACGCTGAGCCGAGGAGGCGAAACTTGGACCGTCGACAGTGCCCGGTCCAAACTCGCATTGTGGAACCCGACCACACCTTAGCTCAGCATGCTCAAAATGTAGCAATGCCAGACATCTCGACTATGATACGTCAGATGATCCGTGAAAGCCAAGGACTTACCAAT
Source organism: Allium fistulosum (assembly GCA_030737815.1). Classification (NCBI taxonomy): domain Eukaryota; kingdom Viridiplantae; phylum Streptophyta; class Magnoliopsida; order Asparagales; family Amaryllidaceae; genus Allium; species Allium fistulosum. Next base: position 913,399,437 of record CM060907.1, on the reverse strand, counting down.
GACGATTGGGGAATTTCTCGAAGCCATACTCCTTTCACGGATGAGATACTATACGCTGAACCTCCTCGGCGATTCAGAATGCCAACTCTCCCTATGTACGAAGGAAGTTCTGATCCCAATCAGCACATACTGAAATACGAATGGTCAATGAGCGCCGCGAGGGCCGACGATGCAGTAAAATGCCGCAGCTTCCCCATTTCACTGGGAGGAATTGCAACAATGTGGTTTACAAGACTACCTCCAAGATCTATTTCGTCATTTGACCAGTTGGCTAAGAAATTTGTTGAACAGTTCCGTATGCATGTTGCCAGACCCAAAGATGTTAACACCCTGTCCAATGTTACCCAGGCTCATGGGGAAACATTAAGGCGTTACTTGGAGAGATTCCATGCGGCATGCGTGGAAATTAGTAATCCCAACGACAACTCAATTTTAATGGCATTGACAAAGGGAATTGATCCCGATTCTGAATTTGGAAACTGGTTAGCCGGAAAACCCCCCGCATCGTTGGACCGTTTCTACTCCAAAGCCGCTCAATTCTTACGGCAAGAGGACGCGAAACAGTCTAGGAAGCAGGACGATGCAAAACCCGGCAGTGAGGGAATACAAAGCAATGTCGCAGTTAAACAGTCCGGTGACAATTCCGGAAAAGTCCAGTTAAACATACAGAACAAACAAACTCAGCCAAGGGGTGGCAATGGTCAGAATAAGAAGAGAGACCCGAATCCAGGCCCACGGCGTAGGGCTCCGATGTTTGAAAGTTATACACCGTTAAACACATCACTGGAGAATGTGTACCTGCAAACCTGCAACACAGAACAGTATAAGAAACCCGCTCCGAAGCGGTCGTCAGAAAGGCAGATTCAGACGGGAAAGTTTTGTAGGTTTCATGAGAGCTATGGCCACAATACTAATGACTGTCGCCATTTGCAAGATCTCATAGAAAAGTTGATCAGGGAGAGGAAGTTAGATCAATTCGTGCGGGCGCCGCAGTCTGGTGGTGCGGGCCCATCAAATCCAAACCGTGCGCAAGATCAGGAAAGACAAGAGGAACCCGCTCGTACAGGCGGGAGGCTAGTTATCAATACCATAAGTGGTGGTCCTCATCCAGCGGACAGGAGCTGGAGGGAAATGGAGTCGTATGCTAGCTCTATCAGGCATGCGGGCTTCGAATGCTGCAGTAATTGTGAGGATGGAACCCCGGCTAAGCAACAAAAAACGATGTCTGACGATATCATATTCAGAAGCAGAGATGCTGACAAAATCGAAGCTCCAACGATTGATCCACTGGTCATATCTGCCCAGGTTGGTCCTGCTTGGATGAAGAGGATCCTGGTTGACAGTGGGAGTTCTGTAAACATTCTATTCAAGCGAGCTTACGATTTAATGAAGATGGAAGCAAAAGACCTAAAACCCTGCCAATCCCGGGTTCATGGCTTCAATGGCAGTGCAACAATACCCACTGGGATAGTGGAACTACCAGTGGAACTGGGGATCGGAGAGCGCAGGAGAGTCCGACTGCTGCAATTCGTTGTTCTTGACATTGCTTCACCGTACAACGCATTCCTGGGTCGACCAGCCCTTGCTGAATTCAGGGCAGCCATTGCCCCGTGGTGTTTGACTTTAAAATTCCCAACCGATCATGGTATAGGAATCGTTCAAGGAGATCAGGCAGCAGGAAGAGCCTGTTATGTTGCTGAATTGCGAGAAGCACAGAAGAAGGAGAAAGGAAAGGGCGTAGAGGAATCTCTCTGCGTCCGTTTTTCTGATAATTGACAGCTAACGCCTGGGCCCCGGCCCGGGCACCACTACCAATTCCTTAGAGATCTTGACCCTAGAAATAGCGAAGATAAAGATGAAGTAGAAGAGAATCAAGCGTCTCCAGCCGAACTGACTGTGGACGTCCCGGTCAGTGAAGATGACGACTCGAAGGTACTAAAAGTTGGATCTCAACTGGGAAAACAGATACAACAGGAATTGGTTGAATTTCTTCAGGCGAATCTTGATGTCTTTGCCTGGACGCACTCCGACATGTGCGGAATCTCACCAAACATTGCAAGTCACTCTTTAAATATAGACCCGCGACATGTTCCGGTCAAGCAAAAGAGGCGTGGTATGGATCCAGAGAGATCTGCCGCCCTTAAAGAAGAAATTGACAAATTGCATTCAAATGGTTTCATCCGAGATGCTCTATACCCAGAGTGGGTGTCAAATCCGGTAATGGTTCGGAAACCGAACGGGAAATGGAGAACTTGTGTCGACTACTCTGATTTAAACAAAGCCTGTCCAAAAGATAGTTTTCCACTTCCCTGAATCGACCAACTCGTTGACTCAACTGCAGGTCACGAATTGTTATCCTTTATGGATGCTTATTCCGGTTATAATCAAATACCCATGCATCTACCCGATCAAGAACATACTAGTTTCGTAACCGATCTGGGACTCTACTGTTACAAAGTCATGCCATTTGGTTTAAAGAATGCCGGAGCAACTTACCAACGCTTGGTTAATCGAATGTTCGCTGATCAGATCGGGAAGACCATGGAAGTCTATGTGGATGACATGTTAGTTAAGTCCCGATTTTCCACAGATCACGTCAAGGATTTAAATTCAATGTTCTGTATCTTGCGTGAGTATGGAATGAAGCTTAACCCGCTAAAATGCCACTTCGGCGTCGCATCCGGAAAATTTCTAGGGTTCATTGTTAACGCTCGTGGGATAGAGGCAAACCCCGAAAAGATCTGGGCAATAAGGAATTTGCAAACCCCGAAGACCATAAAGCAAGTCCAGAGTCTCAACGGGAAGGTAGCAGCGCTAAGCAGGTTCATCTCGAAATCCACTGATAAATGTATTCCTTTCTTTGATCTAATCCGGAAAGGAAAACGAAACTTTGAATGGACCACGGAATGTGAAGGCGCATTCCGATCGCTGGTTCAGCATCTCTCTACGCCACCGATTTTGTCGAAACCAATTGATCACGAACAATTATACCTTTATCTGGTGGTATCGGAGCATGCGATCAGTGCTGCTTTGGTCCGGGAAGAAGATCGAGTGCAGAAACCGGTCTATTATGTCAGTAAACGATTGACCGGAGCTGAAAGAAATTACCCCAGGTTGGAGAAACTGGCTTACTGCTTGGTCATTGCCTCGAGAAAGCTTCGTCCTTATTTCCAAGCACATCCGCTTACTGTGTATACCGATCAGCCGTTACGACAGGTCCTCACGCGGCCTGAGACGTCTGGAAGGTTACTCAAGTGGAATATTGAACTGAGCCAATTTGACATTACTTATGCTCCGCGGAGAGCCATTCAAGGGCAAGTCCTAGCTGACTTCATAGCTGAATTTACTGTTCCTGATGAATTACCTGAAACCAGCGAGTCTCCTGAATACGTATGGAAACTTTATACAGATGGTGCATCAAACGATCGATGTTCGGGCGCTGGAGTTGTACTAGAAACCCCCGAAGGTCGATCCATATGCTATGCTTTGAAGTTTGATTTTCACGCAACCAACAATGAAGCCGAGTATGAAGCCCTGTTGGCTGGGTTAAAGCTTGCCAGAGATCTGAAAATTATCGCTATAGAAGTTTATTGTGATTCGCAGTTGGTTGTGTGTCAAGTACGAGGAGAATATCAAGCGAGAGATCGAAGGTTAGCTGCTTATCTAGCCCGAGTTCAGGAAGCGCTGGATCAGTTTGATTATTATGCTATTTACTACATACCACGAGATCGCAATCAAAAGGCCGATTCATTGGCAAAGTTGGCCAGCACCGGTGAAGCACAGCAAATGGGACTCGTCCCGGTCGAAACGTTGCCTTTCCCAAGCATCGATCAAATCAAAAGGAATGATGTGTTAGAGACCTTTCCCAGCAGAGAATCATGGATGACTCCGTATCGAAATTATATTGAGAATGGGATATTGCCTGAGCAACGAAATGAGAAAAGGCAAATTCTACGAAAAGCTTCGCGGTTCATCATTCAGGACGGGATCATGTATAGAAAAGGTTATTCTGTTCCACTCCTCCGGTGTATCGCTCACGACGAAGTCAAACGAGTGTTACATGATGTACATGAGGGAGAATGCGGCGATCACACCGGTGGACAAGCGCTTGCTAAGAAGATACTCCGATATGGATATTACTGGCCGACAGTAAATCGAGATGCTGCCAATTACGCCAGGAAGTGCGACAAGTGCCAAAAACACGCTCGAATTCCAAGAGCCCCGCCTACCGAGTTAACTCAAATGGTCAGTCCCTGGCCGTTCGCTATGTGGGGTATCGATATCATTGGCGCTTTGCCTCTGGCAAAAGGTGGTGCGAAATATGCCATCGTTGCAGTTGATTACTTCACGAAATGGGCTGAAGCTGAAGCTCTCGCAACGATTACGTCAAAGAAAGTGATAAACTTTGTGGTCCGCAATATCATTTGCCGATTTGGACTCCCGCATACGATCATCACCGATAACGGGACCCAATTCGAAAGTTCAGAGTTCAAGAATTTCTGCCAACGATTTCATATTCATAAAAAGTTCTCTGCAGTCGCGCATCCACAAGCAAACGGTCAGGTCGAAGCTGTTAACAAGGTTATCAAATCTATCTTAAAGAAACGACTGGAAAAGGCTGGGGGCAAATGGGTCGATGAACTTCCTATGGCATTATGGGCTTATCGAACAACTCACAAGACCGCGACTGGACACGCCCCATTTTCCTTATCCTATGGCTCGGAGGCCGTCATTCCAGTTGAGACAGAAGTATTTTCTCACCGCGTAACTTATTACGATCCGAAAACAAACGCTATATTACTCGCTGAGTCTTTGGATCTGTTGGACGAGAAACGAGAAGAAGATGATTTAAGAGCGGCCGCTTACCGAAGTCGGGTCGCCCGATTATATAACACCAAAGTTCGCCCCCGAACCTTTGATCTCGGTGACCTGGTCCTCAAGAGAGTATACCCGGTTCCTTCACACATGAAACCAAATTGGGAAGGACCGTACGTGATTACGCAACGACTTGGAGATGGCACATTCAAACTATCAACCGTGGACGGTCTAGTTTTACCGAGAGCCTGGAACAGCGAGAGTCTCCGTCGCTATTACATATGACAGGCTTTATTTATTTCATTATGTTTTTTATTCAGCAATTTACTTTTGCATTTCGAAATTAGAATTTGTAATAAGGCAACTGATTTGCCATATTTTCTTATTTCAGCAATAAAATGCCATCTCTTCGAGCCAGAGCTGTGATTCATTAAATACAATGTACAACATCACGATGCACGAAGAGTTAAGTTCCATCACACAGTGGAATTTATTCAAGTAGGGAGTGGCTGTGAAGCAATCAACCACTCGCTAAATGAAACCCGAGCTCGGGGGCAAGCCATCACATCAGGCCACGAAAATGGGTTGATACACGACAACCCTTCATTCAACTCCGTACTCCCAGAGTGCGAGGCGGAGTATAAACATTTTACTAAACTCCGTGCTCCCAGAGCGCGAGGCGGAGTATGAACATTCTTCTAACTCCGTGCTCCCAGAGTGCGAGGCGGAGTATAAACATTCTTCCAACTCCGTGCTCCCAGAGCGCGAGGCGGAGTATAAACATTCTTTCAACTCCGTGCTCCCAGAGCGCGAGGCGGAGTATAAACATTCTTCTAACTCCGTACTCCCAGAGTGCGAGACGGAGTATAAACATTCATCCAACTCCGTACTCCCAGAGTGCGAGGCGGAGTATAAACATTTTACTAAACTCCGTGCTCCCAGAGCGCGAGGCGGAGTATAAACTCTCATCTAACTCCGTACTCCCAGAGTGCGAGGCGGAGTATAAACATTTTTCCTAAACCCCAGAGTACTCCGAGAGCGCGAGCTGGGTACAAGCTTTTTACTTAACTCCGTGCTCCCAGAGTGCGAGGCAGAGTATAAACATTCTTCTAACTCCGTGCTCCCAGAGTGCGAGACGGAGTATAAACATTCATCTAACTCCGTACTCCCAGAGTGCAAGACGGAGTATAAACATTCATCCTACCCCGAACTCCGGAGCGCGAAACGGGGTATAAACATACGTCAACTCCACACTTCTCTCCAATACAGGGGGCAGAACCATAACACATAACAAGTTGAAGACAGAAAGGGAATAGATTTTCATTTCCATTATCAACAAAAAGAATCTGATTACAAAGTGTTTATGAAAAATTCTGCTAGTGGGAGCCTAATCCACATCTATACATGGCTATAGAAAAATCAACAAAATGCTACCCTACGCGACAGAGATTTAAGGAAAAAAGTTCATTCTTTCTTCTTCCTTATCTTCTTCTTCGGGGTAGCTCCACCCGATCCGCTGCCCGACTTCTTCCTCAATCGCTTGCTCTTTTCAGGCTTGCTCTCCGGCAGCGATATAATGTCGACATCTTCCTCAGAGCTGGAGGCGACGGAAGTTCTTCTAGGAGGACGAGCTGGAGGCATAGGAGTAGTAGCAGGAGGGGGGACAGGAGCGGTCTCGATCAATACAGTGCCACCCGGCGAAATCACCATTAACGGGGCAGGCCCGGGCGGACTAGAGCCTACATTCCCTGCTGCCATCTCGGCAGCAATCTCAGCTAAAACGTCGTCCTCACGAGATGCTTGGGCCGCATCGGATGTGCCAATAGCTGGCATAGATAAACTAGCGGCCGGAGCAGCCTTATTCACAACATCGGAAGGGTTGGCAGAGGGATCGATGGGTTCATTGAGAAGCTCCTCAATCATTTGAGCGCTGAAAGAAAACATATTTGCATCTCCCTCCTCGCCAATCAAAGTAGAAGTCGTGATGGCTTCAGAAAAAACAACCCCTTGTGTTTGATGAGGAACTGATAAAGCGAGGGGCGCAGAAACAATAGCTTCGGTCACTGAAATACGACAAAACGAAGATTGTTAGCCAAGTGTGTTGCTTAAGGTCCTTCACTACTAAACTACGAGGAGCGTTCAAATACCTTCCTTAGTTTGGACCGAAACATGGGTAGAATCATCGGCGGAAGATAATAACGGTTGGTCAGGATTATATGCAGGAACAGATTGGGGGTCTACCGCACCAGTGGTTTCGGGCAATGTTGGGATTACGGCTCTAACACTTGCCTCGTGATGCACGGTCCCTGAACCTTCGCCTGTCTCTAGAGATTGGACGCCGAGTTTTTCTTTCGCCATAGAGATTACCACCTCATGAAGGGTCTTCCTCTCATCCTCAGTAAGCAGACGCATCTCCAGTTCAAAGTCGTCAAGTGCTCCATCTGGATGCGCTGCTCTCTTCTCATTCACCAGCCGGGTCCAGGCATTATACAAGATCATGGAGTCATCTCCCAGCCACGCTAGATTTCTGTGTTCCAGCACGTTAGCGTTATACGTGACTAAGAGATCGTCAAACTCTGCATCTAGCCTAGACCTCTCCTCCAAGATTTTTCCCTGAATCTCCGCTTCCACAGACTTAGCCTTGACCGCCGCCGCAGCAAGTTCGGCCCTGAGGGATACTGCTTGGTCGCAAGCCTCTTGAGCAGTAGCGTTTGCATCGTCCTTCTCCTTCACCATTTCAGCGAATTTGGCCTTGAGCTCGTTCAGCTCTTTAACGGCTAAGTCTCGCTCAGCTGCAACGGTGGTATTACGATGGCCCATCTCTTCCACTGTGGCGCAATGTTCTTGCTGCATCCTCGCTAATTTGGCCATGACATCCTCGTGTTTCTTAAGTGTTTCAAGCTCTGACTTTCGGGACGTTTCCACTTCGGATTGAAGAACTTGAATGATGCGTTTCTGCTTCGCAATGTCAACATCACGTTCAGCAATGACTTTCGCCCTGTCGAAAGCTACTCTAGAAGCCTTCACGGCTGCCTTATACCACTCCTTGTACTGAGCATAGAAGTCGTGGATGTAATTATGAGCAGTGGTCTCGGCTTCTGGAGGGATTCTTTTGAAGTTAGGAGGGAAGATATAGCCGTCCATGCAAATTTCCGGGTAGTCGTTTTTCATTTGGGCGAGTTTAGCAGCTCCCTCGCTTGTCAACTCAGCCGGAACTTGTTCAATTATAGCGGCTGCCGTTGGTTCCACTCTTGGCCGTTGAGCGTCAGGCCGAGAAGATTGAGAAGGCAACTGTTGCTGATGAGATGGCCCTGGGAGGTCTACTGGAGCCCTGGGAGGCGGAGGAGAACGAGATCGGGGTCGGTGTTGGTATCCCCGGTCTCTATCAGAGTAATCATAGCCAGAACGGTTACGCGAGTAATCTCTGTCTCTATCATAACGTTCTTGACTCGAGTAGCCTCGACCATGATCCCTATCTGTCTCTCTCCTACGGGAATCATAAAATGGAGAAGATTGATGCACATTCCGAAGCCTATCTAGAGTGGAGCCACGTCCTGACATCTCACCTGCGATAAGAAAGAATTACGGATTAAAATCCCATAAAGCAATGCTTACTATGCAGAAGTCATGAAGTGCCGTGGAAGTGTGTGTAAATGTGTAAACCCCCAAACCGACCGGAAGTGTGGACCGCACTTAAAGGAAAGGGCTCGTTCATATTTAGGACATCTTGTAATTCCTCCAACCCAGGATTATGAGAGATTGATATATAATCTGGGATAGGAATATCGTCAAGCCCTTTGAGAGAATCTCTCGAATGAGAAGGGGCGGCCTCAGAAATCATAACTCCGGAAGCGGGAAGAAACACATCTACAGATTTTCCCCCCTTTGACTTAAGTTTTTTGGAAACGGCGGCCTTGCCTTTCCGTTTTTCTCCCGATTCCTCCAAGTTTCCCGAAAGGTCAGCCATTGGCTCTGAATCCGTCTGGGTTCTTTCTTCGTCACTCGCCTCGATTATTCTGATCCCGAGTGACCTCTTCGCTTTTCTCTTCTTGGGTTTCTTCTTATTTTCCTTCTTGGAGACGGACTTTGAAAATCCCTCAACAACTATGCTTTGATTAATGTCGATCAAACCCAGAACTCTTAAGTTGTAGTCGTTCAGCACCGAGTCAATATGCCTCAGCTCGCTTGGGACTTCTTGAAGACTCCGGACGGTACCCTTGAAACGCCCTCCATCGGGCCTAGAGATAATAGCTGTAAAAGGAATGAAATGTCAATTTTAACACCGAAGAGCTATTGGTCAAAGAAACAGGTTAAGGCGCTTACGTCTAGACAACCATCGCCTAGCGAAACCCGGAGGGCATCGAACGTAGAACCATTCGTTCTTGAAATAGCTCAGGCGCGTCCAAGCTCCAACTACAACTTGGCAATTTCTAACTGCCTCCAAAAATGTAAACGACGGGCTATCACCCCTGCTCTTGAAGTTAAATATGTGTCTGATCTCGGAGGGCCTCGGCAGGCGGAAAAGACAGTCCATAAATATTACGAAGACACTATTCAGCAACGCGTGCCCGTTGGGATGAAGTTGTGAAGGAGCGATCCCTAAATATGATAGCATCCTTCTGATATATTGATTGAAGGGAGGAAGAGTTCCAGCCGCACAAGCATGACGGTAGAATGCAGTATATCCTTCAGGCGGATTGTGCGGTCTGTCGGTGATGCTGGGCAATAGTACGTCACCAAGAGATATGTTATGCTTTAAGCATATTCGCCCCAATAAGGATTCAGAAATGTTGGACTGAACCGAGTCAACAGGGTCCTCAATAAATATCGCCTCCGGCAATTCATCTGGAGCTGGATCGATTATATCGGCAGGGATATCGGGAATCTCAAGCACCGGAGGAGTCGAGCTCTGTACCTCTTGTTGTTGGGAGCTCGAAGATTCCATAATTAACTAACTCATTAGAAAGCAACATTAAGTTTATGAACAAGCCCGTGCATGCCCCAGTGTAGTGTGTGTGAACGTGTCGTGCAGTGCAAGTATTGTACATCACTCGAGCAAATTTAACAGAATGAAGCGAGATGTTCGTACAACATAGCTTGGGAATTTGAGAAAGAAAATGACCGTCATCGCTGACCGTCATTTCCGCACCGTCCAAACGCTACGGACCAACTTCAAGTATAAATCAGTTGTATTATTGGTTAAGTCATAGTTCCATCGACGAGCTCCAAAGGAAATTCAAGTTCATATCTGTTGGTCAAGTTCGATTATGCAAGGCCGAAGCTCGTCGGAGTGAAGTATGCTAATTTTCATTAAGTTCGTCAAGTTTCGACTGAAAATTGGTCACGTTCGAATCCATTGAGCGAGTCAGAAGAGTTGCACTCCCAGAACTGAAGACGTTCGAATCGATCACCTTGGATCGATTCGAGTCGAATCAAAGTGCTTCGAATCGATAGAGGGTCGACTCGATGCATTTTGTATTGATGTAAGTCCTTGGAGCAATGCCCACAACATCAGGTGAAGAATCACTTCGAATCGATCAGAAGTGCAAACTTCGTATCGATCAAACACAATGCCCTCGAGTCGATTAGAAAATTACCACATCGACTCGATTCGATACGAGCCACTTCGATTCGCAAACTTCAGTTTGAAGGCCCCATACCCGAGATCGATTCGAACTATTCCAACGAGGGTCGATACGAAGCGAAGAGGAGACGAGAATCCTTCAGGAATTTTCTTTCCCCAAGGAAGGTCGCGACACTTCATCACGTTTTCCCCATCGATTCGACCTATTGGACTTAGAACTCGCAACGATTCCCTGTACTGTCATTCCCAAGACTTGACTCGATCCAGTTATTACCTGGTTTTGTGTGGTTACAAGTGAGGGTGTAAAGGGTTTGTTCGATTCGTAGAAGCGTTTCTCTCAAGGTCTGGGAGATCGATACGAAGAAGAAGCAGAGCAACAGTAAAAAGTAAAAAGTTAAAAGTGAACAGGACCCCGGTATATATAGGGGAAACGAGACCATTCGTCTCCCGGTCAAGCGCAACCGGGAATAGCGGGTCTAGCCCATCGATTCGAAGCAATGTCTTAGAATCGATCACTGCAAGTCTAAATCGATTCGAAGCTGACCAGGCAACCTCGCCGACACGGACTCAAATATCTACACCAGACGACTTCGAGATTTTTCCTTCGAATCCGCAGCATCGACTCGAAGCACGGCGTCAGAGGAGCTATGGGAAACGTTCGACTCCATCGATTCGAACAGCCAAGTTCGAATCCCTCAATCGCGAATCCATCCAAGCATCGAATCCACACTGTATCGATTCGAAGAACCATCAATTCGAAGCTGTCGACAGAAGATGAACCTGGGTCACTACGCCCCATCGATTCGAAGTGTCCACTTCGAAACCATCAACTCGAGGCGGATCCAGAAACATTGCTTCGCATCCATTAAATACCGCCGGTCAAATAGGCGAATCGTTCCCATATAAAAATTGCTTGTCCACTCTTGTACCGATTCAGGAGAGGATCAGTACGAGAGGATGATCACAGACAATCATAAAAGCAGTATTTTAACTCAAATCTCAAATCGGTCCAGGAGAGGACCGATGCAGATTTCGATAGCGAACCTAACAGACAACAACTTGCGTTCACGCAACGTTAACCAAGGTCAAGGAAAAACACGCATGCGCGTAATTTTTGACTAATGTTTTGGTCTTTATCATCAACAGGAGTCAAATGTTCATCTCGTCATGACTCAAAAGCCTAACGGTCAATCATGATCATACAACGATTGATTACGACAGCAAAGAAGACAATTTTTCGACAAAGCATGTGATCATTGTTCAACAAGGGACTGTAGCTTTTCAAAGCACGTCATGTTTACACAAGACGTACTTTGGGGGGCAAATGTTATCCCGCCTTTTGGCAAGGCCGTGACACCAAGGACTTAACTAGAAAACAGTGACAGATCGTCTTGGAAGTCGGTTACACGTAAGGATCGCTACGGATATCGATGAAATTTGTTCGAGTCCGGATCGGGCTATAATCGATAAGGCACGTCAAGTAAGGCCGTGGGAACCAACGGTCCAAGTTTCAAGTCAATCCGAGTTCGTATGCTCAAGATACCACCGATGGAAGATGGAGGAAACAACCTTGTATTCGAATCCATTAAGGTCGACTCGATCATCTTCGAATCCATCCCCTTTGCCTGGCTTCGAATCCATCGTGAAAGCTTACCTTCGAATCCATCCCCTTTGTCAACTTCGAATCCAACGTGAAAGCTTCACTCCGAATCGATAAGACAAAGCTTCACTTCGAATCGATGAGACATAGCTTGCCCTCGACTCCACCATCTTCGAATCCAAGCCGTGGATTCGACCCAGTCAATGCGGAATGCAAAGTGGACCGATGCGAAGAAAGCGCACCACATCACCATCTTCACGAGTAGGAGGATCGATTCGAACGAATCGATTCGAACATATCGATTCGAACGACTCCAGAATACGAAAAACACCAACTTGAATCGATCATAACTCGAGTTCTACAAGTCCAAATCCCATGAAATTTTCACAGAAGCTCAAACACATGATGAAGAATGTGCACACCAAATTTCAGCTCAATTGGACGATTTCTTAATCGATTCGAACCAAGGGTCGAATCGATCCCAAAGTGGGCCCAGGTCTCCAGATTTCGGCCATGTGGGCCCCCTGACGTACCAGAACAGGTCTCCCCACATTTTAGGCGAAATATCAGCCTCCTACACCTATAAATAGACCCCCTGGTCATTCAGAAAAGGGGTCGGAGAATTCTAAGTACTGAAGAGCGCCCAGATTTTGCCAGATTTACTCCAGAACACCGCCGCTGCTTTAGATTGACACTTAACTTAGAAATTCAGTTGTATTACATTATTAACTACTGTAATCTTCAAGTACCGAGCAATAAAATCATCAAACTTCATAGTGGACGTAGGCTACAAAGCCGAACCACTCTAAATCGCTTGTCTTTGCAATTTACTACCTATTATTTGGAGTTTTTGTTAGATAATCCACTGTTTTAATTTTCATTCTTCACTTTTATCTCTTCAAAGACTTCCGAAGAGTGTTGTGCCCATTTTTGGTACAAACACTAATATATACACATTGAGTGATATCGATTTAGGGAACAATGTATTTCTTATGGAATACCCTCGGGATTCAAATGGTGGACATATCTAAAATCATGCATATGTACAATACACATGTGTTTGTTCCCAAAATCAAAGCTGGGTTTCTTACAGTTCCACTTAAGTTTTATACATTCATAATATATAAGTTTAATTCATTTATAATTATTTATAATTTAATTAACTTATATAATATTCTTATGTATATTTTTAATTAAACCATATTTGATTAATTTTAATTTATTAATTTAGTTAACTATTAAATTAAATTATTTTTAAAATTAAAATTTTATTTTATTCATCCTAAACAATTTAAAATGAATATTAACATAATTTATAGTTTCATATACATACATATATTTATATATATATCTCTATGTGTGTGTTTATATGTTATATATATGTGTGTGTATGAGTGTTTTATTAGTTAACTTATTTAATAAGCATATTAATTAAAAATGAATTTTAATTAATTTTCAATAATTTTGAAATAGTTTTTATTATTTTCCTTAAACAATTTAAGATATATATATATATATTCCACTATTACATTTATAGATATACATATACATATATATATATATATATACACATACATCAATATATTTGTTTATTTTCATTAATTAACTTTTAATTGATTATTTATTTAATTAATCTAATTAATTAAATTATTAAATAATTTCAGAAATATTAATTAATTTCTAAAACAATTTTTGGAAAATATTCTATAACTGTAATAAATTTTATTTTATAATTTAAATTTACCTTGTTTTTTGAATAGATTCAAACTCCTTTTATTATAAACCAAAAACTGAATATTTACAAATATATACAAAGCATCTCAAACATAAACATCAACCATGAGTTCACACAGCCTAACAAAAAAACATCCATTAAATTGCACCTGATCGATCAGCGTGAAACATCTAGACTTTAGATTTGTAGAAAAAAAATCACCTACTTTCATTCATTCCTACTACATTTTCTTAACACTTTAACTTCTCATTCCATTTTTAGTGGCAGTTATAAAAAGTGGAAAAATTGAAAAGGCCACTAGTTCAGTAATATCTTACTTCTTCGAAAATTTCTCTCATCGTACCAAGCTTCAAACTATCTAAGCATCTTTTCGTGAATACCAATACAACAAAAGATTACATATGTTATTAGTTGTTGATTTGAGAGACTTTATATCTAGATGGATCTGAAGCATGCACCTTCTCTATGCTCAAATCTGATATGAAATTTCTCAAACTCGTTAAGTACAGAAGATACTTCTCTTGTCTGACTTTTATAGATCTATACTACCATTCTATTGCTAATGGTTTTTTTTCAAAATTTGGGTTATAGAACAAAGAAAACTACTAGATTTGGAGCCTGCATCCACTCATTTTGAATGATGATTCGAGTGTCTTTTATATTGTGAATAAATTTATATAGTAATAAAATGTTAGATTAAAACAGGTTATATTCACTATAAGAAAAACAGTCTTTTATAGCGGCATATAACCACTATTAAACACAACTATAGGGGTTTGATAAACGCTGTATATCGACATGTTATAAAAAAGAATTGCACATTTATAACACAAAAAACCGCTATAAAAGAGCATGATATCATAGCATATATATACCGCTATAAAATGTGTAGATACAATAACGCCTATTTGCTGCTATCCTTTGATAGTAACCTCATACATTGCATTATCTTTTTATAGCACTTATATCATATAGTTATAACGCTTTTTAGGAGCTATGATTTATTTTACTATATATTTGATGCACCCCACTAATACATTTTAATAATAACAATCAAATTGAATCTTCTTTAAATAGATATCAATTTGAACAATGTATGAACGAAAAAATATAATAACCAACAAATGTAACGCATATTCATGATAACAAAATAAAGTACCAACTAACAAAAAATAAGTTCAATACATGAGTTACCAAATTCAATACATATTCATGATAACAAAAGACAACATGGTTCAAAGTTAACGTCTAAAAGTACCAAATGCATCACTAAGAACTTGAACTGCTCAAAGCCTTTCTTCATGCATGTCTTTGGTCATCGGTAGTACTTCTTGAAAATTCAGAACAATTTGAAAATAATTATATAAAACTGTGATGAAAATTACAGGTTATTGGTAGTACCTTCTATTATTAGATGGATGAAGATTTACATAACTTTTTTAAACATCAAATTTTTCTTAGGTGGATGAAGATAATGTCTTGTTGCATGTTGCATTACAACAACCCACGTTTGCTTTTTCTTAATAATACAAGTGCACATACACACACGCACAAACTACACACACCCAAACTTGCACAAGCACACACAACATCGCACCTACACCTGTTCAATAATTTAAATGATCAATAGGCAAAATGAAGCTTTAATACTCTTTGCAACAATTATGGTATTACCATGGCCAGTGCTTAAATGAATCAATTTAAATGAATCAATAGTCAATATGACTGTAAAGTGGTTCTTTTTTTGTATTGGTTTTTGTTTCATGATCATGGAATACATTCCCATGGCCTGTGCTTATTTAACTGATAGGTCTTTAAGAATATTTGAAGTCCAGTTCTAAATTATTTGTCCGTTTACATTTAAATACCACAATATAAATATATTGAAGACTAGTGGCAATTCATAATCTGAGCATTCAAACATGTGTTCTATGAGCAACCCCAAGAGTTGTTTGTTCTACATACAACCTGAATTTAAAATGTAGGTGGTGTAAGTAACTACTATCAAGGATGAATTTTCTATGTGCCTGACTATGCCAAGGATTTAAGGCTATTTCCCAATGAATCTATAAATTTCCCTGAAAAATCAAAACTTTCCAACGTCATCATAGAGCAAGCTCCTAAGAACAAAAACTTATAGTTAATTTATTATTATTGTTATTATAAACTTAGTTAATTTTTATAAAACTTAGCTAACTCGGTTAATACTTTATTATTATTCTAAACTAGTTAATTGCTATGAAACTTGGTTAATTTTTATAAACATATTTGTATATTGCTATTATTATCATTATTATGACTTCCATTGTCATCATTGTTGTTATTAGTATTATATTATTATAAACTTAATTAATTTTAATAAACTAAGTTAATTTATTATTTTTATTATTATATAAATAAATAAATTTAGTCATTTTTTATAAAATTTAGTTAATTTAGTAAGTAATTTGTTATGAGTATTAATATTATTATTGTTATTATTTTAAACATTGTTATTTTTTATAAAACTAGGTTAATTTATTGTTATTGTTGTTATTACGATTGTTGTTGTTATTAATATTGATACAATAAATATTAATTTGTATAAAAATTAGTTGAATTATTATTATTATTAACTTATTTAATTTTTGTAAGCTTATTTAATTTTTATATAACTTAACAAACGAAGTTGATTTTTATAATTTTAGTTAATTTATTGTTGTTGTTATTGTCATACAAATCTAGTTAACTTTTATAAAATTTAGTTAACTTGGTTAATATTTTATAAGTTATTATTATTATTGTTGTTGTTGTTCAAAATTTAGTTAATTGTTATCAAACTTAATTAAAATTTAAAACTTAATTATGTTATTATTTTATTATCAACTTAGTTAATTTTTATATGCTTATTTGGATTTTATTAAACTTAATTAACGAAATTAATTTTTATAATCTTAGTTAATTTTATTGTGATTATTATGATTATTTAAATTTTATTGTTATGGTTAGTTAATTTAACTAATCTTAGTTAATTTTATTATTATGATTATTTAACTAAGATTATAAAATTTTATTTTAACTATTATGATTATTGGTGTTATTTTTGTCATTGTTATTATTAGTATTATTATTATAAAATTAATTAATTTTTATAAACTTAGTTAATTTATTATTATTATTATTATTATTATTATATAAATTTGTTATTTTTTATGAAACTTAGTTAACTTGGTTAATATTTGATCATTATTATTACTATTACTAGTATTATTATTATTATTATAGACTTAGGTAATTTATTATTATTATTATTATATAAAACTTAGTTAATTTATTATTTTGATTTTGACTATTATTATATATATTTAGTTAATTTTTATAAAATTTAGTTAACTTGGTTAATATTTTATAATTTATTACTACTACTGCTACTACTATTATTATTATACATTTAGTTAGTTTTTATAATAACTTAGTTAATTTTCATAAACTTTGTTAATATTTTATTATTATTATAAACTTATTTAATTTTTATAAATGTTACTTAAAAAACAAGGATAGTAACAGCTTCCCAAATCAAATTCATTTTATAGTAGCAATTGATTATCTTATGCAGCTTGTAATGGTAGAAAGTTAAAAATTATATAATAATATCTCATTTGATACCACATCCTATAAATCATCAATTGCAAGAATGAAGTACTCAAGTGATCCATCAACCACCTCTTCCTGCATTAGCAGAATAAAAGTTCTTTACTCATAGAAATTACTCGATAATAAGCAGTATTTGCACTCTGATTGCAAAAATGTGCACAACTGAATAAGCATTTGAGTGTCTTCTATTTGACAAATACGATTTCGAAAGAAAAGCAAACCATAGCATGGCATAAACTTGTTAGTTTTCTTAATTAATTACCTGCAGGTCCAGATTCATTATAATAACTGGATTGCAAAGTGTTGGTATATGCAGACCTCCGGCAATATATTCTCGAACCAGGCATGAAAATCTCATACAAATGATGTATAAAAGTTGACAGCTGCAATTTAGGAACAAAAATAAATATTGCTCTACTTACAAAAAATGAACATTTTACTGATGTTGTAGGAAACAATCATTAATTTATATGTAGAAAAATTAGTGATTAAAAGCACCATATATAGTTTGCATATACGACGTCCCATGAAAAAACAAAAATGGGAAGTTTCCCGCTTCCTCTTTACATGACAATACCATTGAATTAATGTTTTTCTTAGCTATAGCTTCAAACTAGTTCAACCTTTTTTCAAGCTTGAAATAATATGCAAATCATCAACAATGAATTTTTAATTATTGAATTTTGAAAAATCATTGGATTTATGGATTTGTTTTTATTTTGAAATCACCTATGATAAAGAAGATGGAAAGAAGACGAGGTTTGCTGATCCTAAAAAAGGTCATGAAATGTAAAGGTGGGAAGTTAACATATATTCAGTCACCAACGTAACCATACTACCATAGTATGAATCTTATATTGACAATGATTCAACAAGTGTATCGCAAGTCCTAGTCAAAATCTTGGCTTTTTCCACTATATCAGAACCATGCTATATGAGGAAAAAGACATGCCAAGTTACAGAATCATGTCTCTTTTATAAAGGTTATTATCTTCGATTTTAATTCTAAAGTAGTCGAATAATTAGTCATTTGATGAAATAATTTGAAGTCTAAACATTACTATGGTACTCTATACGTACCTGCACTTGAATCTTCAAAAGCACCCAACACATGTCATCCTTAAAGCCTGATCCTGAGAGCCAATTAGACAACTTATATAATATTAAAGAAAAACTTATATTAATAAAGCAGAACTTAGCCAGCCTTGTGACTACATTTTATGTATCTGAAAATGCCACTGCCAAAGTACATGCCTACTTTAAGAAAAATATAATTGTATAAAGAATACAATGTTGACAAAATAAGCATATTATATTTTGATCAAACTTTTAGAAGAATAAAATATTGAAAGTCCTAAATGTAAAGATGTTCTGAAAGTGACTACTCCCAAAGCATGATCATAACACCTATGTTAATATATAGTCCAATTATACGACCATACCATATACAAAATTACAAAGTTCCTGTGACGACCCAGAATTTTTGTATATTTGAAATTGGAATATTTAATTGATTTTAAATATTCAGAGGTTAATTATAAACTTAAACTTCAAATATTGCTGTTTATTGAGTAATTTAATTATTAAATTAAATTTATTTGAAGTTGGATAAAATAGTAAATCTGGTATTCTAAGCTAATTAAAAATATTTTGAAGGCTTAGAAAATTCATATTAATGATGCTGAAGATAATAGAACTTTTAGAATTGAATTTAAAAGTGTTTTGTTCAGTTTTGAAAATGTATCGTTTAAATTGAATTTAAAAATAGCCTTTCGAGGCACAGTCTCGGAATTCGACGAAACCAGTTCCATTGGGTCTGTAATATTGAATTATTATCGGGTTTCAATTTTCGTAGCATTTGGAGTTGTTATGTGGGCACGATATATAAACGCGTTGAAAATTTATATAGAGACAAATTGAATTTAAATGAAATAATATCGGTCAACTCAAATTTTCTTTCAGCTGTAATTGCATCCCGTCAATACTTTTTCGTTTCATTTCAAATTACTATAGCTAGATATTTTCCACGCAAAGCTTTCTTTACACGCCTCCTGCCTTTTCAAAGCAGACAATATTCCGCCTCTATTTCATCTTCACAGCCGAAGAAATATCATCCTCTTCCTTTTGCGCCTTCGTTCTCCCGAAAGAATAAATATAATGATAATAATAATAATTAAATTTAGGCAGCCGAGAGATGAATCATGGCCGTCTCTTCCTCTTCGTTTTCGTTCTTTATCGCGTCTCGATCGAAGGCTTGGCGCACGAGTTCGAGCTGAGTGAAACCAAGTCGCAAGCGTCGTTTCCTTTCCCCTCAAAATAAAGCAATCGAGTTTGATTTCTTCTACTGTCAACATATCGAGGTGAAGCATCACGCACGCACAAGAGTATCGCGTGCACAGTGGAGGGATTGAGGCAAAGGAGGGTGCGATTTGGGGTTCGGAATGGTTTCGATTTGATTGAATTCGACGACGAACTCGAGTTCGTTCTATGGCGCTAGGCAATTTTCGACTTGATTGGAGTGTGCTCGATGGGAGTCACGATTGGAAGTTGCACATGTTCGTGATCGAGCGTGGAGGAAAGGCGTGGGTTGAGGCCAGAGCACTTAGGGCATGGGTGAGAATCGACGTCATCGAATTTGGGTTCTGCAGTGTTCGAGTTGTCGCATGAGGTATATTTTCCCATCAATTTAAATTATTTAATTTCTCTGTCAGTTGGATGATTAACAAAAGGGTAAAATCTATTTTTAAAATTTTATATAAATACAGTTTATGTATTTTAAAGAATAATAACAATAAATAAATCTGCCTATTTTAAATTAGAGGTAAACTGAGGAAAATATAGACAAGAAGATTTGGAGTTTATTTATATATTTGGAATCAGAAAGAAAAATAAATACACATATTGTTATTTATCTTCTAGTTTATTTTAAATTTGTGGATTCAGTGATTATAGTATAAAATTAACTAATTTAATTTATTTTAGTTACTAAAGATGTTTAAAAAGGAAAATTTGTTTGAAAATTTATTTATCTAGTTTAAAATTGAATCATGAGTTAATTGATTTAAAAACGGTACTAGATTGTTCAATTGGTTCGAATATTTATAAAATTTTATAAACTGTTTATTTAAGGTCAAAATCAAGAAACCAAGGCAATATTGGAATGGATTGCAAATAAAAGCAAAGGTGAGTTAATCCACTCAGTTTAATTTTAAATTTAATTGGTTAAATTTAAACAGGGATGAATGATTGAATTGATGGATTTGATTGATATGGTATATAGTAGTATATAGCAATATATACATATTGGCATATGTATATATTTGAGTTGTTGATATTCCCGCATTTATATAGCGGATGAGGCCTATGCGCCGCATAATAGCGGACGATTTTATATAAAAACCCATATACTGCGATATTCCACCTCGAAGTGGAATTGGTATTGTGCTAACGTCTGTGGATGCAGGGAAACAGGTTGGAGAGATCCAACTGGATTCCTCAAAATATTTAATTTTGTTTAAATATTCTGTGATATGATTTTTGATATCCTGTGATGAATTATATGGATAATTGGATGTTATGGTTTGGTTGGATCGATTTGGATGTGCCGAATTATCAAAATCTCTAGAATGGAATTTTTGAAAAGAAATAAAAGAGTAAATTTTAAGTAAATAATTATAAAGAGTTTGGAATAAATTTGAGAATGAATCTGATTAAGAATAAAAGTGATTTCCAAAATTCTAATAAATATGGAAAAGAGGAATTTTGAATAAACAGAGAAATATTGAATTTAAAGAAATCTTATGTGATATTATTTAAAGGGATAAAAATTTATTTTAATTCAATGTTTAAATGTAATTAAAAAGGAAAGAAGGAATTTGGGGAAATCTGAAACTTGTGTTTCGGTTTAAAGATTTTAAATCATAATGAGAAATAAAATCTGAAAGTTAATGAATTTGGAAATAAATGGATTAAGTAAAGAAATTTATTTCAAAGTAAAATAAATTGGGAAATCAATTATAAATTTGATTTAAATACTTTGGGATTTGGAATTTAAAGAGAAGTGAGATTTTGAAATTTATAAACTGGGTTTATAAAGTAAAATAAAATATCAGTGGATATTTGAGAATATAAATTCAAGGTGGGAATTTATAAAAGAATATGAATTGGTTTAAAATAAATGTTGATTTATTTTTAAAGGATGTGAAGAGAAGTGTATTTCTCTGGATAGCCAAGTACGTTTTCAAAGCAATTTTTAATATAAGTTAAAAGTTCTAATTTGTTTAAAAAGGCATGTTTTAGAAAATTGATTATTTTTAAATGTTAATTTCCAAAGTAAGTATTTTCAAAAATCTATTATTGTAGTAATTATATAAAAGTGATTTGGTATTATGTTTTAAAAAGAGAAATTTAGTTTATATTTGAAAGGTGGTTTCATTTTAAATATTCCTTAAGTATATATTTTGTTAAGGTAGTAAAGTAGTTTAATTTCAATGTTATAAAGTATATTTAAAATAAAGTGTTTTAAAATTATTTTAAAATCTAAAAGTATTTTGTACTTGGTGATTCAGTGGAAATAATTATTTGGGAAATGTATTCCGTAAGCGGAAATTGTTTTCAAATGAGCTTTGAAAATTTGGAAATATATCTTGGAAAGATATTTGGGCAAATAAATAATGTGGGAAATTATTTATTGTGTGATGGTTGCTTGTGGATGTTAATTGATAGTTAAATAACCGACTATCAATATTGGCCAAATGCGCTGATCGTTTCGAAGAGACCGGGATCGAGTTTCCGTATACCGGGATTCTAGGTCTGGAGACTCGAAAACCACTTCGATCCGGTTTGTACGTTTCGCGAAAACGATTTCGGAGTCGAAGATGGAGCAGTGAAGTGCAAGGGCTAGTCGCTACTAATGCTGAGGATATTTCCAAAATGGATGTAGTAGGAATAGTGCCTTCGGTTCCGTGCGAACCCGGGACGGACTTGTATGGACGAATGCTTTCGTGACATCGTCAGGTGGACGATGGGCATTCTAAGGGATATGTTCTGAAAAGGTATCGGTTAGCCTCGAGCCTCATCAACCGGGAATGACTGAAAATCAGGGGTTATGCAGCAAGGCTTCGTGGGTAGCCCCCACTTGAGAGTAAGGTCATCCCTGTCTAGATGTCCCTTTTATTTCGGCTTAGTGTTGCGGTTGCTGATCCCAACCGTGGGGTGATTTTATTTGGAATTATCCAGTAAGGGATGATTCCGGTCTTGTGTTGCAGGGGAGCGGGCGTACTCCTCGGTACTGTGATCTAGGCCACGTACTGTGACAGGTGGTACCCCAGTGCCTAGTCATTCGTTGGAAATCCATTCTCCCTACGTGCCTTGTACGGTATTTGTTTGTATACCTAGTATGCTGGAATTTAATCATGTAACAATTTCGGCTATTTTAATAAGTACTTGTGAATAGACACTATTATAATATCAGAGGATTTTGATAAAAAGTGTTTTAGCTATCGTAAGGTAAAAACCCGACATGTTTATTTATGGCGTGGTCTTACGAGATGCTTTTGTTTTCAAAGGATTTTTGAAACTTTAATAATCAATTGAGTGTGATTTTCTCACGCTGGTATTCCAGACTGACTCGGGTATTGTTTTATATGATGCTCGGGTCAGACCGAGATAAACAGGTTTAGGATATGATGCTGTGGAGCTCAGGAGACGAGCTGGATGACGATACGTACTCCCGTACTTGTTATTATTTTTCCGCTGTGTATTCAGTTGTATGTTATGGATGTTGATGTACTCTGATGATGTATTCTGATGATGTATGATATAAACAGATATAGTTTTTGATTTGTGTAAAGATCTGTTGATATATATTATATTTTATTCCACTGCGATGGTTAGATTCTGATGTTGTTTTTTTTCTATTTTCTTCTTCTACCTCTTCTTCTTAACTAAAATGGTCCGATTTTCCGGGTCTGGAAAGTCGGGTCGTTACAGTGGTATCAGAGCTTAGGCTGGCGACAACCTTGGCTCTGGTGGGAATTTTGAGAGTATTAATAGATATGAGCGCGTATTTGTTAGTGAATATAAAATTGTTTTATATTGTGTTGATTGGTTTATTGAGTAGTTTATGGATTCTGGTCGATGTGTGGGACGCCACAACATTGATAGGGATCTCTAAACACTTGTATAGAACAATTCGACACAGTATTGTTTTAAAGTAGGGTAAATGGAATAATTTTACCCAAATTATTTTTGTATAAAAAGAAAGGTTTTGTAAACTATTTCTAGTTAATATATATATGGTTGTTTGGATGTTAGAAGTGATAATATGGAATTATTATCATTAATATATGGAAACTTAACTAGAAATTGAAATTTATAACCAAAGCAAAGAATAAAATTTTATAATAAAATAAAATTTGAGATATAGATTACAAATGTAATTTATAAAATTGAAATAAACTTCATATACAAATGAGATTTGTACTTTAAAATAGAATTCCAGAGAAATGGGGAAAATAAATTGGAATGGATTTTAAGTTTGGAGTTTTGGGAAAGGTTTGAAATTCCTTGAGATTTGGAAATAGTTTTCAAAGAGTTTGAGGAAATAATAAGTGGTATTATTTCAGGAATATTTTGAGTTGAGTTTGGAATCTGGAAAGATTTGAAATTTAAAAATATTTGAAATGTTTTAAAGAGATAAAAGCATTTAATTCTCTTCCGGTCGCTGGGAAATAATTTCGGTGATGACTGCAGCATCATCGATGTTCATTTTCGAGTTTCCAAAGAGAAATTGCTACCAAACCGTGTTAAATTGGGATTGTTTGCAAAACTGGATTTGGTTTTGAAATTCAAAGAGATAGCTGAATATACAAAAGGAGTTTGGTTGTGATTGATTTCAAAAGTGATTTTGAAATTTTGGGAAATTGTTAAAAACTCTGGAATCTTATTTTAATTGTTTATAGAAAAACAAATAAAAAGAAATAAATATACTTGACTAAATTTAATGTATAATCCGGAATAAAGAGTAAAATGTGAATGGTATTGCTTTAATGGATTGAAGTGATGAAATAAACCAAATATTAGGTATAAATTGGAATAAATTACTTAATGGAGTAATGGATTATGGAAATAGAACCTTAATTGGCTGAAAGAAAGTTGATTTTGTAATTTGGATATGAAATGGGAAATGAACTTAGATTAAGTAAAAAAATTTATTAATTGCAATCCGAGATAAATACTAACAAATCGAATGTGGATGATATAAATAAAGCTCGACACATATATTTTGGATGCTGTTAAGTGAAATAAATTGGAACAAAATTAACTTAAGAGTGAATGAACTCAAGTAAAAATAAATGGAATATGACCTTGAAATATTATCCAAATGAGTTTGGGTTATGGACTTTGAATTGGTTAAATAGAAGTTGAATTGTGAGTTAATAAAAATTGGATGGTGAATTAAAGGTAAATAGTAGAATCAGAACTTGAGTTATCAATTAAAAATTCGACTTGGGATATCAATGCATTAAATATATGTGGAAATGTGTTAAACAAAATGGAAATTTGATTAAGGTAATAATGGTTTGTATTGCAAATGAAATCCAAGTAAGTATGAATGAATAATGGCTTTGAATACTATTCAATAAACAGAATATTGAATTCAGAGTTAAAGGGGCTAATTGAATGAATTAATGCGAACTGCAATGAAAATGAACTTAAGTTGTTAACTTAAGTAAATGTTGGATGAAGACTGTACTCAATTCGAGGTTGTTGAAATCAATTGAGAACTAATTATTGAATGAAATAGCCTGGATTGTTTTCGAGCTAAATAAATGGATGTGAATAAATTAAATGGAATGGGTTGAGTATTGTTTGGAAAAAAAAATGGGAATAAGGGCCGAAACATTTCATATGTGCTTATGGAAGTATATAACATGCATTGTTTGTAGAATCCATGTTTTAGCAATTTAAATTTTAGTGAAATGTAAATAAACTTTGTATATTTGGCACTTACATGTTGTAATTGAGTTAGTACAGGTTCAGGGAAGTCGGTTGGCTGAATCTGATGGCACAACATGCTAAAATAAATAACCGCTTTGCTTTAAAAATGCTAAAATAAGGTACGCTTACGCAAAAATTCAAAATAGGAGATATGAACTGCATATATTGATATATATTGTGATTTCCGGCCTGAGGCCGATGTATATATATATTTGTGCATCCTGCGATATCGCAGAAGTCCCTCTGTACAAGGGAGACTCTGCCAAAATTTTCCGTGAATTTTGGGAGTTAGAAATTTTTTGAAAATTTTGAAAAATTTTCATTAACGATAAATAATCTAAATTTGCTAAGCAAATGGAATTGGAACCGAATAATTGAATCTGGTTTAAATATGAATGTAAAGTAAGTGAAATCGAAAGAACTAAGGAAAGTAAGCTTGCAAATAAACTTTTAATTGAGATTTAAATTAATTAGTAGGTGCAACTAATTAAATATTCGAGTGGAAGCCAAATTGAAAACAAATAGAATTGTAAAGACAAAGGTGATTAAAAATGAATATAAACTTCAGTAGTGAAGTGAAATGAATATAAGAAGTATATAAAGTACTTATATTGAACTTAAGAAGTGAATGGTGAGATTCTTAAGAAATTTGGTATTGAGGAAAATTATTCTAGGTGAATAATTGAACGACGATTAAAAATTGAAGTTGATATTGAGGGAATTATTCTAAGGGGATAATTGCATAAAGGGTTAGATTGGAAGTTGTGAAATGGGATAATTGTGGAAAGTGGATAAAAAATCAAACTGAATGTGAATAAAAAGGAAATTGATAAAATGGATAATTCAATTGGGCTAATTACGTAAGGTGTACGTATATTATTTATTCGCATAGCTATTTGATCCGGATTCGAGCATAGAATTTCGAGATAGATATATCGATCCGAGTTGGAATTTTCCTACTTGATTTTCGACGGAGAACCTTGATATGGATTGTTGATTGATTCTGGATATTCTCTATCATAGTTTGTGACTATGCAAGGAGAATGACGGTTTCTGATCAAGAAACCAGATCTGAGTCCGCACTAGGAAGTCGGGTGGACGATACTAGTTCGGAAGTGAAATTGTGTGATCGATTGAGCGATCGAATGTGATATTGCGTACGGATGATATATGTGCATCGTACGAGCTTAAGTAAAACAAATATTGTAAATTTGTAAAGGAAAGTATAAATTGACTTTGGAATGGTGATTGAATATTATTGCTTAGTAGGATATACAGGTGTATAAAAGCAATGGATAAATTGGAATTTTGATTTTTGAAGATAAAATTTAATGGCCCGACCAAAAAGGTATGTATTTGAATTTCTATATGAAATTTGATTGGGGTTTTGATCCAGCCACTTGGCTTTTTGTTTTCTTTTTGAGATTGGGAGGCCGTAGAGCCATTTTGTAGTAGTACCGAGCTAGCCGCGCAAAGGAGACGCTGGCAAAATTTTTCGGAAATTTAGAGAGTTGGAAAAATTTTGAGAAATTTTGATAAGTTAAAATTTGAATTCAAATTTAAATTTGAATTGATAAGTAGGTGATATGGGTTGAACTTATGAATAAGTTTGGGAAGTTAAAAAAATGATTAGTGTATCATTAATAAAAGATTGTTTGGGTATTGTTAAAACTGGTTGAATTTGAGAAATAGCTAATGGGGTATGGGACATTCTTCCTAACTAGTAATTTCGGGGACGAAATTCTTTTAAGGGGGAAGGAATGTGACGACCCGGAATTTTTGTATATTTGAAATTGGAATATTTAATTGATTTTAAATATTCAGAGGTTAATTATAAACTTAAACTTCAAATATTGCTGTTTATTGAGTAATTTAATTATTAAATTAAATTTATTTGAAGTTGGATAAAATAGTAAATCTGGTATTCTAAGCTAATTAAAAATATTTTGAAGGCTTAGAAAATTCATATTAATGATGTTGAAGATAATATAACTTTTAGAATTGAATTTAAAAGTGTTTTGTTCAGTTTTGAAAATGTATCGTTTAAATTGAATTTAAAAATAGCCTTTCGAGGCACAGTCTCGGAATTCGACGAAACCAGTTCCATTGGGTCTGTAATATTGAATTATTATCGGGTTTCAATTTTCGTAGCATTTGGAGTTGTTATGTGGGCACGATATATAAACGCGTTGAAAATTTATATAGAGACAAATTGAATTTAAATGAAATAATATCGGTCAACTCAAATTTTCTTTCAGCTGTAATTGCATCCCGTCAATACTTTTTCGTTTCATTTCAAATTACTATAGCTAGATATTTTCCACGCAAAGCTTTCTTTACACGCCTCCTGCCTTTTCAAAGCAGACAATATTCCGCCTCTATTTCATCTTCACAGCCGAAGAAATATCATCCTCTTCCTTTTGCGCCTTCGTTCTCCCGAAAGAATAAATATAATGATAATAATAATAATTAAATTTAGGCAGCCGAGAGATGAATCATGGCCGTCTCTTCCTCTTCGTTTTCGTTCTTTATCGCGTCTCGATCGAAGGCTTGGCGCACGAGTTCGAGCTGAGTGAAACCAAGTCGCAAGCGTCATTTCCTTTCCCCTCAAAATAAAGCAATCGAGTTTGATTTCTTCTACTGTCAACATATCGAGGTGAAGCATCACGCACGCACAAGAGTATCGCGTGCACAGTGGAGGGATTGAGGCAAAGGAGGGTGCGATTTGGGGTTCGGAATGGTTTCGATTTGATTGAATTCGACGACGAACTCGAGTTCGTTCTATGGCGCTAGGCAATTTTCGACTTGATTGGAGTGTGCTCGATGGGAGTCACGATTGGAAGTTGCACATGTTCGTGATCGAGCGTGGAGGAAAGGCGTGGGTTGAGGCCAGAGCACTTAGGGCATGGGTGAGAATCGACGTCATCGAATTTGGGTTCTGCAGTGTTCGAGTTGTCGCGTGAGGTATATTTTCCCATCAATTTAAATTATTTAATTTCTCTGTCAGTTGGATGATTAACAAAAGGGTAAAATCTATTTTTAAAATTTTATATAAATACAGTTTATGTATTTTAAAGAATAATAACAATAAATAAATCTGCCTATTTTAAATTAGAGGTAAACTGAGGAAAATATAGACAAGAAGATTTGGAGTTTATTTATATATTTGGAATCAGAAAGAAAAATAAATACACATATTGTTATTTATTGTGACGACCCAACTTTCTACTACCAGAAAATTGCATCATCTTGAAGAAAGAAAGGGGTGAGAAAATAGAAAAGATAGAGAAGAAGAAGAAACAACATCAGAATCTCAACAGCGGAACGAATAAAATATAATATATCACATAAGAGATTACATATTATCATATACATCAGAGTTACACAGATAATACAACACATACTAGACAGTTATAAACACCTGTCTAGTTAATACAACTCACAAATCACAGAGATACAACACAGCGGAAATACAGATAAACACTAACACAGCGGAATCAATATATATATCTATACGCTGAAGCCTCCTGCTCCATTGCTCCTCCAGAATTCGTCAAAGCTAACCTGAATCCCTTGGCTACCCGTAAAAATTTGGGTACCCGAGAGTTTAAGGAAAAACAGAAATAAACTCCGGGTCAGACATGGGTCTGGTATGAGTAACAGGTTAAAGTTGCTTAACTTTAAAAATCCTTCGAAAATAAAAGGTATCACGTAAGACTTCCCACACATAAACATGGGAAAGTTTTTCCCTTACGCTAACCAAAACAGTTTAATAGGAAATCCGGTGATATTATAATAGTGTCTAGGGTTTTCAAGTAAATAGAAAATAGCTGAAATTGTTACATCTATTAAATTCCAGCATACTAGCCACAATGTGGGTAATACAATCAAAACCGTAGGATCTCGTAGGGAAAATGGGTTTCCATCAATGGCTGGGCTACTGGGGTACCGCCCGTCACAGTACGTGGCCTAGATCACCGTACCGAGGAGTACGCCCGCTCCCCTACAACACAAGGCCGGAACCATTCCTTACTGAACAGTTCCAAACGAAACAACCCCAGCAGTTGTCGCGAATCAACTGCCCACAAACCGAATATAAAGGGACATCTAGACAGGGGTATATCTCGCTCTCAAGTGGGTGCTACCCACGAAGCCTTGCTGCACCTCCCCTGTTTTAGCCATTCCCGGTTGATGAGGCTTGAGGTCACGATTACCTTTTAACAGAACTCATCACTTAGAATGCTCATCGTCCGCCTGACGATGTGCTGAAAGCATTCAATCCATACAAGTTCGTTCCGGGTTCGAACGAAACCGAAGGCATTATCTCGTTACACTCATTTTGGAATCACCCTCAGAGTTAACGACAATAACCCCTGCACTCTGAATCACCATCTCGAGCCTATAAGTACTATCTCCGTCAAACTCATTACGGAATCACCCACAGAGTTATACTGACGAATAGTTCTTATACCTCGAGTCTTCACTTGCTCCAATTGAATTTTACGACCTAACGTTAATTTGGATCGATGTGGTTTTCGGGTCTCCAGACCTGGAATCCCGGTATACGGAAACCCGATCCCGGTCTCATCGAAATCCAAACCGTATCTTTTAAGGCCAAGTTGTTTTAAAGTTAAAACAGTTTAATTCAATTATCCATATACACAGAGATAGATAAATTACAATATCACAATGGATAATAACATCATCATCCTAAACAGATAATCCATATTATCTACTCAAACAGATAATCAATATCATCATACTTAAAACAAGCATCCATATCACAATAGATATTACTCATCTCATATCTGAGATCACAATCAATCAAGGAAATCAATATCATCCATCATAAGCAATGATTAATAATCACACCATTTGTAATTAATTTAAAATGAATTAAATTAATTACAACTCTCTAATTAATTTAAAGTAAATTAAATTAATTACTTCATTCTATAAATCAGGCTTACTTAACCATTGATTAATTACAAATCAATTAATTAATCATTCTCTAGATTTCCATCTTAATTAATCATCCTAGATTAATTATCTTTTAATTACATTCGAGTAATTATTCTTTAATTAATTTCACAAATTAATTATTTATAACCAAATACAGTAATTAATCTTTGATTACTCTATTTATTAATTAACCCTAATTAATTACATTTATCCTTAATTAATTACTCTTAACACTTATTATTGATTTATAAATATTAATGAATCAATCATTTAAATTTATCATTAATCATATAATTAATGATTCTTAATACATTTTTGAATTAATTATTCCGTTTACATTAATTACTCTAAGTAATTAATCTTTAACCAATAATTATTAATCATCCTTGATTCATCCCATTCAGTAATTAACTACCCTTAATTACTTCACTTAATAAATTAATTAATCCTTAATTAATTTTCTAAATTAATCCCTTGATTAATTTTTCAAAGTAATTTAATCCAAATTACTATTATACTCAAAACATCTTCAATCAATTACATATAGTAATTATTATCAATTACTTCATTAAGTAATTTCACTTCATTAATTACATTTAAGTAATTATACTTATCAAATAATCCAATGATTTATTTACATTAATTAAACTCGATAAATTAATCTAAACAAATCATATTAAACTCAATAATTTTATTAAGTAATAAACTCAATAATTCTTTAATTAATTTATCTAATTAATTATTAAAATTAATCACATAAATATACCAATTAATCAACTTAGATAATTCAAATTTATTTAATTAATTATCTTGAGTAATTAATTCCTTTAATTACACTTAAACAATTTTACAATTGATTTTCTTTAATTAATCAATCTAATTAATTATTTGAATTTCATATTGATTAATTATAAAAAAAATCTTGAGTTAATGACCATTATTACTATTAACAGTCCTAAATTTCTTTCTTAAGAAATTTAACTTAGATAAACCCTTATTAATTCCAAATTAATTTATCCTTAACCAAATATTAATTAACCACTAATTATTTAATTAATTCAAGTTTTAAACCGTAACTTAATTAACCTTTAATTTCTTGATTAATTAACATTAACCATTAGTTTAAAATCTAATTTATTCAAATTAATGATCTTAACTCCAATTTAATTATTTCTAATTAATTTACGTAAAACTTAATTAACGAGTTTAAAACTCATAATTACTTAATTAATCCAGTTATTAATTAAATTTATCAATCCATTTTAAATAACTTATTTATTTAATGAATTCAAATCATTAAATTCAACTTAAGGATTTTTAACTAAATTACTTTTTAAATTTCAAATCATTAAAGTGTATTTTAACTTTAACTTATTTACCTCATTTAAAAGTTATAAACTTTATCCATTTCCAAAACTTAAGATTCAAATTTCAATTTGAATTTAGATTAAAAATCCTAATTTAAACTTGGTTTTAAATTTGTTTCAGATTTTATATTATACTTTTAAAATCAAGAAAACTGCCAGGCTATTTTTTTTTAAATCCTGGAAACCCCTTTTTTTTTAAATATTTTTAAACTTGTAGTTCATTTCAGATTTGATTCAAAATATAATTTGAATCCACACTTCAAACTAGATTCAGACTTGTTGAAGTCTACTACCAAAAATTATTTACTTTTGAATTAATCTCAACTCAACTCACTGCCAGGTTACACTCTTCAAAAGCCTGGAATCAACATTATACTCGAAACAAACCAAACTGCTTCGAGTCGTGAACTCGATTTACTCGAGCAAACCCCCTGCTTTCAGAATCTACCCAGACTTCACCAGATACACTACTACACCGTGCATATGCACGGTGGCTCCGGCCATCGTTGACCCTCCCCCATGATCGCCCTACATCGGAAAACAGCTCGACATTCCACCTCGGGCATCAAAAAGCACCCAACAACCAGAAATCAAAATCGAGCTCCCCATTCCCAAAACCTGGAACTCGAAATGGCAACCCACCCAAAACCTGTCATCGCTCCTCCCTCGAAACTCCGACCACCTGAGAACCACCACCACCGGCCTCAGTCTCGACTACTTCCCCTCTTGCGATTCCCAAAGGGCCAAGACACTCGATGCTCCAGAGAAGACAAACTGAGCCAAAAACTACCCCCTAGACAAACTAGGTTTACAAAAAAAAACTGCTCGCCGCTGTCGCCACAAGGGTCGAGACCGCCTCCAACCATTTTTCCCCTCAACTACGCTTGCTCCTCCATCATCAGGGAGAACCCCGACCACCACCATCCAATAGATCGCCAGAAATCACCTCATAACCATTTTCTAGTTAAACCAGAATTGCTATCAATTCCCTCTACTAAAAACTTCCATTTTAGTTTCAAAAATCAAATTTTGTTTTAAGCATTTGATTCATATACTTGAATCAAAGATTCTTGATAGTTTATATTTTGACTTATTTTTAGTTTTGATCAATAAACCTGGTTTCCAGAGTCAAAAATAAATGTTATTTGACTTAAGTACAAATTTAAACTAAAGCTTAAATTTAAACAATCAAGTTTTGATTTGCATATTAAGTTAACCAGAGACAAGATCAAAGATTTGAATTTTCTTTCTTTTAAACCAAAACTGGAAAACTAGAAGATAAAAGCAGAGAGTAACCAGATGAAACCATACATGCATATCATACATTCATACATATACAGAGAAAAACACTAATATATTCAAGCATTCAAACATGATAGTTCCAGAGATTTCATGCAACCAGATTACTACTTAAGTTATTTTAATAAAAATGTTACTCACCGGAAAATAAACAGAGAGCAACTTTGAAACTGGAAATGGTATTTGCTTGCTTTTGTTTTGAGCCCAGAAAACTTGAAACTTTGTCTAGCTTCGATTTCTTTAAACTGGAAAGCTTTAATATTTGAATCTGGAATGTTTAGGACTTTGGAGTTTTGAGGAAGTTGTTCAAGATTGCAGCTTTGTTTAGTTGAATAATGTTTGAGTTGAAAATAAGCTTTAGTTTGTATGTCTTTGAAAACTTAAAAATGAAAAAAAAAAAATGCTAAGTTTTCTTTGAACGAATTGAAATGAAATAGGTTGATATATGGAAAAGAGTTCACAGGATGGCATCATTTTACTTGTACAAAATGACCAGAGATTTTTTTCTCTTTAGCTTATCAGGTAGGTTATGGGGCTGAGATGATTTTTTCCAACCATTCGAATAGACTAAAGTGTTGCTAGCATTTAATGCTTGGTCCTTTATGTCTACAACTCATCTTTTATTTTACATTTTCGTATGTACTTATGTTTCATGTTGTATACAAAGATATTTTACATTTTTACTTTGCTTTGTTATGCCTGCAACATGTATATCTTTCTTACCTGCATATTTTATTTCACAACTACATACAAATATAACTTGCCAGGCTTGCTTTTACATTTCATGTACAAAATGTACAGTTATTTTAGTTATTAGCTATGAATTTTAACTTATGTATTAAGTTCTATAACCATATGTTTGTCTCATTTTAGTTTTACACATTTGTGCTTTAAATTTCCAGTTTCTATTGTATACATACTTTAATTACTTAGTCCATGTTTCCATTTATATTTGTATTTTAACCTTGACTATCAATATTTAAGTTATGCTCAATATGATTTACTTACATTTTGTATTTATACTTTATATTGCTAGAATTAGATTTTAATTTAAACATTATCATCCATATATATTTTTATCAAATGATGACAAGACAAAGTATTTTAAATTAAATTATCTAAGACAAATTTATTATAAATATTATTGAGATATTTTAGTTTTAAAGTTTCAAATCAATTTCCTTTTTAGGATACCAATTTATATAAATAATCGGTAAATATTTCCAAAATCATATCTATTTTAATATGATCAGATTACATTTTATTTAATTAGATTAAATATTTATAAAAGAGATTATAACTTCCTATTATTATTAAATAAACTAATATCTCATATTTATTAAACAATATTTTAAAATAAACCTTTTATTTATCTTAACATAAGCTAAGATATAATTTAAATCAAACATTTATCTTAACTATTTTAAAACCCTATGGTTATTTATTTAATAGCTTAATATTAAATTAAATCAAATTTCCAAATTATCAAAAATATTTGAATTATAAAACAAGATTTACTTATTTCTTATATTTTAAACAAAGCTTATCAATTTACAATATATATAAACTTATATACATTATAAATAGAAAACACTTTATTTAGCTTTTAAAAGATAAATTCTCAATTTAGATGTTTATTAAAAGAAGAATTATCAAATCAATTCAAATTTACCAACAGAATCATCAAATCAATTTAATTTTAAATGCAGATTATTAAATTGATATTGTCAGAAATTCCGGGATGTCACATTCCTCCCCTCTTAAAAGAATTTCGTCCCCGAAATTTAAAACAAAGGTAATTTAATAATCTAATTAAAGATTTAATTTTAAAACACAAGCATATATTAACTATACGCTAACAACCATAGCAAACAACTCATCCAAACAAACAAATCTAATGATCCAGACAAAATTCTGGATAGAGTTCTCTCGAGTTCCCAAGTATATATACTGGGATACTCGCTCTACAGAATCCAAACAATCACTACTAAGCTACAGAGCTCCTACTCATCTAGATTTACAAAACCAAACAGATATCAGACTACAGACGAGTCTGACTCAACAACCAACATTCCCTGAACTGCTGGTTCCAAAACCAGAGATGGATCATACACGTACTCCCTCAGAGATACGTGAAAATCATCGAATCCCAGTCATCCAAACTGACAATTCACTCCAGAAGATCAAACACTTATCCTCAGAAAACAACAGAAAAGATCCGAGATATCTCGGAGCTGGCTTCCCAATCTTACCCAATCTATACAGCTCCTTTGACCGGAGAAAACTTGCTCAAAACCAAATCCTCGACTTCGAAATCCAAATTCCTCCATCTTATCCACAAAACTCATCTGACGATCCAGGCTGCCTCTATCCCTACTGATGGGCTCAACCTTCGCTGATGCCTCAAAACAACTCATCACAATGATCAACACACAAACAATCCAAGAACACAGCCTCTACTATCATCAGTAGAAAACAACTTCTCCTATCCGGAAAAGAAAAACAGATGCACTCCCAACTGCTTCCGCTGCACAACTCTGATCTGAGTAGAAGAAATGCTGATGGTACACCCGAGCACAAACCGGACAACACATCCCAAAAATATGGTTCAACGGATCCATAAAGAGAAAACTCAGAAATCCCGAAGGATCTCTGACAAGCCAAGAGAACACTCCACTATCGCAAGTCACTTTTGCGATCAATCCAATCCAATATCCAAAGAAAACTGTTCTCTCTTTACCAATAAGAACAGCTTAAGCCTATCTAGCCAATCCATCGAAGAAATGGATCCACTCTGCTGCTTCTGAACTTCACTTCTAGAAAACTGCTGACAGATGACCTCCTGCCTACCCATAGAACAATCAGAACTACAAATGCTGCCACTGCTGCCAAGGACATCCTGAACCAAACTCCTTGAGAAACACAGGCCTCAAAGCCAAACACAAACACCCGACTAAACACAGCCTCAACACCGAAGCAGACATACTTCTTTAAACTGTTCCAAAGAAAATCTTTGGGGACATCCATAGTCACTGTGTCTCATCACACAGCTACTACATCCTGAGGTATCAAAATATCATAACTCGCTTCTGCTCAACTGACAGATCCAAATCCTACTCATTCAAACTATACACTTCAAAAAGGGACTCCGAACCCTAACAGATATTGGTGAAATCCTTACACCACAACAAAGATTCACTCGAGACGGTATTAGGTCTACAGTCTCGACAGATACACTTCCAAACTCAACAACTCCAACTATTGGTAGTCGTGTTATACACACCACTACCCTATCTACCTTTATAATTTATATTGGAAAAACCGAACAGGTAACCCAACAAATAGGTAGAATATATAAATTTATATATATATATATCAAAATACAAATACGCTCTCTCAAGATAGACACCACTCCAGAGCTTAGGTATTCGCTCAACCTATGCTCTGATACCACGTGTGACGACCCAACTTTCTACTACCAGAAAATTGCATCATCTTGAAGAAAGAAAGGGGTGAGAAAATAGAAAAGATAGAGAAGAAGAAGAAACAACATCAGAATCTCAACAGCGGAACGAATAAAATATAATATATCACATAAGAGATTACATATTATCATATACATCAGAGTTACACAGATAATACAACACATACTAGACAGTTATAAACACCTGTCTAGTTAATACAACTCACAAATCACAGAGATACAACACAGCGGAAATACAGATAAACACTAACACAGCGGAATCAATATATATATCTATACGCTGAAGCCTCCTGCTCCATTGCTCCTCCAGAATTCGTCAAAGCTAACCTGAATCCCTTGGCTACCCGTAAAAATTTGGGTACCCGAGAGTTTAAGGAAAAACAGAAATAAACTCCGGGTCAGACATGGGTCTGGTATGAGTAACAGGTTAAAGTTGCTTAACTTTAAAAATCCTTCGAAAATAAAAGGTATCACGTAAGACTTCCCACACATAAACATGGGAAAGTTTTTCCCTTACGCTAACCAAAACAGTTTAATAGGAAATCCGGTGATATTATAATAGTGTCTAGGGTTTTCAAGTAAATAGAAAATAGCTGAAATTGTTACATCTATTAAATTCCAGCATACTAGCCACAATGTGGGTAATACAATCAAAACCGTAGGATCTCGTAGGGAAAATGGGTTTCCATCAATGGCTGGGCTACTGGGGTACCGCCCGTCACAGTACGTGGCCTAGATCACCGTACCGAGGAGTACGCCCGCTCCCCTACAACACAAGGCCGGAACCATTCCTTACTGAACAGTTCCAAACGAAACAACCCCAGCAGTTGTCGCGAATCAACTGCCCACAAACCGAATATAAAGGGACATCTAGACAGGGGTATATCTCGCTCTCAAGTGGGTGCTACCCACGAAGCCTTGCTGCACCTCCCCTGTTTTAGCCATTCCCGGTTGATGAGGCTTGAGGTCACGATTACCTTTTAACAGAACTCATCACTTAGAATGCTCATCGTCCGCCTGACGATGTGCTGAAAGCATTCAATCCATACAAGTTCGTTCCGGGTTCGAACGAAACCGAAGGCATTATCTCGTTACACTCATTTTGGAATCACCCTCAGAGTTAACGACAATAACCCCTGCACTCTGAATCACCATCTCGAGCCTATAAGTACTATCTCCGTCAAACTCATTACGGAATCACCCACAGAGTTATACTGACGAATAGTTCTTATACCTCGAGTCTTCACTTGCTCCAATTGAATTTTACGACCTAACGTTAATTTGGATCGATGTGGTTTTCGGGTCTCCAGACCTGGAATCCCGGTATACGGAAACCCGATCCCGGTCTCATCGAAATCCAAACCGTATCTTTTAAGGCCAAGTTGTTTTAAAGTTAAAACAGTTTAATTCAATTATCCATATACACAGAGATAGATAAATTACAATATCACAATGGATAATAACATCATCATCCTAAACAGATAATCCATATTATCTACTCAAACAGATAATCAATATCATCATACTTAAAACAAGCATCCATATCACAATAGATATTACTCATCTCATATCTGAGATCACAATCAATCAAGGAAATCAATATCATCCATCATAAGCAATGATTAATAATCACACCATTTGTAATTAATTTAAAATGAATTAAATTAATTACAACTCTCTAATTAATTTAAAGTAAATTAAATTAATTACTTCATTCTATAAATCAGGCTTACTTAACCATTGATTAATTACAAATCAATTAATTAATCATTCTCTAGATTTCCATCTTAATTAATCATCCTAGATTAATTATCTTTTAATTACATTCGAGTAATTATTCTTTAATTAATTTCACAAATTAATTATTTATAACCAAATACAGTAATTAATCTTTGATTACTCTATTTATTAATTAACCCTAATTAATTACATTTATCCTTAATTAATTACTCTTAACACTTATTATTGATTTATAAATATTAATGAATCAATCATTTAAATTTATCATTAATCATATAATTAATGATTCTTAATACATTTTTGAATTAATTATTCCGTTTACATTAATTACTCTAAGTAATTAATCTTTAACCAATAATTATTAATCATCCTTGATTCATCCCATTCAGTAATTAACTACCCTTAATTACTTCACTTAATAAATTAATTAATCCTTAATTAATTTTCTAAATTAATCCCTTGATTAATTTTTCAAAGTAATTTAATCCAAATTACTATTATACTCAAAACATCTTCAATCAATTACATATAGTAATTATTATCAATTACTTCATTAAGTAATTTCACTTCATTAATTACATTTAAGTAATTATACTTATCAAATAATCCAATGATTTATTTACATTAATTAAACTCGATAAATTAATCTAAACAAATCATATTAAACTCAATAATTTTATTAAGTAATAAACTCAATAATTCTTTAATTAATTTATCTAATTAATTATTAAAATTAATCACATAAATATACCAATTAATCAACTTAGATAATTCAAATTTATTTAATTAATTATCTTGAGTAATTAATTCCTTTAATTACACTTAAACAATTTTACAATTGATTTTCTTTAATTAATCAATCTAATTAATTATTTGAATTTCATATTGATTAATTATAAAAAAAATCTTGAGTTAATGACCATTATTACTATTAACAGTCCTAAATTTCTTTCTTAAGAAATTTAACTTAGATAAACCCTTATTAATTCCAAATTAATTTATCCTTAACCAAATATTAATTAACCACTAATTATTTAATTAATTCAAGTTTTAAACCGTAACTTAATTAACCTTTAATTTCTTGATTAATTAACATTAACCATTAGTTTAAAATCTAATTTATTCAAATTAATGATCTTAACTCCAATTTAATTATTTCTAATTAATTTACGTAAAACTTAATTAACGAGTTTAAAACTCATAATTACTTAATTAATCCAGTTATTAATTAAATTTATCAATCCATTTTAAATAACTTATTTATTTAATGAATTCAAATCATTAAATTCAACTTAAGGATTTTTAACTAAATTACTTTTTAAATTTCAAATCATTAAAGTGTATTTTAACTTTAACTTATTTACCTCATTTAAAAGTTATAAACTTTATCCATTTCCAAAACTTAAGATTCAAATTTCAATTTGAATTTAGATTAAAAATCCTAATTTAAACTTGGTTTTAAATTTGTTTCAGATTTTATATTATACTTTTAAAATCAAGAAAACTGCCAGGCTATTTTTTTTTAAATCCTGGAAACCCCTTTTTTTTTAAATATTTTTAAACTTGTAGTTCATTTCAGATTTGATTCAAAATATAATTTGAATCCACACTTCAAACTAGATTCAGACTTGTTGAAGTCTACTACCAAAAATTATTTACTTTTGAATTAATCTCAACTCAACTCACTGCCAGGTTACACTCTTCAAAAGCCTGGAATCAACATTATACTCGAAACAAACCAAACTGCTTCGAGTCGTGAACTCGATTTACTCGAGCAAACCCCCTGCTTTCAGAATCTACCCAGACTTCACCAGATACACTACTACACCGTGCATATGCACGGTGGCTCCGGCCATCGTTGACCCTCCCCCATGATCGCCCTACATCGGAAAACAGCTCGACATTCCACCTCGAGCATCAAAAAGCACCCAACAACCAGAAATCAAAATCGAGCTCCCCATTCCCAAAACCTGGAACTCGAAATGGCAACCCACCCAAAACCTGTCATCGCTCCTCCCTCGAAACTCCGACCACCTGAGAACCACCACCACCGGCCTCAGTCTCGACTACTTCCCCTCTAGCGATTCCCAAAGGGCCAAGACACTCGATGCTCCAGAGAAGACAAACTGAGCCAAAAACTACCCCCTAGACAAACTAGGTTTACAAAAAAAAACTGCTCGCCGCTGTCGCCACAAGGGTCGAGACCGCCTCCAACCATTTTTCCCCTCAACTACGCTTGCTCCTCCATCATCAGGGAGAACCCCGACCACCACCATCCAATAGATCGCCAGAAATCACCTCATAACCATTTTCTGGTTAAACCAGAATTGCTATCAATTCCCTCTACTAAAAACTTCCATTTTAGTTTCAAAAATCAAATTTTGTTTTAAGCATTTGATTCATATACTTGAATCAAAGATTCTTGATAGTTTATATTTTGACTTATTTTTAGTTTTGATCAATAAACCTGGTTTCCAGAGTCAAAAATAAATGTTATTTGACTTAAGTACAAATTTAAACTAAAGCTTAAATTTAAACAATCAAGTTTTGATTTGCATATTAAGTTAACCAGAGACAAGATCAAAGATTTGAATTTTCTTTCTTTTAAACCAAAACTGGAAAACTAGAAGATAAAAGCAGAGAGTAACCAGATGAAACCATACATGCATATCATACATTCATACATATACAGAGAAAAACACTAATATATTCAAGCATTCAAACATGATAGTTCCAGAGATTTCATGCAACCAGATTACTACTTAAGTTATTTTAATAAAAATGTTACTCACCGGAAAATAAACAGAGAGCAACTTTGAAACTGGAAATGGTATTTGCTTGCTTTTGTTTTGAGCCCAGAAAACTTGAAACTTTGTCTAGCTTCGATTTCTTTAAACTGGAAAGCTTTAATATTTGAATCTGGAATGTTTAGGACTTTGGAGTTTTGAGGAAGTTGTTCAAGATTGCAGCTTTGTTTAGTTGAATAATGTTTGAGTTGAAAATAAGCTTTAGTTTGTATGTCTTTGAAAACTTAAAAATGAAAAAAAAAATGCTAAGTTTTCTTTGAACGAATTGAAATGAAATAGGTTGATATATGGAAAAGAGTTCACAGGATGGCATCATTTTACTTGTACAAAATGACCAGAGATTTTTTTCTCTTTAGCTTATCAGGTAGGTTATGGGGCTGAGATGATTTTTTCCAACCATTCGAATAGACTAAAGTGTTGCTAGCATTTAATGCTTGGTCCTTTATGTCTACAACTCATCTTTTATTTTACATTTTCGTATGTACTTATGTTTCATGTTGTATACAAAGATATTTTACATTTTTACTTTGCTTTGTTATGCCTGCAACATGTATATCTTTCTTACCTGCATATTTTATTTCACAACTACATACAAATATAACTTGCCAGGCTTGCTTTTACATTTCATGTACAAAATGTACAGTTATTTTAGTTATTAGCTATGAATTTTAACTTATGTATTAAGTTCTATAACCATATGTTTGTCTCATTTTAGTTTTACACATTTGTGCTTTAAATTTCCAGTTTCTATTGTATACATACTTTAATTACTTAGTCCATGTTTCCATTTATATTTGTATTTTAACCTTGACTATCAATATTTAAGTTATGCTCAATATGATTTACTTACATTTTGTATTTATACTTTATATTGCTAGAATTAGATTTTAATTTAAACATTATCATCCATATATATTTTTATCAAATGATGACAAGACAAAGTATTTTAAATTAAATTATCTAAGACAAATTTATTATAAATATTATTGAGATATTTTAGTTTTAAAGTTTCAAATCAATTTCCTTTTTAGGATACCAATTTATATAAATAATTGGTAAATATTTCCAAAATCATATCTATTTTAATATGATCAGATTACATTTTATTTAATTAGATTAAATATTTATAAAAGAGATTATAACTTCCTATTATTATTAAATAAACTAATATCTCATATTTATTAAACAATATTTTAAAATAAACCTTTTATTTATCTTAACATAAGCTAAGATATAATTTAAATCAAACATTTATCTTAACTATTTTAAAACCCTATGGTTATTTATTTAATAGCTTAATATTAAATTAAATCAAATTTCCAAATTATCAAAAATATTTGAATTATAAAACAAGATTTACTTATTTCTTATATTTTAAACAAAGCTTATCAATTTACAATATATATAAACTTATATACATTATAAATAGAAAACACTTTATTTAGCTTTTAAAAGATAAATTCTCAATTTAGATGTTTATTAAAAGAAGAATTATCAAATCAATTCAAATTTACCAACAGAATCATCAAATCAATTTAATTTTAAATGCAGATTATTAAATTGATATTGTCAGAAATTCCGGGATGTCACATTTATCTTCTAGTTTATTTTAAATTTGTGGATTCAGTGATTATAGTA
Source organism: Allium fistulosum (assembly GCA_030737815.1). NCBI lineage: Eukaryota > Viridiplantae > Streptophyta > Magnoliopsida > Asparagales > Amaryllidaceae > Allium > Allium fistulosum. The sequence continues at coordinate 913,356,772 of CM060907.1, read as the reverse complement.
TAAAATTAACTAATTTAATTTATTTTAGTTACTAAAGATGTTTAAAAAGGAAAATTTGTTTGAAAATTTATTTATCTAGTTTAAAATTGAATCATGAGTTAATTGATTTAAAAACGGTACTGGATTGTTCAATTGGTTCAAATATTTATAAAATTTTATAAACTGTTTATTTAAGGTCAAAATCAAGAAACCAAGGCAATATTGGAATGGATTGCAAATAAAAGCAAAGGTGAGTTAATCTCACTCAGTTTAATTTTAAATTTAATTGGTTAAATTTAAATAGGGATGAATGATTGAATTGATGGATTTGATTGATATGGTATATAGTAGTATATAGCAATATATACATATTGGCATATGTATATATTTGAGTTGTTGATATTCCCGCATTTATATAGCGGATGAGGCCTATGCGCCGCATAATAGTGGACGATTTTATATAAAAACCCATATACTGCGATATTCCACCTCGAAGTGGAATTGGTATTGTGCTAACGTCTGTGGATGCAGGGAAACAGGTTGGAGGGATCCAACTGGATTCCTCAAAATATTTAATTTTGTTTAAATATTCTGTGATATGATTTTTGATATCCTGTGATGAATTATATGGATAATTGGATGTTATGGTTTGGTTGGATCGATTTGGATGTGCTGAATTATCAAAATCTCTAGAAAGGAATTTTTGAAAAGAAATAAAAGAGTAAATTTTAAGTAAATAATTATAAAGAGTTTGGAATAAATTTGAGAATGAATCTGATTAAGAATAAAAGTGATTTCCAAAATTCTAATAAATATGGAAAAGAGGAATTTTGAATAAACAGAGAAATATTGAATTTAAAGAAAGCTTATGTGATATTATTTAAAGGGATAAAAATTTATTTTAATTCAATGTTTAAATGTAATTAAAAAGGAAAGAAGGAATTTGGGGAAATCTGAAACTTGTGTTTCGGTTTAAAGATTTTAAATCATAATGAGAAATAAAATCTGAAAGTTAATGAATTTGGAAGTAAATGGATTAAGTAAAGAAATTTATTTCAAAGTAAAATAAATTGGGAAATCAATTATAAATTTGATTTAAATACTTTGGGATTTGGAATTTAAAGAGAAGTGAGATTTTGAAATTTATAAACTAGGTTTATAAAGTAAAATAAAATATCAGTGGATATTTGAGAATATAAATTCAAGGTGGGAATTTATAAAAGAATATGAATTGGTTTAAAATAAATGTTGATTTATTTTTAAAGGATGTGAAGAGAAGTGTATTTCTCTGGATAGCCAAGTACGTTTTCAAAGCAATTTTTAATATAAGTTAAAAGTTCTAATTTGTTTAAAAAGGCATGTTTTAGAAAATTGATTATTTTTAAATGTTAATTTCCAAAGTAAGTATTTTCAAAAATCTATTATTGTAGTAATTATATAAAAGTGATTTGGTATTATGTTTTAAAAAGAGAAATTTAGTTTATATTTGAAAGGTGGTTTCATTTTAAATATTCCTTAAGTATATATTTTGTTAAGGTAGTAAAGTAGTTTAATTTCAATGTTATAAAGTATATTTAAAATAAAGTGTTTTAAAATTATTTTAAAATCTAAAAGTATTTTGTACTTGGTGATTCAGTGGAAATAATTATTTGGGAAATGTATTCCGTAAGCGGAAACTGTTTTCAAATGAGCTTTGAAAATTTGGAAATATATCTTGGAAAGATATTTGGGCAAATAAATAATGTGGGAAATTATTTATTGTGTGATGGTTGCTTGTGGATGTTAATTGATAGTTAAATAATCGACTATCAATATTGGCCAAATGCGCTGATCGTTTCGAAGAGACCGGGATCGAGTTTCCGTATACCGGGATTCTAGGTCTGGAGACTCGAAAACCACTTCGATCCGGTTTGTACGTTTCGCGAAAACGATTTCGGAGTCGAAGATGGAGCAGTGAAGTGCAAGGGCTAGTCGCTACTAATCCTGAGGATATTTCCAAAATGGATGTAGTAGGAATAGTGCCTTCGGTTCCGTTCGAACCCGGGACGGACTTGTATGGACGAATGCTTTCGTGACATCGTCAGGTGGACGATGGGCATTCTAAGGGATATGTTCTGAAAAGGTATCGGTTAGCCTCGAGCCTCATCAACCGGGAATGACTGAAAATCAGAGGTTATGCAGCAAGGCTTCGTGGGTAGCCCCCACTTGAGAGTAAGGTCATCCCTGTCTAGATGTCCCTTTTATTTCGGCTTAGTGTTGCGGTTGCTGATCCCAACCGTGGGGTGATTTTGTGACGACCCGGAATTTTTGTATATTTGAAATGTGAATATTTAATTTATTTTAAATATTCGAAGGTTAAATTTTAACTTTAATTTCAAATATACAGTATTTATTTGGATAATTAATTATTGAATTTAATTATCGGGATTGGGTAAAATATTGAATCTTGATTTTAAGCCTGTTAAAAATAGTTCAAAGGTTCAGAAAATTTATATTGTTAATACTGAAGATGATATAACTTTTAAAATGGAATTTTAAAGAGTTTTGTCCAATTTTAAAATATATCGTTGAAATTGAATTTAAAAATAGCCGTCCGAGGCACAGTCTCGGAATTCAGCGAAACCAGTTTCTTTGGATCCGTAATATTGTATTATTATCGGATTTTAAATTTCGGAGCGTTTGGAGTTGTTGTGTAAGCATACGGTATATAAACGTATAGAAATTCAGAGCATGTGTCCTTCCTGGCAACGTTCTCTTCTTGCCTAAGTAATTAGATGTAGATACGTATAATTTAAACACGTGTTCAACTGGTAGAACACGCGTCCTCACCTTTTTGTTTTCAACCGAACACTTCACAGTAAAAGTAAAAAGGAAATCAACTTCAAAATAAAATCTAAATCACGATTTCATTTACTTCTTTGTTCGAACTTATCTCCTCCTCCGTAATCAATTCTCGTATCGAATCGGTCCTGCCTCCTTCAATGAAATCAAATTCGAATTCATCTCCACGATTTGCCTGTAGAGATTGAGCTTCGAAAGAATCGCGAGCTCGTTTTCAAGCTAGGGTTATAGTCGGGAGTCAAGGCGAGGGTTTTCGTGGCGAAGGAGGGATGCGTGGGTGGATGTGGTCAAAGTCGCAGTCTTGGGTTCGTCGAACAGCGTGAACACGAAGCTAGGGCATGGGTTTATCATCTTGTAGGCGTGACGACTGGATGCGTGCTCGAAGTAGCAGCGATTCGCGACAAGTCTATGGCTCGAAGGCGACTTTATCGGCAGTGGGGACGCGGCGGGTGTTCGCGTGAACGTTGGGAGGGTCGAGTTCGGTTTTGGGCTTAGCGTTGGCACGGCGACTCGAACTATGTCGCAGTCGAAGTCGAGATAGCATGGGCAGGCCTCATGTATCGTGCAGTAAGGTAATTTCTGTTTTAGTGTCAATTTAAGGTTAATGGTAGATTCAGCAGTGTTGTTTGAATTTAATTTGATTTATACATAGATTAAAGATAAAAAAATGGATGATAATGGAATGATAATAATGGAATTTGTGGATGTAATTATGAATTTGGGGATTTATCAAACCATTTTAGTCTGGAATCAATAATGGAAACATAAAAGAGAATTTTATTGCAGTAAGGTATTTAGTTAATTTTATTTATCATGTAGATATACAGGTTACAGGATGATATAAATAGACATTGAGAATATATATATACATATATGCAATTTATGATATTTTATATGCAGGCAGTTTAGAAGTGAATATATAGTTTTAGTTGGAAGCTTGTTTAGTTAGATAAAACAAAAATTTATGATTTTTGGTGAATATAGGAATTTTAAATTTGTTATGATTAAGGTTTAAATTTAAAATCAAATTATAAGTTAAAATTTAAACCTATTAAGCGGTAATGAATTGTTTGGTAAGTTCAAATATTAATAAATCGTATAATGTTATTCAAGGTTTAAAATTCGAGAAGGAAGCAAGCTCAATTGGAAATGAGATGCTAATAGATCAAAGGTGAGTTAATCTCACTCAGCTGAATTTTTATTTTAAATTTAAATGGTTAAATTTAAATAATTGATTGGATGATTGCATTGATTGATGTGCTATACTATATATAGTAGTATATAGCAATATATACATATTGGCATATGTATATATTGGACTTGTTGATATTCCCGCATTTATATAGCGGATGAGACCCTATGCGCCGCATAATAGCGGATGATATTTTATAAACCCATATACCGCGATATTCCACCTCGAAGTGGAATTGGTATTGTGCTAACGTCTGTGGATGCAGGGAAACAGGTTGGAGGGATCCAACTGGATTCCTCAAAATTATTTAGATTATTTGATATTCTGTTCTATGAATATTGATATCATGTGATGATTTTATTGATGATTGAAATATTGGATGATATGGTTGGATTGAATATTTCAATAAAAGGAGTTATCAAAATATATTGAATTGGATTTTGAAAGAAATAAAAGAGTAAATTTTAAGTAAATAATTCAAGTGAATTGGAATAAGGGAATTTCGAAATAACAAGGGAAATATTAACTTTAAACTAAAGTGATATTAAATTTAAAGAATAAAGGATTTATTTTGAATGTAAGGATTAAATTTAATTAAAGGCTAAAGAAGGAATTTTGGAAGTTTAAAATTGGTATTTTCAGTTAAAAAGGGTTTTAACTCAAATAAAGGAATAAATCTAAAAGTTAATGTATTTTGAAATAAATGAAGTAGTAAAGGAAATTTATTTCAAAGTAAAGTAAAGTAAATTGGAAAATCAATTGGAAATTGATTTAGTTGTTTAAAATTGGAATTTTAAAAGAGAAGTGAGATTTTGGAAATATAAACTGGGTTTATAAAGTAAAATAAAATATCAGTGGATATTTGAATATAAATTCAAGGTGGGAATTTATAAAAAGATATGGTTTGGTTTAAAAATAAATGTTGATTTATTTTTAAAAGATGGAAATGAGAAGTGTATTTCTCTGGATAGCCAAGTACGTTTTCAAAGCAATTTTAAATATAAGTTAAAAGTTTTAAGTATGTTTTAAAAAGCATGTTTTAGAAAATTGATTATTTCTAAATGTTAATTTTCAAAGTAGGTATTTTTAAAAATCTATTATTGTAGTAATTATATAAAAGTGATTTGCTATTCTGTTTTAAAAGAGAAATTTAGTTTATATTTATAAAGTAGTTTATTTTAAAGTATATATTTTTAATAAAGAATTAAAGTAGTTTGATTTCAATGTTATAAAATATATTTAAAATAAAGTGTTTTTAAATTATTTTAAAATTTAAAAATATTTTGTACTTGGTGATTCAGTGGAAATAATTATTTGGGAAATGTATTCCGTAAGCGGAAACTGTTTTGAAATTTTTTTCAAATGAGTTTTGAAATTTCGGAAATATATCTTGGAAAGATATTTGGGCAAATAAATAATGTGGGAAATTATTTAATTGTGTGATGGTTGCTTGTGGATGTTAATTGATAGTTAAATAACCGACTATCAATATTGGCCAAATGCGCTGATCGTTTCGAAGAGACCGGGATCGAGTTTCCGTATACCAGGATTCTAGGTCTGGAGACTCGAATACCACTTCGATCCGGTTTGTACGTTTCGTGTAACGATTTCGGAGTCGAAGATGGAGCAGTGAAGTGCAAGGGCTAGTCGCTACTAATCCTGAGGATATTTCCAAAATGGATGTAGTAGGAATAGTGCCTTCGGTTCCGTTCAAACCCAGGACGGACTGGTATGGACGAATGCTTGCGAAACGTCGTCAGCGGACGATGGGCATTCTAAGGGATATGTTCTCTAAAAGGTATCGTTTAGCCTCGAACCTCATCAACTGGGAATGACTGAAAATCAGGGGTTATGCAGCAAGGCTTCGTGGGTAGCTCCCACTGGAGGGTAAGGTCATCCCTGTCTAGATGTCCCTTTTTATTTCGGCTTAGTGGTGCGGTTGCTGATCCCAACCGTGGGGTGATTTTATTCGGGATCATCCAGTAAGGGATGGTTCCGGCCTTGTGTTGCAGGGGAGCGGGCGTACTCCTCGGTACGGTGATCTAGGCCACGTACTGTGATAGGTGGTACCCCAGTGCCTAGTCATTCGTTGGAAATCCATTCTTCCTACGTGCCTTGTACGGTTTTGATTGTGCCCAACTATTGTTGAAATGTGAGATGCAAGCATTTCAGCTAGATTATATTTTACTTTCTGTAGACACTATTATAATATCAGAGGATTTTGATATAAAGTGTTTTAGCTATCGTAAGGTAAAAACCCGACATGTTTATTTGTGGCGTGGTCTTACGAGATGCTTTTGTTTTCAAAGGGTTTTGAAACTTTAATAATCAATTTGAGTATGATTTTCTCACGCTGGTTTTCCAGACTGACTCGGGTATTGTTTTATATGATGCTCGGGTCAGACCGAGTATTATAAATTACAGGAAATGATGCTGTGGAGCTGGATGGCGATACGTACTTTCGTATTTGAGTTATATATTCCGCTGTGTATTCAGATTGTGAGGACAAGTTATGATTACTGTCCAGTTGTATGATATTGATGTGATGTACTCTGATGATGTATTGGGATGATGTATATATAAACAGATATAGATTTCTTTTTGTGTAAAGATCTGTTATTACCTATTATAGTTTATTCCGCTGCGTATGAGAGATTCTGTTGTTGTTTTCTATTTTTCTTCTTCTTCTACCTCTTCTTCTTAACTCAAATGGTCCGGTTTTTCGTGTAGAAAAACCCGGGTTGTTACACTTGGTATCAGAGCTTAGGCTAGCGATAACCTTGGCTCTGGTGAGAATTTTGAGAGTACTAATAGATATAAGCGCGTATTTGTTAGTGAATATAAAAAGGTTTTATATTGTGTTAGTTGATTTATTGAGTGGCATATGAACCTTCGTCGGCACAGTCTGGACAACTGTATCGAAGGGGTTTCTAAACACTTGAATAGAACAGTTCGACACAATATTGTTTTAAATAGGGTGAATGAAATAATTTTGCCCAAATTATTTTTATATATAAAAGGATAACTTTTGTAAATTATATTTTTGGATGCTTGGTTGTTAGAAAATGACAATAATGAGTTAGTCTCATTATTGAGTAGAAATTGAAAACTTATAACCAAAGATGAAAGAATAAATTTATGTAACAAAATGGAATTTGAAATATGGACTATAAATGCAATTTATAAATTGAGATAAACTTTATATACAAATGTGAATTACAAATGTGATTTATAATCAAATGAGATTAATTCATAAACAAATGAAATTTGTAAATGTAAATGGTAAAAGTGACTTATAACTTGGAATAAAATGTGATAGAATTCCAGAGTAATGTTTGGATATAAAAATTGGATGGATTTTGAATTTGAAGTTTTGGGAAAGATTTAAATTCCTTTGGATTTAAAAATAGTTTTTAAAGGTTTGGGAAAAATAATGGTGATATTATTTCATGAATATTTTTGAAATTGAATTGAAATCTGGTGGAATTTGGGATTTTAAAAATGTTTGAAATGTTTAGAGTGATAAAAGCATTAAATTCTCTTTCGGTCGCTGGAAAATAATTTCGGTGATGACTGCAGCATCATCGATGTCTATTTTCGAGTTTCCAAAGAGAAATTGCTACCAAACTGTTTTAAATTGGAAATGATTGTGAACTGGGTTGGTTTTGAAATTCAAAGGGAAAATTGTTTGGTAAAAGCAGATTGTTTTGGAAATTTGGATTTGATGTGATATATCAGATGTGTGAGTTATTTATGGATTCAAAATGGTTTTTGGAATAAAATCGGGCAATTGGATTCTGGAAATTCTATTTAAAATATAAATGTAGAAATTTAAATGAATCAACAACATAAAGTATAGAATGAAGTTGATTTAAATAAGAAGGAAATGAAAGTTAAATTCTGGGATTATAATTATGAGATGAAAATAACTCAATGAGTAATATAAGTTGGTAGATAAAAGAGTTAGAGGATATGAAGGTGAATGAATTGTAAAACTTGTATAAAATTTTATCCTGGAATTAAAATTTAATTCGAGTATATGAAGGTGAATAAAATATATTTGAATTTAACTTAAGATAAGTTAAATAAAATTGAGAATTGGAATTGAATTAAATTTAAGTAAGTTGAAGTTGAATTGAATTGGATATAAAGGTAATGTAGAATGCTTATAATTGTGTAAAGAAATTCATATTCTTAAGTTCTTAAGTGTAATAATTTGAGATTTGATTGTAAAGATGAAAATGGACTTAAATGAATAGTCCCAGGTCTTCAGAAAGTAAGTTAAACTTATGAATAGAAATGAAATTGTAAGTCATAAATGAGAATTCATTTCTTTGAACCATTAAGAGTTATAATTTGAAATTGTAATTATCAAATGGAAATGACTAAGATGAGCAATCTTAATAAAGCCAAACTTGAATTATAAAATAAATTGAATTTAAGATGATTAAGTGAAGTGATATTTGGGATCTAAAAAGCAAGTATTAAATTTTAACCAGCGGAGGAACTAATTTGATAATAAATTAGTTAATGAAATTGAATTGTGAATTAATGAAATTAAATTAAAATAGTGATGGTTTGGATTTCGAATGGAATCCGAATAAGTGAAAATAAATAAATGGATGGAATTTGATTAAATAAGAATCAAATGAAAGATGGAAATAAAACTTAAAAGGGTTGGTTAAATGGAAAATAAACTTAAGTTATTGACTTAAGTAAATGTGGAATGGAAACTGAACTCAAACAGAGGAGTGGTTTAAATAAGTTGAGAAATAGTTATTGAATGAATTAACTTGGATTGTTTTCGAGCTAAATAAAATTAAATTTTTGGAAATTAGAGATGAATTGAATTTAAGAAAAAAAAAATTTGGAAATGAAGTAGTAAATTGAAGTAAGTTGGAATTCATATGAAATTGGAATTCGATTTGAATATATACACTTCAGTGGTGAAGTAGTAAATAAATATAAGAAAATTTATATGAACTTAAGAATTGAAGAATGAAATTCTTAAGAAAATTGGTATTGGAAATATACTTAGTAATTTTGAAATGGAAAAAATAAAAAAATATATATATACTAAGTGAATAGTTGAATGAAGACTAAAACTGAAGTTGTGAAATGGGATAGTTGTGAATAAGGGGATAACAATCAAAAAGGAATGTGAATAAAGGAGAATTGATATAACTAATAATCAATTGGAATTTATACGTAAGATGTACGTATATTATTTTATTCGCATAGCTATTTGGTCCAGATGTCGAACACAGAATTTCGAGATAGTTTTATCGATCCGAATCAGGATTTTTCACTCGATTTTCAACGGCGAACCTGGATATGGATTGTTGATTGATTCTGGATTCTCTATCATAGTTTGTGGCTATGCAAGGAGAATGACGGTTTCTGATCAAGAAACCAGATCTGAGTCCGCACTAGAAAGTCGGGTGGACGATACTAGTTCGGAAGTGGAATTGTGTGATCGATTGAGCGATCGAATGTGATATTGCGTACGGATGATATATGTGCATCGTACGGGCTTAAGTAAAACAAATATTGGAAATTTGTAAAGAAGTCGATAAAATGACTTTAGAATTGTGTGTGGATATTATTGCTTAGTAGGATATACAGGTGTATAAAAGCAATGGATAAATTGGGATTTTTGATTTAGAAGATAAAAAATTAAATGGCCCGACAAAAAGGTATGTATTTGAATTTCTATATGAAATTTGATTGGGTTTTTGATCCAGCCACTTGGCTTTTTGTTTTCTTTTTGAGATTGGGAGGCCGTAGAGCCATTTTGTAGTAGTACCGAGCTAGCCGCGCAAAGGAGACGCTGGCGAAATTTTTCGGAAATTTAGAGAGTTAGAAAAATTTTGAGAAATTTTGATAAGTTAAAATTTGAATTCAAATTTAAATTTGAATGGATAAGTAGGTGGTATGGGTTGAACTTATGAATAAGTTTGGGAAGTTAAAAGATGATTAGTGTATCATTAATAAAAGATTGTTATGGAAAGTTGTTAAAACTATTTGGATTGGGAAAAAGAACGGGTATCGAATCATTTCTCTTAACTGGTAATTTCGGGGACGAAATTCTTTTAAGGGGGGAGGAATGTGACGACCCGGAATTTTTGTATATTTGAAATGTGAATATTTAATTTATTTTAAATATTCGAAGGTTAAATTTTAACTTTAATTTCAAATATACAGTATTTATTTGGATAATTAATTATTGAATTTAATTATCGGGATTGGGTAAAATATTGAATCTTGATTTTAAGCCTGTTAAAAATAGTTCAAAGGTTTAGAAAATTTATATTGTTAATACTGAAGATGATATAACTTTTAAAATGGAATTTTAAAGAGTTTTGTCCAATTTTAAAATATATCGTTGAAATTGAATTTAAAAATAGCCGTCCGAGGCACAGTCTCGGAATTCAGCGAAACCAGTTTCTTTGGATCCGTAATATTGTATTATTATCGGATTTTAAATTTCGGAGCGTTTGGAGTTGTTGTGTAAGCATACGGTATATAAACGTATAGAAATTCAGAGCATGTGTCCTTCCTGGCAACGTTCTCTTCTTGCCTAAGTAATTAGATGTAGATACGTATAATTTAAACACGTGTTCAACTGGTAGAACACGCGTCCTCACCTTTTTGTTTTCAACCGAACACTTCACAGTAAAAGTAAAAAGGAAATCAACTTCAAAATAAAATCTAAATCACGATTTCATTTACTTCTTTGTTCGAACTTATCTCCTCCTCTGTAATCAATTCTCGTATCGAATCGGTCCCGCCTCCTTCAATGAAATCAAATTCGAATTCATCTCCACGATTTGCCTATAGAGATTGAGCTTCGAAAGAATCGCGAGCTCGTTTTCAAGCTAGAGTTATAGTCGGGAGTCAGGGCGAGGGTTTTCGTGGCGAAGGAGGGATGCGTGGGTGGATGTGGTCAAAGTCGCAGTCTTGGGTTCGTCGAACAGCGTGAACACGAAGCTAGGGCATGGGTTTATCATCTTGTAGGCGTGACGACTGGATGCGTGCTCGAAGTAGCAGCGATTCGCGACAAGTCTATGGCTCGAAGGCGACTTTATCGGCAGTGGGGACGCGGCGGGTGTTCGCGTGAACGTTGGGAGGGTCGAGTTCGGTTTTGGGCTTAGCGTTGGCACGGCGACTCGAACTATGTCACAGTCGAAGTCGAGATAGCATGGGCAGGCCTCATGTATCGTGCAGTAAGGTAATTTCTGTTTTAGTGTCAATTTAAGGTTAATGGTAGATTCAGCAGTGTTGTTTGAATTTAATTTGATTTATACATAGATTAAAGATAAAAAAATGGATGATAATGGAATGATAATAATGGAATTTGTGGATGTAATTATGAATTTGGGGATTTATCAAACCATTTTAGTCTGGAATCAATAATGGAAACATAAAAGAGAATTTTATTGCAGTAAGGTATTTAGTTAATTTTATTTATCATGTAGATATACAGGTTACAGGATGATATAAATAGACATTGAGAATATATATATACATATATGCAATTTATGATATTTTATATGCAGGCAGTTTAGAAGTGAATATATAGTTTTAGTTGGAAGCTTGTTTAGTTAGATAAAACAAAAATTTATGATTTTTGGTGAATATAGGAATTTTAAATTTGTTATGATTAAGGTTTAAATTTAAAATCAAATTATAAGTTAAAATTTAAACCTATTAAGCGGTAATGAATTGTTTGGTAAGTTCAAATATTAATAAATCGTATAATGTTATTCAAGGTTTAAAATTCGAGAAGGAAGCAAGCTCAATTGGAAATGAGATGCTAATAGATCAAAGGTGAGTTAATCTCACTCAGCTGAATTTTTATTTTAAATTTAAATGGTTAAATTTAAATAATTGATTGGATGATTGCATTGATTGATGTGCTATACTATATATAGTAGTATATAGCAATATATACATATTGGCATATGTATATATTGGACTTGTTGATATTCCCGCATTTATATAGCGGATGAGACCCTATGCGCCGCATAATAGCGGATGATATTTTATAAACCCATATACCGCGATATTCCACCTCGAAGTGGAATTGGTATTGTGCTAACGTCTGTGGATGCAGGGAAACAGGTTGGAGGGATCCAACTGGATTCCTCAAAATTATTTAGATTATTTGATATTCTGTTCTATGAATATTGATATCATGTGATGATTTTATTGATGATTGAAATATTGGATGATATGGTTGGATTGAATATTTCAATAAAAGGAGTTATCAAAATATATTGAATTGGATTTTGAAAGAAATAAAAGAGTAAATTTTAAGTAAATAATTCAAGTGAATTGGAATAAGGGAATTTCGAAATAACAAGGTAAATATTAACTTTAAACTAAAGTGATATTATATTTAAAGAATAAAGGATTTATTTTGAATGTAAGGATTAAATTTAATTAAAGGCTAAAGAAGGAATTTTGGAAGTTTAAAATTGGTATTTTCAGTTAAAAAGGGTTTTAACTCAAATAAAGGAATAAATCTAAAAGTTAATGTATTTTGAAATAAATGAAGTAGTAAAGGAAATTTATTTCAAAGTAAAGTAAAGTAAATTGGAAAATCAATTGGAAATTGATTTAGTTGTTTAAAATTGGAATTTTAAAAGAGAAGTGAGATTTTGGAAATATAAACTGGGTTTATAAAGTAAAATAAAATATCAGTGGATATTTGAATATAAATTCAAGGTGGGAATTTATAAAAAGATATGGTTTGGTTTAAAAATAAATGTTGATTTATTTTTAAAAGATGGAAATGAGAAGTGTATTTCTCTGGATAGCCAAGTACGTTTTCAAAGCAATTTTAAATATAAGTTAAAAGTTTTAAGTATGTTTTAAAAAGCATGTTTTAGAAAATTGATTATTTCTAAATGTTAATTTTCAAAGTAGGTATTTTTAAAAATCTATTATTGTAGTAATTATATAAAAGTGATTTGCTATTCTGTTTTAAAAGAGAAATTTAGTTTATATTTATAAAGTAGTTTATTTTAAAGTATATATTTTTAATAAAGAATTAAAGTAGTTTGATTTCAATGTTATAAAATATATTTAAAATAAAGTGTTTTTAAATTATTTTAAAATTTAAAAATATTTTGTACTTGGTGATTCAGTGGAAATAATTATTTGGGAAATGTATTCCGTAAGCGGAAACTGTTTTGAAATTGTTTTCAAATGAGTTTTGAAATTTCGGAAATATATCTTGGAAAGATATTTGGGCAAATAAATAATGTGGGAAATTATTTAATTGTGTGATGGTTGCTTGTGGATGTTAATTGATAGTTAAATAACCGACTATCAATATTGGCCAAATGCGCTGATCGTTTCGAAGAGACCGGGATCGAGTTTCCGTATACCAGGATTCTAGGTCTGGAGACTCGAATACCACTTCGATCCGGTTTGTACATTTCGTGTAACGATTTCGGAGTCGAAGATGGAGCAGTGAAGTGCAAGGGCTAGTCGCTACTAATCCTGAGGATATTTCCAAAATGGATGTAGTAGGAATAGTGCCTTCGGTTCCGTTCAAACCCAGGACGGACTGGTATGGACGAATGCTTGCGAAACGTCGTCAGCGGACGATGGGCATTCTAAGGGATATGTTCTCTAAAAGGTATCGTTTAGCCTCGAACCTCATCAACCGGGAATGACTGAAAATCAGGGGTTATGCAGCAAGGCTTCGTGGGTAGCTCCCACTGGAGGGTAAGGTCATCCCTGTCTAGATGTCCCTTTTTATTTCGGCTTAGTGGTGCGGTTGCTGATCCCAACCGTGGGGTGATTTTATTCGGGATCATCCAGTAAGGGATGGTTCCGGCCTTGTGTTGCAGGGGAGCGGGCGTACTCCTCGGTACGGTGATCTAGGCCACGTACTGTGATAGGTGGTACCCCAGTGCCTAGTCATTCGTTGGAAATCCATTCTTCCTACGTGCCTTGTACGGTTTTGATTGTGCCCAACTATTGTTGAAATGTGAGATGCAAGCATTTCAGCTAGATTATATTTTACTTTCTGTAGACACTATTATAATATCAGAGGATTTTGATATAAAGTGTTTTAGCTATCGTAAGGTAAATTCCCGACATGTTTATTTGTGGCGTGGTCTTACGAGATGCTTTTGTTTTCAAAGGGTTTTGAAACTTTAATAATCAATTTGAGTATGATTTTCTCACGCTGGTTTTCCAGACTGACTCGGGTATTGTTTTATATGATGCTCGGGTCAGACCGAGTATTATAAATTACAGGAAATGATGCTGTGGAGCTGGATGGCGATACGTACTTTCGTATTTGAGTTATATATTCCGCTGTGTATTCAGATTGTGAGGACAAGTTATGATTACTGTCCAGTTGTATGATATTGATGTGATGTACTCTGATGATGTATTGGGATGATGTATATATAAACAGATATAGATTTCTTTTTGTGTAAAGATCTGTTATTACCTATTATAGTTTATTCCGCTGCGTATGAGAGATTCTGTTGTTGTTTTCTATTTTTCTTCTTCTTCTACCTCTTCTTCTTAACTCAAATGGTCCGGTTTTTCATGTAGAAAAACCCGGGTTGTTACAGATTTTATTTGGAATTATCCAGTAAGGGATGATTTCGGTCTTGTGTTGCAGGGGAGCGGGCGTACTCCTCGGTACTGTGATCTAGGCCACGTACTGTGACAGGTGGTACCCCAGTGCCTAGTCATTCGTTGGAAATCCATTCTCCCTACGTGCCTTGTACGGTATTTGTTTGTATACCTAGTATGCTAGAATTTAATCATGTAACAATTTCGGCTATTTTAATAAGTACTTGTGAATAGACACTATTATAATATCAGAGGATTTTGATAAAAAGTGTTTTAGCTATCGTAAGGTAAAAACCCGACATGTTTATTTATGGCGTGGTCTTACGAGATGCTTTTGTTTTCAAAGGATTTTTGAAACTTTAATAATCAATTGAGTGTGATTTTCTCACGCTGGTATTCCTGACTGACTCGGGTATTGTTTTATATGATGCTCGGGTCAGACCGAGATAAATAGGTTTAGGATATGATGCTGTGGAGCTCAGGAGACGAGCTGGATGATGATACGTACTCCCGTACTTGTTATTATTTTTCCGCTGTGTATTCAGTTGTATGTTATGGATGTTGATGTACTCTGATGATGTATTCTGATGATGTATGATATAAACAGATATAGTTTTTGATTTGTGTAAAGATCTGTTGATATATATTATATTTTATTCCGCTGCGATGGTTAGATTCTGATGTTGTTTTTTTCTATTTTCTTCTTCTACCTCTTCTTCTTAACTAAAATGGTCCGATTTTCCGGGTCTGGAAAGTCGGGTCGTTACAGTTCCATTTGATAAAATAGAAACTTAGCATAATGGTAAATGACATAACTTAAGAATTAAGCTTACTTTTCATCCTGTCGTCAAAATGGTCATTACGAATGTTTGTCTACGGTATTGAAAAAATTGCTGCCTCCTTTTGACAACTCTTAACCAAACCCCCAAAAAACCTTCCGATAAAGCCTGCATCATTGGTAGTATGAGGTGCTCTTTTGATAACTACAAATAGCAAATAGATAACTAGAATAGGGGAACAATAAGTCATAGTAATATTGCTATTAGGCATCAAACGAATATTTAAAGAAAACAAATAAAGCTAGTACATGCAATTTATATAGATATCACATTTGCTACAACCAAGAATTAATGATTTTTTGGCATTAAAGTTTAACTTAGCTGGATGAAATGAAATAATGGAGTATCTTACACTGAGCATAAAAACAAACAAAGAAACAAAGTTTAACTCAGTTCGACAAGGCAGCAATACACATGATGAAGCTCACAGTCCAAGTGTTATATTACAACAAACAACAGAATAATATGGTGAATGGTATCAAAGTGAATGCCCAACATAACGAATCTCATATGCAAGCTCAAATTTCAAACACGGAACTTAATCATCCTTCTAGAATGGTAGTTGCACACCAAAAACAAGTTGAAGCAACTCAGCAACATACAGTTTCAGATCAATAGGGGAAGCAAGCCATCAGAGATGGAACAGGCGCATGACGTAGGAATGCAAATTGTCAATTCACAACTGGAAACTGAATCTGCAAGAAACAACTGCTAATAAACAAAGGATAACTAAAAAGACAAGAAGTGATGAAAAGGATTTTGAGTTTAAAGCTACTAAAAATTCTGCTGTGATTGATAATCCACTTTGGGATAAATATGCATCATAACTCAGAACATGGTCAAAGAATTTCAAAAAGAGTAAGTTGAACCCTACTGCTACTAGCATCTCAAATTCTCTCGCAAGTAAACAAGATGTTGAACAACATTTTGTCACTTACAACTTTAACTTTTTTTAGGTCTAGTAAAGCATAAACTTCCTTAAATAATATACTTTCTTTCTGTAAATACATTAACCAAAACTAAGCATATGTTTACAGTAATATTTTAGATCCATAGGGTAGAATTATAATAGTTTGGGATTCTTCAATCTAGAACAGCCAAGTACTAGCCAAACCAGATCAGCATATCACTTGCTAAGTTGAAAATAAAAGGGGATTAAAGATAATAAACACTGTTATTTATGCAACGCACAATGATTTTGAGAGAACTAGCCTATGGAATTGCCTAAGAAGAAGCCAAAAATATTAACATGCCATGGGTAGTAGTAGGAGATTCAATTGCATATTGTATAATGATGAAAAAATCTCCAGAACAAACCAGCTATCAACTGCCACTAACTTTCAGTCCTGTATAAATGCCACTGATTTGAAAGAAATTGGTACAAATAGAATTTTCTTTTCATGGAAAGGGGGATTAAATTATAGTTTACAAAGCAAAATCGACTATTTGAGAATTTTGAGTATGTTAACAAATTTAATCAGGTTTCAATAACTCTACTAACCACTCTACAAGTGATTATTCCCCAATATTAGTTGATCTATTCTTTGGTATGATGGTAAATAAACATAAATCTTTCAAGCACAACAATGCATAAAAGTTCCAAGTAGGTTATCAAGAGGTTATATACAGAGTAATACAAAAGATGATGGAAATCCAATTCTAGTTCTATTACAAAACCGAAAAACATACAATCAAGTCTAAAAAGTTGGAATAACAATAAAATGAGCATCAAGCTACTTTACGAGAGCATTAGAGAAAGAAATAACACTTTATACCTACATCTAGTTAATAATCCACGTGATTAGAGATTAATACAAGAGTATAAAGGAAGCATGGCACACTTGCAAGCTATTTTATACCCAAGCCCTAATCAATGCCGATCCACTCAATAAAATGGACAAGAACAAAGAAACGGCAACTAATCAAGTAAATCAAAACATAACCAGAGATGTGCTAATATACCACTGCCGCCTTTCTTAAGCAAGCTAAAAACTTCCTTTAACACGGAGATCTGGTTGTCGGGAAGCTGGTTTGCCATCGTGAGAGCTTCAGCTTACTTCACTCGAAACTACGCGGGAGGAACCAAATTGTGAAACCCTTCAAAAGCGGGGAAAGAAAGAGATGGGAGCAATGGTGATAGTTGAACTTCCAGGCGACATTGACTTGCTCCAATATGATGATCTCGATTTTGGGTTCTTAACTCACAAAGAAGATGTAAAAAGATAGGGGATTTTTTACTTTGGGCAAAGTTATTTGGCTATGAGTAGAAGACGCAGGAGAATTTGAAGAAGAGGGAAATAATTAAAAAAGAGGCGGCCATGGAAATATTTAGGAAGGGCCCGCTTTAAAAAGCGTTACTTAGTTAATGTATTTTCTGAATAAAACAAATTAAAACAAATAATAACACTATGGAATAAAGCGTTATGTATTGGCATTATAAAAAATAACTTTTCTTGTAGTTATTCATACCAGTGTGCAAAGGAGATAGTTGAAAACCGATAGTTCAAACGATCATCTTTTGGTAAACTACTCAAGAGTGGTTGGTAAATATACCAAATGCCCCATTCTCTGTAAACTTCCATATCTAAGATGTTATTATTCCGCATGTGCATGGATTTTGATGTTCTGAGTGCAACGTATTATGGGAATTGCTTCCAGATAATATGTTCAATGTTGTGAGCATTATTAAAAGCTCTATCGTTCCTATTACGCCATATACACCACATAGAGGTCGATAACACGATTCTTGCAATGTTACTACATTTATTATTTATTGGAAATATGTCCTCAAGATTATCAATCGTTGTGTATAACAAAAGAAGTTTGACAAAAGATGCATGTCATTTAACTTTTCACGACACCATTTTCATATAAGTGTCGTGTATTTACACTTGAAAAAGATGCGTATTGTCTTTGTTATGTTCATAACATATAATATATCTTGGGTTAACGTTAATATGGTGTGTTAATTTTTGTTTGGTTGGTGAAAGTTGTTTGAAGCTTTATATAAACAGATTGCCATTTTGAGGACGTGAATCTTATGCTAAACCAATTTAGCCCACGATTTGTTTATATATGGATTTTAATTGTTTCCTAGACAATTTTGAGAGTATATTTTCCATTTCTAGAGCATGTCCAACCCACTAATCATTTTTTTTGTCATTAAAATATGTTCACTTTCAATTTCTTGTATGACTTGTCCCAAAAAGCTGTGGTTATTACTTCTCCATTTGTACATTATTATAATATCACCAGCTAGGAATTTCTTATTTCTTATTCTATATACCATTCCAGCGCCTAGCCAGTTATCCAATCTTTCCCCTTGGAGCCCGGGTTAAACCATAGGGAAGTAGACATTCCATACACAATCCACTTTTTCATGCATAATATGGCTAAGGGGTGAAGTTTCAAAACAATTTCCATATTTCAAAGAAATCACGTCTTTTCTCTAGTTCCATAATGAATTGTTTCTAACATATTTATCCTGCATCCATTTAGACAAAATTCCTTCCCGATTAATCACTTTCTATGCTAGCTTGATACCTGGTGCATTGTTCATGTCCGCTAATCTTCTTAACCTCATTCCACCTTCTTCCTTTTGCTTACATGTAACGACCCGCCATTTTGGACCATTCGCATCCATTATAAGTGTATAGGTAGACACTCATGCCGGAGTTGAATTGCTCAAAATACCGCGTTGTTAATTTAAATTTGGCAAAACTGAACATATACAGTAAATAAATAATCACAGATCACAGACACAGAGTACTAAGTGCAGCGGAAATAAAAGAGATAGTAGTTCATGAAGCTACTATATAAATGTATAGGTTACATCAGAGTTAGAGTAGATACAATGGAAGAGTAATACAATACATCAGATACAAATCAGAATACATCACTGGAATCATCGAATACTGAAAGCAGAATAGATGGCTGGATCTTCAAGCAAAGCTCCAACTTCAAAGGTGAGTCTCGAATACTGGTACACTCAGTCTGACCCGAGCGTAAAGCAAAACACAAGACACTCGAGTCAGGATTAACATTCTTATATTAATAAATCCAACTCAAGTGAAATAGCAATTGAAATACAAGTAACTCAAAGGATGTTTGGAATAACCATCCTTTAAGGATCCGTTAAACTATCTACTATGTAGTAGTGTACGATAAGTAGATAATGTCTATCAGTAATATAAAGATATCAAAATAGTGTTAAGTCATGGCCCATTCCACCCTTAACACATTTTTATTCCCAAAAGCATATACAAGACCGTAGTTTCCCCAAAACCGGAAGTCACCAGAGGGCAATCCATATACTAAAGGTACAAATCAAAATCGTAGTGGTCGCGTATAAATGGAATACAAGTATGACAAGGCACATGAGGCTATACCCAAGGTAGTGATACTACCGTTCGCCTGATCCGGACTGGTGAGAACGCAACGCCGCAGCGCCCGCAACACCGTGAAACAACACTCCCAAAATCAAGGGTGCACCAATCGACAACAAGTATAAGTAGTTCGAAGAAGTGTGTCCACTTGAGGTAGCTAATCCTCCATTGGCCCGGCACAGCTCCTGTTTTAGTCATTTCCAATTTGACACAAGTGTCAAGGCTATCCATCATCGTTCTCTTTCTTCAGTCATCACGTACATCATTCCAACCACTTCATTCTGGATCATCACTCCGCGTATAGTTATTAAAGTGGTTTTCGGTTTAGATAGAGAGTATATCCATAACCGAATTCCGGTCTCTTTAATAACTTTCGTAATTATTACACTGATTGGTCGTTTATTTATTTCAAAACCAAATCACATCAATTTCAAATAGAATTCGTAAACCAACAATTCATTTGTCTTTCAAAACCAATTTCCAATAATTTACGTTTCAAAACTTCCAAATTACCATTTCAAAATCTTATAATACAATTCCAATTTCTATTTAAACAACTCAAATATTGATTCAAGTTCGTATATAAGTTTCATTCCGAAATCATTTAAATAAATTTAATTTAACATTCAAATCAATTTAAACTCATTATCGATTCCATTCAATTTTCGTTAAGTTACTTTATCATTCAAACAATTTCTATTGAATTTCCAATTCATTAAATCCATTATTTAAATTCAACTTATAAATTGAATTAAATTAAATTCATCAAATCCAATTCTTTAAATTTCAAGTCTTACATTAATTTCAATAAATCACATTTTATTTCTTGTTAAAGAAATTCAATTTCAGTTATTTACTTTCATAAATAATTTTCCAAAAACTTACTTAAATAAGAAATTCAATTTCAATTATTTACGAAGTAAAATTCACTTATTCAAAAGTTCAATTTCTCTTATCAAAGAATTCAGTTCAATTTAATCATTAAATGATTCAACCTTATTTAATTATTAAATAATTCAAAACTTAATTATTAAATCATTTCAAAGTTTAATAATTTCAACTTAATTATAATTTCCAACTTAATTATTAAATCATTTCAAAGTTTAATAATTTCAAACTTAATTATAATTTCCAACTTAATTATTAAATCATTTCAAAGTTTAATAATTTCAAACTTAATCATAATTTCAAACTTAACTCAATAATTTCTCAAATTAAACAACATTCTTTCATCAATTACATTTTTAATAATTTGTTTCAGATTATTAAATATTAACCTTTTCCTTTCATCAAAATTTCAAATTTCAACTTCATTTTAAAACCATATTATTTATTCAAATAAAATCTTCGTTTTATTTTTAAATCAAATTATTTGACCAATCGGGTTTTATTTAATTTTCTATCCTAAGTCAAAGTTCAATTTGGGTATTTATCATTTCAACCCGATTCCAATTCAATTCAAAATCAAAACATAACAAAGGGAACTTGCAGTGTGATAACTGGGATGGTGTCAAAGTAAATAAACAAGCAATAACAACGAACAATAACAATCCAATAATCAATTCAAATAATCCTGAAATAACCGTATTAATTCGCATTGTTATTTGTACGAATTAATATAATTATTTCTAGAATCTACACTATCATTTCATGTAGATTAAAGATTATTACATTACGGTTTTCACTTGTCATCTATTACAATTTCATCCATCATCAATTTAACAACATACATTCAGTGGTTCAAGATGTAATTAAACAAATCCTACGTGTCAATAAATTTTGACAGTTAAATGGGTCATATTATACAAATGTCATTTAATCAAATTTAACATTTAACTATCCAATATCAATTTCAATTGCATACTATTTATCATTTTAACATTAACAATTTAACGTCCAATATAAACATCAACAATCAATCAATTATCAGCCAAACTGTATTATCATCGCATAAATAATTAACAGAAAATGGTGTGAGATGTCACAGGTGAACTGATACAGGTAATAGCATATATAACAGTGTAATTAACTAACAGCAGCATATTTCAATTGTCGTTTCAATTGAAATCAAATTTAATAAATAAAAGAACGTTAATCGTGAGTGAGTGCTCACCTTTCGAGGCTAGAGGGGACAGGAGAGGACACAGATACGAGAACAGATACGGACACTGTAATTTAGTTACGAATCCAAGCAAAGCAAAATCGGCACGAATTCAACGATCGAAGCTGATAACAGAAATCGATGAATCAATTAGAATCAGTTTGATACGAATTGAACTAAATAATATATTTCCTTTTCCTTGAAACCAATATGTTAATACAAGACAAAATAAAAATAAAGTAAATATATATATACGTAAATAAAATCATTGTTTTAAATTTAAAACCCATATAATAAAACAACATGTATACATCATATAGTCTGAAGTAAATAGTCCTGTATATATATACTTATAATTACATAAATTACATAATAGCCAACATAAAAATCATTATAAGAAAAAAAATACCTACAAAACTGTTTCAAAATACATCATAGCCTCTGAGAATACACAAAACAATCTATATTGCCTTTGAAAATTTAAAACTTATATAGTAAAACTTTTACAACTTACCTATATTAGAACTAACAGACAGCAACCCAAAAATACATATACACAAACTATTATATATAATACTAACAAAATAATGTCTGTAAACAAACCTATACAATTTGTTTATACAAATAAATTTTCCACAAGCAACAGTATATACATATTCCATATATTATAAACTGACCTATTACTAACCAAAGCTTGAATACGAACCAAACTAGTTTATATATGTATACAACCTATATATTACTATATATAAACAAATAGTGCTTTCATTTATATATATTTAACTATAAACATCAGTTATGCAACATACATGTTAACGTATATAAACTATAAGTATATACATATCATACGGAATATATGCTAATAGGTGGTACCCAAAAATGAAATAAAAGTATAAACTTATAATTTGAACTATATCTATATATAATACTATACGCGGAAACACAGAGGACTATATATATGTACTTGTACAAACGATAACCATATATATACATAGCAGCAAATGAAGTTATGCAAACAATATTCACTTTCTACAAGATATATAATACTACTATATATAACTGACACTATAAAAATAAATCTGTACACATACACTATTAGATAATATACATACTATATATACAAGCAACTGCTGAAAGTAGAAAATGTATACTATATAACTGTAAAACCATATATATACATATCCATAAGTATAAATATCAAATACTGTTAATAGGAAAAGGTAGAGAACAAATTGCACGCACTCACTTGGAGGGAAGAGAGGAGGCGCTCGGCCTGGCAAGCTCGGCAAGGTGGAGGAGTTGGCGAGATGGCGCAGATGGTCGGAGGATGGTGACTAAGCTCGGAAATATGAGGGGAGCTCGGTGGTGGTTGTGGTAGATCGGAGGGGAGGACGTCGGCTGCTCGGTGTGATGGTGGGTCAGGCGAAGGTGGGTGTTGGGTTCGAGGAGGATGGGGAGGCATGAGATGGGACGGCTGGAGTGGATGGGAGACGGAGAAAATAGGAAGGGGAAGAGAAGGTGGTGGCTAGCATGCGGGTACGTGAGTGGTGATGGGAATATATGGGTACGCATGCATTGTTTAATTTTTCATTTTTTTTTGAACAACTGTAACTTGCGAGCATGGAAAAAGGATGAGCAAGTTTCTCTGAGCAGAATATATGAAGGAAGGGGATGGAGAGAAACGAACAGTGTCTCCAGTATGAAAGCTTATAAACGCAAATAATAGAATGTAAATAGGCAGAGAGAGAAACGGACCATAAAGGCAATAGAAAATAAAATTTGAACGTTGAGAAAATTGAATGTCAGGGCACGAGAATTTATGAAGTAATGAAAGCAAATGACCGTTGGTTTTGAATGGTTGAAATTAAAAAGACACAAAGAAACCAAAAAGTTAGAATTGGGTACCGGTACGATTAATCGTTTTATCGATTTCGTTGGGTACCGAACTTCGAAACATACAAACGAATATACTGTGGAGATTAGCATGACGAGACGATCAAAACGGTATACAGATATCAGTGGTTTGATTGAATTATAAAAATTCGAATTTTCTAATAGCGGAAAATGCAAGAAAAACACTGAAAAATAAGATCGACGGAGCCAAAGATGTCCGAATTTGGAAAAACGAAAACTGACATCTTGCTCAAAAGATGGTTTAGAATTTTTCTATGTAAAAATATTTAGGTTTCAGAAACATTTTATTTTCATTGCTTTTTAACTGATTAAATTGAAGTGAATTTACGCGCGAAATACACTTTCATATTTTCGGATGAAAATTTACCAGTTGCTATGTTTAACTAGACGTATTCCAAATATCAAATTTTTATTTCAAAATTTTATCATTTTGAAATTTAACAAAATTTCAACTAATTACGTTATTAAAACAGTTGAAATTTACGGGTCGTTACACTCTCCCCCACTCAAAACTTTTCGTCCCCGAAAAGGAACGAGGTAGGAGAATAGAAACAACTAGAAAGAAAAACAGATTTGAAATAGAAAATAACAATTAATTTAAACCATATAAATTCAAATTTAAATTAATTGATATTTAATAATTGATTTAATCCATTTGATTTCACTAAAATCAGTCTCAACTATTTCTAAATTCATTATCTTATTATCCCATCTTTTTCAATTTACAATTTCTAAAACCATAAATTTGAATAATCTTTTATTATAATCATATTTTATTTTCAACAATTTATATTCTTCTTATTCCAAATTACTGTTAAATTTATTCTACTTAATATATCTAATCACATATATTTAATCCATATAAATTAATTTAAACCATAAAAGTTTCGATTTAAATTAATTTACATCTATTAATTTCTTTTAAATTCAAGGTATTTTCATATGTTGATCAAATTTCAATTTATTAATTCTTTCAAAACAATTTATAAATTCTTTCAAAACAAATTTATTTCATTATTAACTGAGTTTACTTATCCTATTTAACTCTATTAACATCTTTATAATCAAAATTTAGTGTATAACATTTATTATAAACACTCAAATTTTATTTATAAATTCAATTTATCTTATATATTATCCAATTACATATTCAACTTCTGAATGATTTAGGTAAGTTGTATTAAAATGCAGTTGAACAATATACGAATAAAATTTTCCAAATTCAATTATTCAAGTTTAAATATTTATTCCAAATTTTGATTTTATTTATAATTAAAATCATCCTTTAACAAAATTTAAGAATTAGATTTCCGATTAACTTTAAACAATTTAGAGATATATATAATATTTTTATATCAAATCAAATTAAATTTTAAAATAAGATACCTAAATATATGTAAATCAAATTATACTAAAGAAATTCAAATCAAAATATTTTTCAAAACAAAACCGTAGCAAAACTACAGAATAGTATCTCCACTTCGAAACTCGAAAATGAATGTCGATGATGCGGCCGCCATCATCGAAATTATTTTCCAACGACAAAGAGAAGAGCACTGATTTCAACATTTAAAAGTTCTTTAAAACGATTTATATTCGAAAATACTTTCAATATATATACTTTAAAATTTAAAAAAAAACAAAGTTCGAAATCACCGGAAACTAATAAATTCTCAAATTTCTGAATTAAATTCATTTCAAATTCCAAATCAATTTATAAATCGTATTTATAAATTTATTTAGAACAATAAATGATAATAAAATATTATCATTTCAAACAAACAATTTAATTAACCTATTAAATTCCAGAAAATTTTACTTATATTTTCACAATATAATCAAACAATTTTATTTCATTTTCCAAATTTGAAAATAATATTGTGTCAGTTTGCTCTGTTCAAGTGTTTTGGAAATCCTATCGATAGCGTTGATCAGACGAATCGATCGGAAACCCAAATCAACATCAACAACTCAAACAACACAGCATATATTAAAACATTTATATATTAGTTTACAAATACATTTCTTTGCTCGACGATACAAGAATGAATTTTCAAAATAAGGATAGGGATTCAAATTTGATGGACTCAAATCAAAGAGAATTCTTATTCGAAGATAAATTCGAAACAGAAGAAAGAATGATTAAATAACGAAATAAGAAGATGGATAGGTTTATGTAAATCGCGGGCAACCTTAACCGGGTCGACCGGGACTTCAGAATAAGATCGGTGTAGAATTCCGAGGTAAATCTACATTTGATCTCAAGAAATAGAATTCAGGTATAGCAGAAGATAGATAACATCGTAAACCGAGGATACAGAAATCTCCGGTGAATCGATGCCTATTATAAAGGAGTTTTACTCCTTTACGAATCATTCGAAGATTGGCGAGACCGCCGATTCATTATAAGGGTCATTCGAAGTGGAGTTATGGGATACTCCAGAATTTGAAAGAAGACCAATAGTGAGGGACACGAATGAAATTTGGAACCGTAGGGAACGTTCCAAAATTCAAAGAAATCGAGTCGAAAGGAAGAGATTGAAACTCAAATGAGAGTGATTCTGTAAATACATTTACCGTATATGTTAAATTTTGCCTAGAGCTACCAAAGCTCTGATACCAACTGTAACGACCCGCCATTTTGGACCATTCGCATCCATTATAAGTGTATAGGTAGACACTCATGCCGGAGTTGAATTGCTCAAAATACCGCGTTGTTAATTTAAATTTGGCAAAACTGAACATATACAGTAAATAAATAATCACAGATCACAGACACAGAGTAATAAGTGCAGCGGAAATAAAAGAGATAGTAGTTCATGAAGCTACTATATAAATGTATAGGTTACATCAGAGTTAGAGTAGATACAATGGAAGAGTAATACAATACATCAGATACAAATCAGAATACATCACTGGAATCATCGAATACTGAAAGCAGAATAGATGGCTGGATCTTCAAGCAAAGCTCCAACTTCAAAGGTGAGTCTCGAATACTGGTACACTCAGTCTGACCCGAGCGTAAAGCAAAACACAAGACACTCGAGTCAGGATTAACATTCTTATATTAATAAATCCAACTCAAGTGAAATAGCAATTGAAATACAAGTAACTCAAAGGATGTTTGGAATAACCATCCTTTAAGGATCCGTTAAACTATCTACTATGTAGTAGTGTACGATAAGTAGATAATGTCTATCAGTAATATAAAGATATCAAAATAGTGTTAAGTCATGGCCCATTCCACCCTTAACACATTTTTATTCCCAAAAGCATATACAAGACCGTAGTTTCCCAAAAACCGGAAGTCACCAGAGGGCAATCCATATACTAAAGGTACAAATCAAAATCGTAGTGGTCGCGTATAAATGGAATACAAGTATGACAAGGCACATGAGGCTATACCCAAGGTAGTGATACTACCGTTCGCCTGATCCGGACTGGTGAGAACGCAACGCCGCAGCGCCCGCAACACCGTGAAACAACACTCCCAAAATCAAGGGTGCACCAATCGACAACAAGTATAAGTAGTTCGAAGAAGTGTGTCCACTTGAGGTAGCTAATCCTCCATTGGCCCGGCACAGCTCCTGTTTTAGTCATTTCCAATTTGACACAAGTGTCAAGGCTATCCATCATCGTTCTCTTTCTTCAGTCATCACGTACATCATTCCAACCACTTCATTCTGGATCATCACTCCGCGTATAGTTATTAAAGTGGTTTTCGGTTTAGATAGAGAGTATATCCATAACCGAATTCCGGTCTCTTTAATAACTTTCGTAATTATTACACTGATTGGTCGTTTATTTATTTCAAAACCAAATCACATCAATTTCAAATAGAATTCGTAAACCAACAATTCATTTGTCTTTCAAAACCAATTTCCAATAATTTATGTTTCAAAACTTCCAAATTACCATTTCAAAATCTTATAATACAATTCCAATTTCTATTTAAACAACTCAAATATTGATTCAAGTTCGTATATAAGTTTCATTCCGAAATCATTTAAATAAATTTAATTTAACATTCAAATCAATTTAAACTCATTATCGATTCCATTCAATTTTCGTTAAGTTACTTTATCATTCAAACAATTTCTATTGAATTTCCAATTCATTAAATCCATTATTTAAATTCAACTTATAAATTGAATTAAATTAAATTCATCAAATCCAATTCTTTAAATTTCAAGTCTTACATTAATTTCAATAAATCACATTTTATTTCTTGTTAAAGAAATTCAATTTCAGTTATTTACTTTCATAAATAATTTTCCAAAAACTTACCTAAATAAGAAATTCAATTTCAATTATTTACGAAGTAAAATTCACTTATTCAAAAGTTCAATTTCTCTTATCAAAGAATTCAGTTCAATTTAATCATTAAATGATTCAACCTTATTTAATTATTAAATAATTCAAAACTTAATTATTAAATCATTTCAAAGTTTAATAATTTCAACTTAATTATAATTTCCAACTTAATTATTAAATCATTTCAAAGTTTAATAATTTCAAACTTAAGTATAATTTCCAACTTAATTATTAAATCATTTCAAAGTTTAATAATTTCAAACTTAATCATAATTTCAAACTTAACTCAATAATTTCTCAAATTAAACAACATTCTTTCATCAATTACATTTTTAATAATTTGTTTCAGATTATTAAATATTAACCTTTTCCTTTCATCAAAATTTCAAATTTCAACTTCATTTTAAAACCATATTATTTATTCAAATAAAATCTTCGTTTTATTTTTAAATCAAATTATTTGACCAATCGGGTTTTATTTAATTTTCTATCCTAAGTCAAAGTTCAATTTGGGTATTTATCATTTCAACCCGATTCCAATTCAATTCAAAATCAAAACATAACAAAGGGAACTTGCAGTGTGATAACTGGGATGGTGTCAAAGTAAATAAACAAGCAATAACAACGAACAATAACAATCCAATAATCAATTCAAATAATCCTGAAATAACCGTATTAATTCGCATTGTTATTTGTACGAATTAATATAATTATTTCTAGAATCTACACTATCATTTCATGTAGATTAAAGATTATTACATTACGGTTTTCACTTGTCATCTATTACAATTTCATCCATCATCAATTTAACAACATACATTCAGTGGTTCAAGATGTAATTAAACAAATCCTACGTGTCAATAAATTTTGACAGTTAAATGGGTCATATTATACAAATGTCATTTAATCAAATTTAACATTTAACTATCCTATATCAATTTCAATTGCATACTATTTATCATTTTAACATTAACAATTTAACGTCCAATATAAACATCAACAATCAATCAATTATCAGCCAAACTGTATTATCATCGCATAAATAATTAACAGAAAATGGTGTGAGATGTCACAGGTGAACTGATACAGGTAATAACATATATAACAGTGTAATTAACTAACAGCAGCATATTTCAATTGTCGTTTCAATTGAAATCAAATTTAATAAATAAAAGAACGTTAATCGTGAGTGAGTGCTCACCTTTCGAGGCTAGAGGGGACAGGAGAGGACACAGATACGAGAACAGATACGGACACTGTAATTTAGTTACGAATCCAAGCAAAGCAAAATCGGCACGAATTCAACGATCGAAGCTGATAACAGAAATCGATGAATCAATTAGAATCAGTTTGATACGAATTGAACTAAATAATATATTTCCTTTTCCTTGAAACCAATATGTTAATACAAGACAAAATAAAAATAAAGTAAATATATATATACGTAAATAAAATCATTGTTTTAAATTTAAAACCCATATAATAAAACAACATGTATACATCATATAGTCTGAAGTAAATAGTCCTGTATATATATACTTATAATTACATAAATTACATAATAGCCAACATAAAAATCATTATAAGAAAAAAAATACCTACAAAACTGTTTCAAAATACATCATAGCCTCTGAGAATACACAAAACAATCTATATTGCCTTTGAAAATTTAAAACTTATATAGTAAAACTTTTACAACTTACCTATATTAGAACTAACAGACAGCAACCCAAAAATACATATACACAAACTATTATATATAATACTAACAAAATAATGTCTGTAAACAAACCTATACAATTTGTTTATACAAATAAATTTTCCACAAGCAACAGTATATACATATTCCATATATTATAAACTGACCTATTACTAACCAAAGCTTGAATACGAACCAAACTAGTTTATATATGTATACAACCTATATACTACTATATATAAACAAATAGTGCTTTCATTTATATATATTTAACTATAAACATCAGTTATGCAACATACATGTTAACGTATATAAACTATAAGTATATACATATCATACGGAATATATGCTAATAGGTGGTACCCAAAAATGAAATAAAAGTATAAACTTATAATTTGAACTATATCTATATATAATACTATACGCGGAAACACAGAGGACTATATATATGTACTTGTACAAACGATAACCATATATATACATAGCAGCAAATGAAGTTATGCAAACAATATTCACTTTCTACAAGATATATAATACTACTATATATAACTGACACTATAAAAATAAATCTGTACACATACACTATTAGATAATATACATACTATATATACAAGCAACTGCTGAAAGTAGAAAATGTATACTATATAACTGTAAAACCATATATATACATATCCATAATTATAAATATCAAATACTGTTAATAGGAAAAGGTAGAGAACAAATTGCACGCACTCACTTGGAGGGAAGAGAGGAGGCGCTCGGCCTGGCAAGCTCGGCAAGGTGGAGGAGTTGGCGAGATGGCGCAGATGGTCGGAGGATGGTGACTAAGCTCGGAAATATGAGGGGAGCTCGGTGGTGGTTGTGGTAGATCGGAGGGGAGGACGTCGGCTGCTCGGTGTGATGGTGGGTCAGGCGAAGGTGGGTGTTGGGTTCGAGGAGGATGGGGAGGCATGAGATGGGACGGCTGGAGTGGATGGGAGACGGAGAAAATAGGAAGGGGAAGAGAAGGTGGTGGCTAGCATGCGGGTACGTGAGTGGTGATGGGAATATATGGGTACGCATGCATTGTTTAATTTTTCATTTTTTTTTGAACAACTGTAACTTGCGAGCATGGAAAAAGGATGAGCAAGTTTCTCTGAGCAGAATATATGAAGGAAGGGGATGGAGAGAAACGAACAGTGTCTCCAGTATGAAAGCTTATAAACGCAAATCATAGAATGTAAATAGGCAGAGAGAGAAACGGACCATAAAGGCAATAGAAAATAAAATTTGAACGTTGAGAAAATTGAATGTCAGGGCACGAGAATTTATGAAGTAATGAAAGCAAATGACCGTTGGTTTTGAATGGTTGAAATTAAAAAGACACAAAGAAACCAAAAAGTTAGAATTGGGTACCGGTACGATTAATCGTTTTATCGATTTCGTCGGGTACCGAACTTCGAAACATACAAACGAATATACTGTGGAGATTAGCATGACGAGACGATCAAAACGGTATACAGATATCAGTGGTTTGATTGAATTATAAAAATTCGAATTTTCTAATAGCGGAAAATGCAAGAAAAACACTGAAAAATAAGATCGACGGAGCCAAAGATGTCCGAATTTGGAAAAACGAAAACTGACATCTTGCTCAAAAGATGGTTTAGAATTTTTCTATGTAAAAATATTTAGGTTTCGGAAACATTTTATTTTCATTGCTTTTTAACTGATTAAATTGAAGTGAATTTACGCGCGAAATACACTTTCATATTTTCGGACGAAAATTTACCAGTTGCTATGTTTAACTAGACGTATTCCAAATATCAAATTTTTATTTCAAAATTTTATCATTTTGAAATTTAACAAAATTTCAACTAATTACGTTATTAAAACAGTTGAAATTTACGGGTCGTTACATTACAAATAACATTCCAAGGCACCTTGCTACTCTTCCATTTCCATTAAAAATTAAGGCATATGACCTTTATCTTATTGAGCATCCCGTTAGGGATCTTGTAACATTGCATCCGTTAGTTTACTATGGGATAAATCGTTGATTTAAGGAGTTTAAGTCGCCCTGTTGTGCTCAACAATTTGGTTTCCTCGTTCTTTGTTTGATTTTTTCAACGATTGGCATTATCTTTATCTTTTAGATTAATGATAGATAGATGGATTCCCAAATATTTAACTAGTAGCATACCTTGTAGGTTCCACTACTTCAGAATTACACATAACACCTCCCCCGGGAAGATGCTTGCTTCTCACAATTTAGTTATAACCTCGTACGGTCGAACATACTTTTTAAAACGTCCTTAATAGCTTCATCACCCCTTATGTCTGTCTGAACGAAGATGAGAATGTCATATGCATATGTGATATGGGTGAGCTAATTGCTAGTAGCCGACACCAACCTTAAATGTCGATTTCTAAATTTCTCTTCCATTAATAACATGAAGAATTCCATGACCAAAGTAAAATGAGAGGGGACAGAGGGTCCCCTTGTCTTAACCCATTCGAACTCTTAAAAAACCTTATGGGCTTCCCTAACTAATAATGGTAAAGTTGGGTGTGTTAATAAACTCATAAGTAACCTTGATCCACTTGTCAGAAAAATCTATACTACACATCATATGCATCACGAATTACCTATCCACGAAATCATATGCTTTTCGAAGAGCGATTTTTTTTCATATATTCTTGTTTTCTTTCATGCTCAACCCTTTAACTACTTCATGAGCATACATGATTTCATCTTCAATAATTTTATTCTTAATAGAAACAACTTGATTCTATGATATTAAATAGTCCATAAATATTTTTAACCTATTACAAAGAACCTTTGTTATGATCTTGTAGATCATATTACAACGGGCAATGGGTTAGAAATGCTAAATCAATGAAGCATTTTTTCTAGGAATCAGATGAAAAAAGTACGGTTAATTTCCTTCAAAATTTACCTTGTTGAAATGTGTCATTAATCACCTCTGTAATAGTTCCTTAATGTTGTCCCAATGAACCTAGTAAAATTTGGATTTGAAACCATCAGGATCTAAGGCAGCATCGTCTTTAACATTGAAAATACCTCTTTAATCTCATCGAACTCAATGCAATCATTTAGAAAATCCCATCCATAATCAGTTATAATTGACTTGTAGACAAATTTTGGCATGGCCTTATGTTGCTTTTGGTTAAATAATTCAATGTAAAAGTCCATGGCTTTGATAGCAAATTCAATTTGGTCATTACAAAACTCACCATTAATTTAAATGTCATTTCCCTAATTCGTAACACATCTCTTGTTAGACATTTTTGTATAAAAAAAGTAGTCACCTCATTCCATAAGAGTAGCCATTCACATTTGGCCCTTTATTTAGTGTCTATCATTTCTTGCTGAATTACTCTCTCCAAAAGAACTTTCCTGTGTTGGTGCTCATTTTTGACGATTTCACCAACATCTGTCTTGAGTTTACTTTGCCACCTGGTGCATTTTTATGATGATATTCTACTTCGTTTCTAGTATTACTTTTGTCTTTGGACTATTATTGCAAGCTAGCCATTACTGCATTCTATCTTTGAATAAATCGGTTTAAAGGTCTTTCATCCGCCTCCTCACCCCACCCTTGATTAAAAGTTTCAAGATAATCTTCAACTAAGAGCCATTGATTCATATACTTAAAGGTTTTGACATATTCTTACTCTATTCCACCAATCATACAATGATGAAAGAATGATCACTTACACCAGAAGGTAAATATTTTACAAAGGTATTGTTAAATGATTACATCCACTGTAGATTTATGAAGACTATATCAATCTTTGTCGAAATGTTCCTTTTAGTCCTAACTAACATGAAAAATCAAATCCCCAAATTGATAGCTCTATAATCCAAATTCTAAGCATCCAAGTATCCAGTTCTTTATGTTTGCTAAAGGATACTGGATTCCCTCCTTGTTTCCCATTAGATAACCTAATGAAATTGAAATCTCCAAGGATTAGCCAAGGTCTATGAATTATATACATATCCTTTTCTATATTTCTCCATAATCTTTCGCTAAGACTCTTAATTTTTTTTCCATAAACAGAAGTGCAATCACATTTTGTGCCTCCAATATTAAATGGTTCCAAAGTGATGTGTTGATCGCTCATGCAGTTTATATGGTAACATTATATTTCCAAGTATAGCAGGATGAAAATTCAACATTTAAAATAACATGTAACGTTACTGACCAAATCCCAATCATTCCTAAATTTTTTTTTAAAATTCTCTCGCTCCTTCAACCATAGTTTATTCTCTAAATACCAATGCATCCAAAATTGAACTTATTAATAATTCTACACACATCTATCATTCTATTAAGCTTGTGAAAGCCCCATACTTTCCAACTGGCTATATATATTACTTGGTTCTGGATGAATCATGTAGCAGGCTGCCTTACTTGGAACTAGAGTTCCCTGTAGCCTTCTCCTTCTCAATCTCATCTCATTCCAGGTTCTTGGACACCAGTTGTTCTTTCTTGACCGTTTCATATTTTTTTGGTTAATTGATAAGTCTCTTAGGATCATTTAGTTGCTAATTAGCTTCACTATTCTCGCCATGCGCATATGAACTTTCATCCGTTTGTTGGCTGGTGAGGCTTTTAGGATTATATGATTGCTTATTTGATTTACCAATATTATCATAATCATATGAACTATCAAACATCTCAAGCACATCCTTCCTATGCTTTCTTGACATTAGATCCAAAATCTGCAAACGATCCACCTTTTTATTATAATAAATATTTTAGATTAAGGCATTGGAATTAAATTATCATTCAAAAAGTGCAAGTTTGGGATCCACGTCTGAAAGAGTAATATCAAATGATAAATGGCGGTGTTTCAGTATCACTACAGAAGCGGTTGGTGACTTGTTCTTTAGTTATACTGATTCTACGGCTCCCTCATCGTTTAGGGTCAAAGTAGCACGTGTTAGTACAGTTGATGGACTGGTTACCCCCCCAAACGCCTATCTGAGGACTCCTCTCCCTGTACAACAACATCTTTCTTATCCAACTCTTTTTGATTGTATTCCCTACCATCCATATCTTTCTCCTTCAAGCTTGGTTGGTCTATGCTATTCACTTCATCATTTCGTCCTGGATTATGCTTTCTCTCTGGTAAAATCTCTTGTTTAGCGATCTTTATCTATTCGGTAGCAACATTTGTCTTATTCAAAGCTTGACGATCATCCTTTTGATTACTCTCCATTAGATTAGCCCTATGTTCATCTTTCACCATAAATTTTGAATTGATTTTGGTTTCTCATTTTTCTCACTATATAAAGCTGACTGTGTACCCATTTCTACCTTCCTTTCCTTGAGATCTCTTTCCACCTTCTTGTCCTTGCTCGTTACTAGATTTTCTTTTCCCTTAAATTTAGAAAGCTCCTTTTCCTTGTCTTTTTTTCAGTACCCATGTTTTACTCATAGGACATTGATGATTCAAGTGACCAAAACAGTTGTAATTCTTACAGCATGGTGGTGGGTTTTTGTAAATTATCTCCTGGTTAAAAATTACACCATTCTCATCGATGACTTCTACACTACCCAAGAAGCTTGGCTCTGCATTAATCTCTACTAAGGCTCTTGCAGAAGATATCCTTGATTTGTTCTTAATTACCTCATTCATCTTGATAGGAACACCGGTAGTGCTAACCAAGGCACTAATAGCTTTCAGACCCCATAATCGGAAGCCGAGTCCTGACAATCTGATCCACATTGGCATTGTAGTAAATAAGTCATGGTCAATATTCATCGATGAATTTCTTCGTAATGCTAAGGTTTTTTTCAAAAAACCAAGGCCCTGACCTAAACTTTGAGACAATCTGCTTCACTTCCAAATCTAATGACAACAAAAACCATTCTCATATGTTTGCACCTTAAAGCTCTTCTCCATTTTCCATACTCTCTTTGCATATGCTTCAAAAGTATAGAAATATGGTCTATGCCCGACAATATATAGAATAACACAATTGGCCCATCCTTCTTTTGCCTCCTTAATTTCCAAGTAAGACAGGACACCTCTTCTTCTACCATTCTCTACCCATGATTCAATTAATTCTAGTTCTAACGTTTTTTCACTGACAGTTGATCCTACCCTTA
This sequence comes from Allium fistulosum, assembly GCA_030737815.1. Lineage (NCBI taxonomy): Eukaryota > Viridiplantae > Streptophyta > Magnoliopsida > Asparagales > Amaryllidaceae > Allium > Allium fistulosum. The sequence continues at coordinate 913,320,781 of CM060907.1, read as the reverse complement.
AAGCTTCGTAATAAGAAGTCATTTTAGCATCCATTTGAACTGTAGATCTAATTTGGTTCTCCTAGAATCCTCCCATGCCTTTCACATCATGCCCCATCCTAGGCATATTTCCACATATGCCAGATTTGAAGTTAAGCAGCACCACCAGGATCTAGCCGAATGGACCCGAATCTAATTGATCCGCTATCTACAATTGGATTTTACCCTTCCTCCTTCTAACTTCAACCCATCCATCCTCCGCCTTCTTATATGGATCCCTACCTACTGAAGAAATTAAAATTAAGAGTGAAATATGAACATAAAGAAGAGAAATTGAAATTAAGAGGAATAGCCGGCAAGGTGTCTCCCTCAGTCAATAGCTTTTAAATTAAGTATGAGCAATAGAATATGATTTAAACTGAACTCTGAAAATTAGCCCAAGACCCAAATCAATTTAGGCCTTTAAAATTGGGATAACCTTTGGGATATATCATTTAGGCGGGCTGATAGCTTGAAGGGGAGAATACTTGATTATCCAATCACAAGCCTAGACACTACTATTCTAGATATCTAAATGATAGGTAAGCCTTATTAATTGGCTATATAATTGCTAATTTAGGCCCCATAGACCATTAAAGCTTTGATACCGTTGATGGAACTAGGCCAGTTAGAAGGGGATGAAATAGGTGCATTTCAAAAAAAATCCCTACTTTGGATTACATTAGGCCTATGAAGTTTAAAGGATTGTATTAGATCCAATCTAATTAATTTGAATAAAATCCGTTGTTATTTAATTTTTCAATTTATTTGATTAATTAATTTAACTAATAAATATTTATATGGTTTGTGAGTATATCATTATATACTCATATATGTATGTGCATATGCAACATAACATAAGGTGTAGTTAATGTACGTATGTAGATGTTGGGGTTTGCATCTATAAGTATGCATTAGCAATTTGGTAAAATAATCTGAATAAGTCAATAGGATATGAAATCAAATTAATATCTCATATTTTGATAGTAAAATAGTTTGAGTTTCAAAAATAAATTTATAAAAAATATAAAATAAATTATCTTCTAATTTTAAAATAAATATATTTATATATTGTTGCCAAAATATATTTTTAAATAAAATCCGAAAATTATTTTTAAATATATAATTAATTATAGAACAATTTTAAACATACCATATTTATATAAATGAATTAAAATCAACAAATTACAATTTTAAGCAATTACCATTAATGTTAATGTTTTAAAATTACTATATATATATATATAAACCATTGCCGAAATGAATAATAGATTAAAAAATTAATTTAAACAACAATATTGATTACTACAACACAATCATTGATACTAAATTACAGTTAGATAGGAGACGGCTAATGAGTGTAAAAAATTGTTCTATATATATTATCTAGTGCATGGCATGTATAATATAAATTTTAGATTAGATTTTATACCTTATCGATGTTGCCTTTAAACACATGTTGATTGATGCATTCTCCCAGTTCCACCTTGAATCGATCTCTTAGCATTGCAACGGCTTGGAGTACCACTATTTTATTCGATTTAATGCAATATATGATAATTATATTTTCGATCAAGGGAGGGGGAAGATCCCTATGCACATGGATTAGAAGCAAGGAGAAAGAGCTAAGAAATAATAAGGGATGTGGTCATTTACATGGAGAAAAGAGAGGAGACGAATTCATCTCATTTTACTATTTCTTGGTTTACTAATGCCAGATCCAGATCCAAAATTTCAAAACAAAAACAAACCCCATTCACTTAAGCTATGGCCAATCATGATATGGGCCTCATGTATATATAACTTTTACACACGCACCAGATTAATTACTAATAACATCCAAAAATACTAATAACACCCAATACATCAAATAAATAATTAATTAATATTTCATAATATTAATTAATTTGATTAATTTATAGATATTATAAATCAATTAAATCATTTAGTATTTTGGAGAAATCTCCAGAACAGATGCACGACTCATAGGTGTAAATTCAAACAGCGATTTGTATCGAACTATTTGAATAATAAAGTTCACTCTTATACATCTTCATTAGTAAAATCCAATTTTATAATCTATGTTATACCTTTTAGTAATGATTGTTTACATAAATTCTTTTCGTCAACACTACACCACTTTAGGACTAATAGAATCTGGTTTTAGTGAAAATTCCAATACCATCCGCATTCAAATCGATTAGTCCTTATACAAAGTCCTTGGTTCAACAATAGCATTTTTTTATTAACTTTACTACTTTTGCCAGAGACTTTGACCTTGAATTGACTACAATTGACCATGATACTAACCTAACATAACTGAGGAGGCGATCCCTATTGAATACTTTTCACTTTCAATTCTTTAATTCAAACCCAATTATAGTCGTTTGATGGACATCGTACCACGATTTAACTATAATTAAAGTGGAGTATCCACATTGAAGTTTAATAGTATTCTCAAGTCGAGAGAACTCTGTATTATCATCAATTCGAGATTTCATATTTGACCTTAGTTATTATTAACCAATAGGTAACTCATGAGTGAGCCATTCATATTTATCCAATAACTATCAGTACATAACCCCTTAGTTCCCTAGCAGTCATAAGTAATACTATTCCCAACATTTGAAGAGTTGTTAGATACTCTGGTCTCAATGGATGCATCTATATCATTTCTCGAAACATCTTGACCAAGGAATATTTAAAATAATATGATATTTTATATCATAGTAATTTTCTCATGATTACACTCCTTGTAATCATTACCATATAACATATCATTTAAGGATTTTCTATTTTAATATACTTTAAATTTATTTATTTAATTTACTATATCGCTATATAACAAAGTATATAATAGAAATTAAATGCCTTTATTACGAACAAGATTAGTTTTAGAGTTAGATATATGTAACAAATTACATAATTATGAAATTGTGTTGGATCGTGTATTTTATGGCTAAAATATATATTAAAGTATATAAACAATATTATAAGCTAACTGCAAATCAAATAAAGTAAAGTAGAAACTTGCACACCCAACTTTTTATAGTGGTTTGGACCACCATCCTATATCCAGTCCCTACATCTCTTATTCTGGGTTTAACTCACTAACACCCTTGCTTTGGCCATAAGAATAGGCCTATACAATTGCCTCAGCCACTGAAACATGTCTTTCATGTTGACTTGATAGAATATATACATTGGCAGTAGTTGTATCTTCAATACAAATATATGCCTAATATAGTACAATCTCCTATAACTCACAAACACTGATTTGTAGATGAATGTGCAGGAGTTTAGGAGGTAGGAAAATCAGAATATTGATTATTTTAAATGAATGATCGCTGATTTGAAAATAGAATAGGGTTTAAGAATAGATTAGAAAATTAGAGAGGAAATAAGGTAATTAAACTTGCTAAAATCAAAGCTATTTATAGACTTGAAAGGGTTTGATCAAGGGATACGATCATTCACCATTCTAGAGGGTTGCATCTGAAGAAAAAGAAAGGAATTCGTCTGTTTGTATGAAAAGAAATAAAAAAAATTGTTTTAAATTTTTGAAATTAACTCGTGCACCGATGTCCTGGTGGCTTACTATCAATAGACATATTTTTTCAAAATTTGAAGCTTTTTATAAAGTGTAACGACCCGCAAATTTCAGTTGTTTTGTTTATTTAATTAATTGAATTTTGTGAAATTTTAAACAATAATATTTTGAAATAAAAATTTAATATTTGGAATACGTCTATTTTAACATAGCAACTAGTAAATTATCATCTGATAATATTGAAGTTTATTTTATTGGGTAATTTTATTTCAATTCAGATCAGTTAAAAATTGATGATAATAAAACGTTTTCCAAACTTGAATATGTTTATATAATAAAATTCTAAATCATCTTCTGAGTAAGTCATCATCTTTCGTTTTTCAAAAATTTGGACTTCTGTTGCTCCGTTTATCTTATTTCTGTTAGAATAGCAGCATTTCTGGTACCAGTTATCGACTTCTGATCGGATGACCGTACCACTGATATCTGCGTACCGTTTTGATCGTCTCGTTGCGCTGATCTCTACGGTATATTCAATTCTGTATTTTGAGGTCTGGTACACGACAGAAACAATAAAACAGTGCGTCATACCGGTATCCTGAATTGTGACCGTTAGCTTTCGTTTGCCCTTTCAAGTGTGAACGTGAATCTCAGTAATATAATAAATTGTTTTTATAGCTTCTAAATCAATGTACAGTTGTCACATTCCCATCACTTCAATTTATATTTACATTGGTACGTTTGCTTTGCCCCACACCTTTCAAAGGTGTAAACGTATAAAGTTGAACGGGTCCTTTTTTCTTCTCCTAGCATTTATTATAGCATTCAAACTTTATACGTTTTTTTCTCATCAAGCTGAATGGCTACTTTATTTACCTTACTTTCATTCAATTTGTAAAGCAAATTCCTCCCCATCTTTGCCTTCTCTTTTATATTTTGCTTTCGAACTGCTTCCCCTTCTTCCCTTGCATTCCCGAAGCTCCACCCGCACCTCCTTCCAAAATTCTCCAAGCAGCTCGCCTCCTCTCTCACGCTCATCCTCCACTCTCTCTTCTCCAACCATCAACCAAACCCGACCACCCAGTGCCGCCCGAGATTCATCTACCTGCGTCCAATGCCTTATCCCCTTGATCTCCCATCCTCTAAGCATACAAATCCATCACCGTGACCATGCTTCGGCCATCACTCTCGGTAGTTACCTCCTCCATCGAATCTCCTGGCCGAACACCTCCCCATGACAACAAATGGCCATCCAAACCCGAATGACATCACCTACAACTGTCACTTCATCGCCATCACCTTACTCTCCAAGTTCTCCCACTACAAACCCACCATCCTCATCCGAGCACATGCTCTGCCGTACCACAGCAACCGTGAGCACCCACCCTCCTCCTCAGTTCGACCGGCCAGAGAACCGAGAACCCATCAAATCTTCAACCCGACCCTCAAACCCATTCACGCTCCTCATTCTCACGCATGGCCTTGTCAAGTGTCCGCGTCTCCGACCTCCTCCGAATCAGCCACGTCGAGACAGTGCTCCACCATCTTCCTCCAACCCGAGCACCTTAACAGCCTGTACCCGACTCAGGAAAACCCCTGCCACCAAATGCTTACGTTCACTGCCTCGTGCTCCTCTGGCCTCCACCCAGATCGGATTCTTCTCAGCCGTGTTCTGCTCGCTTCTCCTTTTTGCGTTATCTGGGTGAGTGGGTATATTTATATCTGCTTCTATATATTTTGTTGATCCTGACTTTTTGTGTTGTATAGATTCAAATATATAATAAAAATTAAATACATATAGTATAAGTTATTTGAGTTTCAAATCTGGATATGTATACTATAATCTATTTTATATTTGTTTATATATATAGGAGGTAGATATTATTCAATGTATATATGTAAGTTGTTTTGAGTCCTCTGGTTTTATACGTTCCACCATTTATAGTTATGATATTTAGTTTTACTTGTTTATACTAGCCTACGCATTTCATTTGTAAGTTAGTTTAAGCATGGTTTTCAACAGTGTATTTGTTGTCTAAATAGTATTGTGAAACTTGTTTTAAGGTATTGCAATCCACTGTCATATAGATACAAGTTTATCTATACATACATTACTCTGTTTCAATGTCTGCATACATTCTTTTTGCATTAGTATTATATTGGTTTTACAAAAAGATATATAATTGTCTGTTTATTTGATTGGTTTTGTAAGTATATTATATGGTCAGGCTATATATTATTATCTGTTATTTATGTATAAGTATAGGTAAGTCGAGTTCAGTTGTATATATTCGGGTTTGTCTATATATGTATTAGTTAGTAAACTTTATAAGTTATATAGCTTATTTGATCCGGTTATTTATATAATATATAAGTTATAAAATATGTTTATAATATATAAACTTATATAAGTATGTTTATGGGCACACTGGTTTTACTCATTTCTGTGCACACGAATTGTACTTTATATATATTATTGTTATCATGAGTTCTACAGTTTTGTTTCTCTTTATTTAGAGTTTGTACAGATATTTATACTTTAGTCATATACTAGTCTACATATACATACATTTAGTGGTGTGTTTGCATGCATGTTATTTTAGTCCAGTTATATATATTGTTAGAACTGCGAATATGCATATTGTTTATAGCTTAGAGTTATATATTATTATGAGTATTGTTAAAAAAAAAAAAAATTGTTTATATTGATTTGATAATAAACATTTGATTTTATATATAACCTGTATGTAAGTTGTGTATATATATATGTGTAGATTTGGTTTTCAATTTTATATATATACATTATATGTGTTTGAATTTAGTATATGATTTATATATATAGTATATACAGTTATATATATATATATATGTTCACTTATACCATTTATCATCATTGATCCAGTTTTGATTTGATTCGTCTATTTCGGTTATCAGCTTTATCCGTCAAATTTCGTACCAGTCCTGCTTTACTTTGAAATTCGTACTTGGATCTGTAACTCTTATCATTCTCGTTCATATCTAGCCTTGAAAGGTGAGCAATCACTCACGATTTATGTTCTTATATTTATTAAATTTGATTTCAATTGAAACGTCAATTGAAATATGCTGTTATTAGTTGTTCACATTGTTATATATATGTCATTATCTATATCTGTTCACCCGTGACATCGGACACCATTACCTGTTATTTATATTGATAATATATTGCCTGTTACTATTGTTATTTTATTATCATATCTGTTATCACTCTGCAAGTTCCCTGTTAGTATAGAATCACTATGGGTTGAAATGATACATACCCGAACGATCTGTAGAATAGGAGAAAATCGTTATAGGTTGAAATGATAAACCCAAGCGATTTTCATTAAATTGAATTTGGGATTTCGGGTTGAAAAGATATATACCCGAATATATTTTAAATTGCGGATTGAAATGATAAATATCCGTATCACTTGACCATAGGATAGAAAATTATATACAAGCACCGTTGGTCTATATATAAACGTTTTGAAAATGATTTTCTATGGTTTTGGAAAGAAATATATGGTTTTGATAAATATTGATTTTAAAGATTCATTAAAGTTGATTTAATAAAGTTGATAAATAATATGTTTAAGTATTTATTTAATATCTATATTTTTGAAATATAGAATTTATAATGATTTGAAATTGATTGAAGTTTTATTTTATTTACGAATTATATTTAAATAAGTTTGATTTAAAATGTATTGAATTTGAAATTTAAAGAAGTGATTTACAACTTGAAATTTGAAAGGTGACTTAAATGGATATTTCAAACGTATAAATATTTAAATGAGATATTTTGTTTATTTAAGTTGTAAATTGAAATTGTATTCAAATGTTATGGAAATGTTAAGTTATTATTTCAAACGAAATAATTGTAAAGTGAATTTGATATGTATATAAATTTATCGAATTTAGTTTTGTAATGTTGAATATTTAAAGCTTTGAAATATATTAAAATTGAAATGGCCTATTTTATGGTTCAGATATGTATTTGAAATCAATAATTTGAAATGGTTTATTTAGAAGCTAAATCGAGTTGAAACTGATGATTTGAGATTTGATTAAATTAAAATTTTGGAATTCGAGTTAATTTGAATCGATTTGTGAAATTTGAGGAAACTAATTTATTTTATAACAAAATTTTATTATCTAAACTGTTTAAAAGGAAAGTGTTATGATTGCAAAAATACTGTGATTTCCAGACTATGATTTCGAAAGCATTATAACTTTGGAAAGTAATATGATTTTGAAATGGATATATTTGAGGTGAAATGATATCGTATTAAATTGGGTTTTGAGATGATAGTGATATTTTGGTTCTGAAGTATAAACTATTTTGAAATGACCACGGTGTTATAATAATGATTGGTTGGCAAAGAGACCGGGATCGGATATGGACATACTCTCTGTCGATACCGAAAACCACTTTGACAACCGTGTATGCGGTGGAGATTCCGGAATGAAGTAGGATGGTGGTGGCGTTCTTAAGGTATGTTACGTGGACCCAACTCCCATGAGTTGGCATAAGGTGGCTAAAACAGGAGCGATCTCGGACCAGTGAGGTAGCACCTCTTCTCGGACACATTTCTTCGATATTTTACTCTTACTTGTGATTTGACTAGATGGCCATCCTCCGATTTGGGAATGTTGTTCGATGTGGACGATAGTGGCTGCTATGCGCTCCATCAGTCCGTGTGCGTAATTAGTATATCTACCCTGGCATTGCCTAGTTGTGCCGTGTCACCTACCATATCGAGCTTTACTACGATTATGATTTTAAGATCCGACTGCGTTAAGGTTCTCCATCCCCTTAACGCTATTTTCCGATATGATTATACTTTACTTATTTAGACACTATTATAATAGCGAATATTACTACATAGTAAATAGTTTAACGGACCCTTAGAGGATGGTTATCCCAAACATCCTTTAAGTTACTTGTATTCCAGTTGATATTTCACTTGAGTTGGATTTATTGAATATAAGAATGTTAATCCTGACTCGAGTGTTTTGTGTTTTGCTTTACGCTCGGGTCAGACTGAGTGATACAGCATTTGAGACTCACCTTTGGAGTTGGAGCTTCGCTTGGAGATCCAGCAATCTATCGATCCTGCTTTCAGTTATTCTGTTGATTCCAGTGATGTATTCAGATCTTGTATTTGATTATTGTATTGAGACATCTATTATATTCGAGACTTCTGTTGTACCTTGTCTAACTCTGTTATATATATAGTAACTTCATGAACTACTATCCTTTTGTTTCCGCTGCATTATTGATATATTACTCTGTGTCTGTGATCTGTAATCATTTTATTTATTGTATATGCTGAGTTTTGCCAAATTTTATTTACAATGCAGTATTTTGAGCAATTCAACTCCGGCATGAATGTCTACCTATACACTTATAATGGATGCGAATGGTCCAAAATACTGGGTCGTTACATGTGGTATCAGAGCTCTGGTTTTAGGCAAAACTCAGCATATGTAGTAAATTCAATTACAGAATCACTTTCGTTCGAGCTTGAATTCCTTCTTCGTTGACTCGGTTCCTTTGAATTTTGGAACGTTCACTTCGGTTCCAAGTCCATTCGTGTCTCCCCATTCGTGTCTTTTGATTCTGGAGTATCCCATAATTCCACTTCGAATGATCTCTATAATAATCGGCGGTTTCGCCAATCTTCGAATAATTTGTACTGGGGTGAAACTCCTTTACAATCGGTATTGATTCACCGGAGATTTTTGTATCCTCGGTTTACGATGCTGCTATCTTATGCTATACCGGAATTCTACCTCTGGTAATCAAATGTCGATTTGCTTCAGAATTCTACATCGATCTTATCTATGAAGTCACGGTTAACCCGGCTAAAGTCGCCCACGATTTATACAACTTTATCCATCTTCCTGCTTGAAATGCAATCATCTAACCTTCGTTTCGAGCCTATCTATTTTAGATTAGAATTCTCTTTGATTAGAGTCCCTCTATATTTGGATCTCCATCCTTGTGTTGAAATCCAATTCTGGAATCATCGTGTGAGGGAGTGTATTTGTAATTAATATAAAATAGTTATGTTTTTAGTGTGTTGTTTGAGTTGTTGATGTTGGTTTGGATTTCCGATCGATTCGTCTGATCAACGCTATCGATAGGATTTCCAAAACACTTGAATAGAGCAAACTGACACAATATAATTTTCAAATCTGATAAATGAAATAAATTTGTATGATTATATTTTAAATATATAAGAAAAAATTTCTGGAATTAAAAGTTAAATAATTGGTTGTTGAAAATGATAATATTTGATTATCATTTTATTGTTTTGTAAGTCATTGACTATTGCAAAATGACTATTGTTTATAAATTAATTTGAAATTGAAATGGATTTAAATTAAGAATTTAAGAATTAAATTTCTGGTGATTTCAAACTTTGTTTTAAAGTCTTAAAATTGTATATTATATAAAGTATTTTCGAATAAAATGGTTTTCAAAGAATTTTAAATGTTGAAATCAGTGCTCTTCTCGTTGTTGCTGGAAAATAATTTCGGTGATGGCGGCCGCATCATCGACATTCATTTTCGAGTTTCAAAGGGGAGAGACCATTCTGTAGCTTTGCTACATTTTTGTTTTGGAAAATTTTTTTATTTGATTTGGATTTCCGAAGTATGACTTGATTTATAATATATATATATATTGGTATACGATCATATATTTAATTTGATATATATAGTATATATACTTATATCTAAATGGTTTGAATTGAAATCGAAAATTTAACTCTTAAATTCTTAAATTCTTGAATAAATATTTAAAATTGGAATAGTTAAATTGGAAAATTTTATTTGTATAATACCCGATTTCATCTCAACATAACTTACCTAAAATTTTCAGAAGTTAAAAATGTAATTGGATAATATACAATATAAAATGACTTTATAAGGAAAGATTTGAGTGTTATAGTAAATGTTATACACTTAAATTTTATTATAAAGATGTTAATAGAGAGAAATAGAATAATAATTTAATTGAATAATAGATGAGACAAATAAAATTTGTTTTGCAAGAATTAATGAATTGAAATTAGATCAATTTATCGAAATACCTTGAATTTAAAATCAATTTATTAAATATAAATTAATTTAAATTGTAATTTATATGGTTTAAATTAATTTATATGGTTTAAATATATGAAAAAAAAATTAAGTGGAATAAACTTAATAATAATTTGGATAAAAGAATTAAATTTGTTGAATAAAATATGAGGATAATAAATGATTATACAAATTGATTGATTTAGAAATTGTTAATTGAGAATGACTAGATAATAAGATAATAAATTTAGGAATAAATAGATTGATATAATTTAGGTGAACTCTAAGGGATTTAACCAAAATGTTGGATATTAATTAGTTTAATTTGAATTTTGTATAATTTTTAAAATTTTGTTGTTTATTTTGTTTCAAAGCTATTTTTCTTTCTGGTTGTTTCTATTCTCCTACCTCCTTCCTTTTCGGGGACGAAAAGTTTTGAGTGGGGGGGAGTGTAACGACCCGCAAATTTCAGTTGTTTTGTTTATTTAATTTATTGAATTTTGTGAAATTTTAAACAATAATATTTTGAAATAAAAATTTAATATTTGGAATACGTCTATTTTAACATAGCAATTGGTAAATTATCATCTGATAATATTGAAGTTTATTTTATTGGGTAATTTTATTTCAATTCAGATCAGTTAAAAATTGATGATAATAAAACGTTTTCCAAACTTGAATATGTTTATATAATAAAATTCTAAATCATCTTCTGAGTAAGTCATCATCTTTTGTTTTTCAAAAATTTGGACTTCTGTTGCTCCGTTTATCTTATTTCTGTTAGAATAGCAGCATTTCTGGTACCGGTTATCGACTTCTGATCGGATGACTGTACCACTGATATCTGCGTACCATTTTGATCGTCTCGTTGCGCTGATCTCTACGGTATATTCAATTCTGTATTTTGAGGTCCGGTACACGACAGAAACAATAAAACAGTGCGTCATACCGGTATCCTGAATTGTGACCGTTAGCTTTCGTTTGCCCTTTCAAGTTTGAACGTGAATCTCAGTAATATAGTAAATTGTTTTTATAGCTTCTAAATCAATGTACAGTTGTCACATTCCCATCACTTCAATTTATATTTACATTGGTACGTTTGCTTTGCCCCACACCTTTCAAAGGTGTAAACGTATAAAGTTGAACGGGTCCTTTTTTCTTCTCCTAGCATTTATTATAGCATTCAAACTTTATACGTTTTTTTCTCATCAAGCTGAATGGCTACTTTATTTACCTTACTTTCATTCAATTTGTAAAGCAAATTCCTCCCCATCTTTGCCTTCTCTTTTATATTTGTCTTTCGAACTGCTTCCCCTTCTTCCCTTGCATTCCCGAAGCTCCACCCGCGCCTCCTTCCAAAATTCTCCAAGCAGCTCGCCTCCTCTCTCACGCTCATCCTCCACTCTCTCTTCTCCAACCATCAACAAAACCCGACCACCCAGTGCTGCCCGAGATTCATCTACCTGCGTCCAATGCCTTATCCCCTTGATCTCCCATCCTCCAAGCATACAAATCCATCACCGTGACCATGCTTCGGCCATCACTCTCGGTAGTTACCTCCTCCATCGAATCTCCTGGCCGAACACCTCCCCATGACAACAAATGGCCATCCAAACCCGAATGACATCACCTACAACTGTCACTTCATCGCCATCACCTTACTCTCCAAGTTCTCCCACTACAAACCCACCATCCTCATCCGAGCACATGCTCTGCCGTACCACAGCAACCGTGAGCACCCACCCTCCTCCTCAGTTCGACCGGCCAGAGAACCGAGAACCCATCAAATCTTCAACCCGACCCTCAAACCCATTCACGCTCCTCATTCTCATGCATGGCCTTGTCAAGTGTCCGCGTCTCCGACCTCCTCCGAATCAGCCACGTCGAGACAGTGCTCCACCATCTTCCTCCAACCCGAGCACCTTAACAGCCTGTACCCGACTCAAGAAAACCCCTGCCACCAAATGCTTACGTTCACTGCCTCGTGCTCCTCTGGCCTCCACCCAGATCGGATTCTTCTCAGCCGTGTTCTGCTCGCTTCTCCTTTTTGCGTTATCTGGGTGAGTGGGTATATTTATATCTGCTTCTATATATTTTGTTGATCCAGACTTTGTGTGTTGTATAGATTCAAATATATAATAAAAATTAAATACATATAGTATAAGTTATGTGACGCCCCACCTCTATGCTCATAATAACAAAGAGTATTAAAAGAAATACTGTCTATTATTACGAAGAATAAGGCTGGATAGAAGCGACCATCCGTAATTGGCCTTACACTAATATTGGTTATCTCGATAGGAGTGGTATATACTTTTTATTTTTCATCTATTATTTATTTACTCCCATCGACATATCCAATTATCAGTATAAAACAAATTACGATAGTTCATAATAGTTTAGGACATTAGATATAACAATAACATAGATAATATAAATGCGGAACACAGATTAACAAAAAATCTCATATATATATATAACCGCTGTCAGTTACAATATAGTTGACACGATACATATGATACAACTACAACTGTCGACTCTAGAAGTTGTATATACAAGTACATTATCGACTAATATACATGAATACATATCGTTCTATACAATGACACGACTACTACAAAATGACACTGACAACTTCAGAAGATGTGAAAAGTCTTCATATCCTGAACAGCAACTCAAAGAAGAAAATCTACAACCTGAAATAACTTGGGTCTGACCCGAGTATTACATTCAAAAGAAAATAATACCCAGGTCAGTCTAATTCAAACCAGTTTATTAGTGCACAGAAGCAATAATAATCAGATATCAATTAGGCGACAGTTACAGAATCTCGTATATCCAACTCTCGATACGAGGATTGGATAACGGCAATTATAACACTATACAGTGTTAAACAACATATCAACAATCCAAATCAATTTAAACAATTGAAATGCCAATTTAAAAACAACAATGCTGATTGGCTGCAGTACACGCTAACGTGTACTGCCTCGCCAATACAGTCTATGGAATATTCAGAAGATCAATGAATCCAAAATCCAACGGATACAACTCAATCGAAATGAACCATTTCAAATACAACCTCAAAATATTGAATTGAACCAACGAAATAATTTACGATCGAAATATCAACTAAATCTGTCAATCCTGCTAGGGCTGCAGTACACGCACGCGTGTACTGCCTCGCCGCTACAAAGATGCAGTGAAACACAACAGGGCTAACAGACCATAGAAGAAATAAAATGGCACATGTATGAAACTGTGCATATACACATTGGACATGATGAATATGTATACAAACTGAATGGTCAGGCGATATACATCAGATTAGAACATACGAGCAGCAGCCTTAACAAGCAAAGACCACAAGCCAACATGATCGAAGGAGTATACTCGAACTCAACACGGTGCAGGAATGCCAATGTCAAAATACAAAACTCAGACTCAACATAGTGCATAAATGCACAATAACTCAGATGCTAACATAAAACTCGAAATGATCTGAGCATAAGCAAGGAGGCTCAAAGCTATGCAGTGGAACCAAAAGAACAAAATGAAACAGAGTAGGCACATGGATGGGCAGACCAAAAGATACAACCTACTGCAGGAATGCTCAAAGGCAAAAACGTGCATATACATGAACCAGAGCAAATCCGACTTAGTGTGATAAAAATCAACACTAACCAAACTCAAACAATTAACAGAATGCAAGACAGTGACAACGAGTGAACAAGCATGTGTGCCCAAGATAAGGCAACACAGTAACAAGCACAAAGACTACAAGCACAATGAAGGCCCGAATACACCAATACGTGGAGCAATGCAAGCAAAGAAATGACACATGTATATGCAGTGTATGAAATACACATACAGTGGCAACGTGTTACAGTAAAGACCAACATGAATTGATGTTTGTATGCCAAAAGGTCAGAGGCAATGCCAACACAAATATCGATTAATGCAAACTATCTCGAATAATTAACCAAGACAAGTGGGTAACCAATGCAACAGCTCGGGCCAGTGAGCACTTCATATATGCAGACCAGATTAGAGTGACAACAATTACAAGATCAACCCAATCAAGTGAAGGTAGACAATGATCTAGACCAATACCACTGACTCCATGGAACAGATCAAAAGACCACAAGACTCAAGACAGTGCACAATATACATGAAGTGGAATTCGAACAGCGTCAACTAAATGAAACTGGACAATGCAATTTCCACAATTCCAAAACTAGAAAGACAGAACTGCAATTACCCAAGTACAGTAAGCACTTCACGAAGTCAGAGACCATAATCAAGCAACAACATGTATAGGTCAGTGGACGAAATCAAGTAAGTCCTACCAATTTCAAACTAGAGTTCATATACCAGAGTGATAAAATCACATATTTAAAGAAATCGAAATAGCAGGCTTCACAAAATCAATTTTTATCAAGCCTAAGCTCAAAGCAAAACAACGCAAATTACCCGATGATTACAGCCTTAAGCCCGAAGTCAAACAGAAGGTCAAGCCGTAATGGCTAAGGAATTCGAACATTTCAAAAATCTTGAAAGCCATAAACCTGAACCAATCAAAAATCGCAAGTGCAGTCTCTATATGAAAGAAGTCAACTTATAAGATCAAGTGAAGTCTAACCTTCAGGTTCAAATCGTCTAAGTTCAAATTGCAGACATGACTAGTAAGGCATCAAGTATACCTATAAATTGCAATAGCGAAAGGGAACTGTGCAATCAAGGATGAACACCAGAGGACAGAGGAACTAATATGCCAGAGAGACAAATTAGCAAAGTCAGGTAACAGTTTCAAACACACGTCTGCAACCCAAAAATCAATATAACAAAACTGCAATAGCAGATTATTTATGCTCGGAACGAACACGAAGATGGCAGAGCCAAAATACTCAGGGTCACAAAATCAAAGTCTAATGATTAGTGTAACCAGAAATTTCACAAATGTCAAACTGCGAAAACCCAATCATCACGAGAGTATAGGAGTTCGACAAAGTCACATAAACAAAATTTGACAGTCAGAAAATCGAACAACAATTTCGAAACCACTAACCATCAGATAAAAATCGACGAAGTCGAAGTCGAAGCCAACTAAGAGATCGAACCCACTAAATCAAGTGAAGCCAAAGTCACCACAAAACAATTTCGAGCTTAAACCAAAAATCCCCACATATACGAATTTATACGACCCAAGAAACGAACTAAAAATCACAGAGTTTCGAACTCTAAACAAATTCAAAGCAAGAATTAGATGTGAGCAATTTGAAATTACTCACCTTAGTACGAAGCGTAGATCGAAGCTATTGCGAGCGAGAAGAACGGGAGACGAAGCCCTAGTTTGGATCGAGACGAGCAAGCCGCCTTGAATTAGAACGAAGCCCTAAATTCTCCAGTCGCCATTTTTTTCTTCTCTCGATTGTTTTTGTGAACGAATGAGGGAGAGAGGGGGAGGGGTGCGTGGTTTAATAAGAGAATAAGGGGTAAGGATATGGGCCGGTGTGCTTTTCTTTGTACTAAAGGTATGGTGTTTGTTTTTATATATAAGTGAGATGGGAATGGGTTGCGAACGAATATCAAAGGGAATGAGTATAACCCTAATCTCGACAAAATGAAACAGGCTGAATTAATAGAGAAAAGCCCGTATAATTCTTTAACGAATTATCAAAAGGATTTCAACACAATTTTTAAAAGAATTCAACCCATTAAAACTTCCGCAGCGATTAGCCAATAATTCAAATCGTCATTTGATGATAACAAAGTGATTGCGGAATCTCGGGTTGTTACAAGTTATTTGAGTTTCAAATCTGGATATGTATACTATAATCTATTTTATATTTGTTTATATATATAGGAGGTAGATATTATTCAATGTATATATGTAAGTTGTTTTGAGTCCTCTGGTTTTATACGTTCCACCATTTATAGTTATGATATTTAGTTTTACTTGTTTATACTAGCCTACGCATTTCATTTGTAAGTTAGTTTAAGCATGGTTTTCAACAGTGTATTTGTTGTCTAAATAGTATTGTGAAACTTGTTTTAAGGTATTGCAATCCACTGTCATATAGATACAAGTTTATCTATACATACATTACTCTGTTTCAATGTCTGCATACATTCTTTTTGCATTAGTATTATATTGGTTTTACAAAAAGATATATAATTGTCTGTTTATTTGATTGGTTTTGTAAGTATATTATATGGTCAGGCTATATATTATTATCTGTTATTTATGTATAAGTATAGGTAAGTCGAGTTCAGTTGTATATATTCGGGTTTGTCTATATATGTATTAGTTAGTAAACTTTATAAGTTATATAGCTTATTTGATCCGGTTATTTATATAATATATAAGTTATAAAATATGTTTATAATATATAAACTTATATAAGTATGTTTATGGGCACACTGGTTTTACTCATTTCTGTGCACACGAATTGTACTTTATATATATTATTTGTTATCATGAGTTCTATAGTTTTGTTTCTCTTTATTTAGAGTTTGTACAGATATTTATACTTTAGTCATATACTAGTCTACATATACATACATTTAGTGGTGTGTTTGCATGCATGTTATTTTAGTCCAGTTATATATATTGTTAGAACTGTGAATATGCATATTGTTTATAGCTTAGAGTTATATATTATTATGAGTATTGTTAAAAAAAATATAAATTGTTTATATTGATTTGATAATAAACATTTGATTTTATATATAACCTGTATGTAAGTTGTGTATATATATATGTGTAGATTTGGTTTTCAATTTTATATATATATACATTATATGTGTTTGAATTTAGTATATGATTTATATATATAGTATATACAGTTATATATATATATATATATATGTTCACTTATACCATTTATCATCATTGATCCAGTTTTGATTTGATTCGTCTATTTCGGTTATCAGCTTTATCCGTCAAATTTCGTACCAGTCCTGCTTTACTTTGAAATTCGTACTTGGATCTGTAACTCTTATCATTCTCGTTCATATCTAGCCTTGAAAGGTGAGCAATCACTCACGATTTATGTTCTTATATTTATTAAATTTGATTTCAATTGAAACGTCAATTGAAATATGCTGTTGTTAGTTGTTCACATTGTTATATATATGTCATTATCTGTATCTGTTCACCCGTGACATCGGACACCATTACCTGTTATTTATATTGATGATATATTGCCTGTTACTATTGTTATTTTATTATCATATCTGTTATCACTCTGCAAGTTCCCTGTTAGTATAGAATCACTATGGGTTGAAATGATACATACCCGAACGATCTGTAGAATAGGAGAAAATAGTTATGGGTTGAAATGATAAACCCAAGAGATTTTCATTAAATTGAATTTGGGATTTCGGGTTGAAAAGATATATACCCGAATATATTTTAAATTGCGGATTGAAATGATAAATATCCGTATCACTTGACCATAGGATAGAAAATTATATACAAGCACCGTTGGTCTATATATAAACATTTTGAAAATGATTTTCTATGGTTTTGGAAAGAAATATATGGTTTTGATAAATATTGATTTTAAAGATTCATTAAAGTTGATTTAATAAAGTTGATAAATAATATGTTTAAGTATTTATTTTATATCTATATTTTTGAAATATTGAATTTATAATGATTTGAAATTGATTGAAGTTTTATTTTATTTAAGAATTATACTTAAATAAGTTTGATTTAAAATGTATTGAATTTGAAATTTAAAGAAGTGATTTACAACATGAAATTTGAAAGGTGACTTAAATGGATATTTCAAACGTATAAATATTTAACTGAGATATTTTGTTTATTTAAATTGTAAATTGAAATTGTATTCAAATGTTATGGAAATGTTAAGTTATTATTTCAAACTAAATAATTGTAAAGTGAATTTGATATATATATATAAATTTATCGAATTTAGTTTTGAAATGTTGAATATCTAAAGCTTTGAAATATATTAAAATTGAAATGGCCTATTTTATGGTTCAGATATGTATTTGAAATCAATAATTTGAAATGGTTTATTTAGAAGCTGAATCGAGTTGAAACTGATGATTTGAGATTTGATTAAATTAAATTTTTGGAATTCGATTTAATTTGAATCGATTTGTGAAATTTGAGGAAACTAATTTATTTTATAACGAAATTTTATTATCTAAACTGTTTAAAAGGAAAGTGTTATGATTGCCAAAATACTGTGATTTCCAGACTATGATTTCGAAAGCATTATAACTTTGGAAAGTAATATGATTTTGAAATGGATATATTTGAGGTGAAATGATATCGTATTAAATTGGGTTTTGAGATGATAGTGATATTTTGGTTCTGAAGTATAAACTATTTTGAAATGACCACAGTGTTATAATAACGATTGGTTGGCAAAGAGACCGGAATCGGATATGGACATACTCTCTGTCGATACCGAAAACCACTTTGACAACCGTGTACGCGGTGGAGATTCCAGAATGAAGTAGGATGGTGGTGGCGTTCTTAAGGTATGTTATGTGGACCCAACTCCCGTGAGTTGGCATAAGGTGGCTAAAACAGGAGCGATCTCGGACCAGTGAGGTAGCACCTCTTCTCGGACACATTTCTTCGATATTTTACTCTTACTTGTGATTTGACTAGATGGCCATCCTCCGATTTGGGAATATTGTTCGAGGTGGACGATAGTGGCTGCTATGC
This sequence comes from Allium fistulosum, assembly GCA_030737815.1. NCBI lineage: Eukaryota > Viridiplantae > Streptophyta > Magnoliopsida > Asparagales > Amaryllidaceae > Allium > Allium fistulosum. The sequence goes on along the minus strand of CM060907.1, from coordinate 913,301,393 downwards.
GCTCCATCAGTCCATGTGCGTAATTAGTATATCTACCCTGGCATTGCCTAGTTGTGCCGTGTCACCTACCATATCGAGCTTTACTATGATTATGATTTTAAGATCCGACCGCGTTAAGGTTCTCCATCCCCTTAACGCTATTTTCCGATATGATTATACTTTACTTATTTAGACACTATTATAATAGCGAATATTACTACATAGTAAATAGTTTAACGGACCCTTAGAGGATGGTTATCCCAAACATCCTTTTAGTTACTTGTATTCTAGTTGATATTTCACTTGAGTTGGATTTATTGAATATAAGAATGTTAATCCTGACTCGAGTGTTTTGTGTTTTGCTTTACGCTCGGGTCAGACTGAGTGATACAGCATTTGAGACTCACCTTTGGAGTTGGAGCTTCGCTTGGAGATCCAGCAATCTATCGATCCTGCTTTCAGTTATTCTGTTGATTCCAGTGATGTATTCAGATCTTGTATTTGATTATTGTATTGAGACATCTATTGTATTCGAGACTTCTGGTGTACCTTGTCTAACTCTGTTATATATATAGTAACTTCATGAACTACTATCCTTTTGTTTCCGCTGCATTATTGATATATTACTCTATGTCTGTGATCTGTAATCATTTTATTTATTGTATATGCTGAGTTTTGCCAAATTTTATTTACAACGCGGTATTTTGAGCAATTCAACTCCGGCATGAGTGTCTACCTATACACTTATAATGGATGCGAATGGTCCAAAATACTGGGTCGTTACATAAAGCTTTAAAATATATATAAAAAGATTCTATAAAACTATTTTTACGGCCTTTGAGAGTATGGAATAGTGATGTGTGGTTCTTATGTGTTTTAACAACATATATCTAAGACAGTATGACTCACTAATACATCTATTCTCCCCCATTTTAATGATGACAACTCAGATATGCATTCATGGAGGGATGTTTACTATGAATGTTACGCATGTAATACTCCCCCTAAATATATGTATAAATATGTTTTATAAATTTAATTTTAGTACCCCTTGAATGGATGCATATGATCAGTTATTTCTCCATCTTTGTCACATCAAAAAGGAGAATATTTCAACATAACGTATACTAGATATCACGGAATGGATAGCAACAAATATGGAACACAACACAGATGATAAACACAGAACGTATCACAAAAAACATGGATGTCTTAAACAAAAACAAATGCAAGTCTAAACAAAAACATCAATGTCTCATAGTAACTAGAACATCATGCAAAACTAAGAAATCAAACTAACACAAATTAATGCTGAATCAAACTGATAATGAAGTAAACATAAAGTGATACCAAAGCTAAGAGGCTCAATATCATGACCAATCTTAATACCTCAAAGGAGTAGAAGGGTCCGACTCGGTAAATCCATGCGATCTTTGGCCGGTGCTGGAATATGAAGTGGAGATCTTGATGCATGGGTGATAGTGGCATGAGGTCAAGTCCTCTCACTCTATATCCCATCCTAGTAGGTTCAAGTGTCTAAAATGAAGATCCTACTACTCTAGAGCCCTATAGTCCGGCCTAAAAATCATGAACAGAACGTTGAGAGACTAGCAGAGGCTGAAGTACTGGACTACTCTAACTGCTAGTACCAACTCCACTCTCTCTAGTGCAAACATATCCACATAATCGTGTGAGAAGTGATTAAATAAGGCCCACCTCCTTCTTCTTCTCTAGCAGCTCCTCATGAATAGTTTGAATTAATTTTTCTTGCTTCTTAAGAGTAGCAATAATATGCTCTTCAGATGATGGGGAGGTATGCATGGGGAAGTATGACACGGAGAAAACGGATCTGGTATGTCCTTCTCTACCGATTGATGTACTGAAGTCTCAATTGTAATCTCATCTAGTACTGTCGGTGACTTGAACTCCTTTAGAACCTTATCATCAAGAACAATAGAGTAGGGATGCCTAATCGGAGTCTCATCATCCAACACAACTCCAAATCGACGGAGAATTATTGTAATCAAATTCCCGTATATATTATATTATCATTTTTCTCCCGGTCTCTTTCCATCATATTGTTCATTATGGAATTAGCCCAATTCACCCAAATATTCCTTAAAATGACACAAGTGGCTTTATAGACTAAAGGATAAATCTCATCAAAACTTCTCATTTTGGGAATTAAGTTGTGTTGTAGAAATTAGATAATAATAAAAGCTTGGTGAGTCAGGTTAGAAGTTGTCCAATTATCATTAGTTCTTTAAACTATTTTGCGCAAAATAGGTTCTTCATCAAAAATTATCTCATTTAACAGCATTCCATCGGATGGAATTCCCTATATCTAGCCTAACTCATTTTCATCAAAAGTAATTTCCAGATCTTTTACGCTAATATACAAGATTAATCCATTGTCATAATTTCCTACTTCAAGATTGGCATAGAAGAGTGCTATACATCTCGGGTATATTTCAATTTCAAAGCCACTCAAGTTTATAATATTAACTAATTTAGTGCGGGTGAATAAGTTGCGAATATTGTACAAGTTTAGAGAATTCAAATTTATCGGTAGTCTGCCAAGATGCTCATTCACATTAGAGCCATGAATTTTTGGATGTTTTCTCTTTTATTATTCATACAATTTCTAACTTCATTAGTTAGCAATTCGTCAATTGATCCAAAGGAAGTTGAGAGGATGCTTCTCTTTCCTCTTTCCATGTCTAAAGCTTTTAATTTTGGTAGAAAATTTAATGGATTTTGGATAAATGGAGGCTGGAAAAAGGGGCTAGGGTTTTGAATTCGAAATGGAGTTCGAAAATAATAAAGAGGGGGTGAATGGGAAGTTAAAAAAGCCTTTGGATCTGAAAAGAAATCCTGTCATCGGTGGACCAGTGACTCTCCACCAATGGCCCAATTTCCTTTTCGATTTTCTTGAAGAAAAGAATTATTAATGTATATCTATTATATAAAAAAACTTATATCTTTATAGTTTAAAACTTTTTAAAGAATTCTATAAATAATTTGACAATTTATTTTTATTGGATAATTTTTTCAGTGATAAACTTTTAAATATTTTATGTTTTAGTGTTGATTTATGACTTTTATATTTTATAGCTTTGCCTATGAAACGTAATTTTGATAAATTTTTGATAATTTTTTGTAGAATTTTATTAGTATATCTAACCTTGAAACAAAGTTTATTAAATATTAATTTGCATATATATATATATATATCTGTGTGTGTGTGTTAATTTTAAGACTTTTTTTTTGTTAATTTTTGAATAATTATTAAATAAATGTCTTAAATATACATAAAATACTAAAAAAATTGAATATTTTTAAATTACATCATTTATCGAACAAATTCCTAATTCTCGATGTAATTTAATATACGTGTTTTCATTTAATGATTTTGTAAATATATCTACAATTTGATTTCCTATGTTTACAAGTTCTAGAGTAATATTTTCTTTTTCAAAACGATCTCTTAAACATGGTGTCTTATATCAATGTGCTTAGTTCTAGAGTGATTTATAGGATTTCAGCCAAATTAATTGTACCGGTGTTATCATGGTAAATGGGTGATTTAGTTAAATTCACACCAAAATCCTTTGGTGTTTGCTGCATATAAAGTATCTGAGCATAAGCTAAAGCAGTTGATATATATTCTGCCCCAAACATAGATAAGCATACTGTGATGACCCACCTTTTTGGACGATCCAAGTCGACAATAAACCACACATGTCTAACTCAAACCATTCTAAAAAGGGCAGATTATCGATGGGGTTTAGCAAGAAAATAAGGGAAAAGAAGGAAAGCAAAACATAGAATCTCGCAGTAGAATGACAAAATATAATAATCAGATAAACAGTTCATGAAGTTGTTTTACAATATACATTTAATTTAAATTTTGACAACATAATCAGAGTACAATCAACAAACATACCAAAACAATGCAGTGGAATAATAATAGTAATACGGTCAAGAAAACTCCATGTTCATCTTCAAGGAATAATATCTTCAACTCTGAAATACTCAGGCTGACCCGAGCATGATGAAAAGACAAAACACTCGAGGCAGGACTAAAAGTTATTATGTAAGTTAAATCAATAACAAGTAAATATGAGTGTAATAGCTTCAGAGATGTATACGAGATTTTACATCTCCTATCAAGGGTACAACGTGAGTGCAACAACTTAAGAGATGTTACGAGATTTTCCATCTCCAAAGGATCTGTCAAACTATCTATATATAGTAAGATACGCAATATATGTAGTGACTATCAGTAAAGTAAAGTATTAAAATAGCGTTAAGGCTTTACATTGATCCCTCTTAACACATTTTTAAGCATTGTCCTACAGTTTGCCTTAGTAGCATCACCAGTACCGTCAGTAGCCAATGAGGCGCCATGATAAGACAACACTAAAACAAAGTCGTAGTGGTTGTGTATAAGGATAAAAATATGACAAGGCATGTGAGGCGATGCCCAAGGTAGGATACTACCGTTTTGCATTTCCTGACTGGTGGTAACCCCTAACGGCCCACTACGAACATCCATCCCATAATGAAATCAAGGTGCACCAATTGAGTCCAAAAATGAAGAAGGAAATTCAAAGAACAGGTGTCGCTTGAGGTAGCTGGCCTCTTTGGTCAGGTATAGCTCCTGTTTTAGTCATTTCAAATTGACACAAGTGTCGGGGCTATCCATCATCGTTCTCTTTCTTCAAATCCAGCAAACGCCTCCAATTCAACCACTACATTCTGGTTAACATCCACCGCGTACGCAGTTGTTAAAGTGGTTCCGGTATTGACAGAGAGTGTGCCAATATTCGGCCTCGGTCTCTTTAACAACCAAACGTCACTTTTCACACCGGTTGGTTCTTTTAAATTTCAAGAACAAGTCATATTTCGTATCAAAATATCAAATTCACTTCAAAAATCACTTTGAATCCAAATTAAGTTATACCTTCATATCGAGCATTCATATTTAAATCAACGATTTAAATCTATATAGTTCCCCTTAAAACAGTTTGAATATTTGAAATGGTTTTGAATAATTAAAATAGTTTGAATATTGAAATTAGTTTGGATAATTAAAATAGTTTTAATATTGAAAAATAGTTCTGAATAATTAAAATAGTTTGAATATTGAAAAAAAGTTTTGATAATTAAAATATTTTATATATAAAATAATTTTGTTATTAAAATAGTATATATTAAAACTGTTTCTTTCTTTCACAACAAGGTTTAAATTCCAAATCTTAACAAATTCCATTTTTGACTTCCAACTTCAAGTCAACTTCATATTCAAATTTCTATTTAAATCGACCTCAATTCAAAACAATTTCAAATTTTATTTCAGATTTAATTTAAACGGTTCTATTCAAATGATTGAAAATTTCAGTTCAAATTCTCGTTATAAACAATTTAGTTTAAAACCATTTCACATTCCAAAATTTTTAATACCAATGTAAACCATTTTAATTAAACTAAATACAAAGTTTTACATTAAAATATAAATCTTAACAATTATTTAATTCCAATAAATTCAAATCATATTCCAATATCCACTTTAAGATTTCAAATTAAATCTTTAAATAATTTCATTTAAACAGTTTCAATTTCAACATTTCAAATCTCGAATTAGAAAATTTTAATTCATATAAATCAAAATTTTATTTTCATTAAAATAATCTCATTTAAACCAATTCAAATTCAAGATTTTATAAACCATTTAATTTAACAAAATCTAGATTCCATATATAATTTTCTACCCTATGGCCAAGTGATCAGTTATTTCAATTTTTTATTATATGGATGGATATATATCAACCCATAATTAAATGACATAGGTATATATCATTTCACCCTATTTATTAGTTCATTTCAAATACTACAAATTACAATTTATAAGATGTCAAATAATAAATAGGGTAATAACAGGGATATGTCAAAATAAATAAACAACCATGCATCCAATCATTAATCAACAGATATTCAATAACAATCAACATCCAACTGAACCAACATATTGCAACGGTTACTAGTTATTATTTATCGGTGTTTAACTAGCAATTAATTTCAATATTAATTTAAATGTCAACTTAATTCAATATAAAATTCAAATTAATTTAAATGTCAGTTTAAAGTACCAAACAGCAACTAATAATATTTTATCACTTCATGATTCAATTTAACTAACATCAGAAAATTTAGTATTTCGTGAGTGGGTTTAATCACTCACCATTGATTTAAAGTCCATTAAAAGTCCTATAAAAACCAAAAATTTCAATAGTCTCCAAATTTAACCAAACCTGTTCCATGTTGTCGGGAATTTCAATATGAATCCAACAAAATAAACCGCGTGTCAATCGGAATTCGTATGCAAAAGTTATTCGAGTCAGAAGTTTGAATTTTAAAATTTAAATTAAAACAAAACAAGGGTAAAATGGTAATTATCTCATCACCTTCATACCCTAACCCGACACGATCAGACCCATTGGCCGCCACCTTTGACCACCGATCGCCGCCGCTATATGTCGCTTCGCCAAGATCGGACAGCACCGCTGGAACCGCCGCACCAGGCCGCAACCCCTTATGCCCACGCAACCACCTCCGATCAAGCAACGTGGCTCCGCCGCTGTTAGTTCTTTATTTCTGGCAATCTCGTGCCAATCTAAGGTGGTCGATCATAGTGGATCACCCCTACTTGTCGTCCTCTACGCTGCAGCAGCTTCCAATCGTCGAATGGTCGACGTTCTACCGTTAAACCAAAACCGTAGAAAGAACGGTCGTGACTGTTTCATCAATTTCTGGTCAAACTGAGACTCGAATCGAAAAACAAATTGCAGATGCTGATTTCATTCGTCGAGAGCTTCGCAACGATATATAATTTGATAGGGTTTGAGTAGTTTAAATTTTTGGATTTGATTTGAAATCGGTAATTAGGGTTTTAGGATAATGACCATTGAGGAGGAGTAGATTAGAACTAAAATGTACGTATAGATAATAGAACAGAAGGTTGCTAGGGTTTCATAATAGCATATATATAGACAAAGATTGACAGGAATAGATGGAACAGATCGATTGGTCCTAAGCGATTACAAAAGCTCAAAAAGCCTATTTCATTCTCGAAATGAAAATAGGTCATCCTATATATCGAAATATAGGTTTTTAATATTTTTAAACTCAATGAAACTAATTTCAAACCCTAATTCTATTGTATATAGAAGTTAGATTTAAAATCAAATTATATTTATTTTTGTATGCGTTAAGTAAACGAATTATTATTAAATTGATTTAATCACTTTTAAATTCTAAATTAAAAATCTCCTATCATCATTCTTGATTAAACAGGAATTTAAAAATCTTTTGAAATACAATTTTCCATGTTAAATCCAAGATTTAAATATTAATTTAATTTCAACATTTAATTACAACAATAATAAAATCATAGTTCATTAAATTTTAAATTCCAAACAAATTCTTTTATTTTGATTTACATGTTCTTATTTTATATCAACAATACCTTATGTAATTTATTTAACATAAGTTTCCATTTATTACACTCATTGCCTACCGTTAACATCTTCTCTCGTATTAATTTGAAACATTTCCCGCCCCCTACACCATGCCAACCGAAAGGTCTGGCTTACTTGGAATAGTGGTTATGGTGGGCCAACCATCTATTCCCTAGGTTTACTGTTCAGGAATCGCATGTCGGTAATGATTGAACGGGTTTCCCTAGTTCCAAAAAAATAAAATTGAAACATTTCAATTTCATTAAATTCCAACAGTTGTTGCATCTTAGTAATTCAAATATCTATAAATTTATTGTTTACAAACAAGGTTGATAAATTTATGTACTAAATAACTGATTTCATTATCTATATTGGAACCAATTTCAATTAAATAATATATGATTTTACCATTTGATACATCATTTAATTTATTCCTTATTTACCTTTATTATTACAATTGATTGAAATTACATTAAAACAGCTGTCAATTACATTCAATCAATATTATTAAATTATATTCAGATATGCGTTACCATCTTTCACTTCACTATAGTTGATGTTTTAGAATTTTATTTAAGGCCAAAATTTATAATCTAATAAAATTTACATTAATAAATCATAAATTTTAAATTCTGACAATATTAATTCTAAAGTCTTATTTAATTGAATATTTTTAATTATCAAAATTACGGGTCATTACAATCTCCCCCACTCAAAACTTTACATCCCCGAAATGGAACAAGAAAGAATCAAGAAATTTGATATATTATATTTAAAATAGTCAATTTATAAACAATTAATCTTACATATTTAAGTTTAATATAAATTTGAAAATAACTCAACTTCCACAAAAAATTTCTAAGTCCTAAATTCACGAAAAAATTCGGCAGTATCTCCTTTGCGCGGATAAGTCTGGAAAAAATAACAATATCAATAATTACATTGTATATATATCATATTTCAATATTAAAGCATCCCAAACCATGGGAAAGACAATAAAATACCGCTTCAAAAACCATAATATGAAAACGTACCTATTTATCGGGAAACAAAGCTCTATTTCTGAAACCAAAAGCAATAGCTATTGCTTCCATAAACCTATATCTTACTTACATAATCCAAAAGAGTTAGAACTATGTAAAAAGAGTAATATATTAGTTGTTTCAATTAATAGCACAAGCAACATACAATATATAATAATCATATGCAAACAAAAGTGGTATGACCATTATATGCAACAAAAGAATCCATCACACATCCATAGCAATCAAAAACTAATGGTTTGTCCAAGTTCAGAAACTTTTCATCGTACAAGGGTGATAAATAAACTACCAAGTGTACCTTACGCTCAGCAGCCTTAGGTAATTACTCAATAGATTATTCTTACAACCTCGAACGACATAGAATTTAAATATTATTTAAGTTTGTTCGATGTACATATATCATTTGTTCACAATATCAATTCTGATCGCTTGTTTGAATACACACATTTCACTTTCGAACTAGTATTAATAACCCGACCACTCTAGTGCGGACTTTGATTCAGTTTCTTGATTAGAAATCTCTGTTCTCCTTGCATAGCCATAGCCTATGATAGAAAACTTCAAAATCATATTAAAAATCCATATCAAGCGTTCGCTGTCAAGAATCGATCGAAAAATCCTAGCTCGGACTAGTGTGAACTTCCACAAATCATGTATTCGAATCTGGATCAGAACTGTTATGCGAATAAAATAATTTATGCACAACTTACATATTTTATTCTATTGGTTTCTTTAACACATCATTTACTTTTCATTTATTTTAGTTCTCATTCATTCATACAAGATCATTTTTTATTGATTACATTCATTTATTTACATAAATTATTTCATATTCAATATTTAAAGTCATCAACGAATTAGTTCTTTAAGTATTACATATGTTTTTTGTAGTTTAATTCACATTTATTTACTTATATAACTTGATTTCCATTTACTCTTATATTCATTAATGAATCATTTCATACTTAATTTTTTCTACCTTTTAATTCAAATTTATTCATTCATATATAATATCATTTAATAGTAAATCTATTTATGAATCATTTCAACATTTTCTTAAGTTTATAATCATTTACTCAAATAGTATTCTCTTTTTAAATTTGCTATTATAATGAGATTTTGGTAATATAATATTGAAAGAAATAAAATTGGTAGTTTAAGAATGAAATAATAATTAGAATTAAAGGTATTAATGTTAATATAAGTTGACTATTAACAATTTGAATGAAACACCAATAAATGAAATAAAAAAAATGCTATACTTGGTTATAAATTGAATATAAGTGAATAAATGAAATATTTGATTAACTAAGGAAAAAATAGACAGTTAATGGAAATTGAATGAAATTAGTATTATGAAAGTTAATGGTAACAATTATTGTATATTACCTATTTATTTAGCCTGTTAATTTAAATTGGAAATAAATTTCAATAAATGTAATTAAATATTATATTAGTGTAAATTAAATTAATATTTGGAAATAATGTTAATTTTATTCATAATATAATAATTGGGAATAAAAAGAATGGAAATCAAGATTTATTTATTTATTGGAATTTAAATTATAGTAATTGGATTAATTGAAATTAAATGAAATTAAATATTTAAATATTACGTTAATGAAAATTAAGATGAAATTTGAGTATATTAATGTAATAGATCATGAACCAATGTTAATTTCACCCATTTGATAATAATGGATTGAATAATAGGATGAAAGGTCAATTAAATGGAATTATTGGACATTTGATTTATAATTACTGAATTTATTGAAATTGGAAGTAAAGATGGAAATTATTGAAATAATTAAAATTGAATTAACCTAATAATTTGTTTTAAATTGTTATAAATGTCTAAGTAACCAAAAGTGATAATATTTGTTAATTATAGAATCAGAATTGAAAAGTGATATAATTAATTAATTAATTATTAATTTATTTAATTAACTGAAATATAGCCATTTTGGCCACTAACTCGGATCTCGACGAAACCAGTTTCATCAAATCCGTAACAGTGAATTATTGTAGGGTTTTAAGTTTTGTAATGATCGGACTTGTCGTTTGATCGTACGGGCTCGAAACGCCTAGAAATCAATTTAATTAAAATCAATTGAAATCAATTTGAAATAAGCTGATTTTAACAAAACTTCTTCATACGATGGAATTAGGACTTAAAACCTGTTCCATTGAATTTAAAAATATTGAAACCATCTATTTTGATATATAGGATGACCCATTTTCGTTCCGGAGACAGATCGGGCTTTTCGGGTCGTTTATCGTTCAAAACCCAAATCAAATCTGATCCGTTCTTTCTATTCTCTGATCTACCTATTAATAACTCGTTATAAACCCTCAATACTCCTTATTTTCATTTGTCTGTATGTACATTTCCTTCTCAACTTCTCCTCCTTAATGGCAGAAACAGATTCAAACTTCAAAACCCTCAATCCAAATTCAAAATCAATTTCAAAAAAATCAAACTCCTCCAAACCTTATCAAATTATATATCATTTCGAAGCCCTCGACGAGCATAATCTTTTGCAAAAATTCATTTTCCAATTCGATACATCGTTTGTCCAGAAATTGAGGATGAACCTCGACCGTTCGTTTTAGGGTTTTGACGATCCGACGGTGGATCGTCGTCCGATCAACGATCGGAAGGCGGCGTTGGGAAGGTGGTGTCGTGCAGAGCTCAGCCACACTACTCGTTCGTCGAATTGGTCATCGAATTCTCCAATTTCTGGCGATCTTTACGTGCGGTGGAGGTGGAGCTAGAGGGGGCCGGAGGTCTCGTCGTGGTGGCCGTGGCTGCGCCCTGACATGGCGAAGCTGGAGGCGAGGGTCGATCTGGGTGAAGGCCAACGTGGGTGGAGCAATAATCGGTCAAAGGTGATCGTTTGGGCGGCTGAAAGAGATTGTTCGCTCGCGTGTTTTGCTGTGCTAGGGTTCGGTCGGTGACATGGCTTCTGGTATTGTTTTTTTTTCAATTTCAACTCGTTCTAATCATCGTATCTTTTCCATACGAACTCAGATTTGGGCACGGTTTGTTTTGCCAGGATCGTATCGAAATTTCGGACATTTTGACACTAGTTTGGACCAATTCTGAGACTGTTTGAATTTTTGGGCTTAAATTCGATTTAAATTCAAAGGTGAGTGTTTTAACCCACTCACAACTTCTAAAATTTCTTATGTTTGTTAAATTAATTTATGATGTGATTAGAAATTAATTTATGACTGTTTGGTATATTTTAAATCATCATCTCAGTTAATTTGAATTTATTTGAATTAAATCGTTATTTAATTTATTATTGAATATAAATTGCCAGTTAAATACCTATTATTGATTATCAGTTCTATATTGATATTTATTGATTGATTTGGATGATGTTTGTAATGGATGTTGATTGTTGATATTGGATGAATGGATGTTTTATTTTATATCGTTATAAACTGCAAGTTCACTATGGGTTTAAATGATACATACCCGAATGATCAATAGATTAAGGAAAAATCGTTATGGATTGAAATGATAGACTCGAGCGATTTTATGGATTTGTTATTTTCGGGATTGCGGATTGAAATGATATATATCCGTAAAAATAAATTTTTTAAAATTGCGGATTGAAATGATTAATATCTATACCACTTGACCCTCGGGTAGAGAATTATATACGGACACCGGGTTGGTTAAATTAAATGATTTTAAAATCATTAATTTTTGAGTTGAGTTAAATGATATTTTGAAATAAGAATTTGATTATATAAATTGAATTATTTTGGAAATCAAGTTTATTTTGGAATTGGAATATGTTTAAAGGAATTCTTTAAAGGAATAAAATTGAAATTTTAAATTTAATTTGAAGTATAAGTGAAGTTATCGAAAGATGGTTATTAAAGTGGTTTGAAATATAACTTTGACATATATGGAAATTGGAGTAATTTAAAGTGATATTTCAAACATGGATTGAAACGATATGAAATTCAATAGTTTATTGAAATGTTAAATTTAAAGGTTTGGAATTTGGTTTGTTGACTTGGAAATTGAAAATGCTCCAAATGCGTTGAAATGAAATGAATAGTTTAATTTGATATTAATTCCAAATTCATGTTTTGATATAAAATATTTAAAAATATATTTTTATTTCAAAATTTCTAATTATTAAGATTTCAAAGTATTAAACTATTTTAACCTGTATTAATTATATTAAATCATTTTAACCTATTTTAAACCATTTAATTTATTTAAACTAATTAATCTGTTTTAACTTATTTTAAATATAATTAATCTATTTTAAAGCTATTTAATCTATTTTAATTATATTTAATCTATTTTAAATCTATATTAACTATTTATAACTATTTATAACTATTTAAACTATTTTCTTCTAAATTCCAAACTAAGTAAAATGGATGGGTTTATATTCAAATTCTCGATTTTTAAGTGAATACGGTTAATGATGTTATAACCAACGTTGGGAATTAAATAACATATTTGGTTTAATATGATATTTTGAAATGAGAGTTTAGCTTATTTTGGAAATATGACTTTTGAAAGGAAATAAAATTTTGAACAATGATTTCAATATAATTTCGAAGGTAAATAATGATTTCGAAAAGAATATGATTTGAATTGAATATGATATTTTGATATCAATTATGAAATGGTTTTGGAAATGTAAAAGAACCATCCGGTGTGTAATAAGCGATTGGTTGTTAAAGAGACCGGGATCGGATATGGGCATACTTATCTGTCAATACCGAAAACCACTTTGACAACTGTGTACGCGGTGCAGATTCCAGAATGAAGTAGGATGGTGGCGACGATCCTAAAGGTATATACGTGGACCTGACTCCCATGCGTTAGCTTAAGGTGGCTAAAACAGGAGCAATTGACGGGCTAAGTGAGGTCATTCCTCCGATCGTGCACATTCTATCGATACCATATTCTAACTTTGCGATTTATTTGGTGGCCACCCTCGATTATTTTTTTGATTCGGGAGTGTGTTCCGAGGTGGGCGGTAGTAGCTGCTATGCGTTATCACCGGTCCAGAAGTGTATTGGTATATCTACCCTAGAACTGCCTAGTTGTGCCGTGTCACCTACCCTAGCGTGCCTTCTACGAGTTTGGTTTGTACCATACCTATGGAGTACCCTCTGACGGCACCCAGTACGGGTGGGATTACGGTACTATATAGACTATGAGAAATAAAAATGTGTTAAGGGAGAAAATGTAACGCCTTAACGTTATTTTAATAGTTTATATTACTGTAGACATATTATAATAGCGTATTGTACTACATAGTAGATTGTTTAACGGATCCTTAGGAGATGTGAATCCCAAACATCTTTTAAGTTACTGCACTCACATTAGACACTGGATAGGAGATGTCAAACCTCGTAACATCTCCGACGCGTTCCACTCATATTTATTTACCGTTATTTTAACTCACATAAGATCTTTTAGTTCTGACTCGAGTGTTTTGTCTTTTCAATTCGCTCGGGTTAGCCTGAGCATTTCAGGATTTGAAGACCTTATTTCTGGAGGATGAAGACGAAGATTTGTACTACTATTATTTACTATATTTATTCCACTGCATTCATACTATTCCGCTGCATTATTATTTGTTTATCTCTGATATATGTAACTCTGATTTTGTATTGTATAAGTATAATCAAATGTTTTGTATACAGCTTCATGAACTGTTATTTGATTATAATATTTTGTCATTCCGCTGTGAGATTCTATTTTTTTTCTTCTCTGCTTTTTCTTATTCACCCCAATAACAATCTGCCCTTCTGTATGGTTTGAGTCGGCATGTGTGTCTACTTAAAACGTACAAAAAGGCGGAATGTTTCATATAATATCATTTAATAGTAAATCTATTTATGAATCATTTTAACATTTTCTTAAGTTTATAATCATTTACTCAAATAGTATTCTCTTTTTACTATTCAATTTAATTATTAAGCATTTCAAAACGTTAACTTAATTTTATAATTTCTTGTAACATCTTAATTCTTTTTTTTATAAACGTAATTTCATTTTGAAACATTTTTATTACTTAAGTTTTTACTTGTATAATATCCCATTATATCCTAGAAGCATATACAAGTGATCTTATTCATTTTACTTAACAAAAATGTTCAATAGTTTAAATCTTCTTAAATTTCATTATCTTTTCATCTAAGAGTTACAAAACGTCAATTTTTTATATTTTCACTAAACACTTAGCTTTAATTTCAGTTTTCAATTTGGAAGTTTCCGACCATTTAAAATAGTCGAAGATTCCATTCTATTTCAATAATTGAAAATCGTTGATTAATAGAAACTTAAGAACTAAATACCGGGTTTCATTTCAAATCATCTAGAAATAATATATACTTATATCGTTTTATATATCAACTGATACTTAATGGGCTTAAATCAAAATTTGTTTATCAAAAAAAATGTGTAGCAAAGCTACTATAGTAGTCTTCCCACTTTGAAACTCGAAAATGAATGTCGATGATGCTGAGGTCATCACCAAAATTATTTTCCAGTGATAGAAGAGGGGAGTACAGAACTTATTTTCTTTAAAATTCTTTTAAAAAAAAATTTCTTTCAAATCTCATTGAAAACATTTCTATCTGAAAGTACTTCCAAATAATACTAATATTATTTTTCCAAATTCTTTGAAAATAATTTCAAAAACAACGGAACTTAAGTTCTCAAATTTTCAATATTTTGTTGGTAAATCATAATTTATAAACCATATTTACAAAAAGTTTCTTATAACATACAATAGTTAATAGTTTTAAAAACCTTGACTAACCAAATAATAAATGACAATAATCAAGTATTATCATTTCCTAACATCCAACACAACAAAAATAACAATATTAATTTATGAAAAATTATTCTTTTAAATATAAAATATAATACTAGGTAAAAATTACTTCATTTACCAACTTCAAAAATAATATTGTGTCGATTTACCCTGTTCAAGCGTTTAGGAATCCCTATCGATGCCATAACATCATGTGTGCTCTCTCATATACACACACACACACTCAAACTCATAATAGGGCATTCCATTACCTTATCTCTTAATGAGTTTAACCCCCTATAGGCTCAGGTATCTCTAAACCAAAGCTCTGATACCAACTGTGACGACCCACCATTTTGGAAAATTCAAGTCGACAATAAACCATACATGTCTAACTCAAACAATTCAAAAAAGAGCAGATTATCAATGGAGTTTAATAAGAAAATAAGAGAAAAGAAGGAAAGCAAAACATAGAATTTCGTAGTGGAATGACAAAATATAATAATCAAATAAACAGTTCATGAGGCTGTTTTACAATATACATTTGATTTCAATTTTTTACAACATAATCAGAGTACAATCAACAAACATACCAAAATAATGCAACGAAATAATAATAATAATATGATCTAGCAAACTCCATCTTCATCTTCAAGGAATAATATCTTTAACACCGAAATACTCAGGCTGACCCGAGCATGATAAAAGGCAAAACACTAGATTCAGAACTAAAAGTTCTTATGTAAGTTAAATATATAACAAGTAAATATGAGTGTAATAGCTTCAGAGATGTTTATGGGATTTTACATCTCCTATCAAGTGTACAACATGAGTGCAACAACTTAAGAGATGTTACAGGATTTTCCATCTTCTAAGGATCCGTCAAACTATCTATATATAGTAAGATACGCTATATATGTAGTGACTATCAGTAAAGTAAAGTATTGAAATAGCGTTAAGGCTTTACATTGATCCTCCTCAACACATTTTTAAGCATTGTCCTAAAGTGTGCCTTAGTAGCATCACCAGTACGTCGGTAACCAGGGAGGCGTCGTGATAAGACAACACTAAAACAAAGTCGTAGTGGTCGCGTATAAGGATAAAAGTATGACAAGGCAAGTGAGGCGATGCCCAAGGTAGGATACTAACGTTTTGCATTTTCTAGCTGGTGGTAACCCCTAGTGGCCCACCGCGAACATCCATCCCATAATCAAATCAAGGTGCACTTATCGAGTCCAAAAATCAAGATGGAAATATAAAGAACAGATGTCGCTAGAGGTAGCTAGCCTCTTTAGTCAGGTATGACTCCTGTTTTAGTCATTTCAAATTGACACAAGTGTCGAGGCTATCCATCATCATTCTCTTTCTTCAAATCCAGCAAACGCCTCCAATTCAACCTCTACATTATGGATAACATCCACCGCGTACACAGTTGTTAAAGTGGTTCCGGTATTGATAGAGAATATACCAATATTCGGTCCCGGTCTCTTTAACAACTAAACGTCATTTTTCACACCGATTGGTTCTTTTAAATTTCAAGAACAAGTCATATTTCATATCAAAATATTAGATTCACTTCGAAAATCATTTTGAATCCAAAATAGGTTATATCTTCATACCAAACACTCATATTTAAATCAATGATTTAAATCTACATAGTTCCCCTTTAAAACAGTTTGAATATTGAAAATGGTTTTGAATAATTAAAATAGTTTGAATATTGAAATTAGTTTGGATAATTAAAATAGTTTTAATATTTAAAAATAGTTTGGAATAATTAAAAATAGTTTGAATATTGAAAAATAGTTTTGATAATTAAAATAGTTTATATATAAAATAATTTTGTTATTAAAATAGTTTATATTAAAACCGTTTCTTTCTTTCACAACAAGGTTCAAATTCCAAATCTTAATGAATTCCATTTTCGACTTCCAACTTCAAGTCAACTTTATATTCAAATTTCGTTTTAAATCGACCTTAATTCAAAACAATTTCAAACTTTACTTCAGATTCAATTTAAACGGTTCTATTCAAATGACTGAAAATTTCAATTCGAATTCTCATTATAAACAATTTAGTTTAAAACCATTTCACATTCCAAAATTTTAAATACCAATTTAAACCATTTTAGTTAAACAAAATTCAAAGTTTTACATTAAAATAAAATCTTCAGAATTATTCACTTCCAATAAATTCAAATCATATTCCAATATCCACTTTAAGATTTCAAATTAAATCCTTAAACAATTTCATTTAAACAGTTTCAATTTCAACATTTCAAATCTCGAATTAGAAAATAATTTAATTCATATAAATCAAAATTTTATTTTCTTTAAAACAATCTCATTTAAACCAATTCAAATTCAATATTTTTGAAACCATTTAATTTAACCAAATCTAGTGTCCATATATAATTTTCTACCCTATAGCCAAGTGATCAGTTATTTCAATTTTTAATTACATGGATGGATATATATCATTTCAACCCATAATTAAATGACATAAGTATATATCATTTCAACCTATTTCTTAGTTCATTTCAAATATTACAAATGACAATTTATAAGATGTCAAATAATAAATAGGGTAATAACAGGGTTATGTCAAAATAAATAAACAACCATGCATCCAATCATCAATCAACATGCATTCAATAAGAATGAACATCCAAATCAACCAACATATCACAACAGTTACTAGTTATTAATTATCGGTGCTTAACTAGCAATTAATTTCAGTATTAATTTAAATGTCAATTTAATTCAATATAAAATTCAAATTAAATTAAATGTCAGTTTAAACTACCAAACAGCAACCAATAATATTTTATCACTTCATGATTCAATTTAACTAACATAAGAAAATTTAGTATTGCGTGAGTGGGTTTAATCACTCACCTTTGATTTATAGCCCATTAAAAGTCCAATAAAAACCCAAAATTTCACAGTCTCCACATTTAACTAAACTAGTCCATGATGTCCGGAATTTCAATACGAATCCAACGGAAGAAACCGCACGTCAATCGGAATTCGTATGCAAAAGTTATTCGTGTTAGAAGTTTGAATTTTAAAATTTAAATTAAAACCAAACAAGGGTAAAATGGTAATTATCTCATCACCTTCATACCCTAACGTGACACGATCGGACCCATTAGCCGCCACCTTTGACCGTCGATCGCCGTCGCTACACGTCGCTTCGCCAAGATCGGACAGCACCGCTGGAACCGCCGCACCAGGCCGCAACCCCTTATGCCCGCGCGACCACCTACTGTCAAGCAACGTGGCTCCGCCGCCGCCGTTGTTAGTTCGCCATTTCTAGCGATCTTGTGCTGATCCAAGGTGATTGGCCATAGTGGATTGCCCCTATTTGTCGTCTCTACATTGCAGCAACTTTCGATCGTCAAATGGTTGACGATCCACCATTAAACCAAAACCCTAGAATGAACGGCTGTGACTGTTTCATCAATTTCTGCTCAAATAGAGACTTGAATCGAAAAACAAATTGCAAACGCTGATTCCATTCGTCGAGAATTTTGCGATGATATATAATTTGATAGGGTTTGAGCAGTTTAAATTTTGGATATTATTTGACAATCAGTAATTAGGGTTTTAGGATAATGACCATTGAGGAGGAGTAGATTAGAACTGAAATGTATGTACAGAAAATAGAACAGATGGCTACTGGGGTTTCATAACAGCATATATATAGACATAGATTAACAGGAATAGATGGAACAGATCGATTGGGCCAAAGTGATAACAAAGGCCCAGAAAGCCCATTCCGTTTCCGAAACGAAAATAGGTCATCCTATATATCGAAATATATGTTTTTAATATTTTTATACTCAATGGAACTAATTTCAAACCCTAATTCTAGTCTATATAGAAGTTAGCTTTAAAATCAAATTATATTTATTTTTGTACGCATTAATTAAACGAATTATTATTAAATTTATTTAATCACTTTTAAATTCTAAATTAAAAGTCCCCTATCATCATTCTTGATTAAACATGAATTTAATAATCTTTTGAAATACAATTTTCCATGTTAAATCCAAGATTTAAATATTATTTTAATTTCAACATTTAATTACAATAGTAATAAAATCCTAGTTCATTGTATTTTAAGTTTCAAACAAATTCTTTTATTTTGATTTACATGTTCTTATTATTATATCAACAATATCTTATGTAATTTATTTAACATAAGTTTCCATTTTATTACACTCATAGCCTACCGTTAACATCTTCTCTCGTATTAATTTGAAACATGTCAATTTCATTAAATTCCAACAACTGTTGCATCTTAGTAATTCAAATATCTATAAATTTATTGTTTACACACAAGGTTGATAAATTTACGTACCAAATAACTGGTTTCATATTCTATATTGGAACCAATTTCAATTAAATAATATATGATTTTACCGTTTGATACATCATTTATTTTATTCCTTATTTACCTTTATTATTATAATTGATTTAAATTACATTTAAACAGCTGTCAATTACATTTAATCAATATTATTAAATTATATTATGATATGTGTTACCATCTTTCACTTCATTTTAGTTGTTGTTTTAGAATTTTATTTAAGGTCAAAATTTATAATCTAATAAAATTTACATTAATAAATCATAAATTTTAAATTCTGACAATATTAAATTCCAAAGTCTTATTTAATTGAATATTTTTAATTATCAAAATTACGGGTCGTTACAGATACGTTGTTTTATTTCTTACTAAACCATAAAACTATAGATTGACCTATAAAGTGGCATGTACCACTAATACATTTTCTATCGGTACAACATCCTCCAAAATCAGCATCACTGTATGATACCAATTCGAACAGTCATCCTTTCAAATAGAAAAGACCGTATTCTTTAGTTTGAATTAAATATCATAAAATTCTTTTAACGGCTCATTGGTGTGACTCTTTGGATTAGCTTGAAATTGGACGCAAAGACACACACACTCATCATTATATTGGGGTGACTTGTTGTTATAAAAGAATGAACTAATCATACTCCTATAAATTTTTGATCGACATCCTTTTCATTTTCATCTCTATCTAGATGAATAGTTGTACATATTGGCATTGCCTTACTGCTCATATTATCGACACCAAATATTTCAATTTAAAAAAAATTGGTACTACCACCTCATTAAAAATATGTACAATACCAGAGTAGTATTGTAAAGGGAAAAAGAGTATGGATTTTTGTATTGCTAATTAAAAGTGTTTATAATCAATACATAACAATAGAATACACAAAAGCAAGAAAAATACATGATAGCATATAAGTTAAAAAACAAAATAATCCATGCTACATAATCAAAAAAATCTTTTCTTTCTCTCTTTCGAAGCTTGCTTCCTATAGATCCGTAGCCAAAATCTCCAATCACATTCATTTATCAACTATAGTTTAGAAATTCATCCCCTCCATGGTTAATAAATGCAAGATTAATGCACCGACCAGCAGTATTTTAAAATTGTATAATTCCCATCAATCTGAAAAGGATTAGAGTTAAGCATGCGAGAGACATTAAGTTTATCCTTCAACTTTCAATTTAATACCCCACCTGTAACGATCCCAGATTTAAATTTATTTAAATCGATAATTTATTGAATTTTTGAATAAAAATTGTAAAATTAAATTGATAAAGTGAAGCGAGTTTCCCCGATATTCGAATCAAAAATATATTTAAGTTATAGATTTGAAAATTTGTATATATATTGAATTTGAAAATTTAAGTCATATTTAATAAATAAATGATTTACAAAATGTTGATAGTTAAAACTTTAAAGCAAAATATCGTTATACAAAATAAATTCTAGTTAATAGTATTTTCTTTTAAAATAATGTGTATATGATAATAATAAGAAAGATAAAATATATTCAAGTGTGAACAATAAAGAGGTAAGTATGTAAAAACAAATCAATTTGAATATAGCCTGTAGGATAGGTATGGAATAAGACATAGAGTATATTTGCACATATAATATCTCTAAAACAAAGTAAAGTAACAAGACATAAGTAAACAAACCAGGCATGAAAATTTATCTCTGTACATACGAAAGAGAGTGGGATAAGTATGCAAGGGAATAAGTCAAACAAAGGAAAGGTAAGTATGAAACCAGTAAAGAAATACAAGGCAAAAGAAACAAAAATATGTACATAAAAATAAAATAAAATATCTTTGTACAAATAAGATAAGTAGACATAAAGGACTCATCCATTTAATGCTAGCACACTTATGTCAATTCCAGATGTTGAAAATCATCTCAGCCTCCACAAATCTGCCTGGCCAGATAAAAGAAAGGTAAAGAAAGCAAATATCTCTGATATAGATTGTACAAGATAAAATAAAATCATATTATATCACCCAGTATACTTCATGTACACATCAAATTATCATTCCAGTTCGTTCCATTCTTAGCTAAGTAAAACTGAGAAATATCATTCAAAACTCAAATAACAATTCAATTGAAAACAACCAAAGAAAATCAATTGAACCAGAGATTAAAGAAGAGGGCTTCAGCTAGAAAGAATTCAAACCTGTCTCAAAACAGAAACTCTGTTCTTCTATTCACTGTGAGCAACCCTTTAAATTAGAACCTTAGATCTATAAATTGATGATTGCTTGATGATGTTGTGAAAATGGTTTACTGCTTATTTGATTGCATGACTGGATGTATGTATATACATACATGTGATTGTTCAGTTGAAGTTCAAACTTTTGTCAGGAGAGTAAAACACATTTAACCTGAATTTATCCCTTGATGCATGCAGAAAGATTGTGAGTAAACATCAATTTTAAAGTTTTAAGTTAACAGTAAAGAAAATATATTGAGTGGATAGTATTGTATAGGTTTTGTATTTGAATAGCCTTCTGAATATACAGGTTACTCTGTATATGTTCTCCCTGCTCATTGATGACAGGGTAGATTTTGACTCAAACTTAAATCTATTCGCATCAAAACGTTGTCAAGTATTAAAGTCTTGAAATCAAACAAAAGTAAAATCTGTAATCAAGGCTTTTAAACCTGTTTTCAACAAAATTGAAGAAATATACCACTGTCATCTTTATTTACAGGCAATCAAGAAAGAATGTGATAAACTCAAGTGTTGTAAAAAGCTAATTCAAGTTAATAGCTTAAATTCTTACTACAAATCATGATTTTTAAAACAACAATGAAGATTTTTAGTTAAGTAGTATGAGTGCAGTTCATGGTTGAAGGGAATGTGCATTTTGATCAAGTTGGGACGATCGCATTTGATCGGCGTGGTGGAGTTGGTCGATATTCGGGATGAAGGTAGTCTGAGTATGGTTGAGTTCGGGAAAAATGTTGATGGATTTTCTTATTGGCCAAGGCGACAGGATTTTGTTGGAATAGGGTTTTGGGTATGGGTTTTGTTCGACAGGGTTCGTAGATAAATTCGTCGACCATGGTGGATTTCAGATGATCGGACCAGGGGGAAAGGGTGTGTAGGTCATCGGAGCATTTGGGAATGTAGTCGCGTGACGTCAGATGGCACGTGGGGTCGATGCTGGAAGGTTTTCTGGTGATCGTTTGTTCCAGGCAGGGTCGATGTGTTCGTTTTCGTTTACAGGCGAGTTCGTCAGAATGGAGTGGTAAGAGAAATGGGATAGGTCGTGGTCGAGTTGTGGGTGCCTCGGGAAAGATCGGAGCCGGTCGAAGTTTGGTGTGCACGTGCACCGTGGTTCAGCGTGCAAGTGGGAAGAAGGAACAGGAAGAAGATGTAGTGGATCTGGAAGGAGTTTAACTCGAGTGATACTCGGGTTCTTCGGCTGATTGCTCGATTGGGTCTTCGAGTTCTCGCATAGCTTCAGCGTTAAGCTCGGGTTTCATATAAAAAAAATTACCAGGTTTTCAAATTGTAAGAGAAACATGTTTTAACTTGAAAATAAATCGGGTTTAAGTTTTCAAAGTTAATTGATTTAAAGGTTAGTTACTTTGTGTAATTAAATTAAAAGCTAATTGCTTAGTGTAATTAATAAAGGATAATTTATTAAGGGTTAATTAATTAATGATTGAAGGTTAATTAATTAAGAAATTAAAAGATAATAAATTGATAATTTAAAAGTTGATTGATTAAAGTGGTTAATTAAAGTGAGTAATTAATAAATGTAATCAATTAAGATAATAAGAGAAAATTAAGGAATGACTTATTTATTTAATGTATAAATTAATGAATTAGATTAATTTATAATTTGAGATTAATTAAAAGTAGTTAAGAAATGTTATTAGTTAATGAAGACAATTAACTAGGGATTATTAAGTAATTAAATTAATGTGATTAATTTTTATAGTTAATTAGATTAATAAATTAGATAATCAATTATAAATTGATTAAATGTAAATACTTAATGAAAGTAATTAAGGATAAATTACTCATTGTAATTGATTTTGGATATTTTGATTAACTGGAGTTAATTAAATTGGTTTAATTAACTTAAGGAAATAATTGGACAAGTGAATTTACTTAGTGAAATTTATGGAAATAATTAATTGTAGGTTAATTAATTTATAATTAATGGTTAATTAATAAATGACTAAAGAGTAATTAATCAAAATGATTTGTAAATTATTAATGTTAATTAACCAGAATTAGTAATTTATTCATAAGAAATTAATCTGATTTGAATTAATCAGACAATTAACTGACCTTACTTATGAATATTTGGATTTGATTGGATGATTGAATTGTTTGATATTTCTTGATCTGTGATGCTTTGTGATATATTCTGATTTGTGTGTAGTCTATACTGTAGTTATTTATCTGGATAAATGTAAATTATTATCTGTAGTTTATATATCTGTGATCTGTGATCTGTAGATGAACGATAAGCGTTATGATATATCGCTTATCAACTATATCTTGTATTTTGATCTGTGATGATTCATTGTGTTGCACTATTGTGTGAAACCCCTGGACTACACTTTTACACACACAAATATGGATTTCACGTGGAAATCGGTTAAGTCACAGATAATTTAAATTTGATGTTTTTTTGAAATTAAAATTTTAATTTCGATTGATTTTGAAATTGGAAATTTGGGTTTGAAGTGGAAAGCTTTTGAAATAGAATTTCAAAGATAAAAGTTATTTTGAATAACTTAATCGAGTTTTGAAAATTTAAATAATTTGATTTAAATTTGAATTCAAGTTTGAAATTGAATCCTATGATTTGAAACTAGGGATTAAAGATGATATAAATGTGTTTGTATGAATCTAAACCATTTAAAAGTAAAATTTTGGGAATTTAAATTTAACCCAAGGATTCCAACTCGTATAAATGAATCAGATTTTCCGAAATGAAAACTGTTTGTTTTCAAATGATAAAAGCTTTAACATATATAAGAAATGAAATTCCAATTTAAAGGAATTTCAAGTACGAATTGAAAAATGGTTTTTCCAAGTTATAAATGAGTTCTTTTTGGAAAGCTATGAATTAAATCGGTTTATTTTTAACAGATTTAAAATAATGATTTGTTTAAACCATTCGAAATGAAATTGTTTTGAAAGCTATAAGTTAAATCTTTGATTTAAAGATTTAACGAGTTAAACTGAAATGGAAATTGATTTAGAAAATCTGTGAATGAATCTTTTATTTAAAAGATTTAAATGTGGAAATTGTTTAAACCGTTGAAGGTTGTTTAAAATAAATCTTTTTGTTGAAAAGATTTGAAATGGTAATCGATGGAAACCATTTAAAAAGAAGTTGAATTATTAAGTTGTGACTTAATTGAAATCCCATATCCATATGATTTTAAATTGCGCTCACTATTCGGGTTAGCCGGGAAAGGACCTTTGGGTCGTATAACCCATTCCGAATATGTGATACGTCGTTATGGATGGCATTTGATGACCGGTGTTGAAAACCGGATATTTTTGAGAACGGAAGGATTACCGTCGAGTTACTCTGCATCGGCTGATCCCCGATATAGAGGTTTTATCACCCTTAGTGACGGGAAGTCCGGACGTGATTGGAAATTATCCGAATTTGCAAGGGCTTCGTGAGAGGTGCCTTCGGTTCTGTTCGAGCCCGGAACAGACTTGTATGGATACATGTCTGACATTACACTTTGAGATATAAAGCCAATTTCTTTCAAATACATTTCTGTTTGGTGGCGAAGAATTTATTCTCTTAGCTTAACACCCTTCTCTGAGACGTACGAGCTCAAAGGTTATGTAGTTGAAGTTATCAGCGATATATCCCAATTTGGTAATGTGGCATGCTGAGTGTTGCTGTGTGATGATCAGTGTTTGATCATTTGCGATATGATCATTCGTTTGATCTTATATCTTTGTGATCATTACTTTGATCATTTGTTTGACCCAAAGCATGGCTTTGTAGAAAGCGTAGCTTTGTGGACGAGACTTCGTCGAGCCTCACACCCCGGAAATGGTCAAAACAGGAAGGATGCAGCAAGGTTCTAGGGAGTAGCGCCCCTTAGTGTATGTCATTCCTTCTGGATAAAGGTGGTATCATGGTATGGAGCCCAGATACTTAACCTATGTGGTTACTGCATTATTATTATTATGTGGTTGTTGGAAATCGAGGATCCTCGGGAAGATCGGTGACGATCGAGGGATGGCATACGCGTGTCAGTAGTTACCTATTTTTGCAGAGGTAACCCGGCCTTGTGTTGGCAGAGATTCGGTTAGGTTCTCGGGACGTCATTCCAGAGGCGTTTCCATGTGGCAATGGGAAGTTCCTTAGCCTGACCATTTGTTGGAAATCCAAAGAAACAATACGTGACTTGTACGGTTTTAGTTGTAGAACCTGCCATCTACTTATGGTGGCGCCCCACTGTTTGGATGGTAGCTATAGTAGGCATAGTTCGAAATGTCTATGCTGGCTAAGATTTATATTATACTTTCGAAATGTTTTCTGCACTATGCACTAATAATAATATCCAATGATTTGATTTTGCGTAGTAAGCATCTTTGACTATCATAAGAAGAAATCTCCTCCAATTCTGCGTTTGCATTGTGTGTGTGGTGGGAGGTCTTATGGTAGTTTCATTTTCCAAAAGCATTGTGAATTGACTTTAAAATTCTCTGCTATTTGTTTTAAAGATAAACTGCTTTTGTTGCTCACACCAGTCCCATGACTGACCCGGAGTTTATTGTTCCCTTCCTAAACTCTGGGTGTCCACCATTTTCCACACGGGCAGTCTAGAGTTGGGTTTCTCATATATTCAGGTTGAGTAGATTATCTGGAGCTAGTTAGTCCTTGGACGACTGACCTTTCTTTTCGCTAGCTATGGGTTGGAGCATTCTATTGGAGATATTCTATATGTTGCTGATGTTATCTATTTTTCTTTTCCGCTGCTATTTGTTGTATCATCTCTGATGTATATTGATATTCTTTTTAGCATTCTGTTGTATCAGATATTGTATCAAAGCTGTATATCAATGTATTATTCATTTATTCCGCTGTGTTGTTATACTTAATGGTGTTATAAGCTCCGGCGACTCGGATTTGAACGGTCGAATCTACGGCATTCGAGTACGATGTAAAGTATGGATGTCGATTTTCGAACGCGAAAATCCGAGGCGTTACACCACCTGCTTAAGATTTCACAATTGAGAGCATTACTATCTATTCTTCTAGTTAAAGCCATTACTTGATAATTTACATCTGCTGAAATTCTTCAAGTAATCTCCACTTTATCATGCTTACAATTGTCAAAAATAGGAGAATTCCTTTCAAGTAATGTGGCATAACAAAGTGTGTGGCAATCTTCAAGCACTAATATTTATGGCAATTAATATTAGCCACACAACGTTTGCCTAAGATTGCAAATCATAATGTGTTCTTAACTTTTCCCAAGCATCCTTTAAATGAGAATTCACCTTTATCCCATTCTCAGTAATATTCTCTGCTTTTAGTACAAATAAAGATTGGTTTAATCGAAGCTTCAATTTCTCTTTTTTTAGAAAGATAGATGGATTCAGTTTATCATTTCTTATGATACTACTTACTTCATTGTCTGCTAATCTGCTAGTTATAACCCTATCTCACCCAAAAGATCAACTATTAATTTGTCATTAATCTAGGGGTCAAACCACAGAAAGGTAGTCTCTCCATTTGAAATAATTCACCAAATGTAAATCATACCTTTCTCTCTACCTTTGAAAAGAGTTTTCCAAGTGGAAGAGCTATTATTGTCAATATTCATAGTGTAAATTTTTTATTTAAGCAGTATTTGTTATGATGCCATTTAGACCACATATTATTTTTAATCAAGAAATGCCACAAAAGTTTCATCCCTGTAGCTTTCTAAGCTCAGTAAGATTTTTTTAGACCCGTGCCTCCCTCCTTCTTAGGTCTACATATCACATCACATGCTATTTTATGTTGTTTCCCTCCTCAGAAAAAGTCTGCACATGTTTTGTTAATTTTTCTAATTTAAGCCATAGGAATTTGATATATCATCAACCAATGTAGAATTATAGAGGTAATGACTGAGTGAACAAGCTCTTCTCTCCTAGCAATCAAACAATAAATTGTTGTCTCGGTTATCCATTCTTTCTTTAATTATGTATCGGAGATTTCTACAATCGAAGTTGTGAAGATAATTAGAAGATAAAGGAACTCTTAGATATTTCATAAGAAAAGAATCTTCTTCTACTCTCAACATACTTTTAATCAGAATTCTATTTCTGCAACCATTGCTAAATATATTTTGAATTTATTCTGATTAATACTCAACCTTACTTTAGATTCAAGTTGATTCAAAATATTTATTAAATTGTCAGCACAATTCTCATCTGCTTTACAAAGAAAATCATCAAATCATCTGCATAAAGCAAATGAGAAATAGTAGAGGAGATTTTGTTTATAGGAATTATTTTTCCATCATCAATATACTTTTACATGAGAATCCATAGCTATGCAGAAAAGGTACATGGAGAGGGGATCTCCTTGTTTGAGTCCACAATTACTGGTAAAGTATCCCTTGGATTAAAATACCAAAGGACTAGGTAGTATGTAATGACCCAAGATTTTAGGAATCTATTCTGAAAAATATAAATGAATTCAAAATAATTTTTGAATAAATTTTGAAAGGGGAGTGATATAGCTTGATAGTGTATCAGTATGTGTGTACATGTGTGCACAGGAAATGCACATGAACTAAAGCTAAAATCCCTAAACTCTAAGAATAAATACATATTGATATGTATGGGAATATATATATATATAGGTTAAATCCTTAAAAGACTGTATGCATAAGTAAATATACATATATGGATGCTACTGAATATTTTTGAGTGTACATGTGCATGTGTGTGTCAATACAGAATGATGTATATATATATAGGTGTACTAATTATTTCAGTAAGACTTATATAAATATATATGTGTTAATAAAATACTAGAGTTCAAATTAGTAAGATAAAATATACAGACATATTTTAGTATATAGGAAGAAAGAAAGAAAAACTGAAGATATAAAAAGGAGTATTCCTCTTGTAAATAAATAAAGGAGGTACATACCATTTACATGAAAGCTAAAAATAGGAAAAATAAGACAAAACAGGGAAATGCCTGGTATAGGCAGAATTAGGAAGAGTATTTGATAAATAATAAAATCAAGTCACATTTTTAGCATGATTGTAGACAAAGGAAAAAAGTATTTTCTGAAAAGCAAAATTCTGAAATTAACCAAAAAGGATGTAACCACTTTTCTCTTCACCTAAATTAAGCCGGGGAGGGTAGAACTTTGGGTTCAAATAAAATACAGATAACATGATTTTTCTGGTAGGCAAAAATGGCTTTAGCCAATACCCAAAACCCTAAGGAAGACCCTGTATATATACATGTATATGCAGCAGCCTCCTCTCCTTCTCAGAATAGAACTTTGAAAAAAAAAGAAAACAACACCATAGAAATCATAAGGCAAGGGAAGGAAAAGAGCTTGAGGCTAAAGGCAGAAGTTCATCAATTAATTAAGGAAGCAAAGAAGAGAGCTAGGTGAGAAAACTCACTCAAAAATCTAAGGCAATAAGTCCTAATGTAGGCAGCCAGTTATAAGTAATTTTCTTAAAAGAGTATTTTCATATATGAATGCTTATCTGTGATTTTAAATCTGAAAATGTTTTGATTCTCTTTGGTTGTTCTACTTGTTTATTTATAAGAAAGTTTTATGTGTAGTTAGTATACATATATGTTTTATGAACCCAGATCTCTGATATGTAGATGCTTAGGAACATAAAATAAATGTTAAATATAGGCAAGTAGTATTGGTTTTGGCTTAACTCAGAGAAATGAAAACAAATTGAGCTGCAATATACTCATGTATAAGTGCTGAGGCTTGAGACAAAGAGGAATTAGGGGTGCAATAGGGTTGCCTATGTGCTGATGCTCCTAATTTAATAAAAATGCATAAAGATATATACACATAGCAAACAAAATTTTGTGATTCAGTGAAACCAGATCATTCTGAGTTTAACTCAAGCACAAATGTTTGCAAAAAGGAAAAACTCTCTCAGAAGCCATAAGCTAATGTTAGTTGCCTATACCCCTTTTTAAAATACCAGAATGTATATATATACATACAGAACCTTATTTATTTAGTCACCAATGGTTGTTTGCTTGTTTGTCTCTGTATGGTTATGAATAATATGAGATGCCATGATATGGATGTTTTTAGTTAGTAAAATGGATCACTGAATGGTTTAGTCATGAAAAATCAAAAGAGTTATTATTAACTTAAACCTGATTAGGAAATTGGGGTCAAGAACACTGCAAGAATGACTTGTGTTCTTGAGCAACACAAGTTGACACATGGCTTGTTTAAGTCCTGAGATCTTTGTGTAATGGAGTGAATTAGTTCATTACAGTGTGTCCATTGATTCATAAATATTGCAGATGAGACCAGGATAGATAAATATACCAAGGAAAAAATATTTGAGATGATGAGAAAACTAGAGTTTTTCCCAGAATTGAAATATGAGAATTGAATAAATGATTTAACTCATATTGGTTATTTTCCTGTTTGGTATGAATGATTGTTTGACTATGACTGAATTGTATGCTTGAATGTATGTGCCGTATTTATATATGTAGTCTCTGGAAAGAAAAATTAAAGTGTGCACATGCACAATGACACAGAGCATGCACACAAGTATGATCTGATTCCAAAGGGCAGAACTTCATTTATATGTACTTAGTTTGATTTTAACCTAATTAACTAATTGCTTTTGTGAATTTTCTCATACCAGACATGTGTCTGACCCTAGTGTGCTAATGGCATCTGGGGTGTCTCATTTAAAATGAGGCAGTTTCAAATGCTTTTTCAGGTATTGCAGCAACTAAGTAGGAGTAGGAGCAAGGCTTTGAGAAGAAGATTATAGCATGCTAAACTTAGTTAGATAAGAGCCTAAATGATAAAATCCGCATGTATTAATGATTTAAATTGTTACTTGTATTAAGTGTTGAATATGGGATGGATATTTTGTTAAGTATTTTATTAAGAGATTGACTTGTATCTGGAATTTATGAATCTAGTTAATATCTGATATTAAAGAAGTTAATCAAAATATTGTAAGTGGATTTAGTAAGAACACCATGTTTAAATTAAATGATTATATTTTATAAATGTATTAGTCAATCTTGAGTCTTTAGAAAGGATTTTAGTTTTGGAAAATCTGGACAGTTGATTCTCAGAAAAATTAAATGGTTTTATCTTTCTACCATGGCATATGTATACAAAAGATAATAGGCATAGGTTGAATGTTTTTATATGACTGCAAGGTTCCCATAATTTAACTTGTTTCATACAAATGTTTCATGTCTTGTTTTTAAATAAAGAAAGGATCTGTAATAAGGGAGTTGAAAGCCAGATCCAAATAGTTGCAGTTATATATGCACATAAACATGTTTTGTGCAAATATTAACACACCTTTTCCTATGTATTTGTAATTGGAATCTGAATTTCACTCAGATTTTAACCAAATGCATTTTAAATTCCAGACATATTTTATAAGTAGAAAATCAAACATGGACATATAACACTGAACTATGTGTGGATTGATTAAATCCAATCAATCCAATATCCTCTTGTTTTCCAGAACTCTGATTCAAACAAGAGAGGCATATGCATCCTCACATGTATGTGCTTATCTTTGTGAATGTACTGATATATTTATATTGGTTAATTGTTTTGATCCTGGATATATTTTGTTTATTGGAAAAAGAAAATGACCCTGGTAAATATATATTTGTAATGAATGATCAATCTATATATCATCTCTGATAGTTCAAAGGAGGTTTAAATCAAACTTAAAAGTGTAAATGAATGTAGGTGGACATCCAGACACATATAGATTGAATGTGCATATGCATGTACATAGAGATCGAATTTAGATGTCGGTCCAAATAATTTAGACGTCTGAGATTAAACTTAGACGTCAGTCATAATAATTTAGACGTCTGAGGTTAAATGTAGACGTCTGTCACAAAAAGATTAGATGTCTGAATTTAGTTCAAAATGTCTTTTTCTCTCTGTTTCAATTTTTAGATCTCTGAGCCGTCTGTCATAATTAGTTAGACGTCTGGGATTAAGTTTAGACGCCTGTCATAATTATTTAGACGTCTGAACTGCTGATTTTGCCTAATTTGCCTATTTAAAAAGAAACAAGTGGCTATGTCAATAGCTTGTATGGCATTTTGATTTCTATTTGATTTAAATTCCCTTTGATGAAGTAGAAAAAAAAATCCTTATGAAATTTAGGGTAGAAATAGGAGGGTCACTTCATAGTAATACATTCTTAGATAAGATTTATCAAATTCAATGGAAAACCCATTATTTTAAGCATATGAAAAATGAAAAATCTGTTAACTTAGTCATAGACTTTTTGTAAATCAATTTTCATGCAAAGTTTATTTGAACCATTTCCCTTAAAGCTCCTGAGAAGTTCATGTGCCAATAAGATATTTTCTGCAATATATCTTCCTTGGATGAATGTAGTTGATTTTCTGAAATTAACAAAGGAAGTAGACATTTGATTCTATTACTGATTATTTTAGAAATAATTTTGTAATATATATTACAACAAGATATCGAACAATAATCAGAAATAGAAATAGACTTATCTTTCTTTGGGACATGGGTTATGAAAGTATGGTTAACTCCCTTAGGAAATCTGCATGTTTCAAATAGTTCTTAATAGCCTCGTATAAAATGTCTTTGATTTCTTCCTAATGGATTTTAAAGAATTTAGTTGTAAATCAGTCAGGACTAAAACTCTTATCATTAGACATAGAAAAAAATTCTTCCATTATTTCATTCATAGATACAGTTTCATAAAAAAAATTCATGCCTTTCCATTTATCTTCCGTCTACACTGTATTCTTGGAAAATGACGATTTTTCTTGTTTTCCTCATTAAAGAGATCAGAATAAAATTTAATGGCTTCCTTTTTAATTTTCTCAACATGATAGATCAGTTTCCCTTGTTCATCGAGAAGAGCGAGTAAACTATTTCTATGCCTTCTCATCGAGATTTTCGCATGAAAGAATCTTGGGTTAGTGTTCTATTCTTGTAACCATGAAAGATTATACTTTTGTTTAGCATTATCATGAAAACATTTTAAATGAAATTTCATGTTCCTATTAGCTTGAATAAGATTATCAAATAAGGTCAAATTAGCAGGGTCCTCATCTGACTCCTTCAAAGCCATTTGAAATTTTAATTCGCTACTTATTATTTTTTGATTCTCCTTCCCTCTAATTCTATTCTATATTTTAAGTTCCTTCTTGACTTGTCGCATTTTATGAATTAAAATATTTTGCATAGAATCCCAATTGTGACAATCAAATTCAGTTTTGAAACATGCTAAATAGTTGTCTAAAAGATGCCAAGAGTTACAATATCTAAAAGGAGAGCCCTTAATGATTTTGTTAGAAGGTTGAAATTTCAGAATAAGATTATGGTCACTGGAATAATTTGGAAGAGCAATTGAAACTAATTAGGGAAAAAGATTAAGTAATAAGTCATTCGTCAAAACTCTATCTATCTTAG
Organism: Allium fistulosum; assembly: GCA_030737815.1. Taxonomy (NCBI): domain Eukaryota; kingdom Viridiplantae; phylum Streptophyta; class Magnoliopsida; order Asparagales; family Amaryllidaceae; genus Allium; species Allium fistulosum. The sequence goes on along the minus strand of CM060907.1, from coordinate 913,267,978 downwards.
TAGCCATTCCTCTTTTTTTCTATGTATATTTAAAACCCTGTAGTTTCATGTCAACTAAACCAGATGCTATTAAAAAAGCATTAAACCTCCTATATGACTAAAAGGAATTGCTAATCCATCTTTTTTATCATTAGCATGTTAGGCGTTATTAAAGTCACCCATAAGTATTATAGGCTTATCGGTCGAATTAATTTCTTTGCTTAAGCACTCCCACAACATTTCTCTATCTTTCAAAAAATTGCTAGCATATATAAATGAGATTTGAAATTTACACCCTTCCTTATTGGACACATTGCAATTCACTACTACAAAATACGCATGTTACTTCGCCTCATTTGCATCGGTTGTTACAACAACCGATGCAAATAGAAGTATTTGCATCGATTACGCTTTAACAACCGATGCATTTGGTATGTGGAAAGCAGTGGATAGTAAAAAAAATACAATTTGCATCAGTTATCATCGACAACCGAAGAAAATATACCGATGCAAATAGTGTTAGTTGCATCATTTTTATTTACCACCGATGCAAAAATACTATTCCACGTTGATAACCATGATGAAAAGTTAGCGGTAAATTATTTCGTCTCCCTCTCATTTTCACCGCGAACCTCTTCTTTTCGTCCTTCACTCGAAAACCCTAGATCCCTCTCCCTCTTTTCATCTTTCCCAAAATCGGCAAAACCTAATCTAAATCCAAGCTCCATCCCCGTAAATAATTTCCTCTATCACGAGCTCTCCCCACCTCTCTTTCTTCCTCTCCATTCTCCTCTCCCTTAGCTCTGAATCCAAGCCCGAACCCTAATCCACTTACAATGAAATTGGAAATTCGTTGTTTCAGAATTCGTGAATTTGAGTATGATGGCCAGATAAAGTTCCAAACTTCATGAATTCGAGTTCCAAACTTCACAATTTCCAGACTTCATGATCTCCATATTTCATGAATTCATGAATTTGAATATAATGGCCAGATCGAGTTCCATCTTTGGTTCCAAACTTTGGTTTCAGAATTCGTGAGTTCATGGTTTTCTTCACATGCCGGTCAGTTATTTCTCTTTAGTTTGCATGATAGTGTGATGTTGTTTCGTAAATTCATGAATTCATACTTTGGTAGTTTTTTTAATTTTCTTCATTCGATCGATACAAGGGGACAACCCTGTTGTCGGTCTGTAGGTGTTGATGGCCGCAATGGTTTTTTTGAAGGGGAAGAAGGTTGCTGAGAAGAGAGATGCTCGACACAACAGTAAGTAACAATTTCGTTGTTATATTTTGTTCAATTGTGTAAGATATGAAATTTGAGAATTGTACTTTTTCAAATTTTGATTCGAATTGGTTATAGAAATCAAATTTTGATTTTAATTGGTTATTTACAAGGGAAAAATTCTGAGCATATATAGTCATATTGTTCTTTATACGAATTATCATCGTATACATAAAAACAAACCCTCTGTTTATTTAGTGTAGGTTGTATGTACCCATGATATATGCTACATGTTCTTTTAATAGTAATTCATTTCTATGAACGTCAACTATAAGATGGGAATCAGAATAGGACATACATGGAGTGAAACTAACATCTCTCCTAATTATTAGTGGACTATTACATGTTTTGCTTTAATTGGTTTATGCCGGTTTATTTTGGTTGTTAACCCTGTTTGACCTCAACTTTTTCTGCCTTATGTATGTTAAACAATCCATTTATTTTTTAGACATTGTAGTTTATGCATACAAATCCCTACCTGTTTTTTTTTAAATTAGCTGGTTTTCCCCAATTCTCCTTTGTTCCACTTAATACTGACAGTGGTATAACATTGACTATGCATACTGTTATAAAATGGATATTATGAAATAGTTTTTAACATATTTCTATATACCGGTTATTAATATTTTGGATTGCCTTAGACAGTTTGTGGATACAATGGTTGGTGTTCTATAATTTACTGCATTATCTGTTTAAACTTAAGTACATATTAGTGGAAATTTAGTTTAATCTTTTAGTTTGTTCTTAGTAATAGTATCACTCAAGTTGGAGTTCAAATTAAAGACTTGATTGCTGCTTATTCAACTTGCACTTTTAGCGCTTGCTCCATTTACCAGTTGTATTGCAGAACCAACAATTGAAATTGCAGTAACTATGTTTTGCATATAGTAGTGAAATAATAATTAAATTTTAGTTTATGAAGTAGAACATATTGCGTATAGTAATAAAATAACATTTAAAATTTAGTATATGAAGCAGAACATATTTCAACAATACAGAAGTTCACTGTTGTATCTTTGCCAACGACTTTGATTTGTCATCCAATTAGTTTGATTAATAGAATTTTGATGTTAATTAATATGTACGTTAATTAATTCAAGCTGTGCATTTGTTTTCGCAGACTCTTATGATTGTTTAGTTTAACAGTTGGTGTTAACATTTTTTTTGTTTACACTTAATATTGTCACTCAGGCTATGCCCTTTGCCAACTGGTAGAGTAAAACTGAACTCTTAATGCATATGCTTATACTCTTTTTCGATTCATGCTATTCCAGAATGTTTCCTTTTTGTCATCCCTTCTCAAGCGCATTGAACATGTAATGCAATTTGACAGGTATATTTTAGTTTATAGAATAAAATGTGTTGCTTTTACCATAACAGCATGCTAAACTCTTGTTTATTTATTTTTCATCAAATTTCAGCCTTATGCCTAGCCACAATGGAATTATTACCATTAGCTGCATTCACACCCTAGCACAGATTGCATTGAAGTTGTCTTCCTCTGTGTCATTTGCAAGAAAAATATAATCCATCAATTTTCCGTACTGTAACAACCCGAGTTTTTCTAACATGAAAAACCGGACCATTTGGGTAAAAAGAAGAGGTAGAAGAAGAAAAATAGAAAACAAAATCAGAATCTAACCATCGCAGCGGAATAAAATATAATATATCAACAGATCTTTACACAATCAAAACTATATCTGTTTATATAATACATCAGAATACATCATCAGAGTACATCAACATCCATAACATACAACTGAATACACAGCGGAAAAATAATAACAAGTACGGGAGTACGTATCGACATCCAGCTCGTCTCCTGAGCTCCACAGCATCATATCCTGAACCTTTTTATCTCGGTCTGACCCGAGCATCATATAAAACAATACCCGAGTCAGTCTGGAATACCAGCGTGAGAAAATCACACTCAATTGATTATTAAAGTTTCAAAAATCCTTTAAAAATAAAAAGCATCTCGTAAGACCACGCCACAAATAAACATGTCGGGTTTTTACCTTACGATAGCTAAAACACTTTTTATCAAATTCCTTTGATATTATAATAGTGTCTATATACAAATACTTATTAAAATAGCTGAAATTGTTACATTATTAAATTCCAGCATACTAGCCACAAAAGTGGGTAATACAAACAAATACCGTACAAGGCACGTAGGAAGAATGGATTTCCAACGAATGACTAGGCACTGGGGTACCACCTGTCACAGTACGTGGCCTAGATCACAGTACCGAGGAGTACGCCCGCTCCCCTGCAACACAAGGCCGGAACCATCCCTTACTGGATGATCCCGAATAAAATCACCCCACGGTTGGGATCAGCAACCGCACCACTAAGCCGAAATAAAAAGGGACATCTAGACAGGGATGACCTTACCCTCCAGTGGGAGCTACCCACGAAGCCTTGCGGCATAACCCCTGATTTTCAGTCATTCCCGGTTGATGAGGTTCGAGGCTAAACGATACCTTTTAGAGAACATATCCCTTAGAATGCCCATCGTCCGCTGACGATGTTTCGCAAGCATTCGTCCATACAAGTCCGTCCTGGGTTTGAACGGAACCGAAGGCACTACTCCTACTACATCCATTTTGGAAATATCCTCAGGATTAGTAGCGACTAGCCCTTGCACTTCACAGCTCCATCTTCGACTCCGAAATCGTTACACGAAACGTACAAACTGGATCGAAGTGGTATTCGAGTCTCCAGACCTAGAATCCCGGTATACGGAAACTCGATCCCGGTCTCTTCGAAATGATCAACGCATTTGGCCAATATTGATAGTCGGTTATTTAACTATCAATTAACATCCACAAGCAACCATCACACAATTAAATAATTTCCCACATTATTTATTTGCCCAAATATCTTTCCAAGATATATTTCCAAATTTTCAAAGCTCATTTGAAAACAATTTCAAAACAGTTTCCGCTTACGGAAAACATTTCCCAAATAATTATTTCCACTGAATCACCAAGTACAAAATACTTTTATTTTTAAAATAATTTAAAAACACTTTATTTTAAATATATTTTATAACATTGAAATCAAACTACTTTAATACTTTATTAAAAATATATACTTTAAAATAAACCACTTTATAAATATAAACTAAATTTCTCTTTTTAAAACAAAATAGCAAATCACTTTTATATAATTACTACAATAATAGATTTTTAAAAATACCTACTTTGAAAATTAACATTTAGAAATAATCAATTTTCTAAAACATGCTTTTTAAAACATACTTAAAACTTTTAACTTATATTTAAAATTTCTTTGAAAACGTACTTGGCTATCCAGAGAAATACACTTCTCATTTCCATTTTTTTAAAAAATAAATCAACATTTATTTTTAAATCAAACCATATCTTTTTATAAATTCCCTCCTTGAATTTATATTCAAATATCCACTGATATTTTATTTTACTTTATAAACCCAGTTTATATTTCCAAAATCTCACTTCTCTTTTAAAATTCCAATTTTAAACAACTAAATCAATTTCCAATTGATTTTCCAATTTACTTTACTTTACTTTGAAATAAATTTCCTTTACTACTTCATTTATTTCAAAATACATTAACTTTTAGATTTATTCCTTTATTTGAGTTAAAACCCTTTTTAACTGAAAATACCAATTTTAAACTTCCAAAATTCCTTCTTTAGCCTTTAATTAAATTTAATCCTTACATTCAAAATAAATCCTTTATTCTTTAAATTTAATATCACTTTAGTTTAAAGTTAATATTTCCCTTGTTATTTCGAAATTCCCTTATTCCAATTCACTTGAATTATTTACTTAAAATTTACTCTTTTATTTCTTTCAAAATCCAATTCAATATATTTTGATAACTCCTTTTATTGAAATATTCAATCCAACCATATCATCCAATATTTCAATCATCAATAAAATCATCACAGGATATCAATATTCGTAGAACAGAATATCAAATAATCTAAATAATTTTGAGGAATCCAGTTGGATCCCTCCAACCTGTTTCCCTGCATCCACAAACGTTAGCACAATACCAATTCCACTTCAAGGTGGAATATCGCGGTATATGGGTTTATAAAATATCATCCGCTATTATGCGGCGCATAGGGTCTCATCCGCTATATAAATGCGGGAATATCAACAACTCCAATATATACATATGCCAATATATATATATTGGTATATACTACTATATACCACATCATATCAATCCAATCAAACAATTCAATCATTCATCCATATTTAAATTTAACCAATTAAATTTAAATAAAATTAAACTGAGTGAGATTAACTCACCTTTGATTTTGTCCTGCCAATCCGACTCAACCCAGTTTGTTTCCTTTACGATTCCAGACCTTGTATAAACACTTAGATGATTTATTAACTCTCGAATTAATCGAACAAATTTATTACTATTTATTTATTAAATTAAACTAAGAAATTTAGTTTAAACTAATAATCTCTTCTTCCTTTTTTTTTAAAGATCTACATAAGTTTAACACAGCAACTTTAAATTATATAAATTCATTTCCTATTAAATCTAAAATACAGATTCAATTTAAATTAACAAAATATAGGAAGACCCATACCTGCTTCCCAAAACACTCACTACCGACATGCCAATCACAAATGACAATAGTACGGCGGCACCTTCATCTATCCCAGCCTCCATCACCGAGCTTCACGAGTGCTGCTGTAACTCTACCCTATCGCGAGACTGAAAATCGCAACCAAACCCACACCGGAATCGCCTAGAACCCCCATCGCATTTGCAGCCTGCCCTTTTCCAAATCGCGTGCTCTGCGTTCTCAGGCGAAGAGAAAATTTCAAGGGCTGCTCTCTTAAATCGATACGCTATCTCCCCTCGAATTCGAGCCTCGCGACCAGTAACGATCTCGACAAATGCCTCGCGAATCCACGCGCTTCCTTCGAGACGAAATCGAAGTCGCCGACCTCCAAAAGTCACGCGATGCTGACCTCGTGAACACCAAGATGAGATGTCTCAACCTCCATCGTGCTCGAATCCCCTTGTCGCACTCGCCACTCGAGCCCCCGCCAAGTCGCCTGCCAACTGACTTGCCTCACACGCCTTCGATTTGGAAATTCTTTTCATTCCGTGCTTTAATTTCAAACTGAAGGGATGAGAACAATCGATTTCGTTCGATCTGCTATGAATAATTGAAAAGGGGACGCGTGTTTATTAGGTAGGACACGTGTTGTACCAAGAGAAACACGTGTTTGAGAGAAGAGAAGGTTGCTGAGAAAACTTTTCAATATACATTTAAATGCGTTTATCTACCATACACTTACACACAATAACTCCAAACACAACGAAAATTGAAATCCGATAATAATTCAATCTTACGGATCCAATGAAACTGGTTTCGCTGAATTCCGAGACTGCGCCTCGGAAGGCTATTTTAAATGACAATTTAAACGATGCAAATTTTAAATTGAACAGACGACCGTTAAATTCAATTTTAATTCGTCTATTATTTCCAGTATTATCTATATAAATTTTTATAAGTCTTCAAATTATTTTTAACAGGCTTAAAGCTCCAGATTCAATAATTTACCAATTTCAATAATTTAAATTCAACAATTACTTGTCTAATCAATAATGATATTTGAAATTAAAGTTAATAATTATCTTTTGAATATTTAAAATTAATTAAATATTCCTATTTCAAATGCTCAAAAATTCCGGGTCGTCACACGTACATTAACATTCTTGCTCTAGTTATTTGACTCCATTTCCTCCAACCTCCTCTTAGGATGCATGCTAGATATTTCGATTTCATACACATAACAGTGGGTGAGGTGGACATCACTACTGTGATGACCCGGTAATTTTGGCAACATTATTTTAAAACAATTTTTAATCCAATTAAATAAAAAGTAAACGGGTCATTTTAAAATGGATAAATCTTCTGGAAATAATTGCCATTTGATATGTATTGTGGAAAGGGAATCTTGATTTTGAAAATTTAAAATAAATCCCTTAATAATATATACAATAAAATCTCTCTTATATAATTAAATTTAAAATGCTTATCTTATTAACATTTGGTAAACACATGTATATAAATGAAATATATGGGTAATAATGTTTAATATAAAATCAAAGTCTATCAATATAAAATATAAATATTAAAAATAAGTAAACTATATTGAATATAATTTAATATTGACGGTTTATAAGAATAGAAATAAATAGTTAAGTTGAAATAGAAGTAAATTTATGGAAGCGAAATAAAATACTAGCAGAATATACTTATAAAATAGTTAAGGAAATAAAATATATACATGTGAACATACAAGATAATAAATATAAAAGTAGAAATAAATATTTAAGATAAAAATAAGAATAAAAATATATAAGATAAATTATTTAGTTTTGTAATAAAGTAAACATTTGAAGATTATAACATGTAACTATAGAAATTACATAGTAAAGTAAAGTATAAACAAATACATAGATAGGCATAAGCTTGTAAAACAAGATAAGTGGTTAGTGCTAGCTCAAGTTAAGTCATTTCAGCCGAAGTAAAGAAAGAGTAGTACATTAATTGTACAAGCCAAATTAATGCTGGCTAAAATGTTATCACTTCAGCCTCCAACTTGAAAAAATCTCTGGTCAAAGATTTATAAAAAAAAATAAATATAGTATAAAAATAAAGAAGCTTGCAATAAAAGCTACAACATATACTTCTTTATGTTTATCTTCCTCTACCCTTTTCTTTCATTTCGAACTAAACAATATCAGAAAAAAAAAGAGAAAAAAAGAAACTTCTATCTTACAACTGGAACACAAATTCAAATCTGGAAATAAGATAAAAGTTTCAGTTCAAATTTTTCAAGATCAAAGCTTCAACCTGAAATACATTGCAAAACAGAGGCACTAATCTTCAATCAAATGCAAGTTCAAACCTGAGATCAGTGTAAATCAAAACCAAATTCAAACTCTGGAAATCAAGTTCTAGACCAGAAACTGTTCTCTGTTTCTTCAAATAACTGTGAGTATTTCAATTCTGTTCGTTAATAACAGTTTATAATTTGAAGATAAAGCTTAAACAAAGGTGATTGTGAGTAACACCACTTAAAACATTTAAAATATAAAATCTGTGGTATCTATAGCTAAGAATATATGAGTTTATATATATGTAATTCTCTGAGTATGTTTGGAAAATGGACAAAATGTGTGCAGTCTGTTATAATGTTCCCTGTTATGAAATTCTAAACACAAGCCTTTGCTTTGAAATTCAATTCCTCTCAATCTGCTTACTATTTAGGTGTAGAATTAAAAATATAAACTGTTTGTTAAGGTATATATTAAAAGTTAAAAATCTGTTTAAGGTAAATAAATATGTGTTGTCTCTGGAAAAGTTAAAACCACAGAACAACTTTCAAATATGTCAAATTTCGAGTTTTTTTTTTAATTCATAATTTCATGAATATAAATTGAATTTGAATACAAAAATATGAATTTTAAAGCAATAATTCAAATTTTTAGTGATCAAATGAAAGAGCAGTTTGGATTTCTTTGTTGTTGGCATTTTGAGTTGCCGTGTTTGATCGAGGCGGCTGGAAGGGTCGGGGCTTGGTCTGGAGGTGCGGGGGTGATCGAGGGTCACGGGAAAAATGCTCGGAGGTTGATCAAAGCACCGTGGAAGTGGCGGCGAGTAGTTTTATTCTGGTGACCTAGTTTAGTGTGGTCCGTTGTTTTCGTCTCGTTCATCGCCGTTCGTCGATCGAGTGGCACGAGCGTGTGGGGTTCGGTAGAGGGGAGATGGACGATGCTGGGGCCGGAATTTCGCGACCTCCGGTGGTCGAGGCGGCGAGGACGAATGGTTGACAGGTTTGAGGAGGTGATGGGTTGGCGTTTCCAGGTTTGTTGTTTATCTCGAATTCGAGTTCGAGTTGAACTGGAGTGGATCGAAGGGTCGAAGGATGATCTGGGAATGATCGTCGACAAGTTCGACAACGTCGGGGCGACCGAAGTTGGCCAACGACCATGTGCACGTGCACGAGCACGATTTGTTTGGTCGAAGTTTGCTTTGGGTCTGGGAAAGAAAAACTCGGGTTGATGCTCAAAGCAGGTCTGTGTTTGCTCGGGAAAAAAAATTCAAGTTTGCTCGAAGTTGAAGAGTTGGAGATTTGCTCTGGAAGTTCTCACGTTGTTTCGATGAAAAACCCACGTTTTCTCGAAGCAGGTTCGTGATTTTCTCGGGGGTTACTCGGAGTAATCTGGGAGGCTCGGGTGATGTTGTCCAGGTTTAAACACTGTTCCAGTTTAAACAGTTTTTACCAAATTTAAATTCTGGTTTAAAACTTAAAATCAAAGTTAACCCAAGTTTAAAAATAAAAGTTTAAATATGTGAATTCAAGTTAGTTTTAAAACTGGTTTGGAAATAAAAATTAAGTGGGAGAAATTAAGGTATTTCTTAAATGTAGTTAAATTAAAAGGTTGATTAGGTAAGGAAATAAAATTAAAGGGGTTAGTTAATAAATGTAATAATTACAAGATAATTTATCGGTATAAGTGATTATAGAAGGATTAATTAGAATAATGACATAAATTATTGTTAATTACTTTGTGAATAATTAAAGGATTATTAATGTGAATGGTTGAAGGTTAATTAATTTTGGGGTTATTAATTAAAAGCTAATTACCTAATGTAATTAAAAACGATAATATAAGGATGATTAATTAACTGGTTTATAATTGATTGATGTTAAGAAAGCAGGATTAATAGTGATTGAAGTAATAAATTTTAATTTATTAGTGATGGTGTGGCTAATTAATCTTATGAATGATAGAAGGATGTTGAATACCTTGAATTTATCTGATACCTCTGATATGTGATTTGAGATGCTATGTGAAATGATATGTTGGGGGTTGAACCGTGATAGTATAGATTATCTATCTAAATGGTAACGCTATGTGAACATGTTACTCTAAATATAAATTGAATAGTTTTCACTTAAACAACTTGATTTTGTAGATAACATTGGCTTTGAAGAGGCCGGGGTCGGGTATTAGTAAATACCCGAAACCACTTCGATTTTTATAGATTGATTTATGAAATCAATAGTCTGGAATGGAATGATTTAAGTGAATTGGATTATTTAAGCTAAGTTTGTTACTAAGAAGTTGATGTGGGAAATAAGTAATGTCTCTAGCAAATTTGCGAATTTGTAAATCGACACGAGTTACCTCGGGTTTTATAATGTTGTATTCCATATTTAGATGCGATTACTCACGCTGGTGTCCAGCCTGACCCGGGTGTTACTTTGATGTAATGCTCGGGTCAGACCGAGTATTACAGATTTTCAGGTAAGGACGTTCTGGAGCTCAGGGGCGAGCTGGATGGCAGGAACGTATGGAGTGTATTCCGCTGTGATATATTGTTATTATCTAGTACAAGTTATTTTTAACTGTCCAGTGATTGTGAAATGTTGTAACTCTGATGTATAAAAATGTAAATTAACTGATACAATTTTTCTTGTATAACTGCTATTTATTTGATATTATATTTTGATCCGCTGCGAATGTGAGAATCTGTGTTGTGTTCTGTTTCCTTCTTCTTCTATCTCTTTCTTCTTTTTCATAACTATCTGGAAATTTCGGGTTCGAAATCCCGGGTTGTTACAGTTGGTATCGGAGCTGAAAGGTTAAGCGAGAACCTTGGCTCTGGTGGGATTACTCATAAGTATAGGGTCGATGGAACCCTAGAATGAATTGAGTATAATATATATGAGAGAGCGTACTTGTTATTTTCTTATATAAAGATTTTAAATGATTATATTTTGATATATAAAGTAATATTTCTTTTTTATTAATATTAAGATAATTGGTTGTTAAAAATTATTGGAATTAAATAAAATAATGAGAATTAAGTGGTAATAGTAATACAACCAAATGAAGATAAATTTGAAAGGAATCCAAACTGAAATTAAAATCTTGAATTTGTAGAAATGTTTTTAGAATAAAGATAATAATAAATTAGTTTCTAGATATGATAATCTTAGTTATTATCATAAATGGATGTTGTGTTAAATAATGGAATGTTATTAAAGAGTAAGCAAAGTGAAATGTTTTAGGGAAGCAAAACATTTAGGTAAGTATGACTTGTAAATTTGAATGATCTAAATTGTGGAATTTTAAATCTGGATCTAGAATTTGAAAATTTGTTTTAGAGTAATGACGAAATAATAAATAATGTTATTTTAAATTATCTAAATGATAGAAATTGATTAAACAAGAGTTGTTTGAAATTGGATTTGAATGTAAAACCAAGGGTGGTTTAAAATTTAAAAAAAAACATGGCTGGGAGGGCCGAGAAATGAATATGTACGAATATATGGATATACATGGTATTAAGGATAATTTGAAATAAACTCTAAGCTGTTGAGTTTTGATTTTCCCTGAAGTGTGGTGTAAAACCCAAAGTGATATAAGTTTTGAACTTATAGGAGGGAAAGAATTTTGAAATTCGAAGTGAGAATTCAAATTGAGTAAGGTTGATTGGATTAAGTAAATTGAAATTTAACTTTGGGAAAGTTAAATAAGTGTAGAACAAGCAACCCGCATTTGAAATTTCAAGATGAAATTAGAATTGAATTTGGAAAGTTAAGTGATAATTTGAATTGGGAGTTTGTGCGATCTCAAGATGGGTTTGAGATCTGGAAATTGGAAATGGATGGATGTTTCTAAATAAATTGGATGATATCATCCTATTGTTGGTAAATTCTTTAAAATTTTGAATTGGTTTGGTAAATGAATAAGAAATGAAGTGTGGTAATATATCCATTATTGAGAAAAAGAGGAAATTTAACGTTAATTTGAAATTAAGGATGCAGAATTACTTTAAATTGAAAATCTGAATAATTAAATTTGTTAATTAAAATTGTTTAAAGAACTGGCTTCAAAATTGGAAGATAAAATTGAGTAATAAATTAAATTTTTAAAATAAAATTGATTTGAACTCTTATTTGAACTTTGAAATAAGTTAAGTAAAGATAACTTAAAATGGAATTTTGAGAATTGAACTCAAAATTAAATTGTTTAAAGATTTGGGTTATTAATTTAAAAAAAATATATAAAGGTTAATTTGATTAAGGGGTTGAATCAACTTTTGAAAATTGAACTCGAATTTATATAATTCGAGATGGTTTAAAGTTGAAATTCAGATTTCATTAGTACAAATTGAATTTAGTCTGAATTAACTAAAATTGAAGACGGATAAGTATAAAAATTCAAATGGGAATTGGGATTAATTCATAAGGAAATTGGAATGATTTGAAATTGAAGTGGGTTCAATTCGAAATTTGTCTAAATTAATTTGAATAATTTGGAATTGTAGTTTAAGTGAATATGTTCAAAACCAAATGGAATTTGATTTGAATTTGGAAAGAAATCAAGGATAATTGTAACAACCCGCATATCTATCAATTCTATATTTAAATATTTTATTTAAATATTTTATCGTTAGTCGGATGTTAGTCCGAAAAGCTACTTTTTGCATACGGTCAAATTAGGACTCGAGACCACCCCCATTGAGTTCAAAATGACGTTTGCGATCTTTTTGAGTGTAAACTTCGATATGTTTGGAGATAGTGAAATTTTCGTCACTTTTCCCGCTTGAGACTTTGGATTGGACTGCACCTTCTTAACTCAGCCCACCCCCTCTTCTCTTCATCACTTCAAGCTTCTTCAAAAATGGTGGAGGGAAAGAGAAATTAAAACTCCCAAACACAAATTCCATTGCAAATCCGAGATTCAACATCAAATTCACGTTTAGACCATTGATTCAAGCTTGTTGGTGTTCTTGCTTTGCTCTCAAATCTCCATCTTCATCAAATTCCGTGAAAAGGTGAGATTTTTGATCTCACATCTTGCCTATATCTATCTTGGACTGTTGGGAATGATCCCCTATTGAATTTGCATCAACATTTGCATTTGGTTTGGATTGGATTGGCGAAAAACTTCAATTTTCAGCGTTTTGGTGATTTTCCTGGCCTTAAGTCGTTTCTGGCCTTCGCTGAGTCGTCCACGAGTTAGGCCTAAGTCGTGAGTCGTTCACGAGTTAAGGGCTTAGGTCGCGCGCGTGTATTTCTGTTCGTCTGGCCTGAGTCGTTCTCGAGTTAAAGTGTTAAGTCGTTCCAGGCGTTGAGTCGTTCTGGGTGTGCTAAGTCGTTCACGAGTTAAAGGCTGAGTCGTTCGCGAGTTACTGGCTTGAGTCGTTCAGGAGTTAAAGGCCTTAAGTCGTAGGTCGTTTTGCAGTTAGCTCGCTCGCCCTGGCTTAAGTCCTTAAGTCGTTAAAGGCTTAAGTCGTTAAGTCGTTCAAGACTTAGGTCTTATGACTTTATCCCTTAAGTCGTAAGTTTCTTGCCTCCCTTAAGTCCTAGGTCGTATGACTCTTAAGTCCTAGGTCGTTGGCTTTAAATCGTTAAGTCGTAGGTCGTCTCAGACCTAACATTCCCGCTGCTTCTCTTAGGTCGCTTGACCCTAAGTCGTAGGTCGCTTGATTTCGTTAAGTCGTAGGTTGCTCGACTTTGTTAAGTCGTAGGTCGCCACCGACCTTACCCTTAGGTCGAATGACCTGCTATCTGCTAGGTCGTGTGGCATTCCTCCCTTAAGTCGTAAGTCGTTCGCGGGTTAGTACTTGGTCGTTTGACCTGTTCTTCTGCTAGCTCGCGTGGCATTCTCCACTTAGGTCGTATGACCTTATCCCCTAAGTCGTAAGTCGTTCGCGAGTTTGTACTTAGTCATTTTACCTGTTCTTCAGCTAGGTTGCACGGCAGTCTTCCCTTAGGTCGTATGACCTACTTCTCCTTAGGTCGTTGGACCAGCTCGCCTTCACTAAGTCGTACCGTGACGGGGCGCTGCCCCGCACCCCGCCGTGGGCGCTGCCCCCTGGACCCCCGCGACCTGACCGGGCAGGTCGAACCCCGTATTACTCTGCGTAGGCAATCTCGTCTGAAAAACATTGATCAGAATTTCTACTTTGATGGTTTTGGAATTGACTTCTTTGGACTTTACTCACGTCTTCGAACGTGAATTGATTTGTTCTACCATCGTTTTATGACTTGTCACTTTAAAGATATATGAAGGTTTCAATACTAATAGTAAATATCAAAACTCTTTCATCAAAGCGATTTCAACACTATTTTAAGTATCAAAAGTTCGTTTTCTCAAACCGATTTTCAATCTACTAGTATATACAAGCCTTTACTTCACTCGAATGAGAAATCGACTTAAACGACTTAGTAAAACGAGTGGTATGAAACGCTTGCGTTCACTTCGTCGGTTAGCTCTTGGACTTGTTCGATTGAACCCTTTTTGTGACAATTTCCTAGTGAAGATTTACAGCTTGTTCGTAAATATTTAAGTTAAGCAAGTGGTTATGGGACATGAAGCTAAACTCATATATTTACTGGCTTGGTGTGATTGACACTTCCTTATGATCATGACGATCATTTTTGTGATTTAGACTAGCAATGTGCGATGTCTCTTCGTCCGTGTGTCGGACTTGCCTTCGGGCCATCCGTGTGTTCGGAAAATTTAAATGGATAGCTTCCATGAGATAACTTCTCGTCCGTGTGTCGGACTTCCCCCTTTTTGTGATTTCTGGATTTCGTGTGTTGATTTCTGGGATTTGTTCTGGATTTCGTGTGTTGATTTCTGGATTTAGTGCTTCACCAACTTTTGCGATTTTCACTGATATGATATCAGGTTTTTGTGTATTGGTGAATTCGTGTGTCATTACCTTTTTATGTGTTTGGATCTTTGAGAAGATTCTTGTGATATTGATTAATCTTTTGTTGATTATCATTTACATACTTATAGTAGTATGTCGCTATGGTTATTACATGTTCATGTCATGCCTTTTACTGTATACCATATCATCTGATATTTATAGTTAGACTGATCCGTTTATTATTTTCTTATAAATAATACTCGGGTCAGACCGAGATGTTACAGGTGCTTCTGCTTGACTTCTCTCCAGGATTATTCTGACTTTTGGCTAACTACTTAGATTAGTAGTTTTTGGATGTACACCTTTGAGATATAGACTCTATGTTGTGTACTTATTCTTTTGTATAGCACGTGATGCTATTCTTTTGTATTATCGTGGATCTTTCTGACCACTACTCTGATGTACACTTTCATGTGTTATATATTTATTCATATCTTCTTCCGCCCTTGTGATATGGATGTCTGTGACTGATTTATGTTATGATTATTTCTATGATTGTTTCCGAAGATTATATATAGCCACCGTGTGATAGCTTTGTGTTTGTATCGGTATGTCGGATTTCCTCCTTAAAAGATATGCATTCTATTCTATCTGACGTATCGGTGCTCGCACAAAGAAGTTACATGGATGGTCGCTCCTCCACAGCCTTATTCTCCGCGCTAATTGACAGCACTACATCGTAGTGTTCTTGGTTAGCTTGGGTATAGAGGTGGGGCGTCACAATAATTCAACTTGATTGGGATTGAATCAATATCGGAATGGGGAGTGATTGAAATTTGAAGTTATTGGGGTATTGGGTCAATTTAAATGGAAATTTAAATTGAATAATTGAGTTAGAGGTTGGGTAGTGAGACAGTTTGACTCTGAAACTATTTTCAACAAATTATCTTAATATAAGTTTCTTGAATCTGTCTTTTCAAGCTATTTACTATATCTAACCTTACTTTTCAAGGCCAAACTATTTTATACTTATTCTGCAATTAATTTTGAAACTATTTAATAATTTTACCACTATTTAT
Source organism: Allium fistulosum (assembly GCA_030737815.1). NCBI lineage: Eukaryota > Viridiplantae > Streptophyta > Magnoliopsida > Asparagales > Amaryllidaceae > Allium > Allium fistulosum. Next base: position 913,251,921 of record CM060907.1, on the reverse strand, counting down.
GAACTAATTACTGTTTTTCAACTGTTTATATAACTAATTACTATTTTACAACTATTTTGCAATTATTTTGTTATTTTCTAACTATTTCCAATTACTTAACTATTTTGCAGCTATTTTACAAACTAATAATTATTATTCAACTACTTATCTATTTTTAAAATTTATCAAGCTATATTTCTAAATATAAACTGGTCGGAGTTCAAACTGTTATGGATTAAATACCCAACTGAGATAAGAATTGAAGTGATAATCCAAATGGGATTGAAGCAATTGTGAATAAGTGAATGAAAATTAAAGCGAATGTGAATAGAAGGGAAATTGATTTGGCTAATAATCAATGGAGGTAATATGTAGGATGTACGTATATTATTCTATTCGCATAGTGATTTGGTCCAGATTCGAGTACAGAATTTCGAGATAGTATTATCGATCCGAGTTGGGATTTTTCGCTCGATTTTCGACGGCGAACCTGGATATGGATTTTTGATTGGTTCTGGATATTCTCTATCATAGGTGTGACTATGCAAGGAGAATGACGGTTTCTGATCGAGAAACCAGATCTGAGTCCGCACTAGGATGTCGGGTGGACAATACTAGTTCGGAAGTGAAATTGTGTGATCGAGTGAGCGATCAGATTGATATTGCGTACGGATGATATGTGAACATCGTACGGTTTGAATAAAATTGATTTGGAAAATTTGTGGATAAAGAACTGTTAATGATTTTTGAAATTGAAAGTATATTTTGCGAATATATGATGACCTTCAATAAAATAAATTAAAATTTGATATTTCTATAGTAGAACTTAACTTTATAGAAGTAAAGTGGAAATTGGGTATCTTACTAATTAAAATTTTACTTTATAATAAAAGTAAGTAATTTGGCAAGTGACATTATAAGCAGATTTAAAATTTAAATTTAATATTTGTTTTGGAAAGAAAAGGAAATTTAAAATTTGTATATCTTTGATAAATGAGATAAAAAAAACCACCTTGTTGAAGCTATAGCCAAAAGAAAAGAGTTTTGGAAATATTTGAAGTACAAAAGTGGATTTATACAAGTATAAGATTTGATTCAAAAGGTTTCAAGATTTATTATATATATATGGATTTTTGTGAAAATGATTTTGAAAGTGATTTTGAGGAAAGGTTTTGAGAACCTATGGATTGAGAAAGGCTTTTGATTTTTGGGAAAAATCAATATTGAGATTTGGAAAGCCTAGTTTGTGGATTATCGATTTTGAGAATCGATTTTGTGTAAAGGCTTATATTTTAAATTCATACTAGGTGTATGATTTGTAAAATACTATATGTGTATAGTATAAAGTGTTTTGAGATTGGCTCTGGGGAAAAAGGCGCTTCCTTGAAATGAACTTCTCAGGAGTGCCACAGGGTGGCACTGCCTTGAGCCTCTAAGGGGGAGGTTCTAAAGTTGATCCTGTGAGGAGTCCGGACAAATCTAGTTCCTGAGGATTATTGTGTAGCGAAAGTCGAGGGGCTGGTGCCTACAGAGGCATTTGGGTTATGCTGTGACGACAGTGTAACTCGATGTCGCTGCGATCTACTGCAGACCATAGCGAAAGTCGTGTGAGCCGCTGAGAGCCAACAGTCTACGTTTGATTTTATATCGGTAGACTGCGACACTATGGTAACATAGCGAAAGTCGTGTGAGCCGCTGAGAGCCAACAGTCTATGTTTGATTTTACATCGGTAGACTGCGACCTATGTGGGAGTGGAGGAGTTTCATTTTGACAGCGTAATCGTGTGTGCCGCTGAGAGCCAACAGTTACATGGACTTTTGCTGTGACGGCAACGTAACCCTGGATGTAGCTGCGATCTGTTGTGGGTTCTATGGTGTAATCAGTTACATGGACTTTTGCTGCGACAGCAACGTAACCCAGGATGTAACTGCGACCATGGATGGGTGTAATGATTTCCAGAGCAATTTCACCAAAGATATTTCCTCAATTTTCAAAAACTGTTTTCGATATTTTCAATAAAATTATTTTCTAAGTATTTTCACTGGGTGTTGGAAACGGGTTTGCCAAGCACTTATAGATTTTCAATCGTACGCCTGATCAACGTATGACCGAATTTCTGTGAGGACAAGGATGGACTTGTTGAAACATCGAGTTATAAGGTATTTTTATAGAAACTACTTAAAATAATATTTTATAGATATTAAAAAGTGTTTTAAAAATAATTAAAAAATATTTATCTGATTTTAAGCATTTTATTTGTTCTGGTTTCGTTCCTTTTCGAGGACGAAAAGATTCAATGGGGGGAGGAATGTGATGACCCGGTAATTTTGGCAACATTATTTTAAAACAATTTTTAATCCAATTAAATAAAAAGTAAACGGGTCATTTTAAAATGGATAAATCTTCTGGAAATAATTGCCATTTGATATGTATTGTGGAAAGGGAATCTTGATTTTGAAAATTTAAAATAAATCCCTTAATAATATATACAATAAAATCTCTCTTATATAATTAAATTTAAAATGCTTATCTTATTAACATTTGGTAAACACATGTATATAAATGAAATATATGGGTAATAATGTTTAATATAAAATCAAAGTCTATCAATATAAAATATAAATATTAAAAATAAGTAAACTATATTGAATATAATTTAATATTGACGGTTTATAAGAATAGAAATAAATAGTTAAGTTGAAATAGAAGTAAATTTATGGAAGCGAAATAAAATACTAGCAGAATATACTTATAAAATAGTTAAGGAAATAAAATATATACATGTGAACATACAAGATAATAAATATAAAAGTAGAAATAAATATTTAAGATAAAAATAAGAATAAAAATATATAAGATAAATTATTTAGTTTTGTAATAAAGTAAACATTTGAAGATTATAACATGTAACTATAGAAATTACATAGTAAAGTAAAGTATAAACAAATACATAGATAGGCATAAGCTTGTAAAACAAGATAAGTGGTTAGTGCTAGCTCAAGTTAAGTCATTTCAGCCGAAGTAAAGAAAGAGTAGTACATGAATTGTACAAGCCAAATTAATGCTGGCTAAAATGTTATCACTTCAGCCTCCAACTTGAAAAAAATCTCTGGTCAAAGATTTATATAAAAAAATAAATATAGTATAAAAATAAAGAAGCTTGCAATAAAAGCTACAACCTATACTTCTTTATGTATATCTTCCTCTACCCTTTTCTTTCATTTCGAACTAAACAATATCAGAAAAAAAAGAGAAAAAAAGAAACTTCTATCTTACAACTGGAACACAAATTCAAATCTGGAAATAAGATAAAAGTTTCAGTTCAAATTTTTCAAGATCAAAGCTTCAACCTGAAGTACATTGCAAAACAGAGGCACTAATCTTCAATCAAATGCAAGTTCAAACCTGAGATCAGTGTAAATCAAAACCAAATTCAAACTCTGGAAATCAAGTTCTAGACCAGAAACTGTTCTCTGTTTCTTCAAATAACTGTGAGTATTTCAATTCTGTTCTTTAATAACAGTTTATAATTTGAAGATAAAGCTTAAACAAAGGTGATTGTGAGTAACACCACTTAAAACATTTAAAATATAAAATCTGTGGTATCTATAGCTAAGAATATATGAGTTTATATATATGTAATTCTCTGAGTATGTTTGGAAAATGGACAAAATGTGTGCAATCTGTTATAATGTTCCCTGTTATGAAATCCTAAACACAAGCCTTTGCTTTGAAATTCAATTCCTCTCAATCTTCTTACTATTTAGGTTTAGAATTAAAAATATAAACTGTTTGTTAAGGTATATATTAAAAGTTAAAAATCTGTTTAAGGTAAATAAATATGTGTTGTCTCTGGAAAAGTTAAAACCACAGAACAACTTTCAAATATGTCAAATTTCTAGTTTTTTTTAATTCATAATTTCATGAATATAAATTGAATTCGAATACAAAAATATGAATTTTAAAGCAATAATTCAAATTTTTAGTGATCAAATGAAAGAGCAGTTTGGATTTCTTTGTTGTTGGCATTTTGAGTTGCCGTGTTTGATCGAGGCGGCTGGAAGGGTCGGGGCTTGGTCTGGAGGTGCGGGGGTGATCGAGGGTCACGGGAAAAATGCTCGGAGGTTGATCAAAGCACCGTGGAAGTGGCGGCGAGTAGTTTTATTCTGGTGACCTAGTTTAGTGTGGTCCGTTGTTTTCGTCTCGTTCATCGCCGTTCGTCGATCGAGTGGCACGAGCGTGTGGGGTTCGGTAGAGGGGAGATGGACGATGCTGGGGCCGGAATTTCGCGACCTCCGGTGGTCGAGGCGGCGAGGACGAATGGTTGACAGGTTTGAGGAGGTGATGGGTTGGCGTTTCCAGGTTTGTTGTTTATCTCGAATTCGAGTTCGAGTTGAACTGGAGTGGATCGAAGGGTCGAAGGATGATCTGGGAATGATCGTCGACAAGTTCGACAACGTCGGGGCGACCGAAGTTGGCCAACGACCATGTGCACGTGCACGAGCACGATTTGTTTGGTCGAAGTTTGCTTTGGGTCTGGGAAAGAAAAACTCGGGTTGATGCTCAAAGCAGGTCTGTGTTTGCTCGGGAAAAAAAAAATTCAAGTTTGCTCGAAGTTGAAGAGCTGGAGATTTGCTCTGGAAGTTCTCACGTTGTTTCGGTGAAAAACCCACGTTTTCTCGAAGCAGGTTCGTCATTTTCTCGGGGGTTACTCGGAGTAATCTGGGAGGCTCGGGTGATGTTGTCCAGGTTTAAACACTGTTCCAGTTTAAACAGTTTTTACCAAATTTAAATTCTGGTTTAAAACTTAAAATCAAAGTTAACCCAAGTTTAAAAATAAAAGTTTAAATATGTGAATTCAAGTTAGTTTTAAAACTGATTTGGAAATAAAAATTAAGTGGGAGAAATTAAGGTATTTCTTAAATGTAGTTAAATTAAAAGGTTGATTAGGTAAGGAAATAAAATTAAAGGGGTTAGTTAATAAATGTAATAATTACAAGATAATTTATCGGTATAAGTGATTATAGAAGGATTAATTAGAATAATGACATAAATTATTGTTAATTACTTTGTGAATAATTAAAGGATTATTAATGTGAATGGTTGAAGGTTAATTAATTTTGGGGTAATTAATTAAAAGCTAATTACCTAATGTAATTAAAAACGATAATATAAGGATGATTAATTAACTGGTTTATAATTGATTGATGTTAAGAAAGCAGGATTAATAGTGATTGAAGTAATAAATTTTAATTTATTAGTGATGGTGTGGCTAATTAATCTTATGAATGATAGAATGGTATTGAATACCTTGAATTTATCTGATACCTCTGATATGTGATTTGAGATGCTATGTGAAATGATATGTTGGGGGTTGAACCGTGATAGTATAGATTATCTATCTAAATGGTAACGCTATGTGAACATGTTACTCTAAATATAAATTGAATAGTTTTCACTTAAACAACTTGATTTTGTAGATAACATTGGCTTTGAAGAGGCCAGGGTCGGGTATTAGTAAATACCCGAAACCACTTCGATTTTTATAGATTGATTTATGAAATCAATAGTCTGGAATGGAATGATTTAAGTGAATTGGATTATTTAAGCTAAGTTTGTTACTAAGAAGTTGATGTGGGAAATAAGTAATGTCTCTAGCAAATTTGCGAATTTATAAATCGACACGAGTTACCCCGGGTTTTATAATGTTGTATTCCATATGTAGATGCGATTACTCACGCTGGTGTCCAGCCTGACCCGGGTGTTACTTTGATGTAATGCTCGGGTCAGACCGAGTATTACAGATTTTCAGGTAAGGACGTTCTAGAGCTCAGGGGCGAGCTGGATGGCAGGAACGTATGGAGTGTATTCCGCTGTGATATATTGTTATTATCTAGTACAAGTTATTTTTAACTGTCCAGTGATTGTGAAATGTTGTAACTCTGATGTATAAAAATGTAAATTAACTGATACAATTTTTCTTGTATAACTGCTATTTATTTGATATTATATTTTGATCCGCTGCGAATGTGAGAATCTGTGTTGTGTTCTGTTTCCTTCTTCTTCTATCTCTTTCTTCTTTTTCATAACTATTTGGAAATTTCGGGTTTGAAATCCCGGGTTGTTACAACTACTCAACACCCATTAGCATTCATTCATTTAATTTCTTTGTATTCTTTCTATCTTATAGGAGCGCATGTCAGAAATAATAAAACCATTTTGTAATTCTGTAAAAGCATCGTGGGATGTTCGGATTGAGGCAACCGAAGTTCTCCTAGATCTTGGATATTATTGCAAAGGACTTGATGCAACCTTATCTCTATTTATGGAGTTTTTAGAGAAAGAACAGTCTTTAAGAGGTTTGAAATTCCCTCATTATCTTTCATTTTTGTAACAAATTTACAGCCCTTGTGGGTTATAATTTGATTACAGGAGAAGTAAAGCTGGCTGTGCATGTTATGCGTTTGTGTCAGGCAAATGAAGAGGCTGAAACTGGCAATGATGTAGAATGCTCAACTCTAGTTGCTCTGCTTCGTCAACTTGCTAGCAAAAAAGCATTTAACAATATTTCTCTTAGGCACCATTTGTTCTGCATTTTGCAAATTGTTGCCGGGAGGTTAGAATCATTTTCCCTTCATACTTCTTTCTGTCGCTAGTGATTTGACACAATATCCTTATGCATGACAAAAAAGTCTATATAAATAGTTTTTTTAGATCAACTTAATAGTCACATAGGAACATTATAGCCGATCCTGTTGTTTGGGTGCCTGCAGGTAGCAGTGTGCGATCCATCAAGAAGCTCAACTGAGATAATAAACTGTGCGAATTTTCTAACGTTGCACCAGAAGTGACTAATAAGAATGGTAATGTATTCTTATATGTTAGTTAATAAATTTATTGCATTACAGCTTATATCCTACTAATTTGCTTAATAATAAAATAGCATGGAAATTTTATAGAATTTTGAAACCAAAGTCGTAAGTGGTTCGTGATGTCTGACTGAGTTTCTTTTTTCTTTCTTTATAAGAGAGGTTTGGGATGTTGTCAGTGGAGGAAGGAGTTAACTTGTTGGAGATGTTTGGATTGAACTGTTGATCAGGCTGTTAGTAGCGAGGTGTTGGAGGTTGTTCGATGTGATGTTTCGGTTGCTACTAAAGATTGGAGAAGGCAATGTTGACAGAGGAGGGGAGATGCGTTGCAGATTTTCTGGTGATGTGCAGTGCAAGGCGCTGGTTGTGGGATGGTGGAAGTGACAACAGATAAGTTGAACTGGAGTCTGAAACAATGAGATGGCAGCAGTGGTTTTAAGGGTAATGCAGTGATGAAATGGAGCGTGTGTTGTGGTTTGAGTTTTGTGGATGAACAGAGATGGAGTTGTTAAGTATGTATAAAGTGTTGTTGTAAAGGGCAGTGAATGTATGGTAAAAGTGGTTATTGAAGTAGTATAGAATTGTTGTTGCAATGTGAACTGTAGCTTGTTGTTAGTGTAGTTGATGGGTGGCAGGTTTGATATTGATGACTGCCAGGGGATGTGGATATGCACTGATGAAATGGTGCATGGGATGGGTTGAAGGGTTGTGTTCAGGCTTGTAGTGGAACAATGGGTATAATGGTTGCTTGAGTGGTGATAGGTGGCTAGTGGGAAGATTATCGTGCTGTTGGGGTTGAGGTGAAGGCTGCGGTAATGGTTTTGGTTGCAGATTGCAGTGGTATTATGAAGTGGTACTGTAGATGAATGGAGAAGGGGAGGGCAGTACAGCAGTAAGCAGATATGTCTGTTGTGAAATTTGTAAACCAAAGCAGAATTTGTAAATGATAATGAAATAATCTTTTTTTAATTTTTTGTGTATGTTTTTTCTTTTTTTTATATATATAAAGATTATCAATAATATATATATAGTCTATTTGAGTACTGTAATTATGGTTTCTGAGGGATTAGTTTGCATCGATTTTCAACAACAACCGATGCAATAAGTTCCTTTGTTGCATCGGTTTTCATTACAACCGATGCAACATGGGGGCTGTGTTCAAACAACCAACCATTATATTTTGCATCAGTTGTTAGTAACAACCGATGCAAAAAAGGACCTTTTTGCATCAGTTTCAGAACTGATGCAAAAGTGTTAAGCCTTTTGCATCGGTTGCATATGCATCGGTTGTTGAACTGATGCAAAAGGGGGGTAAACAACCGATGCAAATGGCCTATTTTGTAGTAGTGATTAATATTTGTATGCTTTTTGAACAAGTTTGAAAACCTCAATAGGTGAGTCCCAACAAATCAAGATTCTACCTTTCACCATAGTGTCATTATTATGCATTAAATTCTAATTAGTTGGTAATCATAACTTTTCTATACCTTCTATAGTAAGTTTATTTTTCAATAGACTGATGATACTAGATTTATGATCTGTTAGGAGTTTCATAACATTATTATATCTGTTATCTAAGTTCGTACCCCTAACGTTCTAGCTCAAAATTATCATTTAATTTTAGTATTGCTTATGTTATCTCTTTTAGAAGGAGCAATAACATCACTTTTTTTTCTTTCTTTCCCTTTTCGACTTTCCGATTTTATATTCCAGGTTGTCACTAACATACGCTGAAAAATCCTTTACTGGCTGGATAACTAAGATATTATCTTCAATGACATTAGCAATATTTTTAATAAACATATTATCCTTGTCAAAAGTATTAATGTCATCTTCTGATTCATCGGGGCTACATGAAGTACCAGAGTTGCCAGAAAATATACCTTTGTTTTTACCATGTTTATGCCCTTCAGTTGAATAGGAACTCTCGGCTCTAGCTTTTGCAGTAGCTATTTTATTCTCAAAATTACCTTAAGCTAGACGTTCCATTCCACCACATCAACTGTCTCCATTGATTTTGACTTTTCAACAACTCACCAATATTATATTGACCACTATTGTTTTGTGCGTTTCTATTTTCATCAGCATTGCTAAACTTGTCGCTTATTTGTTCACTGGAGCCATGCAATTTCCATCCACCTACTTTTATGTCATTACCACTAGCACCTTGCAGCACAACTACTTTCATGACCACATCATCTAGAGATCCACCAATATTATTTTTTACACTATTTTATGCATGTATATTATTATCAATGTTAGCAACCCACTACAAGAAAACTACGGTTTACCTACGCCAAATTGGCGTAAGCGGGGTGTAGGTAAATGCATTAACTACGTAACACCTACGCCAATTTTGGCGTGGGTAAAACTTGCGTAGCTAATAAAATACCTACGCTTTACCTACACCATCCGTTGGGTTGTTTCCTACGCCTTTCCTACGCCATAATTTTCTTACGCCTTTCCCACGCCATGTTGTACCAACGGTTTTGTTATGACATTTTTACTTTTTTAAGTGGTCACGTCTTTCCTACGTCATTTGTTTACCTATGTCTTCCCTACGCCCAGTTTTCCTACGCTTTCCCTACGTCATTCTTACATATTACGTTTCCTACGTCTTTTCTACGTCATTCATTTATCCACGATTTACCTACGCATGTGTTTTTAATGTTTTTCCTACGCCATGCATACGACTTTTTGCTGCATTAATATTTCATTTACCTACGCCTTCCCTACGTCTTTTCTGAAGCAATTTTGATATATTACTATTTATTTCATTTCACCACATTAAATAGAAACTAAAATCAACTTATTTTATATATACACACATTCCAACAAAAAGATTAACGTCAAACCATTCATCTTTAATTCAAAAAACAAATATCTCATTCATATTACAAAGTCAAACAATATTAATCAAGTTCCTATACGTTAAAATAATATGATAATATGTTCATGATACATGACATCATACAGATACCATTAAAAAGTTTTCAATACCCTCATTCCTCATGACGATCGTTCGGCTATTCATCAAATCGCTGTCGAAGCATCTCGGTGAGTTGTTCATACTACATCTTCAGCATTTGAATCTCCCCTTCTTGATGCTCCACCTTTTCCTCTAGTTTGGCTCTAGTCTGTGCTTCTCCCTTATTGATGCTATAAGTATCGTCTTTGTATTTCTACATTTTATCAAATATTGCATCAATTTCTGCATTTTAAACTAATTAAAATAATGTTTTGTTGAAAGTTTAAATACTTACTCCAGGGATATTGCCATAATATGGCCTACGGTCCTTTCTTTTAGCTATAGCACCGGTAAGCTTGTCGAATACTTCTTCCTCGACATCATACGAAATTACTGTGCCTTGACTTTTCAATTCTTCAATTCTAGCTTGATATTGTGCCTGTATTTGTGATTTTCCAAATACAAGAACAAAAACATAAATACATGCTCACACTGTAGGAACCGAACATAGAAAAGCACGAATATGTTAGAAGGTTGGTAGAATTGTAGGAACTGAACATACTTTTGACAGTATAGCAGACTATATATTTTATATTACAAATTATACATATCTGCAGTCTAAATATTTGCAGATAAGCAACTCCTAGAGCTAGTATTAGGAAACAGATTTTGGAATTGTTCATTGTCTAAACTTAAATTGTGTTCATTTATTCCTCAGTGAGATTGATTCAACACACACTTCAACATAACTGACAAAGAAGCAAATCTTTAAGCTAGTGAATTCATTTCAATTAAATCCTTAAACAAATGGCTAGAGCTTTGGAACAACCGCTCTGTATAACAGTACTTTGGAGCTTTGGAACAACCACTCTGTACAACAGTACAAAAAGGCATTCACTAGGCTATATATAAATATGAACGAATAAACAAATGACTACCAACATATAAACTTTTTTTTTACCATCAAACCTTATAAATTTGCAACGAAAGAAACAACTCTTAATTGCCATTATTAACAACTCTAGAAATCATCAGGAAACAGCAGCAAATTCCTTGGAAGCTGTGACTCAAGCCTTGAAATAGCAACCAACATCTCCATAAGAACTATCTCATACATAAGCAATATCTCAAACCGAAACTCAATAGATTCAAAACCAGAACTGCAGTCAGCATCAAACAAGGAAGAATAGATTCAATAATTCATTTTTTCTATTGGAATTTCTGTATTACTCAGGGAACCACAAAATAAGAACAATACCTATTAAAAATTGTTGTTTCTTTTTTATAAGTTGTCTTATTTCATCGTAAAAAATATGTTAAGATACTTCAAGTTACTTGACACTGCCTTTTTTGAAGAAATGACGATAAACTAGATATTTTATATGGAGAAAACATATTCAAACATGACATTTGTCTAGTAACTCTAGACCCCATCATGTTCAGTGGTCCCTTTTCTATTTTTGAGTCAAGATGGAAAATAATAAGGTATGCTGTTAAAAAATAGATGGTTATATTTTTGGCCCAGATTAAGTGTAGGTTAAACTAGAAAACTCAATATTTTAATGCCAATCTAAAAAACTTGTACACATTATAACATTACTGCCATATAAGGATCTCCCTACCTTCGTCTGTCTCGGATTAATAAATCTTCATAACTTTTACCTGCAAGCAGTATTTTGACGATCAGTTCTGTTCTGTTTAGGTTGCATATTTTCTATTTTGCAATTTTTGAAATAGATAACCAAAATAAGACCGTCCAAGTAAAAAATTCTTATTATAATGTTCGTCGGTTGCTTCCGATATTGAACCAGCCAAGTCTGGAGCAAACTAGTGAATTACAAATGGAAGCATTTATTCAAGGCTTGTGTATAGTTTCCTTCATTTTCTGATTTGATCTCTTTACCGTTTTCTAATATATTTGTATGTTCAGGAAAGAGGATATCTGATGTTCAAATGTCAGTCATGGCTATCATTGCTTTAGGTTTCTTTTTATATCTGTAGAGGATGAAACAGAAATATTGTTTTTGTTTTTTGTATTGTTTATTATTTTAGTAACCGCTCTAATTTAAATGTTCATTATTAATTTTATTGTATTCATTGAAATTGTTTATTATTTTATCAAAAACCAGACGATGCTTTATCTGTCCATTTTTTCTAAATAAAATGGTATTAAAAACCTTAAAACCATTCAGTTTTACGATATATTTTTTCTTTTTTTTAAATGACTGGTTGGTTGGTATGTGTCAAATGGATTTATTAGTCTTGCCTATATTATATTTGATTTGTTTTTACTATCAATATATATTTTAGTTCTTTTACATTTAATTTTTTTAGTTATTCAGGTTGTAGATAGATATCGAGCTTCAGCTTATATTCTTGAATTATCTGGATGCAACCTCGGTTAAACATGGGCTAGCCCATGGTCCAGAGCAAGTTAAAGCCTTGACTGTTGAAGAACTACCTAAAAACTGCAAAACCAGTCTAAACCATGGGTTCATGCACAAAAACTGCTTAATATTTTAAATAAAGGTCCCACGCCTAAAAAGGAAAATAAAGCTTGAATAAGTTGAGAGTCTGTAATAATCGTGATTTTTGGTGCCGCTTAACCCATGCTTAAACTAGGTACCTGACTAGGTAAAACTTGTCTGTGTATTCTCTTATTTTCAGTAAAGGCTGTGCAGTAAACGCAACATCAACAATGATGAAAAAGCAAATGCTTTCATAAATACGACACCAAATGCTTTCCTATGTACAATTTGAGTATGAATTCAAGATATAAGAATCAAGATATAAGAATCACTTATTGCAAATTCCATCGATGCTTCATCAATCCATCCACTAGTGGTAGATCCGCTATCCGAAGTGACCTTGTGAGTCCTACAATACACTTCCCAAGTAGTTGGCTCCCTATTAAGTTCATCGGTCTAGAAAATAAAGATAAAAATAGAGTAAAAATGTGAAAGCCGGTGTAAATTAACGTTAAAACAAGATTTTAGAGATCAAACCAAATCGTTTCGATAATCCGCAAAGGATCTCGAACCACCACAATGTCGCTTTTGGTTTTGAGCCCTAGAGTTTTGCAGCTTTTTTTGCATGAGCTTTTACTTCAGGAAGCTCCCAATATACCAAAAACTGCTCATATATCTCCTAGGGTAGGTTCGGATGCTTCTTGCCTGACTCTTTCATACTGTGAATCCAGTCCCGATACTTCAAACTTGCTTTTCTATTCCATATCTACTTCACAATTGCTGGTGAAGCATCATCTGGCCATTGAAATGACTCCTGTACATGTGTGGAAAATGTAATGACCAAAAAAATAGATGTAACACAAATACACTAATATTATTTTACCAGAAACTCCTGAAACATCACTTTCTTAACATCATCGGGTATACTTTTAAAATTGGGCCAAAAATCGTTAACTCGTGCTAACAAACCTACTCGAATAGCATAAGATGTAGCCCTGGAAGTGAACTCATATCTGAAACATATAAATGTAAAGCATAAATATATATTTATGTTCTCACCTAAATTACTTATTTTGCAAAAGTCAACATCAATTACTTATTTTGCAAGAATTCTTACCCAACATTGGCTTGCCAGAAAACTCCGACCCTTGTTACGAAGGAGGAGTCCGACACGGATGCATTAGTCGATGGATTGGTAGCATCAACTTCATGGGAAGTAGGATGAACAACGAGAGACATGATATTCTGCTGCTCTGCTGACTGTGATTCCGATCCATCTTGACCGATAGGAGATGCACTAGGTTGTATTGTGGCAGATGTGTTATTGCTAGAAAGACGTAGAGCGGGTCGTTTCACGGAACGACGATGACGATCAGCTCGAGTAGACATGTCCTGTTAAATGCAATTACTATAACATAGAGAAATACATATGATTTGAAGAATTAAATATACAACAAACCAATTAAAACAACACGAACTGAAGACTAAATACCCAAAGATAACTAAGCATACAAGATTGATTTGAAGTAAAAATTCATACTAGTGGAAAAATCAAACAAGTATATTAATGAAAGCATGCTACCAATCAACATTATCATCATAACTTCCATTAGTTACACTATCATATTCATCTTCACATTCATCAACTTCGACAATTTCATCTTCAATATCATTTTCAGCAGCTTCGATATCATAATCAACTTCGACATCATCGTCAACCTCTACTCCATCAAATACTTCATTATGAAGTGGTCCGATGTCATCAATGTCTTCAGTGATATGTAGTAGTCCGTTATGGTCCAAATCATTCTGATATGGTTGATCTTCGCTTACGATCATGTTCGAATTGAATGACCATCTTGGCTTTGTTTTAACGACAGCCCACCAATCCGCTTTATTGTTGTTCATAGCAGGATAGGGTACATAATAAACTTGAGTCGCTTGCATCGCTAACACAAATGGATCATAACCTTGGTATCGTCTTTTGTGATTTATTTCAATAAGTGGATAATCTTTATGTGCACGACGTATTCCTACGTCTTTTCTATTGTCGAACCATTCACATTTGAACAAAAAGGTTTTAAGCTCTGGTGCCATCGAGTAAGTAAGTTCAATTATTTCCTGTAACATGCCATAATAATCTTCTAGATCATCATCCCCGTTGCCTCCTTTAACACACACCCCACTGTTGTAAGTTGTTTTATTTGCTCCAAATTCAGTTGTGTGAAATTTATAGCCGTTAACGTACATAATTGGACATTTTCTATACTTCATCATAGGACCAAATGCAAGTTTTGCATAACAAACATCAGTGATTCCATTATCATCAACCTATTAAAATAAATTCACATACATTATAATATTATAAAGATTTATGATATAAAACGCGATTAATATATAATAAATCATGCTCACATATTTCTTAAACCATTTCTCAAATCCTTTACTGGGCTCAACATCAGGATTTGCTTCTTCAAATTGACTGTTGGACGATTAAAATTACCAAGGAAAATTTATAATATAAAACATAAATCATTTTAATTGATTGAAGTTGTGTTACATACCAAATAAGATTTGATAGCTCTTCACAATTGAGAAGCACGGTTGATTTAGCTAAAGTAAAATCTTTAATTGTCTGAAAACCTCCATCTTTCCATTTACCATATGGACGTCCCCATTTCTGAAATATGGATAGAGATATATCAGATGAATCATCCATTTCATCCTCATTACAGTGGCCACTGTTAGAAATCTTGATATGGTCTTCAAAATAGTAATTGAAAAATGTAGATGCTTCTTCAGTAATGTATGCTTGGCAAATTGAACCTTCAACGCGTGCTTTTTGTTTCACCTTTTTTTTAAGGTGACCAAGATACCTTAATATGAATACATGAAATATTAAATATAACATTCTCATAATGATATGATGAAAATATGAAGAAAATAAAAGTCCACCTTAGTTATATATATATACCTCTCAAAAGGGTACATCCATCCATATTGTACCGATCCTCGCATTAAAGCTTCAGTTGGTAAATGTACAGGTAGGTGTTCCATGCTATTAAAAACTCCAGGAGGAAATATTTTTTCCAATTTATACAATAACTTCGGTACATCCTTCTCTAGTTTCTCCAAATGAGCTTTAATAAGAGTAGTCGAACATAAATCTTTGTACATTAAGCTAAGCTCAGTTATGGGCATCCAAACCTTTTGTGGTAATAGCTCCTTAAAAACTATCGGAAATAGAGTCTTAAGAAATACATGACAATCGTGACTCTTCATTCCCGATAGTTGAAGGTCCTTCATGTCAACACATCGTTTCATATTAGAAGCAATTCCATCTGGTAACTTCAAATTTTCTACCCACTCTAATACTTTTTTACGATGAATATTTTCCACTCATAACAAGCTAAAGGTTTGAAATTTGGACGTTCACTATCAATTTTTAGTTCAGGACGATTACAGTAGAATGCAATATCCTTCCTTGACTTCAAATCATCTTTTGTTTTTCCCTTAACATTCATAATTGTGTTAAAGTAGTTCTCAAACACATTTTTCTCATTATGCATTACGTCCAGATTGTGCCGAAGTTTCAGATTCTTCCAATATGGTAGCTCCCAAAATATACTTTGTTTGCACCAATTATGAATTTGTCCTTTACCAGGGATTTTTGGCTCTCTTCCTATCTCATGTATTTTAGGATAATCTTGCATGATCTCGTACACTTGTTCACTACTCGGAATGTCAGGTGGCTCTAAAGTAATAGTTGTATTTGCCCTAAAGATTTTCTTATCAAATCTAAAACGGTCGTTTTGATGCAAAAAACGACGATGACGATCCCACCAACACTGTTTGCCGCCATATTTTAATCGAAAGGATTCAGTCGAATCCATACAGATAGGACAAGCGAACTTGCCACTAGTACTCCAGCCAGAAAGCATCCATATGCTGGAAAATCACTTATTGTCCATAATAAAGAAGCAAACATTCTGAATTTTTTTTCCTTAACACGTCGTAAGTAACAACGCCATCTATCCACAGTTTTTTCAACTCATTAACTAAAGGTTGCAAATATACATCTATTCCATTTTTGGGATTCTTTGGTCCAGGAACAATCACAGTTAAAAACATGTATGAATTCTTCATACACATCCACGGAGGTAAATTATAAGGTGTTACAATAACTGGCCATGTCGAATAAGGTTTTCCGAACGACGCAAAAGGCGCGAAACCATCCGTACACAAACCAAGACGGACATTTCATGATTCTTTAGCAAAATCGGGATAAACTTTATCAAAATGTTTCCACGCCTCGCCATCAGAAGGATGACATAAAATCCCTTCCTCTCATTGTCGTTCATTGTGCCATCGCATGTGTTTTGTGGTAGCACAAGATGCATATAACCTTTGTAATCTGGGTGTAAGCGGAAAATAATGCATACGAGTGAAAGGTACACCTTTTCCATTGGTTCTTGTAGACTTATATCTTTTTTTGTTGCAGAATTTACAATTCGTAAGGTTTTGATCATCCTTCCAATATATCATGCATTCACCTGTGCATGTGTCAATTTTTTCATACGGCAAACCAAATGCAGATACTTCCTTTTTTAATGAATACCAATTACATGCCAACACATTGTCAGGTGGAAGCATTTCTTTACACAGACTTAAAATCGCATTCATCATGTTTTCCGACGCATTGTATTCAGATTTTATAGTGATTAACCTTGATGTAGCCAATAAGTGTGTCATTGTACAACCTTTATAAAGCGGTCGTTTCGATGCTTTTAACAAATCAAAAAACTTTTTAGCTTCCGAGCCAAGTTCTTCTGCTTCAGGTTCATCAGTCCACAAACTTGGACCGGCAGCATCATGGACCATTTTTGTCATTCTATCTTCCATACTATAGTCATCAAAATTAGCATCGATGGTTTCGGTTGCATCTTCAACTACCATTGTCGAATCATGCTTTGTCCCCGATTCACCGTGATATCTCCACACGTAATAATTTGGCATAAAACCATAATTATGCAAGTGAAAAGTTATAGTTTCGTAATCTTGAAGTTTCATGCAATGGCATTTCTTACACGGGCATCGAATTTCTTTCATCTTTGTTTTATTACAAGACGCCACTTTTAGAAATGCTTCCACGCCGTTTCTAAAATGCAATGATATTGATCCTCTTTTCCATCCAGGCTCATACATCCAAGTTTGAACTTTCATATAATCCATCTTTTACTGCATAATTAGAAATAAATTAAATTATATTTAATTTTAGGAAATTTAAAGTCCAGAAAACAAAAAATAGGTCTATATTTGTAAATAAGTTTGAAAGTGGTCTATATTTAAATTTAAATGTCGCTCCTCTATCCACCAATACTCCTATGTCCAATACTTCTCTGTCCACTGCACTGCCCCGTTTCATATCACCTTCCTGCTCAAACCACTCACAAAAACATCACTGTGCCAGCCACAATTCCATCATACACACTGCCATCTGAAACGCCATACATCACATCTGATGATGATGAAGATGAGTGAAAATGGTGATGGATGGTTGCTAACTATACTTTGATTGGTGTTCTAATTTAGTTTAGGTTGTATATTGTTTCTTTTTTTTAAAAAAGAAAAAAAAAGGAAAAAAACACTTATTTCTTGAAAAAGAGAAGTTGTAATTTCAATGATTTTTTTTATATTATTAAATTGGTATTTAGCTTTGTTTATGTGATGAAAATATTTGAAATGGTGTTTATGCTGTGGGATTAGAATAAACGATTAGTTTTTAACAAATGATTTAAAAATAAAGTTCTATTACAGTAGAATCAAGATTTCCAATCTTCAGGAAAAAAAAGGTTATGGCCTTTATGTTGTAGCCTTCATTCTAAACTTGAAGTAAATCTCACTCTGAAACTTAGAAAAGAAAAAAAGAAATGGTATATTTTAAATGCCCATATGTTGTTTACATTTATGGAATTTCCATGTACAACTTATATGGTTGTTTTTATTTGAAATTCATGGATATATGAAATATACAAATGTTTATGCGATTTTCCTTTTAAAATGATAATAATATACAGATGCTTTTTTGAATTCATACAGATGCAATATACAAATTATTTGTCAATCATCAAAACTGCATAATATTTACATCTTAATAAACATGATAAAATTAAATAGATTCAGGCAAACAAAATCATAGCTAATCTTAAAAAAATCAAACAAAAATTATGAATCAGGTCCAATGTATGAATCAGGTCCAATTATAAATAGCTAGTCTGTGTGTGTGTGTATTGCCAAGCAAAATGCCCAGTACTAAGCATTCCCCTTGAAAGTATTTTCTGTTTAATTGCCGAAAATACACTACAAAACTTTTGAAACTCCATCATACACACTGCCATCTGAAACGCCATACATCACATCCACATCCACTGCTACTTACTACTGCCAGCAGCAAAACACACATCTCCAGCAACTAACTGCATTCATCATGTCTAACTGCTAAGTATCACTTCACTTCATATTGCAATCGTATTGCTTAAACTTCTCACTGCAGTACATGTACCACATCAACAAACATTAAACTCTACCTCTCTTCCATTACTGCCTCAACTTTATCACACATGCTATGTTCAAAATGGTCATTCATCACTTATCACTACAAGAAAATTAATAGTTATACATGATGAAAATCATTATATTTATCTTTCTTTTTACTCAGG
The DNA here is from genome assembly GCA_030737815.1 of Allium fistulosum. NCBI lineage: Eukaryota > Viridiplantae > Streptophyta > Magnoliopsida > Asparagales > Amaryllidaceae > Allium > Allium fistulosum. Next base: position 913,232,917 of record CM060907.1, on the reverse strand, counting down.
CCTGGAGCGGCTCATGCTGCTCAGCTGCTGTACTAGCAAAATGAGCACTTGAATAGAAGATGCAGAAAATATAAATATATGATATGAACAGAGCATTTAAATTCACAAATTAGAAAAAGAAAATTTAATCATATTTAACTATTTGCATTAATATTAGCTGACTAACATCAGTCCGTATAAATGAATGAGCATTAATGGGAAATGAATCTATAATTCGGATCTCTAATTTAATAGAAACAATGCATTGTCTTATTGTGGCTTTTTCATTTACATTTTTGTTCTGGAACGAGGGACTAAAAATACAGATTCAAATTATGTTTAGGAAATTGAACCAAATACCACTACCAACCTGAATACTTCACTGTCTTACCACTCGCACTAATATACCCAGGTTTAGGAAATAACGTATGTTTGGCAAATAACGTATGTTTAGGAAAGAGCTTCAGGCGTTTTCAAGGTTAATGAAATCTAAAGCAGTAAAAGGGCGACTCAATTTTAGAAAATTAGACAACTCAAAACAAGAAATTCGCGTACTTAATTAGCAGTGGCAGTATAAAGAGACTGTAGCGGACTTCAAATCAGCAGTAGAATCGCGTAGGAGGCAAGGAACTGTAGCGGACTTCAAATCAGCAGTAGAATCGCGTAGGGCAAGGATGAGCCGACGATGGCTGATGGAATAGCCGAGTATGTAGCGATGATTATTTAGAAGGCATTGATTTTTGAAACCCTAGTTTTTTTGGGTTCAAGCATCGCCAACATGGAGATTGAAGGCGTAGAATTAGGTTTTTTTTTAGTGAAAATTAGTCATGCATCCTTAAAACGGAACTTAATTTCAAAGCGGGTCCCTGTCATAAAGAATATATATTCTACGTCCCTGTTTCTGTTTTCCGCTAATTTATTTCCCAAATTACCCCTGCGTTTCACTGCGAGCTCTAATTCTTCTTCTTATTTTTCGATTTAAATGAAAAACTGCAATTAAATTGAAGACGAATCAAGTTTTTTTTATGAAATATGATATTCTTAATATTTGCAGTTATAAATAATCGCAACAAATTTCTGCAAATATATACGATAGTTGCAGAAATTTCTGCAACTATACGCAATAGTTGCAGACATTTCTGCAACTATACGCAATAGTTGCATTTGTGCAACTATATGCAATAGTTGCAGAAATGTCTGCAACTATACGCAATAGTTGCAGAAATTTCTGCAACTATTGCAAATAGTTGCAGATAATTCTGCAATTATTTGCAATAGTTGCATTTCTGCAACTATTGTCTGCAACTATACGCAATAGTTGCAGTTATTTCTGCAACTATAAGCAATAGTTGCAGAAATTTCTGCAACTATACGCAATAGTTGCAGACATTTCTGCAACTATTTGCAACAGTTGCATTTCTACAACTATATGCAATAGTTGCAGATATTTCTGCAACTATACAATATAGTTGCATAAATTTCTGCAACTATACCCAATAATTGCAGACATTTCTGCAACTATACCATATAGTTGCAGAAATATCTGCAATTTTTATAAATTTGAAAAAAAATCGAACTGTTAAATATTTGCTGAATTGTCTGCAAATATTTGAAATAATTGCACCTTTAATACAAATATAAATTTTTGGTATCAACAATGGATCTCATTTTAAAGATCATAAAATTTGAGATTTTTTGGTGAAAACGGTATGTTGATCAAGTTTTTGTAAATAAAGTTATACACGTTTGAAAAGTTTAAAACATAAAGGGTATTTGTGTATTTTTGCGTGCGTGAATTTGAAAATAGGGAGCGGAAACGTAAATGTTGGTTGTGAAGGATGTTTTATCTATTTTAAAACTTGTTAGGGATGTGAGCTAAACTATCCCTTTTTTTTATTCGGTAAAAACTGAGTTAGGAGAAGGGAAGTATATGGTGTTTAAAGTAAAAATAAAAAACTTTTTTTTGCATCTGTAGGGACGGCGTGGGAAATTTCCTACGTCTTTCATACGTCAATGTTGAATTGTATAAAATTAACAGAGGCGTGGAAATGGCGTAGGAGATTATCTACGCCTTTTCTACAGTATCATTTTAGTGTAGACGATTTCCTACACCTTACTTACGCCTCGATTTGTTTTCTACGTGTTGAATTTGGCGTAGGAGAAGCGTAGGAAATTTCCTTACGTCTTCCCTACGCCTTTACCTCTTTCTACCAGATTCCTACGCCTACCCTACGCCCCGCCTTTTGGCATAGGAAAGACGTCGTAAATTTTGTGTAGGAAACTGCAGTGTTTTCTAGTAGTGAACTGGCACATCTTTTGATTATTGGAACCATGCATATCCCTTTCACCTATCTCCACGTCTTTTACATTGGAACCTTGCAGCACATCCACTTCTTGTCCACGCCAACTGAAGGCCCTCCTTTATGACGCCCTGTATCTTCATGAATGCCAGTATTTTCCACAACGCCTGAGACCAGATTTCTATGATTAATATTGCGAATCTGTATTATTTCTAGGCTATCACCTTTTCTGTGTGCATTTCCTTGTACACAAGATGCGTCCTTTTGAACAACTGAACCTTGTCTGTCACTTACACTTCCATCTAATAGGGTACCGTATCGTGCTTCAACGCCAATGTCAATATGTAAAGCATCCTTAGAGCATCTCCAACCCATTCATCTTGTAATGTTCTAAAATGATGACATGGAATTGGTTATATCACATTGTCAAATACATGTAAAATAAAAATTATGTTAAATGACAAAAATTATGTTTACTTACTCCAATGCAAATACATTACAAACAACTAAATTTGTTTAACTTTGGTTATGTGGCATGATAGTAGTGGTGGTTATTACTTGACATTGTGAAGTGGAATGTCTACTACTAGACATTCTACTTCACAATGTCTAACATAAATCTTGCCATGTCATGTTTCACAATCATTTTAAATTACCATTGGAGACCAAAATTTAAAGAATTATGTCAATCATCTATGTGGCATTAACTTCACATGAGAAATTCACAAGGGTTGAAGATGCTCTTATGAGCATCTTTACCCTGCATCTTAGAAATATTTTTTTCCACCAAAATATTCCCTTGGGGCTTTGGAAAATATTATTTCAGTTTCTGAGTCCGTCTCTATAGACGTTGGCACTACGAAATGATTATTGCCTTCTATCAAATCACCACCTCTAGAATTAGTCTCTTTGTTGTTCAATATATTACTGTCTTCAACAATTTTATCGGCCATTATTCGTTGCGCATATTCCAAAAGCATGCCATTAGTTGTTTCAGTGATCCCCTTATTAAGGCTATTTCCTTATCAGTATCCGTTGAGATCAATTTTGGTTGCCAAACTTGGGTTTCTTTCCTCTTACATTGGGAATTAACATGCCTAAAAACTTTACATTTATTACATCGACTCGGTTTGAACTCATAGTCCAATTTAATAGATATCTCCTCCCATTGAATAAACTACCTCTATTTCAGTGTGAAATTCAAAAGATGCATTCATTTCTACAAAACATGAGCAAATGAGAGCCTTGATTCTATAGATGTAATTTCATCTAGTTCAATAAGGTTTCCTAGTCCATGAGTAATAATACAAAGCGCCTTAACATCCCAAAATTCAAGATTTAAATGTACTAATTTTACTGATATAGGAATCGTAGTAAGAGTATGTCTATCAAATTTAAGACTAAGACTCTATTTTTTATTATAATAATTCTAGAATCAAATAACTATGGACCCTCATCCAGAATTCTTTTGCAATCTTTTCTATCTTTAAATCGCACTAGAAAGAAACCATTTTGTCTAGTAAATAGTTCATATCTACTTTTCGGTTCCCATAATCGGTCAAGCTCTAAAATATATATAATACGGTCTTGTCCCAAAAACACATACCGTAATAAAATTACCCTATTTGTGTTTAGATCTATAAAAAATATGTTCATGGATTAGAGGTTTCCATTTATTATCTCATTTAAATGCTAGTTTAACATAAGTTAATTTTCTACGCCTTTAACTCTCACTAATCGAATGTCTTGAGAATTCGTTGTTGTCCCTTTAGCTATATCAACCCACGTCTTCTTGCAACTCAAGTCAAAATTAAACCCACCATTCGTAGTGTTCAACATATTAGATCTATTTTTCATATTTTGATTATTAAGAAATTTTCTAGGGCCTTGAACAAAATCTGCAACATTCATATTGTTTCCTTTATTCCCATCGTTTTGAGGTCCAAGCACCTGCACACTTGAATCAACGATTCCAGTGCAACACACTCCTATAGTAGTAGGAGTATTTCGACCATGAGACCCATCGACACCAGTAGCAAGGTGATTTGGTGCAGTACTTGAAGAGCTATCAGTGGTAATAGCAGCATCGCATGTAAGATCTGTATCGTATACGAGAACTTTGGTCGTATCGTGTAGAAGCCCTATCTCGCATGGGACATCATCCCCTCTCGAATCTCTGGTCAACATTGTCTATATATCTGGTGGGATAGGGGGATCTGGGGGCTGCGTTTTAGGATTAGATATTAGGGTTTGAGTAGAATTATGGTTTAAACAAATACAAAATTATTCTTAATAAAAAATCTTTTAAATAGATCTTTATAGTATTTTCTTGTGAAATAAAAATTCCTTTTTGTAGTTGTATAATTTGTAACCCAAGAAAATAATTTATTTACACAATATAGGACATTTCAAATTCTTTTCTCATTATTTCAGAAAAATCGGTACAAAGTTTTTTATTAGAGGACCACAAATAATGTCATCAACATATATTTGAACAACTAATAATTTATTATTTTCACCTTTTATAAATAGTGTTGAGTCAACTTTTCCAATTTCAAAACCAGAATTTATTAAATAACCTTTTAGTATTTCATAGCAAGCACGTGATGCTTGTTTGAGGCCATATAAAGCATTTTTAAGTTTATAAACATGATCTGGATATTTTTCGTGTTTAAACAAGGCTGGTTGTTCAACATAAACATTTTCTTTTATAAACCCATCTAAGAAAGCATTTTAACATCTTTTTGATATAATCTAAAATTGTGATGACAAATAAAAGCTAGGAGTATTCTAATTGCTTCAAGTCTTGCAACAGAAGCAAAGGTCCATCATAGTCGATTCCTTCCTCTTGATTGTACCCTTGAGCAACCAATCTAACTTTATTTCTAACTATATCACAATTTTCATCACTTTTATTTTTATATACCCATTTATTTCTTGTTATAGCTTTACCAGTAGGTCCTGGGACTAATTCCCATACATTATTTTATTCAAATAGATTTAATTTTTCTTGCATTACTATAATCCAACATTCAATTTTTTCCTACTTCTTTATCGTTTTTGGGTTTAATTGTAGAAAAGAATGCAAAGTGACTCATTTCGTTTAGCTGTCTTCTAGTTAATACTTTAGTTCGTACATCATGATAATCTTCAAAATTCTTGCGGTTTCCTTTTTTTATTTTGTTATGGTGAGTTATTTATTACTTGAGTATCTTTATTGGATTTATCTTGTTCATAATTTTGAATAGCAGTTTAAGGTCGATTGACATTAGTTATTTCAGTATCAACTTCTATTGTTTTAAAATTTTCATCAAAAGAGACGTGTAAGGTTTCTTCAACTAAGTCAGTTCTTTTATTGAATATGCGGTCAGCTTTACTTCTTTCTGAATAACCGATAAAAATTCTTTCATTAGCTTTAGAGTCAAACTTACCAAGATTATCTTTAGTGTTAAAAAAACATTTTGATCCAAAGACTTTAAAGTATGATATTTTATATTTATGTTGATAAAAGAGTTCATAAGGGGTACTTTTAGTTTTAGGATGCATTGAGACGCGATTTAGAATATAACAAGCAGTAACAATCTCTTCAGCCTAGAAAATCCGAGGTAGAGTAGTGCTATTTAGTAATGTTTGGCGCACTCTTGTAAGATTCTATTTTTTCTTTCCACAACATCATTTTGTTGCGGTGTTCTGGAAAAAGAAAAGTTATGATTAATTCCCTTTTTATTATAAAAGTTAGTAAATTCTTCATTGTCGAACTCTCCTCCATGATTGCTTCGAATATTTTTAATTTATAAATCTTTTAAATTCTGAATTCTTTTTACAAATACCAGAATATTTCAAGAGTATAGTTTTTATGTTTTAAAAAAAAGTCCAAGTATATCTTGAAAAGCCATCAACAATTACAAAAACATATTTATTTTGGTTTATTTATCTAGCTTGAGTTGGACTAAATAAATTTAGGTGAAGTAATTCCAAAGGCTTATTAGTAGAAATTTCATTTATAGATTTAAAAGAAGATTTTTTTAGTTTTCCTTTTTGACAAGTGTCACATAAGTTATTTACTTAAAATTTAGTTTAGGGAAACCTCTTATAATTTCATGTTTTTCTAATTTGTTTAATAATTTAAAGTTAATATGACAAAAACATTTGTGCCATAGCCATGCATAATTCGACTTTGATATAAGGCATAGGTTACTATCATCATTAATTTTCATATTAAAAATATAAATATTTCATTTTATTATACCTTCAAATAATCTTTCGTTTTGATCAAAAATATTATAACTATCTTTTTCAAATTTAATTTTAAAGATTTTATTACATAGATGACAAATACTTAACATATTATGTTTTAAATTTTGAAGAAGGTAAACATTAGTAATTAAGGATGAATTTGGATCACCATCGTTGCTGATGTCCCATATTTCGATGATGTATCCTTTTGAATTGTCATCGAAAGACACGGTACCTCCATCCATTGGTGTGATATTTATAAGCATATTGAAGTTTCTCGCTATGTGGTTGGAACATCCACTATATAGAATCCAATTTTTTTCTTTTTGCCGATGTGGGTGAATACCTGGAAAAAAAAATTATCAGTACCTGTTAGCACCAAAATTGATCACTAACACCCAAGAAAAGATTTGTGTAGAGAGATTAATGAAGATAATAAATTAAAACAAAGGAATATATGCAAAGTTAACTGCGGAAATAAGAACACCAGAATTATAGTGGTTCGGCGTAACTGCCTACGTCCACTGTTAATGTAATCTTTATTGCTTTTCTCAAAGACTTGAATACAGATGAAATCCGTAAACAAATAACTCGAATACAAGTTTGAACTGAAAGAAGCAGAGTATCAAAAATGGCAGAGTATCCTCGGAGTTCCCGAAAAAAGGTCCCTTTCACTACACCCCTGCCCCTTTATTTATAGACGAAGATAGGCTGGACTCCCTACGCAGGCCCAAGAACAAGGTACTTCGGCCCACTACTGACAACTCTTGTACACCAGACCGAGCTAAGTCTGCCAAGCGACATTGGCCGAGCGGTAAATGCCGAATCGGGGTGTCTTGATGATTAGCTCAAAGCAATCTTTTTAGGGGCTCGAAGTGAGCAATGGTGTGAGTCGAAGCAACGACATGCCGACCACCTCGCTTTGGAGTGGAATTGATAACCACCAACTCTGATGGCACGCACCGAACGAGGTATATTAAACTACCATGACCGAACCACGAGCACCGAAACAGGACTGAACTAAGCTCCTTAGCCGAACCATGCATGGCTTCCCTTCCTTGACCGTGCGGCACCTGCCGAAACATCTAGACCGAACGGCACATACCGAACTATCCAGACCAAACAACATAATGTCTCCCCTAGCCGAGCGACGAATGACTTTGCGCTTTCAAGGCCGGACCGAAGTCAGCCGAACGATCAAAGCTGAATCAAATCCACACTGACCCATAATGTTTGAAATCATTTCGACCAAACCACTTGCTCTTGCCCATCCTGGCCGAACTACCCTGACTTCACTCCGGTGCCGAGCCACCTCGGCCGAGCCAGTGCTGAACATTCTGAGCCATGTATTGGCCGAACCAAACTTTAGTTACACTAGTCGCTTATACTTACACCCCTTTCTTAGCTCAAGTCTCATCTGGGTTCAACCATAAGCTTTGCGACTATCACCATGTAGCCGGGCCACGGCGCTGTGTAACATTTGCCCCTAAAGTGCGTCATGTGAATCAACACGACGTGCTTTGAATTAACAACTAGTCCTTGCTTTCAGGAGTTAGCTCATCTAGAATGATAATCATCTGTCGCTTAAATCCTGTTTTAACTTTCCAAAAGCCGAATGCATATAACATTTCGAAGGTTGGACCATACCGGATTCTCTAAACATTGCCTATGCATATGCGTATGTGTACACACACACACACACATATATATATATATATAGATTCCCCTAAGTACATATATATGTTTTTACTTATTTATTATTGTTTTTATTATTATTATTCTCTTTAAAAACCAAATTGGGTCAGCGTAAGGAGGCCGACCCACAGGTTCGGCTCCTTTGGCAAAATGGTGGGCCGACATACCAATATCAATTCACATAGTTGGAGCTTGCTTTACCGACCTAGTAACATGTGCTGACCGGTTCTATCGGGTTTTTCCTGTTCACCTTCCTCCCTCATAATATAAAAGCTTCAACCTTTGTTCCTTCCTCTTCTTCTGATTTTCACTTTACTCTCACAAGCCCGATACCTTCCTATTCTCGCAAATTTCTAACTTGCCCTCCATATAGCCCCGTACCTCTCCCCTTGTGACTTCAATCGTCCTCGACTTTGACTAACTCTTCAACCTAACAACTCGAAACTCCTGGAAGCCCCAAGTTTCTCCATAGGTACGAATTTCCTTTCAAATTCGGAATCATGTACTTAGTTCGAGTGCTCGAGTGGGTGGCTTCCCCTTTTCTTTGGTTATAGGAGTAGGTAGAGGATAATTGGAAAGAGAGGAAAAGTTGAATCAAGAGGAGGGTTAGGCTATAAGCTAGGGCTTCAACTCTCTTCGAAGGTTGTTGGCAATAGTTTTTTTAGTAGTTGTTTCCCTCATAGGTCGAAAGTTAGGACTTATAAGGAGGAAGGAAGGTGTCGCTCGGTGAAGGACCCAAAAGGGACAGAACGGTGCAAAGGTGTGAGAGTGAGTGCAAGTTGATCATGCTGAGGCGAACGAGAGTGTGGTTTGGTAGTTGTGTGCGGTGTTGTGGTTCGGTCAGAATCCAAGGAAGTGGTTCGGTATCCCAAGCGAGGGTACCGTTCGGTCTTGAGGGAAAGCAAGGGTCGGTAGGAAATTAGGAAGGCGGGTCGGTTTAAACCTAGTGGACTGTTAAGCGATTAGAGAGTGAGTGAGGCGAACGAGTGTAGTGAGTGTGACCGAACCACTAGGGGATTTAGGTCGGTAAGAGTTTAAGTGAGGCCGGTCGGTAGTTTATGGGAGATTGAAGTCTGTTGGTTGGTGAATATTTTATGGGAGTAGTGCTAGAGAGAGAGCGTCGTTTGGCCTGGAATGAAAGAGTGTCATTCGGTCGAGATGTGTTTAGTAATGTGGCCGCTCAGTATTAAGTGTGTTGCCGTGAATCAACAGGAATCTAGGGTAGTGGGTCGGCATTGGTAATAAGAAGTGTTTTAACCCAAACATAAGACACATTTGATTAACCTACCTCCACAACCAATTTTAAACAAATCGGATAGCGCATGACAAACAACAAAGTATACAAGCCCAAGAAACTAACTTGAACTAACTCCCTCATAACTTGAACGATCTTAAATGCAAACTTAACTCAACAAATGCGAACGACAGCCTTCACACTCTATGATGCCAATGTTCGACTCCAAAACCACTATTGTCAACCATATAACAAACTGTAGGAGACAGTCAGCGATGACGGTCTCCGATGACAATAACTTAAAGTTCTATCATACCACACTTGTGTTTAAAACTTTAACTTTTCTGGCACTCACGTTTAAGTCGTAGCACTAGTTCACACACAACACGGGGGGATGTATTGTCATCGTTATATCTGATATCGATTGTCTTTCAAGTATAGTTCAAACAGGTATCTACCCATTTTCAACGCTCATTGAAGATGTCCAAAAGATCGAGCTCTACTACAGTTTTTGATAAGCCTAAGACAAGTTCTCAGTAGGAGGTAGTGGGAACTTGAATGCATCGACAACTCCTACACAGGGTATTCCAGATCCATTAGCTATAGCTATTGGACCGGCTCCTGATGTTATAGACGGAGCAGTTATTCTGGATAATCCTATTGATTCACAAGCTTCAAAGATCGGCGAAACCGCTCTTCGTCGGTTGTGTTCAATTCATGGAATCCCTTTCGACGACGTTTTAGTTCCATCTGGGCAAGATCGGCCTCACCTGCCCCCAGCCGGATATATAGTGTGCAATAAATTCATGTGCTGGGTTGGTAGCATGCCACCTTTCAACTCTTTTCTTCATGAAGTGTTGCGGTATATCGGGATTGCTCCGGCATAGCTACATCCCAATAGTCATGCGTTTATCTATGGCACTTGTATTCTCTTCATGAGCACCTTATTTAGACCCCCTACTCCTGAGGACGTCCGCTATATCTATCGCTTCAAAAGATGGTCTGACAGTCCATCCTTCATCTTTCTCGAACCACATTCAAAATGTCAAACCCTGATGGGGGTGTGGAGTAAATTCTCCCAGTACAAGCAAGAGTGGTTTAACGTACGCTGCCCTCCCGGTTTTGCGGGGAGATGGCTGGAAGGGAGTAAGTTTTATTCTTTGACTAATATTTACTTGAGGCTCGAAATGCATCACTCCTAAATTTCCTTCGACTTTTATAGGTATCCACCCATGACCTGAAGGCGCTGGATATTCTAAGGCCGTCGAGGCCATTCGAGCTATTCCCGTGAGAGACCGAGAGACCAAATCTATTATTTCTAATGAATTGCTTTCAAGGTTTGGATTACTGACGGAGGGTCATTGTACTAGCCTCCCAACTGGCGCCACTACAGCCGGATCTGCTGTAGAGAAAGGCAAAGAGCAGGCCGGACCTTCGGTGCCTCCTGTAGAAGGGGCCCCTGATACAACGGAGGAAGGTGAAATTAAGGAGACCGGGGTGCCAAAAGCGACCGACGAGAATATAAGTCCCGACTCGGCACCAGTAATCGACGCACCGGGCATCGATGAACCTCCCCCTCCATCAAAGAGGAAAAAAGGCCTAGCCTACAAACTGAGAACAAAATCAGTGGGCGGAACTTCAAAAGTTACAATTACTCCAGTCGAGAAAGAGTTGTCTCCCCAACATTTAGAGGGTTCGCTAAAAGGTCTATCAGACCTGACCATCCCCGACGACTTGTTAAATTACGGCTTCAATGATCCAGAGGCCATGGTGCTTAATTCACCCGCAAGAGGCGATGAAGGCGATCAAGCTCGTCATCAAGGAGAGAAAACCCCAATAAGTAAAGCTAAAGAAACTGGTCCATCGGGGGGAAAACACTAGGACACACACGAACACTCACACTTTACCCCACACTTAAATTTTAGCCATCGTGTGATCCTCACTAACTCATCTTCACTTGGTTTCCATGCAGGTGATATGGGACGCTCACACGGCTTCGACCGCCTTCGCCGTTCCTCTATTTTCCACCACTCCGGTCGGGATCAGGTAGACGCTGAGACAAGGATGATAGTGGTGATAGGGATTACCGCCCTCGAGACTCTTCGTCTTCTCGAAGAAGAACTTACAGCCATTCTTCACATCCCAACGACCCCCCCCCCTCATTCGGAGCACAGTAGAGAAAAATTTACTTAGAAGGGACCTCAATTCGAAGCTCCTCACAACCAACACTCTGGTTCGTCCAGCACCAAACAATCTCGTGAGCCTTATAAAAGTCTATGACTCCGGCTAGGCATACTCCTCCAATCCCTACACATGATCTATCAACAGCTGAAAAATTATCTGAGCTTAAAGCCATATTTCCAAAGATATGCTTCGACGAATTGAAATTTCATCCAGCGATTCATCCTATTCCAGGGCACGTTAAACTAAGCACCATCGCCTGTAACAACGATGTCTATGTCCAACATGATGCATTTGTTCATTTGGTGGAGAAAGTTTCAGAGGTTTCTATGGAACGTCAATACGAAATCGACTGCCTGAAACTTGAAGCCATTCATGACAAAGATATCATCAAAGCCCAAGATAAAGAGCTATCCTTATACAAATCTCAACTTGAGGCTGCCCAGAAAAATGCCAAGGATACAGCTGAGGCAGTCAGCCGTCTGGAAGCCACTCACTAAAAGGAAATTGATGAGGCTGTTCAATGTAGTGGTGCTCTAGCCCTAGAAAAAGACTCCATCCAGAAAGAAAAGGATGTCCTCGCTCAATGAGTTAAAGAACTGGAGGAGCTGTTGCTTAAAGAAAAGGAAGAGAAAACCGCTGCACAGGAAGAGTCACAACGATATTGCGAGGAAATCGTCACAACGCGACTCTTAAAAACGAAGCTCGACGAGGAACTTTCTAAAGCCGAAGCATTAAAGGATGCAGCCCGTGAAGAGGGCAAAAGAATGGCATTGATAGAAATTGATTCTCGCCTTGAGCTAGCTGCTGAAGCCGGGAGAGAAGAAATTAAATGCTTATTTGATCTGCTTATTGCTTAATATAACGCTCGAGTTCTCATGCATCGAGATCTATCATTTCGGGGCGAGGGTTACCTCGAATCGTTAGACGAAGCATGGGATACTCTAATAAAAATTAAGCGAGTGGAGCTGGGCACCGGAGAGATTGATGAGGATTCTCTTGTGAACGAAGTGCTTCGAGGAAACGAGCCTTCCGACTTATCCGCGGCCAATGCCCTCTATGGAAGAGACTCCTCCTCATCGAAAGGGAAGGACGACACTGCTGGCCCATCCGGAACTGAGTCTCCAGTTCCTCCTATTGCCCAGCCGACTGGTTGCTCATCATTCGATCCTTTCGAGCAACATGTCAGCTATGACCCAGAGAAACCCGGGCTTGATGTTCACGTTCTTTCCCCTATTCTAGAGGGCGAGACTCCTAAAACAGCTGAGAGTCAACCGAAAACCGGTATGTAATTTTTCTTTCCAGGGTTGAAAGGACCATCGCTTTTGATGAACAATAGATGTATTCTAACACTTATCCTTTTTGACTCCATGTAGGTCATTCTGATGTCGCAACGAAGAAGGAAGAAAAAGTAGCAGAAGAGCTTCACACTGGGGATACTCCCGGACCCGATACCCAAGTAATCGGAGCGCTCGATGAGGACAAGACCGAGGATCCCTCGCCTACAGACGAACATGACGAGGTTAAAATCACGGGCTCTTCCGAACCTACTTAAACACTTAGCATGGGGGAACGAATCACAGAGGAGGAGAAAAAGAAGGCCGAAATTAAGATTGAACCTCAAGCGATTGAACTCGATAATCCTTTAAATAGGCCCTTGAAGATAATCCTCTCTAGGGGAAACACACCTCTGGATGTCCCTCCTCCTTCCCTGGATACCGCCTCGCTAGGAAGCAGAGGGTCCAAGAAGAAGCGCTTGGCTAAGGAGTCTTCGGAGAAACCGAAGAAAGAGAAGAAGTCAAAGAAGTAATCATCTTCTCGTCATACCTCGCTCCGCCTAAGTCATGTAGTTGTTTCTATTTACTTTTATAGTCGTTGTGAATAGACTTTTTTCTCCGGGTTTAGGAGAAGTTGTAATGGAACTAAATCTTCGATTAGTAAATAAATAAAATTTTGTTTCTTTGTTTTCGATGATTTTCACTATTTAGGTTATCATCCAACTAGTACTTGACATTCAAAGTTTCATGGGTCATGTAAGCACCTGTTCGCTTCCACATGACTTGGAGATTTCCAAATTGCTTATATTTTAGTCCGCGCTTCGGGGACATAGAGATTTTATGAATCGTTTGTACGCTAGTCCGCACTTTGGAGACTCAGAGTACTCTAGCCTGTGCTCCGGGGACTTAGAGATTTTTAAGTTGTTTATACTCTAGTCCGTACTTCGGGGACTTAGAGTACTCTAGTCTGCGCTCCAGGGACTTAGAGATTTTTAAATCGTTTATACTCTAGTCCGCACTCCAGGGACTCAGAGTACTCTAGTCCGCGCTTTGGGGACTTAGAGATTTTTAAGTCGTTTATACTCTAGTCCGCACTCCGGGGACTCAGAGTACTCTAGTTCACGCTTCGAGGACTTAGAGATTTTTAAATCATTTATACTCTAGTCCGCACTCCGGGGACTCAGAGTAATCTAGTCCGCGCTCTGGGGACTTAGAAATTTTTAAGTCGTTTATACTCTAGTCCGCACTCCGGGGACTTAGAGTACTCTAATCCGCACTACGGGGACTTAGAGATTTTTAAATCGTTTATACTCTAGTCTGCACTTTAGGGACTCAGGGTACTCTAGTCCACGCTCCAGGGACTTAGAGATTTTTAAGTCGTTTATACTCTAGTCCGCACTCCGGGGACTCAGAGTACTCTAATCCACGCTCCGGGGACTTAGAGATTTTTAAGTCGTTTATACTCTAGTCCGCACTCCGGGGACTCAGAGTACTCTAATCCGTGCTCCAGGGACTTAGAGATTTTTAAGTCGTTTGACTTTTAATTTTGTGTGTGTGTTCATACGCCGGACAAAATAATGTAATTTAATTTTTTTTCCATGAAATTATGACACACGGAACATCAACAGTTCATAGAAAAATGGCTTCAAGCCTTTATTGATCATAACAAATAGGAACAAACCAAGTTGTCTTATTACATGCCGAAAACAAAGAACAACAAAAGAAACATATACTGGAAACAATTGCTACTAAAGTGCAAAAGAAATTGGCTAAGTGTAATAATGACACAAATGCTCGCTATTCCATGCTCTGGGGAGTCTATGCCATCGACAATCGCTAGCTTGAAGGTTCCTTCTCCAAGCTTTCGTTCGATGACGTATGGACCTTCCCATGTGGGATTCATATGTGATGGGATCGAAAAAACTTGCTTCAAAACGAGATCACCCACATCAAAGATTCTTGGTCGAACTTTTTCATTATAATATCGAGCGACTCGGTGCCTATATGCAGCCGCCCTCAAATCAGCCTCTTCACGTTTTTCATCGATTAAATCCAGTGATTCCAGTAAGAGATCCTAGTTCGTCTTAGGATCGTAATGAGTCACCCAGTGAGAGGGAACTTCAAGTTCCACGGGTATAATAGCTTCAGTGTCGTATGCCAAGGTGAATGGAGTGTGGCCAGTCGTGGACTTGTGGGTGGTCCGGTAAGCACAGAGTGCTGTTGGAAGCTCCCACTTGCCTCTGGCCTTCTCCAAACGCTTTTTCAATATGGATTTGATTAAATTATTTACGGCTTCAAGTTTTCCATTGGCTTTAGGGTGAGCAACTGCCGCAAACCTTTTCTCAATGCAATATTTTTGGTAGAATTCTTTGAACTCCCTACTCTCAAACCGAGTTCCGTTGTCCATAATGATAGTTCGTGGGAGGCCAAAACGGCATATGATGTTTCGCACAATGAAATTCATTACCTTTTTGGTGGTGATCGTAGCTAAGGGTTCTGCTTCCGCCCACTTAGTAAAGTAATCGACCGCAACAATTGCGTATTTTGCACCACCTTTGGAGATTGGCAAGGAGCCGATTATATCGATACCCCATATTGCAAATGGCCAGGGACTAACCATTTGTGTGAGTTCCATCGGTGGAGCTCTTGGAATCTTCGCATACTTTTGACATTAGTCGCATCTCCTCACATAGTCTATGGCGTCTCGATTCACGGTTAGCCAATAGTATCCATAGTGGAGGATCTTTTTGGCTAGCGTTTGCCCTCCAATATGGTCGCTACATTCTCCTTCATGAACTTCTTTCAAGACCCGCTATATCTCATCTTGGGCGATGCACATAAGTAAAGGAACCGAGAATCCTTTTCGATACATTACTCCATCCTGCATTATATATCGTGAGGCTTTGCGTATGACTTGTTGTCTTTCGTTCTTTCTTTCGGGAAAAGTCCCGTGTAGCAGGTATTGCTTGAACGGGGTTATCGACGACACCCTCTCAATTTCTGTTTCTGACACAGAGTCTACTTCCATCTCGTTTATACTCAGGGCATGTAAGATTTCAACGAGAACCAAACCCATCTGTTATGCATCACCAGTACTTGCGAATTTTGCCAATGAATCGGCTTCTCCATTTTGTTCATGTGGGATATACGAAATATCGTAATATTCAAGGTCTGCCAACAGTTCTTGAACCCGAGAAAGGTATGGGGCAAGTCTCCGCCCCTTTGCTTGGTAGTCTCCTCATACTTGATATACCACCAATTGTGAGTCACAGAAGATTTCAATCGATTTCACTCCGAGTTCCCTGGTAAGTTTTAAGCCAGCAATCAATGCTTCATATTCGGCTTCATTATTTGTAGCTGGGAAATCGAGCTTCAAAGCATAACAAATGGATCGGTTTTTGGGAGTTACTAGAATAACACCAGCCCCAGAACAACGATCGTTGGATGCCCTATGGGTGTATAGTTTTCAACGAATGGGGGGAATGACATCGACATCACTTGGCTCGTCTGATATGGTGAACTCTGCGATGAAGTCTGCTAGCGCTTGCCCTTGGATATCCCTCTGTGGTAGGTAAGTGATATCGAATTGACTTAACTCAATGTTCCACTTGAGTAACCTCCCAGAGGTTTCTGGTCGTTGGAGCACCTGTCGCAAAGGTTGATCGGTATAAACACTGATCGGGTGTGCCTGAAAGTACGGACGGAGCTTGCGTGATGCAATCACCAAGCAGTAAGCTAGCTTCTCAATCTTGGGATAATTTCTTTCTGCCCCCGTTAAACGTTTACCGACATAGTATACTGGTCTTTGAATTCGGTCCTCCTCGCGAACCAAGGCCGTACTAATGGCATGTTGAGACACGGCCAAGTATACATATAACACTTTATGGTCTACAGGCTTTGACAAAACCGGGGGACTTTCCAAGTGTCCTACCAGAGCTCGGAACGCATCCTCACAGTTGGGAGTCCATTCAAAATTTCTCTTCCCTTTCTTTATCACATCGAAGAAGGGAATACACTTGTCGGTCGCTCTAGATATGAATCGACTCAACGCGACGACTTTTCCATTCATGCTTTGTACTTGCTTTATAATTTTGGGCGCTTGTATGTCCCGAATAGCCTGAATCTTTTCTGGGTTAGCTTCAATTTCCCGTGCATTGACAATAAAACCCAAAAACTTTCCCGACGCTACACCAAAGGAACACTTCAGTGGATTGATTTTCATTCCATAGTATCTAAGTATAACAAACATCTTTGCTAAGTCTCGAATGTGGTTGTTGTCATCCACATAGACTTCCATTGTTCTACCAATTTGGTCTTTAAACATTCGATTTACCAAGCGCTGATAAGTCTCTCTTGCGTTCTTTAACCCAAAAGGCATCACCATATAACAATACAGTCTGATGTCCATGACAAAACTAGTGTGTTCCTGATCTGGGATGTGCATCGGGATTTGATTGTATCTCGAATATGCATCCATGAATGACAATAATTTGTGTTCTAATGTTGAGTCGACCAGCTGGTCAATTCTGGGTAAAGGGAAACTATCCTTAGGGCATGTCTTGTTCAGGTCTGAGTAATCAACACAAGTCCTCCATTTCCCGTTCGCTTTTCTCACTAGTACAAGGTTAGAAACCCATTCAGGGTAGAGGGCGTCGACCCAAACCCATTGGCTTTGAGTTTGTCCACCTCCTCTTTGAGAGCAGCAGACCTCTCCGGGTCCATACCTCTCCTTTTCTGTTTTACTGGTACGTATTTTGGGTCAATGTTCAACATATGACTTGCGATGACGGGAGAAATCACGTACATATCAGAGTGGATCCAAGCGAAAACATCCTGGTTCGCTCGGAGGAAATCAGTTAAATCCTCAGTCATTGAGGGAGTGAGTTGTGATCCAATCTTAAGCATCCGTGACGGGTCATCATGGCTGACCCAAATGTCAATCGTCAGTTTAGCCGGTGCAGCTTTAGACTCCTTATGTTCTTCCTCATTGTCTCTCGGATCTATGTCTCTGTATATCCGACCCTGCTGTCCGAGCCAATGCTCGGGCACTACTTGTCAATTTTGTGCAACCTGGATGCGGACAGAGTTGTCCACAACCTTTCCTTTCTCTCTTCGTTGAGCCTCTCTCAGTTCAGCCACATAACATGCACGACCAGTCGCTTGATCGCCATGCACTACCCCAACTCCTCTATCCGTCGGAAACTTCAAAGTCAAACACCACGGGGCCAAAGCTACCCGAAACTCTGCCAGGCCCGGTCGGCCCAGAAAAACATTATACGGGGAATCAACATCCAACACAATGAACGGTAGGATCCATACCCTCCTACTTTCACCTTCTCCTAACTCAATTGGTAATTCAAAAAAACCTATCGCGTCAGTAGCTGCACCATTAAAACCATGAATGCGGGCTTTAGATGGTTTTAGATCCTTCGCCTCCATCTTCATTTGGGGCCCACCAACTATCGTGTTTATGACTAATCTGCCTCCAGTCCGAACAGGTTCCTCAGGTCGATGTGTAGCCGGCCCTCGACTGGGGTCGGATGTCCTATGTCCGCCTTCCTGCGGGTTCTTAACAAACTGCTGTAATTTCTTCTATCGAATCAGCTTTTCTATAGCATCATGGAGGTGTTCACATTCCTCAGTATTGTGTCCGTAAGTCTTATGAAAGCAACAATACTTCCCAGTCTGCTTTTTTTCCTCAGTGGATTCTTTTGGGCGCGGCTTTCGGTATTGGAAGGTGTTACAAGTTGATAAATAAATATTCTCTAGAGATGCAATCAGGGGAGTGTATTCGTTGTAGGTTGGGATCCTTGGTTTCCACTTTCTGGCTTCCCTCTTCCTTCCGGAATTTCCTCCTCCGGATCCTTTAGACTACTCGGGCTTGTTTTGAACAATGACCTGGACCTTTCCAGAGTTATCGCCAGATTGTTTCACTGCAATGTTGCTTTGCACCGTCTCCTTGCAAGGCCCTGGCGTAGTGCCATCCTCTTGTCCACCTGGCTTCCTCCCTTCTCATGAATTGGTGGGCCTTTGAATAAAAACGTTCCAGGGTAGCCGGAAGTTTTCCTGCCAGCCAGTCACCAAACTCTGAGTCCGGATCTACTCCTCGCATCACGGCCATAAGAATAGCATAGTCATTCATGGTGCTAACTTCGGTAGCAGCAACGTGAAATCTTTGCAAATATTCCTTTAACGATTCCCGTGGAGCCTGGATCACACTGGATAAAGACATCACGTCCTTTGAGCGAGTGGTATGGATCTTGAATTGTTCCACGAATTTTGCCGCTAACTCATCAAACCTGGAGATCGATCGTGGAGGAAGTCTGGTGAACCACATGGTGGCGATTCCAGATAGGGTTATCGGGAAACATCTACATTTAGTTGCATCGTTTGCCCTTGCTGAGTCCATCATCCACTCGTATCTCATTACATGCTATTGGGGGTCAGTCTTCCCTTCATACGCTGGAATGGTCGGCATACTGAACTTTCGGGAGTACTCAGCCTGTAGGATAGCATCTGTAAACGAAGTATGGCTCTGAGATGTACCCCAATCATCATTGGATAGGCCTTAATTTTCTCTCATCAGCTGCCTGACCATAACTGATAAATCCGGGGTCTGGATGGGAGGAGGCAGGTTGGACTCCATCCTGCGTGACCGTTCTGGCTCGTGCCTCCTTGGTAAGTGATCTCCTACATGCATGTCTTGGGGACCCGCCTCGTTACGACCCTGGCGTGGTGGTGCACCAGATTCCACCTGTGCTCTAGATATTAAGTTTCCCACTCTAGTTTGAGTGCGATTTTCCCGGAGCAAGTGAGGGGTCGCGGTTCCGGGTAGAGAGCCTGGAGCATTTCTGTTGGATTATTCTGCTGCAGCTGTTTGTGCCGCTTCAAACCTACGGCGTCTGCGCCTGTGATGCTCATCTGGCGAAGCGGAGCTGTCAGATGATGAGTAGGAAGCGAGACTTCCTTTAGCATTATGATGTTGTTGCAGAGCAATCTGGGCCATGAGATTGGCATTAGCTTGAATTTGGTCGTTAAGCTGTCTCATGCTTTCCGTGAGTTCTCTCATCAGCTCGTTGAACTCTGTCCTGGTGACAACTTCTGCTTGGTTTAGGATGGTGGCAGTACCTGCACCTGGATTAGCTTGTTGACTGCTAGGTCCCACTTATTGGACGTTGGCGGTCTCGTTGACATCCGCGTTGTGGGAGGCTGATCTAGTACGTGGTCTTCCCATCTTAGAGTTATCTGCGAGAACTCCGAGTAGTGTCCATGGACTCTTGAGAGTGAATTTGGATCTCCTTCGGGGGATTTCTTCAATCCAGTAGCGACAAAGTAGATCCTAACAGCCTGAGAATGCAATCTCCCAGTGAAAGCACCAAAATGTTAGCACCAAAATTGGTCACTAACACCTAAGAAAAGATTTGTGTAGAGAGATTAATGAAGATAATAAATTAAAACAGAGGAATATATGCAAAGTTAACTGCGGAAACAAGAACACTAGAATTATAGTGGTTCGGCGTAACTGCCTACGTCCACTGTTAATGTAATCTTTATTGCTTTTCTCAAAGACTTGAATACAGATGCAATCCATAAACAAATAACTCGAATACAAGTTTGAACTGAAAGAAGGAGAGTATCAAAAATGGCAGAGTATCCTCGGAGTTCCTGAAAAAAGGTCCCTTTCACTGCACCCCTGCCCCTCTATTTATAGACGAAGATAGGCTGGACTCCCTACGCAGGCCCAAGAACAAGGTACTTCGGCCCACTATTGACAACTCCTGTACACTAGACCGAGACAAGTCTACCGAGCGACATTGGCCGAGCGGTAAATGCCGAATCGGGGCGTCTTGATGATTAGCTCGAAGCAATCTTTCTAGGGGCTCAAAGTGAGCAATGGTGTGACTCGAAGCAACAACATGTCGACCGCCTCGCTTTGGAGTGGAATTGATAACCACCAACTCCGATGGCACGCACCGAACGAAGTATATTAAGCTACTATGACCGAACCACAAGCACCGAAATAGGACTAAACTAAGCTCCTTAGCCGAACCATGCATAGCTTCACTTTCTTGACCGAGCGGCGCCTGCCGAAACATCTGGACCGAACGACACATACCGAACTATCCAGACCGAACGACCCAGTGTCTCCCCTAGCCGAGCGACGAATGACTTTGCGCTTTCAAGGCTGGACCGAAGTCAGCCGAACGATCAAGGCTGAATCAAATCCACACCAACCCACAATGTTTAAAATCATTTCGACCGAACCAGTGCTGAACATTCTGAGCCATGTATTGGCCGAACCAAACTTTAGTTACACCGGTCGCTTATACTTACACCCATTTCTTAGCTCAAGTCTCATCCAGGTTCAACCATAAGTTCTGCGACTATGGCCATTTAGCCGGGCCACAGTGTCGGGTAACAGTACCCAATTCCTACGTTAGGGTCCTGAAGCTAAGTTTTTGGTAACCATACCCAGGAGGGTTTGGTAGAACCATTAAAAGAGTAATTAATATTACTATGAACATCAAAGAAAAACTTATCTATAAATTTCTTCCTAACAAGATTATTATTCGTTTTAGGAACCAATATTTTTATTGCCTTATTTTCAGAAATTCCATTTTCCTTTTTAGAGTTACTAGATTTTTTAAATTTTGTATATATAAAATTATTTTTCTTTGGATTTCTCCTATTTTTATCCTTTTTGAAACCCAAACCATTTTTGTTATGAGTTGGTCTAGAATATTTTATCAAATTTGATAAATTTTCTTATCCTTTATTAAATTTTGAAATATTATAGAAATCTTTTCTAATTGTTCTTTAAAATCTAAATTTTTAGATTCAATTTTTTTTATTTTTAAGTTAGTTAACAATTTTTTGTTGACAATTTGACATTTTCATTTCTGTAAGAATGAACTTCATTTTCTAACATAGAAATTTTATTTGTCAAAATTTCAAATGAATTTTGTGAATTCTAATTCTTTAATCATTTTACATATGTTAATAATTTTATTTTCTAAGGAATTAATTTCTTTTTCAAAATAATCAATTCTAGAATTTAAATTGTTATTTGAAATTTTAAATCTTTATTTGAATCCTTTAAAAATTAATATTCCTTAGACACATTCCATTTTTTCTTGAAATATAATTTCAGTTACATTTTCAGAAATAGATTTTTCGAAAGATTGTTTTTGAGTTTTGATTACTTCTTCCAAAATAGTTTTCTCATCTTTTAACATAGTTATTTCTAACTCGGCCTGATTTAAGTTAACCATGGTTTCTTTGTGTGTTTTTCTTAAATTTTTTAATTTTTCATCTAGTTCTACACGAAATTTAAATAATTCATTATAAGTTAAATTAGACTGTACCTCATCTTTTGTGGTCATGAAGAAGACGGTAGCTTGTTCAGTATCACTATCGCTATCTGAAGTTGAAGAGGAGGCTGAATCATCCCAAATGATTTTATATGCATTTTTTTTCATTTTTTTTTTAATTTTCCGAATCTACTCTTATTCTTGAACTCCTTCTTTCCATTATTTTGTAACAGGCAATCTTTTATGATATGTCTGAATTTATTGCAACTAAAACATTTGAGTCCCGAACTATTATTGTTATTGTTATTTCCTCTCTTTACTTGCCTTTAGAATTTTTTGTTGTTTTTCGCTATGAAGGTCATTTCATCTTCATCGAGTTCAAAAGTCCTCCTTAACTTGGAATGCTTTGGTCCTTTTCTCTTGGTTTTGTACCATTCTAGCTTGCAACTTCACTTCATAAGCCATTAGATTACCGATTAACTCTCAACCATGAGTTGAGATCAATCGTTAGCTTCTTCAATTGCTAATACTTTTCTTTCCCAATCATTGATTAAAGTGTTTAACATTTTTATAACAATGTCAAATTTATATAAAGTTTTACTCAATCCTACTAGTGCATGTATAATGTCTTGTAAATGGGAGTACATATCAGAAATATTTTCATTATCCTTTATTCAAAAATTCTGAAATTGACTTTTAACATAGCTATTCTAGATTGTTTAACTATACTTATGCCTTGATAGGTGACTTATAAAGTGTGTCATATGTCATAAGCAATTTTGCATGTCATAACTTTAGTAAATTCATTTTTATCTAAGGCATAGAAGAGAATGTTCATAGCTTTCTGTACTATTGGTTGCACCTATCTTTTGTTTGGGAGTCCATGTGTTTAATGGTGTTGGAATTTCAAATTTAGTTTGCGTGGAATCCCACATTTCAAGACAATTTGCCTTCATATAGATTCTCATTCTAGTTGATCAGATATTATAATCACTACAGTAAATATTGGGGGACGTGTAGTAGAATGACCTTCTACGAAAGTGCTTATATGTGCCATATTAATATATTCAATAAACTGTGTTATAGTTTATGAAATATCCCGCTCTGATACCAAATGAAAGTGTGATGGTCTTATATTTTATGGATATATTATTTATTAACGTTTATAAACAATATTATAAGCTAACTACATATAAAATAAAATATATATTTTACACACCGAACTTTTTATACTGGTTCGGACACCGTCCTACGTCCAGTCCTGAATTTCTTATTCTAACTTTAACTCACTAACACCCTCGCTTTGCTCGTAGGAATAGGCCTATACGATTCCCTAAGTCATTGAACAGCTTTTTCACACCGACCTTATAGAATATACACTTTGGAAGTAATCGTGTCTTCAGTACGTAGATATGCCTGATATAGTACAATCTCTTATAACTCATAACAATTGGTTTTTAGAAGAATGTGTAGGAGTTTAGGGGGTAAAATTATTAGAATATTGATTATCGTAAATGAATGGTCGCTGATTTGAAAATATAAAATAGAATAGGGTTTGAAGAAGGGATATGATCATTTGCCATTACAGAAGGTTGCATCTGAAGAAGGAGAAAGAAATAAATCTGTTTGTATGAAAAGAAATAAAAATTCTTTTAGATTTTTGAAATTAATTCATGCATCGGTGCACCGGTGGCACCAATGACTTACCACCGATCCACCGGTGGACATATTATTTTCAAAATCTAAAGATTTTTTTAAAATCTTTAATATATATGTATATATGATTCTATAAAATTATTTATATGATCTTTGAGAGTATGGAATAGTGATGTGTGGTTCTTGTGAGTTTTAACAACATATATCTAAGATGGAATGACTAAAAAATATAGTCTTCAAATGTTCTTCCAATAGACGATCTTCAGAAACTTTAGCATGATTCCTTCTCTTTCTTTTGAAGCTTTGATGATATTCTTCGACTAGTGTATTTTAAATTCTAACATGGAGTTGTCATCATCAAAATTGGAAATTCTTGCTCCAACAAATTACCCTTAAGAAATATCCTTAACTCTCTCATACTTCGAGCCAAGGAGAAGGAAACGTGCGAAATTTTGCTACCACCAAATAATCTTGAGGGCTCAACCCCAAATGATCTAGTATGGGAGATTTTTAGATGCTAACTTCGGGCTTAGGACATGGATGCATGGAGGGAAACTTTGGGCTTGGGTAAAGGAGCCTAAGGCTTTTGTACTTAGTTATATTTTAGCTAAGTACGAAGCATAATAGAGAGGTACAACCTATATTGATTTCTACCAAACTGGGTCGATTTTGCCATGTTGGAGAGGGGGCCTAGGTGAGTATGCCCAATCGGTCGGTAGCCTATTGGGTGAAAGGAATAGTGAGTTATGGCCATTACTAAACACTCGAAGACTACACAAGATCCATATAAGGATTTAACATAGTTGCTTTAGGCATAACTGGGGGAATCAGTATGATGACTTTGGGACTGAGATGAGGAGACTCTATGGCTTTTGATTGATGTCCAGTGGTGTTTTGAACTTTGACAACTCGATGATGGGAGTTGTGTTGATGATCCATGAAAGCAAGTTCGTTGATGTGAATTTGTAAAGTGGAACATATTATGTCATCTACTACGGAGACGTGTGCTAAGGGGTCATTGATACCTTGGACGTTATGATGTGCTTGTAAAGAGGGGGCATGTGAGGACGCCCGTCTGGATTTGATCATATCCTAGACTTTGACTATGGATCTATGTACCCTTGAATTTTTGAAGTTGAGTCTAGTTCCTTCTCTTCGAAGTGGCATGGAGTCAAGCACTAAGAAGTCGTGATGTTGAGTAGTCTTTGAATGTTGATATGGTCTTACTAGATATC
This sequence comes from Allium fistulosum, assembly GCA_030737815.1. Taxonomy (NCBI): domain Eukaryota; kingdom Viridiplantae; phylum Streptophyta; class Magnoliopsida; order Asparagales; family Amaryllidaceae; genus Allium; species Allium fistulosum. The sequence goes on along the minus strand of CM060907.1, from coordinate 913,207,813 downwards.
ATATATCCAATGCACTTGAGAGAGTGATATGTGATTTCTTGATGGTTATTATGTTTGCTTTATTTTACTGTGGATGTCATATGACGTGGGTATTGTTGACTTAGATAGCTACGCACCCTATATTGTACCTTGAGTAATAGTACACCAACATAATGATAATAGTACATTAGCATATATTGATGTTATGTGCAAACACTTTGGATGTAGGGATACGTCAGTTATGATTCTCCATACCTTATGTCCATATTTACTATATCGACTTTTATAATATTTTGAGATTGTAGGTCATTCATACCCGCCTGTTGCCCAATTCTAGTTTTTATAGTTTTCTTTTTATTATTTCAAGTACTCTTAAATAAGTAGACTAGATAGCAGGTATAAGATGGCACATGAAGCCATGCGATGGATGAGCAGGAGGTTAGCTTTTCATATATCTACATTTGTAGCTTTTCTGCTATATTTCTCTTGTGTGAAATTATGGAGTTTTATTAGTGCTATACAATTATTATTTAGAGTCCATTTGAGTTTATTATTTGATGTAAAAACTCTATTTTTTATTTTATATAACTATGATGAAGCTACCATGCTCTAATTCTATAGTTCATTTTAGTTATATTATTATCTCGCTTTTTTATCTATGTGATTATTATATATTATCTTTTTCACTAGGAGATATATAACTGGTTTTTCTTTTGGATTACTACTACTTTACCTTTGGCTCCTTCCCTACATCGACCGAGTACCATTATAGCGCACTTTATAGATATATTATGTATCCAAGTTGAAGGGTAGTTGTCCTATTTGGTATCAGAGCTTAGGTTGAATGCTTAACCTAAGTTGATACTTAGATTCATTAGAGATAGAGGATGCGTTATCACTCTAGAATGGATCGATCGACATATAAGAGAGCATACTTGCTATATTTTAGTCTTCAAAACTATATAGCCATATATAGTATAAGTCGCATTGTGTATACAAGTACAACTTATGTAACTTTCCTTTATGAGAGATCAATCATTCTTATTACAAACGGTTAAAATGAGCGAACAGACAAGGAATGTTGCAAGAAACGTCATCTAGGAATAGACGAAGGAGTGGACTCGGGGCGGGGGTAACCCTAATTTATAGACTATGTTCAATATGATGATGAGAATCGTATTGTAGAATGCCTAAGGAGGTACTCCAGATATTGCTATAGGCGGCGGTGCTCCACTGCCAACGCCAATGGTTGACTTTGCTAAGTTGAACAAAGACTACTCTGGTCTTGGTGGCAAATAGTTCCTAGGAACCGAATCAGGTATGGTAGTTCAGGATTGGTTTGACATGTGTGGATGCATCTTTAAGGACTTGAACTTGGATGATGCAACAAAGAGGAAGTTGGCTTCAAGATAGTTTCAAGGAAGGGCGACGGGTTAGTGGAATGCCCTCAGAGCTGCTACTCCTGAGGATCAGTTACTTGGGATTGGTTTAATGTTAGGTTCGAAGAGAAGTTCATACTGGTAGCTTAGAAGTCGGTGTTGTACACAAGGTTCGTTGATCTAAAATAGGGTGACGTGTTCGTTTTAGAATATGTGGTGGAGTTCAACACATTATCAAAGTATGGGATGTCCTTCATAGACACTCCATTCAAGAAGAATGAGAAGTTCTTAATTGGATTGAATGGCTATCTAGGGGAAAGGAAAATGGGCCATATTGATGAGAGTATCGAAAAGGAAGTCGAAAAGGTTTTAAGGCATGACAGCCTATACACAAAGCAAAATTTTGTTATTTCAAAAGTGGAGCCAAAGCCGCAAGTGAGCGGGGGAGGCAAGAGGAAATGGAACAATAAGAACTAGAAACAGTCTTAGAGCGAAGACGGCTAAAAAAGGGCAAATGAGAGCCAATGTTTTACAACTGCGAAGAGAAGGGCCATCTAAGCAAGAACTACAAGAATAATGGAAAGAAATTCTATAATTGTAATAAGTTCGGGCGTGTCTATAAAATTGTCCTGAGACATCGAAGCAGAAGTAGATAATGAAGGCATGTGCTCTTAATGTCATTCCAACTTTGTCCAATGCTCCATCGACGAAGGAGAAGGGGAAAGGCATCATCATCCAAGGTATGCTTTCTATTTATGACGTACTTGTTTATGTTTTATTTAATACAAGGGTTCACATTCCTTTATATCTAGTAACATGGTAGATAACATAGGATTGAAACCTGACTTAGTAAATAGACCTTTGATTGTGTGAAACCCTATGGGAGGTTTGATTTGTTTATGTATGGTTTGTCATGATGTGATCTTACCGAGTCATGGATGCATGACAATTTATCATCAGTACCTATAGTTAGGGAGTATCTGTTCATATTTAAGGAGGTAACCAGATTACAACCATATAGGGAGGTATTAATTTTCTGAAGGATGCCAGACTATTAGTTATGTCATTGAGGCGTATGGCACCTAAAGATTAAAGAGAACCAGAGGTGCAAGTGAATGACATATTGAAGAAGGGGTTCATTCGTAGGGGTATATATGAGTAAGGAGCACCTATAGTATTCATCACTGAGGTGGACGATTCATTGAGGCTTTATATGGATTATCGTGTGCTGAATAATGTGACGAGGATGAATAAGTACCCACTCCAATGTATTGATGACTTATTTGACCTACTCCATGGTGCGAATTTGTTTTCTCAGAACTGGGTTCCATAAAATGAGAGTGGCGAAGGAGAGTGGGTTGAATATCACATTTTGTACACCATCGGGATTCTATAAGTGGTTAGTTATGCCGTTCGGGTTAACCAGTGTGCCAACATACTTTGTTGATCTTATGAAGCATGTCTTTAGAGAACAACTGGATAAATTTGTACTTAGTTCATTAATGATATTCCTTTCTAGTCATGGAAGGAAGAAGAATACAAGGCACACTTAAGGACTGTGTTAGAGGTGTTAAGGAAGCACCAGCTTAAGGTGAAGTTTTTGAAGTGTCATTTTGGGAGGAGAGAAATGTGATTCTTTGGTCATGTTTTTTTTGGAGCAAGGTATTCTGAGGATCCTGCTAAGGTAGCAACAGTCAAATATCGGGATAGACCTAGGAGTGCTATAGATGTGAGGAATTTCCTTTGATTAGCAGGATATTTTGGATGATTCATAAAGGACTTCTCAAAGGTTGTAGCACCATCGACCAACTTGACAAACAAGAATCAAACTTTTGCTTGGGATGCAAGGTACGAGCATCCATTCATAAGCCTGAAGGAGAGGTTCACAAGTGCACCAGTGTTAGTCATCCCAAGTGGGAATAAGGAGTTGATAGTATACAAAGATGCTTGTAGTACTGGATTGGATGTGGTATTGATGCAAATGGGTAAAATTATCACATATGATAGTCGACAGCTAAAGCGGCATGAGAAGAAAATACTCGACCCATGATCTGGAGTTAGTAGCGATAGTGTTTTATCTGAAGATTTAAAGGCATTACTTGCTAGGAGAGAGGTTTGATTTATTCACTGACCATAAATTGTTAAAGTACCTTTTCCCACAAAAGGACCTTAACCTTCATCGAAAGCGATGGTTAGAGTTTTTGGCCTTCTACAACTTGGACATTTCCTGTATGTCTAGTAAGGGAAATGTGATCATTAATACTTTGAGTAGGAGACATACAAGATTAAGAGCTATGTTCCTAGAGTGGATGCAGTTATTTCAGGCCTAGGTGTGAGCTAGAGCCAGATATGTTGGCAAGCTTGACCATTGGACCAACTTCGATGGAGCAGATCGGTACTAGTCAAAGGTGTGATGCTAGGTTGTAGAGATCATGGCTAAGAAAGAGACGAGAGTAGAGTTGGAAGAGATGAAGTAGTATGGACTCGACTAAGACATTAGACTTCATAAGGATGGTAGGTTGTTATGCCCGATGTTGATGGATTGAGGAATAATGTGTTGCATTAGTACCATCATTCGAGATTGACTACGCATCTTAGAGTCAATAAAATATAGTGAGATATGAAGCAAAAAATTTATTGGGAAGAGATGAAGAAGGACATCGGGATTCATATCGAAGTGTATGAACTTTCGGTTGGCGAAAACTAAGCAAAAGAAGATAATTGATTTTCTACAACCGCTTGAGATTCCCTAGTGGAAGTAGGCATATATACCGATGGACTTCTTCAATGGATTTCCAAGGACTATACGAGGGTATGATAGCATCTAGTTGATACATTTGAGAAGAGTGCTCCATAAAGTCGAGTAGAATGGCATCAAAGTTTGCTAGTTGTATGTGAAGTGGATAGTATGATTCCATGGTGTACCGAAGAGCATTGTGAGCGATCGAAACCCATTATTCACGAGTTAATTTTGGAAGAGCTTACAGGAGGCATTAGTAATGGAGTTGCATTTGAGTATAGCTTATCACCCACTAAATAAGGGCTAGACTGAGAGTGAATCGTATCTTAGAGGATCTCTTGCAAGGTTACATACTTAACTTTGGAGGCTCATGGGATGATCAATTGCATCTGGTTGAATTTCCATGCAACATCAGTCGAGCATTAGTTTGGCACTATTTAAGGCATTATATCGTTGACTATGCAAGGCCCCTTCATGTTGGTAGGAAGCAAACAAGAAACTAATGCTAGGGCCAGATATAAAAGAGACTTCAGAAAAGATCGAGAATCGTTCGAAAATGAATGAAATCTGCTCAAGATAAACAAAAGAGCTACATTGTTAAAAGAAGACGTGGAATATAGTCATTATCGGTGATATGGTGTTTGTCGGTATCTCTATATTGAAGAACATAGTTCAGTTTGGTAATAAGGGGAAGTTGGCATCGAGATTCATGGGTCCTTTTCGGATACTTGAAAGGTTTGGAACACATATAGGGTCGACGAACCTCAGAAGATGGTGAATGCTCACAACATGTTCATGTATCTCATCTTAGGAAGTTTGTGCACGACTCAGCTATAGTGATGGAACCCAATTAACTGGATGACATAAAAGTTGAACCTGAAGCATCAAGGCTTCCAATCAAGGCTTGGAAGCCAATTTATATAATTAAGCGAAGTATGAAGCAGCTTAGGATGAAGACAATGTAGTTGGTGAAGTTTCAATGGGGTGAAAGCAAGGACAATAGAAAATGGAGGACTAAGGAGAGTATGAGGACTGCTTATCCGGAACTCTTTACTTGGTAAGATTCCGTTTATCACATTTAATAATACCTTTGGTATTCTATTATGCTAGTTTAGTACCTTGCATGATAGGGTTTGCATAGGTTTTATCTATTACTTATAGGCGCATGTTTGATGTTTGATATGCTTGCTTGATTGTTAGGCTTGCTTGGTATCTACATTTGGTAGGAATCTTGAGGGTGAAATTTCTAAAGGAATGATGTAACAACCCACAATTTTATGCATTGGCAGATCGTAAAGATAATATTTTTATGGCTAATGGGTCCAAATTAAATGCAATCTTCGAAAATGTTCAATGTTGACATTTTTGACCCAAGAATAAATATGGGAATGTTTTGCCCTTGAAAACATGTAGGGGCTCCAACTTTTGATAGCAACCAAAATAGGGTCTAAAACCACTTTCAAATGAAAAATATGATAGTTTCTCTTTTCGTAGAGTGGTCATAATATATTTTTGGCTATAAAATTTAGGAGATATGGTCATTTGAAGTTGGACAGTTTTTAGATAAATTAGCAGGTAATTACCTTAAGCCCAAATTAGGTCTGGTAACTTATTTCAGATATTGTGCCTAAGCTACCGATGGGACAACCCCTAATCACTTTTTCACTTCAAAACTATTCCAAACCTTTATTAATTGACTTCTTAGCTAAAATCCATCAATCTCTTAATAAATCTAGTTAAAATAAGTAATTAAAGGTGAATAGCATGGCTATTAGCGAAGATACACTTGAGATTTTAAAAATTAACATCTTGGGATTTGTGCTTGGCAGGTTGAATCTACTTTACCTTGTTGTTGGTGATATTTGACTTCTATATGAGCAATTTATGTCTCTTACTATACTACAATTGCTAATATAGTTCTAAATGACATTTTCAAAATGTTTTCGGAGATTAAAATGCGATTTTTACTAGATCTAGATCTATCCATGTTTTATAAAAGGATTTAACTTGATTTTTATTCTAGATTTATAACTTGAATGATGATATAAATGTTAGTTAGGATTTGCTTAATGTATACATTGCATTGAATGGATGTATTGATGATTACTACATGAATGTATGTTTGTATGGACATAATATGTATGTAAATGCCGATTGATATTCAAATTAGAGTTATGATGGATCTTCTGTACAAGGATGATTAGTAGGATGGATTGTTCAAAGTGAAGTGCACAAATGATGAAGATCCATATTGATAGAGAAAAGTTTGGATGGATGTGCTTTAGAGTTGCAAAAGGTGTATCGATGTAGATTTGAAGACTTCACACAAAATAGATAAGCCAAACAAAGGATAATTAATGTTGGAAGTCTATATAATAACATAGCTAGAAAATCGGCTAAGTAATATCGTTCAGCAACGATCCTTGGGATCGGTATTGGCTAATGCTAAAGGGAGTTAAGTGCAAAAAGCTACACCCTGGTGAAGAAGGATGGCTACTTGAGTTACTTAGATGCAAATCAAAGTTTACTTTGGGCCAAGGAAAAGGAAATGCAGAAATTTTATAACCATCGAACATATTTTTGGGTCAACCCCAAAAAAATCTGGATTAGGTGTTCTTTCGTTGCTAACTTCAAACATGGAACTTGAATGCATGGGGGAAACTTCAGGCTTATGTGAAGGAGGTCCAAGGATTTTGTACTTCACCATATTTTGGCTAAGTAAAAAAGCACAATGGGTTAGTACTGACCCATATCGGTTGGTAATGAACCATGTCAATTTAGGCATGTTGAACAGGGGGCATAAGGAGTATGCCCTATCGATCGCTAGCCAATTGGGTAAAGGAGTAGCAAGTTACAACCATGACTGAACGATCTAGCAAATGAAGAGGTCAACATGAGATCTAAATATGGATTTGGCATGGTTGCTTTAAGCATGAGCTGGAGATTTGGCGTGATGACTTTAGGCCTATAATGAGGAGATGCTTTAACTTTTGGTGGATGTCTAGGGGTAGTTTGAATTTAGACGACTCGATGATAGGAGTTGTGTTGATGATCCGTAAAGGAAAGTTAGTTGATGTAAAATAGTGAAATGGAACGTATGATGTCTTCTACTATGGAGACGTGCTAAGGGATCGTTGATAACTCAAAGGTTACAATGTGTGCTCGTAAAGAGCCAGATGTGAGGATGCTCACCTAGATTTGATCATATCCCAGATCTTTGACTATTGATCTATATACCCTAGACATTTTGATATTGATTCTAGTTCCTGACCTTCAAAATGGCATGGAGTCAAGCATTAAGAAACTAAGATGTTGAGTAGCCTCTAACTGTTAGTGTGGTCATATGAGCTATCGTATATCTAATGCACTTGAGTAAGCAATGAGAGATTTCTTGATGGTTGTCGTGTTTGCTTTATTTTACCATGGATGCCACGTGATATAGGTATTATTAACTTAGATACTCAGATACCCCATATTGTACCTTGATTTGTAGTACACTCACATGATGGTGATAGTATATTAGAATATATTGATGTTATGTGCTAACACTTTGGATGTTGGGACAAGTCAGGTATGGTTCTCCATACCTTTTGTTCCTATTTACTATATCGACTTTTATAGTATTTTAAGATTGTAGATCGCTCTTACCATACTATTGTCTGACTTAAGGTTTTATGCTTTGCTCTTATTATCTCAGGTACTCTTAAATGAGTAGAGTAGATAGTAGGTATGAGATAGGACATAGAGCCGTGAAGAGGGATAGCAGTAGGCTACACTTTTCATATACTTACGTTTGGAGCTTATGCGCTATATTTCTACTATGTAGAATTGTGGAGCTTTATCGGTGCTATACTATTATTATTTAGAGACCGTTTCCATTTGCTTACATTATTTGATGTATAAACTCAATTTTATGTTTTATATAGCTATAATGAACCTACTAAGCTCTAATTTTGTGGTTCATTTTAGTTAGATTACCGTCTCGCTTTTATCTATGTGTTTATTATATTATCATATGCATTATGTAATATATGATAGGTTTTGTTTTCTAATTGCTACTACTTTACTCTTAGTTACCACTCTACATCGCCCGGGTACCGTTAAAACACACTTTACAAGTGTTTAGGTACTGAAGCTGTAAAGTGGTTGTCATAGTATGAATCCTCGTAATACTCAAAGTTGATGGGTTTTGTGAACATGTATGTAGATACAAGAAAATTGATGATAATAAAATGTTGTATGAATTAAGACTAGTTACTATATGTACCTAGGCATTCTCACGTATTATAATACCCTGCAATTTTAACAACTGAATATTTAAATGATTAATTTAAATGTTTAATCATTAATTAACGTAACGCCCCTTGTACTCGATTTTTCAGAGACGAATGAATTGGAATTCTAAACACCTATAGTTGAGACTACTTTTCCATCATGAGAAAAATGAGTATGAACTTTATTGTGTTTTGAGTCGATGAATTTCTGGAGTGAATAATGATTTTGAGTGATTGAAACGAATTTGGGTTAGGCCTATAAGTTAGCCTATAAGTTAAATACATCTTTATAATTCCACTGATTCATTTCATTCCAACGTTTCTTTTCCTCTTCCACTCTAATTCTCCTCCTAATTACCATTAATATTTTCTTAATTTCCAAGCCATCAACCCTTCAAATACAATTTCTAAATTTAAATCAAAATCACCATAATTCTCTTATGCAATTATCTATAAAACTCATCAAGGAATTTTCTTGAAGTTGTGATTGGAGCTTCATCTATGATTTAAAGAGAGGGAAAGCATAGGTTTTGGTGGTTAGAGCTTGATTTAGGAAAAGAGAAGGTGAGTGGGATGATTCTTAATATATGTTTACTTGTTAACCTTCTTCATTTTATTTATTGATGATTATGGTATTATATAAAATAATTTTGAGATTGTTTGGGTTGAATTAGGCATATATTCATTTATGAACATGATTACATCACCTCATTATTTGTTTAAGACCTTACTTACTATTTTTGAAATAGTTAGTAAGCTTAAAAATGGATTTTGGGATAATTGGGTGATTATATGTGATGTTGTAATGGATTGGAGACTAATTAGATGACATAATTAAGTCACGTCATTTGTGTAACGACCAACCATTTTGACCATCGAAAGTCGACACCGAACAATACCACTGTGTTCGAATGTCGCACATCCAGTCGACAAATGGCAGATTGTTAGAGTAAATAAAAAAAGAACAGAGAATAGAGAAAAATAGAATCTCACAGCGGAATCGACAACATGTAATATAAACAAGGACAGTAGAAAACTATCACTCCAATCATACAGAGTATATCAGAGTTAAAAACAAACCTTATCAGCTGGGCAGTTATAAAATTCTGACCTTACAAATGCCGATAGGTATACTATATAATACAGCGGAAAATTAAAAATACTACGATAAGTGAATCTTCAGCTCCCCTCCCAGATCTCCAAAACATCAAGACAACCTAGGAAAATACTCGGTCTGACCCGAGCATTATAAATAAATAACACCCGGATCGGTCTGGAAATACTAGCGTGAGATAACTCGAATAATGGGAAACATATATAAAAGTTTTATGAGACCACGCCGCTAACGCGGAACGGGTTTCCACCTCACAAGAATAACATTCATACATGCAAGAGTAGAAATAAATATCATGAAACAAATCCAAATATGAATGAGCATAATTGATATTAAACCAGACTTGAAAGACTGGAAATAAACCGAGTAAAATCCAAACTAGACAGAATGGATAGAACAAGGAAAACAGTCCTACTTGATAGAATGGACTAAATAAGGTAACCATCCAATTTGATAGAATGGACAGAATAAGGTAACAGACCAACTTGATAGAATGGTATTCAAATGTCGTGATGAGGAGTTGGCTCTACTCGTGGTAATTTTAAAGCTAAAACAGATTCAGAGATACGAATCAAATAAGGAAAGGAAATTTTCCAGCAAATGACTAGGAAGGTGCACCCCCCCTTGGAATATACCTTTAGTAATATACTCGATGACACTTCTCGGAAACCTCCAAGCCAGACCCCGCCAGACCTTACCGAGAATCTGAATATTTTAACATCTAAGTGCACAACCAAATCCAAACTAGATGAGATGTAAAAATATCATAATGGGAGCAAAACCACATAGCTTGACCCCCACTTGCGCTTTTGGTTTAGTCATTTTCCGACAAAGGATAGCAACGCTCAACGGAGCAATAAATCATCTTAGAATGACGAAAATAAAGTAGCTGAAGTAACGATAGCTAAGATACCAACTATCTAGGATATAAAATGACATGGAAATTAAGTCTTGTATACTTATCACCACTCATTGAATTCAAACTTGTGCTTTTTCTTGGTTAACAACAATACCGGACAAGTCAAGGTAGTGTTACCTCAAAGTCATGTCCAACGATTATTCTTAACTTTTGAAATAGCGACAAGTTTGCTTCTTTTATGTTTAGTGCGAATTATACAAATAAACCGTTTCCATATAAGTGATTCACTTTACGGAAATTAATTCATTTCCATAAACGAATCAAACTTTTTCTTTTAAAAACGAACTGAACTTTTGCTTGATTTCCGTATTAGTAAAAATCTTTTAGAATTAGTTCCTAGTTGTTAAAACGTTAAGAGAATAATTTCTCCACGTGCGTGACCCCGAAGGCCAACATCAGACTGAACACCCAAAAGGTTATCTAACTTAACATCCCAATAATCGAGTATCCAATTCCTTTTTATAACTTCAAAACAATATTAATTATCCCGAAAGATAATTAATCACATCTAAAATCTCTTTTAAATAAACAAAACCATTATCTATAATAAAATAAATAATTATTTCCAAACACTTACATAACAATGGTTAATCAACTTTCAAAATCTTTATTAAATCAGTTTGTTAACTTTAAATCAGTTTATTAAAAAAAATTATTATATTAGTTAATTTACTTTAATCACTTTTATTAAATCAATAAATTGACTTTAAATACCATTAATTAAAATGATTTATTAAATTCAAATAATCATTACATAATTAATCTCAAACGTCGTTAATTAAAATGATAAGAAATTTTAAATTCCATTAATTAATTAAATTTAAAATAATCATAAATTAATTGGATTAATTAAATTTAAATTTCATTAGCTAAAACGATTAATTAAACATCATTTGTTAAAACGATTTATTTAATTATAAAACATCATTAATTAAAATGATTTAACTAAATTCCAAATATTATTAGTTAAAACAATTAATTAAATTTAAAACAATCATTAATTAAAATGATTAATAAAATTTAAATATCATTATTTAAAATGACTAATTACTTTTAAATATCATTAAATTAAATGATTATTAATTTCAATTACCGTTAATTGAAATACTTAGTTAAGTTCAATAAATTAATTAAACTCAGTTTTCATTAATTAAAAGAATTAATTAAACTCAAATAATCATTAGTTAAAACGATTAATTAATTATAAAACATCTTTAGCAAAAATGATTAATTAAATCTAAAGATCAACCAATCTTTAATCATCGTTTATTAAATTGGTTAATTAATCTCAAATTAATTAATTAAAAATGATTAATTAATTTAAATTATCATTAATCAAAATGATTAATAAATTTTCAATATTCCTTTTTAGCGGAATCACAAGCTCAAGTTCAGATGATAAGGTTTTGGAAATGAAATTGAATAAACGACGGTATAGTGAAAATCGGTTTAACGACATTTAAACTATTAGATGGAATATCGGGATTTTATCTGAATTGGCTATTAATATAACAACATATGGATGTAAATAAATAATATATTGGCGAGAAACCCTCTTTGGGTCTCTCTACAGATTTTCCTTGCAAAACAATGGTTATGGATAATATATAGATAATCATATGGGTTTATAATGGTCAAATTAATATGTCATCCATTTTCCAATCGGAAATTCAACCAAACAAGCAATCAAACAATTTACTAACATCCAAACAATCAATAAATGTTTATAACATCATTGATATGATATAATAAAATTAAATGTGAGTTAAACTCACATTTCTTTTCGTTCCGTCGAAACGCCCCGATTTCGGACTAAAACCGAACGGTCGTTAGATTTTAGCCTAAATTTTCACTTGCTCCAAATCCAACCAAACAAACTCCATTGCGAAGGTCTCGACGACATGAGTCCAACACAATAAACAGCATTCGAATCCGACCTTGTACGAAGGAGTTGTGCAAATTATAAGATATCGACAAATTTAAAAATTAAAATTAAATAGCAACACATAAATTACAAGATTATAAACAAACAGGCACAGTGACACAAACCCATACATGCATGCACGAGTTGTCAATGATATGGAGCTACGCTCATCCGATTGACGAGCTGAATTCGCCAATCTTCATCTTTCATTGAACCGCACTTGCTCGCCACCACCGATCATCCCCAACCTCCCTCGATCAAAACGCGACAGCAGGTTCCGACCTCCAAACATGTCAGGTCGTGCGAAACCATCCACCTCCGTTCATCACCAAACTTTGGCCCTGGCTATCTCTTCCAATGCTAATTCCAAAACCAAGCTCAAATTCGACGAATTCTACACGAATCGAGCAAAATTCAAAACCCTAGCTGCATACTCCACTTTGGCCCCCCCAACCATGATCGAACATCACTTAAGTAAGCCAAGATGAAGCTCTCACCAAAACTAGATTTTTGAAATTGGTTTCATGATCTTTAAACAAGTATAGATTTTTATTTTAATTTTTAAACTTTGTTTTCAAAGAGGAAATCCAAATTTTGTTCTCAGGCAGTGTTTAAATAAAAAAAAAGGAAAGGTATGGCTGAGTACTTTGGGGGGTATGGTGCAAGTATGCAGTAGGTATGGCATAGGTATGGAAGCATAGGCTTATTATAAATATATTTATATTATTTTTATTTTAAAATTTTCAATAAAACATACCCGAAAATTTCGAACTCCAAATGAGGCGTGCCGCCTGACGTTCTATATGTTATACCCATATTTCGAACACAATGAAACTTGTTTCGAGACCTAATTTCATCGTATGCAGAAGATAGGTTTTTGGACCTGGTTATTATATTAGATTTTCGATATGAATTTCAACGTGTTTCGAACTCGCACGACCAAATGATACGTCAGATTGCCACGAAATTCAACGGTGTAATATAATTCACTATTACGAATCCAATGAAACTAGTTTCGTCAAAATCCGAGACTGTGCCTCTGAAGGCTAATTTCACAGATTTAAATATTTAATTATCGATATTTAAATCTGATTTATTTATATTTGTAAATAAATTTACGAATTGAATTCACCAATATTATTTATTAATTAAAAGAAGTTAAGTAAAATTATTAAATCCATTTAATTCACATTTTGTTCATAATTCAAATATTTAATTATTCCCTATATTTGAATTATAAAGTATTAAATTCAAAAATTCAATTATTTTAAATATTTAAAATCTGATAACCAAAATTTTGGGTCGTTACAATTTGATAGTAATAATAAAACTGATTTAAATGGTTACAGAAAAGTTAGTGAGCTAATTAAGTGATTAATGAAGCTTGATTATTACTTATGAATATTATTTAAAAGTAAAGAGACGATCTTTACTAATGAATGATTTATTTTCGATATTACTTATGTAAGGGAATAATTTTATAAATAAATAAAATTCATATTTATAAAATAGTGATTTTGTAAGATGGTATAAAAGTGATATTTTATAAAAAGAGCCCTTTTATAAAATAGTAAGAAAGTGATATTCTATAAAATAGTATGAAATAGATATTTTATAAAGAGTATAAGATTTTATAAAATAATATGAATAACATATTTTATAAGATAGTTATAATGTTAAAGGAATACTTAATTTTAAATGAAGAGATTTAATATTTCAAAGGCTAAATGTATCTATAAGCTAGTATTGTATTTTATAAAATGGTATGATATTTTATAGAATAGTATAAATAGAGATTTTATTTCTATTGAAAAGGTTTAGTAAACAAAAGTATATTTGATTTAGTAATGATTAAGTCACTTACTTAAATATATATGTGCATATATGTTAGCGCCAAAATTGATCATTAACACCCCAAACGCCGTTGAAAGAACCAATTCACAGTCACATATAACAGATAGAATGTATGTAGAGAGTAAAAATATGAAGAACAATCAAAATTAAAAAGAAAGCAGTAATAACAGAGGATGTATAGTGGTTCGGCTGACTCTGGCCTACGTCCACTCCAGAAATTTCCTTTTTATTGAAATCAGAATCAATTACAGTTATAATCCGGAGTTTTTAAAACAATAATGGTAGAGTAGCCTTAGTGGAGAAGATGAAGGGAAACATAATGAAGATGCTCTTTTCTGAAGCCCCACATGTTGTATTTATAGGCAAAAAACTATGTTACTGGGCTTCCTGAATGATTCGGGCCCATCAAGACCACAGCCGAATCCAAATCCATCATTACTGCCGACCCCAAGTTCAGAATATGTCGATCCAATGTTGCCCTGGGAATGACTCGAAGTAGCCTTACATCTGACTCGAAGTAAAATGTCGTTCGACTCGAAGCAAGATGATTGGCGACCCCTTGCTTTTGCACCGACCTGGTTTCCTATTGCCGACCCGAGGAGATATTATTGCCAACCTGAAGCATGCGGCTCACCGACCCGAAGTAAAAATAGGCACCGACCCGAGCCATTCCTCAACGCCGATCCCATGACTTGCCAACCTGAGAAAGGAACGCCGATCCCTTAACTCGAAGATAGAGATACGCCGACCCGAAGTTGAGTTTCATGCCGACCTCTCAAAGAAGCCGACCCCTCCTAGCCTTCCCATAGTGCCGACCCGAAGACCATGTGATGCCGACCTGGAGTTTATGCGATACCGACCTGAGGCAAATGGAAACATGCCAAACCCAGCATGTCGACCTAATTCCCCTTGCTGACCCAGGTTTGCCAGTGTATGTACCCGGAGTAGCCGACCCCAGAATGATGTCGATCCCTTCCTTGCCGAACCAAAATTCTAGCGCCATCCCCAAAACAAAATGCCGACTTGAAGCATATGCACTGCCGACCCGAAGAAAGTCTGGCACCGACCTGGAGCAACACCAATCCCTTAAGAAGCATGTCGATCCTAGAGTGACCCGGAGTAACCACTCAAATGACTCGAAGTAAGCATCATGAAAACTCGAAGCAAACCCAAGTATGACTCAAAGCAAACTCTAGGCAACTTGCGACAACTCAACTTTGTCGAAACCCATACTTCAAGTATCCCTCTCCTTTTGTCCATCGATTATGCCAAATCCCGGCTTCATAATCATGTTTATCATCCGTGATTGATTGTCTATCCATCCAGTTGAGTCAAACCCATAGTATTCCAGCCTCGATAACCTTGTAGCCGATTGGGTTAAATCCACCGGTACGCTGCCTTTCCAAAAGGCGGGTTGACAGTATACATGCTCGAGCAGGTATACGTGTATTCAAAGTTATGTAATAATCAAGATAGCTCTTGTGGTTTAATTAGAATTATTGAAGGTAGTTGTATATATATTCATACACACAGATATAAATTATATATGTGTGTGTGTGTGTATGTGAATATCCATATTTGCATATAAATATGTGGCGAGCGTCTCACGTAGCCATAGCGACTATCATGTACGCTAAGTTGCATGAGAAGGTGTCGGGTTAAGTAATCGCTCCGGTGAAGCTCGAAATGTGATTTATAGGGTTGAAAGTGTTGTTGTGTGTTCGTGTGTGTATAAATGTATACATACGGGTGTATGGGCATGCAGGCGGTGTCACATAAGGTAGAAAGGCCAGTTATGTTGTTTGGCGTGTTAGTGGAGGCCGAGTCGCTAGATTCGCCCGTTGAACTCAACATGCACAAAGAGTGGATTTCGTGTCGAAATTGTAAACACTTCCAAAACATCAACTAATGAACTCCTGAGGAGATCAGATGGGGTGGAGACAGGCTTCGAAAGCTAGGAGCTTATCGGACGAAGTAGCGGAAGAAATAGCACGTGAATTTACGGCCGTAGCAATCATGTAACACCTTTCCCAGGCTTTATTTCCCGGGATAGGCTACCATCGGTCGATGGTGATAGACCAAGGGTGGACTAGTAGTGCACAGACCAAGGCAATAAAGCCTAGGTCAGGTGCCATTTATCGGAGGTTCTTCACCTATTTTGGGTGTGGGTTTGTATGGAGCTTTGGCACAACTTCATGGAAGACTGTGGGCTAGTCGGGGAAGCGAAAAAATCAACGCAAAGCTCGGGATCTGAATGCGAATTGTAATGACCCACTATTTTAGACCATTCAAATCGACAATAATCCACACATGTCTGACTTGAATAATTCAAAATAACAGATTGTAAATAAATTTGGAGCAAATGAAATCAAATACACAGAATCACAGACACAGAACATATCAGAATAACTCGCAGCGGAAATTAAAAATACCATAGTAGTTCATGAAGCTACTATAACAAACTCTCAAAACAAAATACATAATATTTGTTTGAAACCATATACAATAGAAATCTCAAATAAATAGAAGTTTATGAATACCAGAACTGAAATAGAACAACTGAACTGAAAGGAACAAATAACTAGACAAGCAGAATCTCCAGCGATTCCTAGCTCCATAAAGAAATCCAAAGCTAAGCTGTAAATACTCAGGCTGACCCGAGCGTAAAGTAAAATACAAAACACTCGAGTCAGGACAATATATACTTATATAATGTAAACCAACTCAAGTGAACTGTAGTAGAAATGCATAATAACTCAAAGGATGCTTGGGATCGCCCATCCTTTAAGGATCAGTTAAACTATAAATTAAATACATCCCGTGGTTAAAATTTCAAAATGGTATTTTATACTTCGAAATCAAATATCATTTCAAAATTCAATATCCTTATAAAATCCATTTCAAAATATCAAAATATCATATTTCAAAATAATTTATATTTCGAAACAAATTACTTCATTTTAAATCATAAAAATGAAGTTAGTATATTTAATAATTAAAATTTTAAATTTCCAAAAATTTAACTTTTCAAAGTTCATTCGTTCACTTAAATTAATTAAAACAATGAAATTTCAACTTTCGCAGCATTTAGAAAATGCACGGAAAGTCACATTTAAAATAGTTCAATTTAACAAAAGACAGCATTTAAAATTCTGTACTATGGTTACATTAATTTCAAATAAACTTAGTTAAATTCAACCATTATAACATTTACAAAAATGCTATAATAGCCTTTAATTAAATTTAGCCATTTGGTTCATTATTATCAACTACAGCATTTACAAATGTTGTATTATCATTTACATTAGAATTTAATAGCGTTTCAGAAATGCAGTTAACTAACTTCAAATATTCAGTATAATTTCACAAACAATTATATTTTTATATAAATCATTTTTTTACTTATAAAATCATATAATTTCACTTTTAAAACAATTATTCAAATACCCTTATATTCATGATTTTATAAAGTTAAAACTCCATTCAAAAATCAAAATTTAATAATAATTCACTTATTAAATTCCAATATTAAGTTATAAATTCATTAAATTAAATTAACTTAACACTTAAGTTTAAATTTTCAAATATAACTTAATTCCATTTTTATTTACTTAACTTAAAAATTCACTTTTAAGCCAAATTCACAAATTTCCAATTTTAGATATATTTCAAAATTTCAACTTAAATATTCATTCATTTCACATTTTAACTTTATTCAAAAAAAACATTAATATATTATAAAATCATTTAAATTCACTTTAATCCAAATTATCATGAATTTATCACATTTCATATTTAATTTAAATTCCAATTATCACCAAATTAAAATTTCCCAAAATAACTTACATTTCAAATTTTCTAATTTTACCATTAATTTATTTCACTTATAAATTTTCAGAAAATCAATAATGCTTTACAAAAATCATTTTTATTTAGTTTAAATCAAAATATTATAATATTTACATTTCTAAAATATTAAAAAAATATAAAACATATTTTAACAACGGGTCTATATTTCATTTTCTAGCCTAGGTAAAGTGATACGGGTAATTTATCATTTCAACCCGTAATTTACAAAGATACCCGGGTTTGATCATTTCAAACCCGCAATCCCAAGTAAATGAAAATAATTGAAAATCATTCAGGCATATCATTTCAGCCCATAACGATTTTCTCCTATTCTAAAGTCCGTTCGGGTATGTATCATTTCAACCCATAGTGATTCTAATCTAAAGGGAACTTGCAGTGTGATAAACTGATAAAAATAAAAGAACAACATAATATAACAGTAACATATGATATAATAGGTGTTTAAGCATGGGTGAACATCATATAATCATAACATAGCAGTTATAACAGGATGCAATACATTTACAGATTCAAGTGGTGTCGGTTTATCAATTATATAGGTACAGATAGTCTGGTGAGAATAACTCACCTGTTAAGCTGGAGATTTGCCAACAAAGCTCACAACA
The DNA here is from genome assembly GCA_030737815.1 of Allium fistulosum. NCBI lineage: Eukaryota > Viridiplantae > Streptophyta > Magnoliopsida > Asparagales > Amaryllidaceae > Allium > Allium fistulosum. Next base: position 913,189,155 of record CM060907.1, on the reverse strand, counting down.
CAAAGATTACGAAGGCACGACAACTCTAATACAATTTGAGTGTGGAGAGAAAATCCAATGATATAGATCTTGTGTTACAACCCAAACAAAAATCAAAGCAAACCATAAATTTCAATACACTAGAAATGAAATAACTTTTAAATAAAAAGAGATACGAATGCCAAATCTTTTGCCTTGCTTTCTCTATTCTTTTGTCATGGCCTAGGGATGGTTTTGGCTCTGGTTTGAACAAGTTTGGCTCAGGTTTGGTCATGTGTATGCATGGCCTAGGTAGTAGAATATGAGGAGGAAGTTTATACAAAGGAATATGAAGAGTTTAAGGCAAAATAGGTGGGTTTTGTTCACAAAAATGGCTCGGCCATGGGCTTGTGTGGTCAGGTCAGAGGGGTATGATCAGGTCAGTGGAAGGAAAGGTGTAATATCCCGGAAATTTTAACAATATCAATTTAATAATCTGTTAAATAATTAAATTGATATTGATGATCTTTGATAATAAGATTTGAATTTAATTTAATAATCTGATTAAATTAGTATTAATTGGTGATTTTATCTTTTAAAAGTTAATAAGATATTTTCTATTTGAATATATATATATTTATTTATATATATTGTAAATAGAAGCTTTGGGTAAATTGGGAATTTAGATTTAATTTAATATGACTTTTCAAAGTTATTTAAATTAGTAAATTTATAGTTTTAAAATACTTTAATTGCTTAAGATATTTTTACTTAAGTTTAAAATTATATAAGAGTTAACAAAAAGGCTTGTTTTGTTTCTTTTTAAAATATCACTTGATAATATAATCTCTTATATAAATTATTTAAATATCAAATATGTTAATTTCATATAATAAGTATAATGTATTATTTTTATTAATATGAATGGATTTTAAAGAATATGAAATTGTTATTTAATTGAATAAATAGTTATATATGTATATATATATATATAACTTGACTTTTTAAATTGAATCTTAGGATTTAATTTAATTGAATTTGAATTTAAGCTTTGAAATTCAAGAGAATAAATATTTAAATTGTTTTGATATTATAATATTTGTATAACTTTTAATTATAAATATAATTGGTTTTGTTTCTTTAAAATGATTTATATATATAAATAAGTGTTTAATAAATAAGAAAAAGGCTTTTTAATTACTTTAAAATAAATAGAAATAAGATAAATACTTAAAAGACATGTGTCTTTATCTAATGACTTGTTTTAACATGTGTTAAGTAATGATGAACTCATAGGACAAGTGTCTTAATTATTTTCCATTTTCTTTTATTTTATAAAATCATAAATATACATGTATATAAACATTTGCTTTTCTTCATTTCATTCTTTCTATTCTTCTTTTTAAAATCAAGAGAAACTCAAAAACCTTTCCTCTAAGCAAATCTGAAACAAATCAGATCAGTAAACAAATCTTCCTCAAACCAAAAACCGAAATCAGTGAGCATCTTCCTCAAACAAAAGATCTGTAATCATCTCAAAATAACCAGTTGCATTCTCTTCCATCTGTAATCAAAATCAAGTTTAAGCCTGCCTGCATGTTTATCAAATCTAGAATCATTTCAAGGCCTGTCTGCATTCATCTCTTCAAACTGGAAATCAAGCTTGCATGTTAATTTAAAGGCAACAATTCAAGTTTTAAATCAAATTCAAGAAGCATGCAAGTCCACAGTTTCAAAAGCTAAAATCTGCCTCTGTTCATTTGCATGTCTGGTGAGTAACTTTTAAACCTAAAATAAAATATGGTTGCATGTTAAATCACTGTGACATATATATGTATTGATATATGAATATAAAAGTGCATTTTTATTTTCTGTTTGTTATGGATGAATTATATGAATGTATGAACATGAACTCTGTTTTTGTTTGTTGCCCAGACTCAGGAATTCTATTTGAAAATCCTTACCACTTGATTTAGTTTTTATTAGGACTTAATTTATAAATAAGAATGGTTTGATTTATCATATACTAAGGTTTAAAAATCTTAGTTAAGTCAAATTTAAGATCTGAATGTCTCTGTAACCAAAACAACAGTATATGTTATATAAAAGTAGAAATGTAAATCTTGTAATTTATAAATTCAGGTACATGAATTGAAAACATAAACTATAATATGATTTTTAGCATTGAAATCATAATTTTTAGCTTAGTATTAAAGGAGCAGTTCTGTGATGAACTAAATATGAAGTTTTGGGTAATTCGTTTGATCTAGATGGTTTGATATGTTGAAATCTTCAGTAAGGATAGTGGGATGATCGTAGATTCAAGGAAAATTTGTAGAATTTGAATTAAAGCACCAAGGAGGAAATGATTTAGGATTTGAATTTTTAACCCTAGTTCTAACTAGGTTAGGGAAAATGATCGCTACGAATTCTCCTATGGATCGAGTGTTTCAGGCTTTCGAGTGAGGGAAGTTTGGTCGTTGACGAGGACATAGTCGGAGTTGCAGAACTTCTGGTGGTCGGGATTTCGAAGACGAGGAGTTGTTGTTAGGATTGGAAGTTAGTCTGTGTTCCAGTTTTTGAACTCGAATTCTCGATTTCGATTTTGCGTGTTGATCGAAGAGGTGGTGGTCGTTTTCTGGTAGATGGATGATCGTCGACTTGTGGGGATGCTCGGCGATGGTCGGAGTTAGCGCTGGTGATCGTGCACGTGCACGCGATCGAGAATGTATCTGGTGAAGTCTGGTTGTTAGCAGAGGAGTGCGCGTGATTTTCTCGAGTTATTTCGAGTGATGTTCGAAGTATTTAGAGAGGCGACTCGAAGGAATTTTGAGTGGTCTCGAGTATTTTTAGTGGTTGCCAGGTTTTGAAAACCCTGTCTGTTTAAATTTAACTGAACTTAAATTTGTAAGAAAGATTAAAACTGAAAGTTAAATCAAAGTTTAAATTTTTGGAGTAAGGTTTAGTTTTGAATTTTAGATGGAGAAATAAATAAGTTTTATAAATTTAAATATGAATTTGTTTAGCACCCTTTTAAACTCCTTTATGAATGAGTATATCTTTAACTTATAAATTAAAAGAGTTTTAGAAATGTCATTTAAAACGTGGTTAAAGATAATTTGTTTCATTTTAAATCTTTAAATTTAAAAGAAATTTTGAAGGAAAAATTAAAGTAAATTGATTTAAAATACTTTGTAAATGATAACTTGATTATTAATAAGAACAAGTTTTATCTTAAAGTAATTAGAGATTTGGGTTCATTAAATTTATTAGGAAATTTAATGGATAATTAATTTAATTGATTAATTAATCATTTGGATTAATTAAATAGGTAATTAATGGTTTAAACTAATTAATTAGTGATTAAGAATAATTAATTTGTAATTAAGGATTATAAATTAGAATATTAATTAATGATTAAGAATTAATTAATAAGTAATTAAAGATTAATTAAGTTATGGTTAACACTTAATTAATTAAATAATTAGAGATTAATTATTTGGTTATTAAGATTTATTAATTTGAAATTAATAATGGTTAATCTAAGTTAATTACTTAAGAAAAGTAATTAAATAATTGTTAATGAAGGTCATTAATTTGAGATTATTTAATAATTAATTAATGTGATTAATTTTGATAATTAATTTGATTAATTAATTAAGGATAATCATTTATGAAATTGTTTAAATATAATTACTAAATGGAAGTAATTAAGAAATTAATTACTTATTGTAATTAATTAAGTTAATTTGATTTAGTTTAAGTAAATTTATTAAGTTTAATTAATTTAGAATAATCAATGGATGATTTGATAAATAATTACTTAATGTAATTAGTAAGGTATAATTATTTAGGGAAGTAAATAATAGATAATTACTGGAAGTAATTAAGTGGATAGTGATGTATTAATGGGAGTAATTGGAGTTAATTACTTTGAATAATTAATCAAGGGATTAATTAATAAATTAATTAAGGAGTAATTAATTTAGTTAATGAAAGTAATTAAGAGTAGTTAATCACTAAAGGAGATTAATCAAGAGGGATTAATAAATGTGTTTTAATTAAAGTTTAATTACTTAATGTAATTAATTTAATTTAAGTAATTAATAATTAATTTGTAATTAAGGATCATTAATTAATATAATTAATGATGTAATTAAGATTGATTAATTAAGTATAATTAATAAATGAAGTGATTAATTAATGTAATTAATTAAGGTTTAATATAATTAATTATAGTGATTAATTTAATTAATTATAGTTAATTAATTAATGAAGTAATTAAAGGTGAATTACTATAAGTGGTTAAGGTTAATTAATTTGAGTAATTAATTAAAGATGATTAATTGAAAAAGGTAATTAAAAGATAATTAATCAAAGATGATTAATTGAAAAAGGTAATTAGAGGATAATTAATTAATTTGTAATTAATTAATGTTTAAGTAAGAAGGATTTATAAAATAAAAGTAATTAATTTAATTAACTTTAAATTAATTAGAGATGATATAGATCATTACTTATGGATGGATGATAATACTGAATGCTTTGCATTTGATTGATATCTCTGATGAGATATATGCTATGTGATATGGATGTTTAGTTGAATTGTGATAATATGGATTATCTGATGATATTGATAATGTTGATTATCTATTGTGAATTATCTTTCTAAGTGTATAAAGATAATTGAATTAAATTGTTTTAACCTTTAAAACAACTTGGCCTTAAAAGATACGTTTTGGATTTCGATGAGACCGGGATCGGGTTTGCTACATTACAGCGTGATAGGGGGTTCTCGCTTTGCGTTAAGTGGCGAACGGGAGACTCTTACCCCTACATGTCCCCGGGGGTAGTATAAGGCCTTTTGGGGTTGGTTGCGACCCGAGAGGGTGGCCGTAAAAGCAAACCCGAGGTATCACTGTGAGCCACAGCGGGGCTGGGATGGTTGAAAAGCCTACCGGTCGTGAACCGTTGCTGAAGGTTGAAAAGCCTAGGACGTCACACGTGGTATCAGAGCTTAGGTTGAGCGAATGCCTAAGCTTTTGGTTAAGTGAATATCAGAGCTATTGGTTGAGTGAATACCTAGCTCTGGAGTGGTATCTATCGTGAGAGAGCGTATTTGTAATTTTTATATAACTATATATATATATATTCTACCTATATTGTTGGGTTACCCGTACAGGTTCTCCAATATAAGATATAAAGGTAGATAGGGTAGTAGTGTATGAAACACGACTACCAATGGTTGGAATTAAGGTTGGAAGTGTATTTATCGAGACTGTAGACCCAATACTGTCTCGAGTAAGTTTTGCTGTGATGAAGGATTTCATCGAATCTCTGAAGGAAACCTGTTAAGGTTCGGAGTTTATCTGTAAAGTTGGATGAGTAGAGTTTGGATCTATCGGTTGAACAGAAGCAAGTGATGGTATCTTGATACCTCAGGTAATAGTAGCTGTGTGATGAGATGCAGTGACGATGGATGTTCCCGAAGATGTTTTCTTTGGAACGAGTTTAAGGAAGTGTGTCTGTTTCAGTGTTATGGCTGAGTTCAGCATGGTATTTCTGTTTGGTTTGGAGTTCGAGTTTCTCAAAGATCTTTGGATAGAAAGTCCTTGGCATCAGTATCAGCAGTGCAGCTCGGAGTATTCTGTGATGGCAGGAAGTTGTCAGGCTGAGTAGTTTTTCTGGAGGTGAAATTCAGAAGCAGCAGGGTGCATCCATTTCTTCGATGGATTGGATAGTTAAGTATGGGCTGTTCTGATTTGTTAAGAGGAACGGTTTTCTTTGGAAATAGGCTGGGTTGATCGCAAAAGTGACTTGCGATAGTTTGAGGGTTCTCTTGGGTTATCAGAGTTTTTCTGAGTGTCTTCAGAGAAGTCAGGAGTTGTCCGCATCTGAAGGTTGAGTTTTCTTATCGACTGGATTCCAGGAGTAGTACCGGTAGTTCAGTCTAGTTGAAGGATGTTTCCTAGAGATGGAGTTGGTGCAGCAACTCAAGTTTTGATGAAGTATCTGAGTTTTATTTATGGATCAGTGAACCTTATTTCTGGAATGAGTTGTCCAGTCTGTGCTTGTGTTCTACCTCAGATCAGAATTGAGCAGCGAAAGCAGTTTGGAGTATATCTCTGGATAGGAGAAGTAAGTTTGGAATCTACTGATGTTGTGAAGTAAAGTTATGTTTGGATCTCTTCTGTGTTCTGATTTGGATAAGTATTGGGTTTTCAGGATTGAATTGTCAGTTTGGACAATTGGAATTCATTGAGTTTTATGTATCTCTGAGAGGTACATGTAAGATCTATCTCTGGTTTTAGAATCAGCAGTTCTGGAAGGTTTAGTTGTTGAGTCAGACTCGTCTGTAGTCTGATATTCTGTTTAGTTCTGTAGATCTAGATGAGTAGGAGATCTATAGCTTAGTAGTTTAGATTGTTGTAGAGCGAGTATCCCGGTATATATATACTTGGGGAAACTCGAGGAATTCTATCTAGAATTTTGTCTGGATAGTTAGATTTGATTGATTGGATGAATTGGTTGCTATGGTTGTTAGCATATGGATGATAGTATATGCTTATGTTTTAAAATTTAAAATCTTTAATAAGATTATTAAATTACCTTTGTTTAAATTTCGGGGACGAAATTATTTTAAGGGGGAAGGAATGTAATATCCCGGAAATTTTAACAATATCAATTTAATAATCTGTTAAATAATTAAATTGATATTGATGATCTTTGATAATAAGATTTGAATTTAATTTAATAATCTGATTAAATTAGTATTAATTGGTGATTTTATCTTTTAAAAGTTAATAAGATATTTTCTATTTGAATATATATATTTATTTATATATATTGTAAATAGAAGCTTTGGGTAAATTGGGAATTTAGATTTAATTTAATATGACTTTTCAAAGTTATTTAAATTAGTAAATTTATAGTTTTAAAATACTTTAATTGCTTAAGATATTTTTACTTAAGTTTAAAATTATATAAGAGTTTACAAAAAGGCTTGTTTTGTTTCTTTTTAAAATATCACTTGATAATATAATCTCTTATATAAATTATTTAAATATCAAATATGTTAATTTCATATAATAAGTATAATGTATTATTTTTATTAATATGAATGGATTTTAAAGAATATGAAATTGTTATTTAATTGAATAAATAGTTATATATGTATATATATATATATAACTTGACTTTTTAAATTGAATCTTAGGATTTAATTTAATTGAATTTGAATTTAAGCTTTGAAATTCAAGAGAATAAATATTTAAATTGTTTTGATATTATAATATTTGTATAACTTTTAATTATAAATATAATTGGTTTTGTTTCTTTAAAATGATTTATATATATAAATAAGTGTTTAATAAATAAGAAAAAGGCTTTTTAATTACTTTAAAATAAATAGAAATAAGATAAATACTTAAAAGACATGTGTCTTTATCTAATGACTTGTTTTAACATGTGTTAAGTAATGATGAACTCATAGGACAAGTGTCTTAATTATTTTCCATTTTCTTTTATTTTATAAAATCATAAATATACATGTATATAAACATTTGCTTTTCTTCATTTCATTCTTTCTATTCTTCTTTTTAAAATCAAGAGAAACTCAAAAACCTTTCCTCTAAGCAAATCTGAAACAAATCAGATCAGTAAACAAATCTTCCTCAAACCAAAAACCGAAATCAGTGAGCATCTTCCTCAAACAAAAGATCTGTAATCATCTCAAAACAACCAGTTGCATTCTCTTCCATCTGTAATCAAAATCAAGTTTAAGCCTGCCTGCATGTTTATCAAATCTGGAATCATTTCAAGGCCTGTCTGCATTCATCTCTTCAAACTGGAAATCAAGCTTGCATGTTAATTTAAAGGCAACAATTCAAGTTTTAAATCAAATTCAAGAAGCATGCAAGTCCACAGTTTCAAAAGCTAAAATCTGCCTCTGTTCATTTGCATGTCTGGTGAGTAACTTTTAAACCTAAAATAAAATATGGTTGCATGTTAAATCACTGTGACATATATATGTATTGATATATGAATATAAAAGTGCATTTTTATTTTCTGTTTGTTATGGATGAATTATATGAATGTATGAACATGAACTCTGTTTTTGTTTGTTGCCCAGACTCAGGAATTCTATTTGAAAATCCTTACCACTTGATTTAGTTTTTATTAGGACTTAATTTATAAATAAGAATGGTTTGATTTATCATATACTAAGGTTTAAAAATCTTAGTTAAGTCAAATTTAAGATCTGAATGTCTCTGTAACCAAAACAACAGTATATGTTATATAAAAGTAGAAATGTAAATCTTGTAATTTATAAATTCAGGTACATGAATTGAAAACATAAACTATAATATGATTTTTAGCATTGAAATCATAATTTTTAGCTTAGTATTAAAGGAGCAGTTCTGTGATGAACTAAATATGAAGTTTTGGGTAATTCGTTTGATCTAGATGGTTTGATATGTTGAAATCTTCAGTAAGGATAGTGGGATGATCGTAGATTCAAGGAAAATTTGTAGAATTTGAATTAAAGCACCAAGGAGGAAATGATTTAGGATTTGAATTTTTAACCCTAGTTCTAACTAGGTTAGGGAAAATGATCGCTACGAATTCTCCTATGGATCGAGTGTTTCAGGCTTTCGAGTGAGGGAAGTTTGGTCGTTGACGAGGACATAGTCGGAGTTGCAGAACTTCTGGTGGTCGGGATTTCGAAGACGAGGAGTTGTTGTTAGGATTGGAAGTTAGTCTGTGTTCCAGTTTTTGAACTCGAATTCTCGATTTCGATTTTGCGTGTTGATCGAAGAGGTGGTGGTCGTTTTCTGGTAGATGGATGATCGTCGACTTGTGGGGATGCTCGGCGATGGTCGGAGTTAGCGCTGGTGATCGTGCACGTGCACGCGATCGAGAATGTATCTGGTGAAGTCTGGTTGTTAGCAGAGGAGTGCGCGTGATTTTCTCGAGTTATTTCGAGTGATGTTCGAAGTATTTAGAGAGGCGACTCGAAGGAATTTTGAGTGGTCTCGAGTATTTTTAGTGGTTGCCAGGTTTTGAAAACCCTGTCTGTTTAAATTTAACTGAACTTAAATTTGTAAGAAAGATTAAAACTGAAAGTTAAATCAAAGTTTTAATTTTTGGAGTAAGGTTTAGTTTTGAATTTTAGATGGAGAAATAAATAAGTTTTATAAATTTAAATATGAATTTGTTTAGCACCCTTTTAAACTCCTTTATGAATGAGTATATCTTTAACTTATAAATTAAAAGAGTTTTAGAAATGTCGTTTAAAACGTGGTTAAAGATAATTTGTTTCATTTTAAATCTTTAAATTTAAAAGAAATTTTGAAGGAAAAATTAAAGTAAATTGATTTAAAATACTTTGTAAATGATAACTTGATTATTAATAAGAACAAGTTTTATCTTAAAGTAATTAGAGATTTGGGTTCATTAAATTTATTAGGAAATTTAATGGATAATTAATTTAATTGATTAATTAATCATTTGGATTAATTAAATAGGTAATTAATGGTTTAAACTAATTAATTAGTGATTAAGAATAATTAATTTGTAATTAAGGATTATAAATTAGAATATTAATTAATGATTAAGAATTAATTAATAAGTAATTAAAGATTAATTAAGTTATGGTTAACACTTAATTAATTAAATAATTAGAGATTAATTATTTGGTTATTAAGATTTATTAATTTGAAATTAATAATGGTTAATCTAAGTTAATTACTTAAGAAAAGTAATTAAATAATTGTTAATGAAGGTCATTAATTTGAGATTATTTAATAATTAATTAATGTGATTAATTTTGATAATTAATTTGATTAATTAATTAAGGATAATCATTTATGAAATTGTTTAAATATAATTACTAAATGGAAGTAATTAAGAAATTAATTACTTATTGTAATTAATTAAGTTAATTTGATTTAGTTTAAGTAAATTTATTAAGTTTAATTAATTTAGAATAATCAATGGATGATTTGATAAATAATTACTTAATGTAATTAGTAAGGTATAATTATTTAGGGAAGTAAATAATAGATAATTACTGGAAGTAATTAAGTGGATAGTGATGTATTAATGGGAGTAATTGGAGTTAATTACTTTGAATAATTAATCAAGGGATTAATTAATAAATTAATTAAGGAGTAATTAATTTAGTTAATGAAAGTAATTAAGAGTAGTTAATCACTAAAGGAGATTAATCAAGAGGGATTAATAAATGTGTTTTAATTAAAGTTTAATTACTTAATGTAATTAATTTAATTTAAGTAATTAATAATTAATTTGTAATTAAGGATCATTAATTAATATAATTAATGATGTAATTAAGATTGATTAATTAAGTATAATTAATAAATGAAGTGATTAATTAATGTAATTAATTAAGGTTTAATATAATTAATTATAGTGATTAATTTAATTAATTATAGTTAATTAATTAATGAAGTAATTAAAGGTGAATTACTATAAGTGGTTAAGGTTAATTAATTTGAGTAATTAATTAAAGATGATTAATTGAAAAAGGTAATTAAAAGATAATTAATCAAAGATGATTAATTGAAAAAGGTAATTAGAGGATAATTAATTAATTTGTAATTAATTAATGTTTAAGTAAGAAGGATTTATAAAATAAAAGTAATTAATTTAATTAACTTTAAATTAATTAGAGATGATATAGATCATTACTTATGGATGGATGATAATACTGAATGCTTTGCATTTGATTGATATCTCTGATGAGATATATGCTATGTGATATGGATGTTTAGTTGAATTGTGATAATATGGATTATCTGATGATATTGATAATGTTGATTATCTATTGTGAATTATCTTTCTAAGTGTATAAAGATAATTGAATTAAATTGTTTTAACCTTTAAAACAACTTGGCCTTAAAAGATACGTTTTGGATTTCGATGAGACCGGGATCGGGTTTCCGTATACCGGATTTCCAGGTCTGGAGACCCGAATACCATATCGATCCAAATTTACGTTAGGTCGTGAAATCCAAATGGAGCAAGTGAAGACTCGAGGTGTAAGAACGATTCTTTGTCAGTATAACTCAGTGGGTGATTCCGTAATGAGTTGACGGAGATAGTACTTTCAGATTCGAGATAAAGATTTAGAGTGCAAGGGTTATTGTCGTTAACTCTGAGGGTGATTCCAATACGAGTGTAACGAGATAATGCCTTCGGTTTCGTTCGAACCCGGAACGAACTTGTATGGATTGAATGCTTTCAGCACATCGTCAGGTGGACGATGAGCATTCTAAGATAGATGTGTTCTTTTAAAAGGTAATCGTGACCTCAAGCCTCACAAACCGGGAATGGCTAAAACAGGGGAGGTGCAGCAAGGTTAGTGGGTAGCACCCAAGTAGGACAAGATGACCTCTGTCTAGATGTCCCTTTCTATTTTCGACTTAGTGTGTGCGGTTGGTCATGACAACCGTGAGGTATCTTGTGCGGGAATTATCCAGTAAGGGATGTTCCGGCCTTGTGTTGCAGGGGATTGGGAGTGATCCTCGGTACGGTGATCTAGGCCACGTACTGTGACGGGCGGTACCCCGGTAGCCCTGCCATTGATGGAATCCAAACTCCAATAAGTGCCGTACGTTTTAGTTGTGCCCAACTATGTTGGAACGTGAGATGTAAGCATTCCAGCTATTTCATATTTATTTGAAAACCCTAGACCTATTATAATACAATCGAATTTCCTATCAAATGTTTTGGTTAGCGTAAGGTAAAAACTTACCCATATTTATTGGTGGGGAGTCTTACGTGATACCTTTTCTTTCAAAAGGTTTTGAAGTTAAACAAGTTTAACCTGTTACTCACACCAGACCCATGTCTGACCCAAGTTGTTTATTTCTGTTTTATAAACTCTTGGGTACTCAAATTTTTACGAGTAGCCAAGGGATTCAGGTTTAGCTTTGACGAGTAATCTGGAGGAGCAATGGAGCAGGAGGCTTCGGCGTTGTAGATATAGATAGTAGTTTTCCGCTGTGTTGATCTTTGTATTGATCTGTATTGTGTTGAGATGTAATAACTAGACAGATGTTTATAACTGTCTAGTATGTGATGTGTAATCTGTGTAACTCTGATAGATGATGTATATGATACTATGTAATATTTATGTGATATATTATATTTCGTTTCGTTTCCGCTGTGAGTATCTGTTGTTGTTTTCTTTTCTCTTCTTCTCTTTTCTATTTCTCACCCCTTTCTTTCTTTCTGTCGATGCGATTTTCCGGGAGTGGAAAGCCGGGTCGTCACAAAAGGTGTGTGGTGGTCTGGCCAAAGGTGGTGGAGGCGGCCTAAGGTGGTGGTGGTGGAAAATGGAGTGGTGAAGCAATAGTGGTAAACAATCATGTTTTTATGGCTTGTTTTGCAATTTTTTATGGAGTTTTGGCATCATGGTGGCTCGGCCTTGGTCAAGACCAGAGGAGTAGCTGGTGGTGATGGCAGGGAAGAGATGTAGGGGGTGGTGGCCGTGGATATGGAGTGGAGGCCATTCAAAGAAGCAAAGAAAACAAGGCAAAATACATGAAAAATGAGAAGAAAAGTGTAAAAAGTAGCCATTACCCATAGATTTTTCTTGAAGCCATGAATGAATGAGAAGGTAAAATGTTTTTGGGTGAATGGAGGCTGAAAAATCACGGCTACAAACCAAAAATGGACAGCCAAGATAGTAATTGAGGAGTTATGGCGAATGAAAGGACAAAGGAGATGAAAGGACTTAAGGTAAATAAGCTTTTAAAACTCTTCATATTTCTTTTTCTTTATATTCAAATAAAACAAAAATAAAATCAGTAAATTGACTTTAAAACCGAAACAAAGTAATATAAAATAAAAATAATTAATTAATTTTAAAGAAAATGGAAAAAGAATATAAGAAATTGCTTAAAAATTGAAAACAGGGTCCAGAAATTACAAATAAATCACTATTGACTTTGGAAAATTAACAACTTCATTTTAAAAACATTTTAAAACAAAAATGTGAAGTAAAATAATTCATTTATATTTTCAAAATGAAATAAATAATTAAATTTAGAGAAATTAGAAAAAGAACTAAAGAAATTGCTTAAAAATTCAAAACAGGACTTAAAATTTACAAATAGAATATCACTAGTTTTAGAAAATTTCTATTTCACTTTAAAACAAATAAAAGGTCAAATAAATAAAATAAATGAGGAACAAAATAAAGTGGGAATGAGAATCAAATAAGATTTTAAGAAAAAAATAGAAAAATAAATAAAGAATTACTTTAATTAATTGAAACTGGAAATTAGAAATTGTAAGCAAAATACAAGTGACACCGGAAAATGTCAATTATACTTTTAAAAAAATGTTTTAAAACCAAAATATACGCACAACATGTTATTTTACCCATATAAATATAAATTAGAACATTACATGACCAAATAAAATATTATTTATACAATTTAAAATAAACAATTTGTTAAATACAGCAAATTACACACAATATTGAAAAAGGCATAACTTTCACATTATAAATCAGATTTCAACGAAACGAAAAGCATTATTCTTAAAATTTTATTTACTTTCATAATAAAAGATAAAATTCAAATTTTCAAACTTCAAATTTCTAAATTAAAAGTCAAAGTTTGACCATATTGACCAAAATTCACTTTTCTAGAAAATATTCTTTTTAGTCATGTTTGGAATTCTAATTCACATCAAAATCAAAATTTATATTTAAAATAACAAAATTTATTCATTTTAATAAATAAAATAAAGTATTTAAATCAGGAAATTAATTAAAATAACCAAAATATACAATTAAAATAATCACAAAATACAGGGTTGTTACACTCTCCCCCACTCAAATCTTTTCGTCCTCGAAAAGGAATAAGGTACGGAAAACACAGAAAAGATAAAATGGAATAGGATTAAGACAAGATGACAAGAAGATTAAAATTATACCTGATAATTGTTGTTATGGGTAAGTTTAATAAGGTGGAGAATAGGAATAGCTAGAAGGGAAAATAGGACGAAAGACAAGGATGAGCCATTAATTTAAAATTGTTGGTTGAAGAGGTAAACAATATTTAAAACACTTTAAAATCTTTTAGAAAGGAAATAACTGATCAAAATATCCTTTATAATATTTTATCAAAATACTTTTTAACTCGATGTCTTAACAAGTTTACTTTCGTTCCTGCAGACTCTGGCCATGCGTTGATCAGGCGCAAAACTAGAATTCTCCAGGTTCTTAGTAGACTTGTTTCAACACCCAGTGAAAATACTGGAAAAACTTTTAAAAACAGATATGGAAAGTACAATCCAAACAAAAACAAACAAAACCTTTGTCTAACCATGGTTCGCAGATACACAATGGTTACGCCTGGATCCCCCAGGAAACAATCCATATCCGTAAGCTTTCTCAGCCCTGCGAGTTACGCCATGATGACTAGTAGAATGCAGGATACACAATGGTTACGCCTGGATCCCCCATGAAACAATCCGTACCCCCAGGCAAGACTCAGCCAAGCATTTGCGCTACTATTCGCGACCTACACAGATTGCAGGATACACAATGATTAAGCCTGGATCCCCCAGGAAACAATCCGTACCCCTAGGCAAGACTCAGCCAGGCAGTTGCGCTATGCAGTCACGATCGTAAGACCATGGGTAACGCCATGGAATTCGAAGGACACTCGAGTATCATATCCGGAAAACCAAAAATCAGAGAGAATAATATCGATAGAATGAATCCAAGATGTGGCCACAAATCGGATATCAAGCAGAAGGCACTTTCCATATCTTTACTTCGAAAATATGTATCATATAGTACCTTTTCAAATCACTTTCAAATATCGTACTTATATAAAATCCATTATATATAAGATTTAGTATATCAAATCATACTTATATAGACTTCAATTATATAAGATTTCACTTTCAAATTGAGTACCTTTTCAAATCTATAGTTTTCGAATCAATTTCATACTCATACAAATCAATTTTATATAAGTTCGACAACTCCCAAATCAAGTGTTTAGTAACATAAGGTTCTCAAATTTCAATTTGTTTCAATATCAGTTCAATTTCAAAATCATATACAATTTCACCAAATTATTTCTTCTCAAATTAATTATCTTTAGTTTCAAAGTTTCCAAAATAATAGATTTAGAAAATAAATCCAAATTTCCAAATCAATATAATTTAAGTCAACCAATTCATTTCCAAAATCAAATGTTTTCAAAATCATCTTATACTTACGTAAGGTCTATCTTACATAAGGATCAAATTTTCAAAATAATTTCGCTGTATGAAGAACCATATGGGATTGAATATCTTTGCTTTTATGGGTTATATATCTTTGTAATTTAAATTGGAAATTTTCTTTTAGTAAGCAAAGATATTCTAACTCGACGGCTTTCAATTTCAGCGTCAAAATATATCACTGATATTAGAATATAAGATGTACACACGTCATCATTTCGCAAAATCACATTTGATCGCTCGCTCGATCACACAAGTTCGCTTTCGAACTAGTATTGTCCATTCGATTTCCCTAATGCGGACTTCGATATGGTTTCTCGACTAGAAGCCATCAGTCTCCTTGCATAGCCATATACTATGATAGAGAATTCTGGAATCAAGCCCAAAATCCATATCAAATATTCGCCATCAAGAATCGAATGAAAAATCCTAACACGAAATGGTGTAATCCACCTCGAACTTGTGTACTCAAACTTGGATCAAATTAATTATGCGAATAAAACAGCATACGTACAACTTATATATTTATTTCAACTTGTTAAATATATAGTTTCATAAAGATGTTACTAAGTTAAAACATTTAAACTAAATTTTATTCAAAATATTTTGAAGACCAAATTCTTTTCAAAACATTTCAAATCTAAATTTCATATTAGAAAATTTTAAAATTGCTTTATTCATTTACTTAACCAAACAGTTTCAACTTATTTAAATCATATTACTTCATACTTAAACATTCAAAACAAACTTATATACTTTATCAAAATACTTTTCAAATTTCTTAGCTTTGAAAAGTTAACCTTGATTTGGAAGTACTCGAACTTCGAAATAGTTGAAGAAATCATTTTCAAATTCAAGAGTTGGAAATTAGCAACAAATCAGTAAATCAATTTTAATAGATAGGGTTATATCAAATCCAAAACTCGAGGACTGAACACCGGTTCATTTCAAATCGTTTCAAATATATTTACATATATCTTTCGAATATCAAATCATACTTTGAAATTTGAAATCAAAAATGGTTTCACAAAATCACTCGCATAGCAAAGCTATTAAAGTGGCCTCTCCCTCACTCAGAAACTCGAAAATCAATGTCGATGATGCGTGCACTCATCACCGAAATTATTTTCCAGCGACACAAGTGAGTTCTGGACTTCCATTTACTTTGAAAACTTCTTTGAAATTCCTTCGAAATCATTAAAACCCATTAAAATCATTGAAACATTACTTATTCGGAAAAATAATTTCAAATCATATTATTTATTATTTCAAAATCCTAAAACCAGTTCCAAAATGCCGGAGTTCAATCACTTAAATTCAGATTCAAAACCTTCAGTTATAAATCATTTTATATGAAACCATTTCTTATAATTTTTTCAAATTTCAAATCCTTTCAAAACTTCAAATTCTCATTTTTTTAAAAGGTATATAATCCTTATCAAAAACATTTCATCTTTATATAAAAATATGGTCATCCTTATCAAAATAAAAACTACGATGAATACACAATTTTCAAAAGACAATCAACCACAAACTTTCCAAGGGACGACTCAAGGATGGATTTCAAAGCAAAACAGAGATTCAAATTTAGAAGGACTCTAATCAAATAGAATTCTAATTCAAAGATAGGCTCAAACGAAGATAAGATAATTAAATTACCAAATAGAAGATGGATAAGCCTATATGAATCGCAGGCGACCTTAACCGGTCAACCGTGACTTCAGGAATATAATCGATGCGAAAATCTAAGGCAAATCGACCTTCGATTGCCAGAGATAGAATCTAAATATAGCAGAAGATAGAAAACATCGTAAACCGAGGATACAGAAATATCCGATGAATCAATGCCAATTATAATCATTCAAAGATTGGCGGAATCGCCACCCTATAAAGGTCATACAAAGTGGAGTGATGCAATGTTCCAAAATCAAAAGAATACAATTATGGGAGACAGGAATGGATTTCAGAACAAGTGGGAGCGTTCCAAAATTCAAAGGAATCCTATTCGATAAGAATCCAAACGAAGATTAGAGATATATAACCTATATCGATACAGAAAAATTCCCATTCAAAATTTGGAATGACTCGAATTCATAACATACGAAAACAGAAGCATAAATATCTTTAGTTGGACAACTTTAGCTAAGCAAAAGATACAACAGAGTTTACTCAAAACAACCTAACAAACTACAGATTTTGCCATACTCAAAATAGATTCCTATCAACAATGGATCTAGATCAATCAAGAGAGAAGTTCAAAATTTTAGAGGATCCTAATCAAAGAAATTACTAACAAGGTGGATACAAAAGGAATGAAGTTTAAGAAATATTTTACTTTCAAAGCAAGGAAATTTATATCAAAATAATCTTTGAAAATTCTTTAAAAATCATTTGAAAATCATTTTATACTTCGAAAATACGTTCTCTCACAAAGAAATGATTCTGAGATAGATTTCACTCATTCTAGGGTATTTCTACCCTATCTCTAATGAGTTTTTGCTCCACAGGCTAAGGTTTGCCTAAAACCAAAGCTCTGATACCAACTGTAATGACCCACTATTTTAGACCATTCAAATCGACAATAATCCACACATGTCTGACTTGAATAATTCAAAATAACAGATTGTAAATAAATTTGGAGCAAATGAAATCAAATACACAGAATCACAGACACAGAACATATCAGAATAACTCGCAGCGGAAATTAAAAATACCATAGTAGTTCATGAAGCTACTATAACAAACTCTCAAAACAAAATACATAATATTTGTTTGAAACCATATACAATAGAAATCTCAAATAAATATAAGTTTATGAATACCAGAACTGAAATAGAACAACTGAACTGAAAGGAACAAATAACTAGACAAGCAGAATCTCCAGCGATTCCTAGCTCCAGAAAGAAATCCAAAGCTAAGCTGTAAATACTCAGGCTGACCCGAGCGTAAAGTAAAATACAAAACACTCGAGTCAGGACAATATATACTTATATAATGTAAACCAACTCAAGTGAACTGTAGTAGAAATGCATAATAACTCAAAGGATGCTTGGGATCGCCCATCCTTTAAGGATCAGTTAAACTATAAATTAAATACATCCCGTGGTTAAAATTTCAAAATGGTATTTTATACTTCGAAATCAAATATCATTTCAAAATTCAATATCCTTATAAAATCCATTTCAAAATATCAAAATATCATATTTCAAAATAATTTATATTTCGAAACAAATTACTTCATTTTAAATCATAAAAATGAAGTTAGTATATTTAATAATTAAAATTTTAAATTTCCAAAAATTTAACTTTTCAAAGTTCATTCGTTCACTTAAATTAATTAAAACAATGAAATTTCAACTTTCGCAGCATTTAGAAAATGCTACGGAAAGTCACATTTAAAATAGTTCAATTTAACAAAAGACAGCATTTAAAATTCTGTACTATGGTTACATTAGTTTCAAATAAACTTAGTTAAATTCAACCATTATAACATTTACAAAAATGCTATAATAGCCTTTAATTAAATTTAGCCATTTGGTTCATTATTATCAACTACAGCATTTACAAATGTTGTATTATCATTTACATTAGAATTTAATAGCGTTTCAGAAATGCAGTTAACTAACTTCAAATATTCAGTATAATTTCACAAACAATTATATTTTTATATAAATCATTTTTTTACTTATAAAATCATATAATTTCACTTTTAAAACAATTATTCAAATACCCTTATATTCATGATTTTATAAAGTTAAAACTCCATTCAAAAATCAAAATTTAATAATAATTCACTTATTAAATTCCAATATTAAGTTATAAATTCATTAAATTAAATTAACTTAACACTTAAGTTTAAATTTTCAAATATAACTTAATTCCATTTTTATTTACTTAACTTAAAAATTCACTTTTAAGCCAAATTCACAAATTTCCAATTTTAGATATATTTCAAAATTTCAACTTAAATATTCATTCATTTCACATTTTAACTTTATTCAAAAAAAACATTAATATATTATAAAATCATTTAAATTCACTTTAATCCAAATTATCATGAATTTATCACATTTCATATTTAATTTAAATTCCAATTATCACCAAATTAAAATTTCCCAAAATAACTTACATTTCAAATTTTCTAATTTTACCATTAATTTATTTCACTTATAAATTTTCAGAAAATCAATAATGCTTTACAAAAATCATTTTTATTTAGTTTAAATCAAAATATTATAATATTTACATTTCTAAAATATTAAAAAAAAATATAAAACATATTTTAACAACGGGTCTATATTTCATTTTCTAGCCTAGGTAAAGTGATACGGGTAATTTATCATTTCAACCCGTAATTTACAAAGATACCCGGGTTTGATCATTTCAAACCCGCAATCCCAAGTAAATGAAAATAATTGAAAATCATTCAGGCATATCATTTCAGCCCATAACGATTTTCTCCTATTCTAAAGTCCGTTCGGGTATGTATCATTTCAACCCATAGTGATTCTAATCTAAAGGGAACTTGCAGTGTGATAAACTGATAAAAATAAAAGAACAACATAATATAACAGTAACATATGATATAATAGGTGTTTAAGCATGGGTGAACATCATATAATCATAACATAGCAGTTATAACAGGATGCAATACATTTACAGATTCAAGTGGTGTCGGTTTATCAGTTATATAGGTATAGATAGTCTGGTGAGAATAACTCACCTGTTAAGCTGGAGATTTGCCAACAAAGCTCATAACACAAAGATTACGAAGGCACGACAACTCTAATACAATTTGAGTGTGGAGAGAAAATCCAATGATATAGATCTTGTGTTACAACCCAAACAAAAATCAAAGCAAACCATAAATTTCAATACACTAGAAATGAAATAACTTTTAAATAAAAAGAGATACGAATGCCAAATCTTTTGCCTTGCTTTCTCTATTCTTTTGTCATGGCCTAGGGATGGTTTTGGCTCTGGTTTGAACAAGTTTGGCTCAGGTTTGGTCATGTGTATGCATGGCCTAGGTAGTAGAATATGAGGAGGAAGTTTATACAAAGGAATATGAAGAGTTTAAGGCAAAATAGGTGGGTTTTGTTCACAAAAATGGCTCGGCCATGGGCTTGTGTGGTCAGGTCAGAGGGGTATGGATCAGGTCAGTGGAAGGAAAGGTGTGTGGTGGTCTGGCCAAAGGTGGTGGAGGCGGCCTAAGGTGGTGGTGGTGGTGGAAAATGGAGTGGTGAAGCAATAGTGGTAAACAATCATGTTTTTATGGCTTGTTTTGCAATTTTTTGTGGATTTTTGGCATCATGGTGGCTCGGCCTTGGTCAAGACCAGAGGAGTAGCTGGTGGTGATGGCAGGGAAGAGATGTAGGGGGTGGTGGCCGTGGATATGGAGTGGAGGCCATTCAAAGAAGCAAAGAAAACAAGGCAAAATACATGAAAAATGAGAAGAAAAGTGTAAAAAGTAGCCATTACCCATAGATTTTTCTTGAAGCCATGAATGAATGAGAAGGTAAAATGTTTTTGGGTGAATGGAGGCTGAAAACTCACGGCTACAAACCAAAAATGCACAGCCAAGATAGTAATTGAGGAGTTATGGCAAATGAAAGGACAAAGGAGATGAAAGGACTTAAGGTAAATAAGCTTTTAAAACTCTTCATATTTCTTTTTCTTTATATTCAAATAAAACAAAAATAAAATCAGTAAATTGACTTTAAAACCGAAACAAAGTAATATAAAATAAAAATAATTAATTAATTTTAAAGAAAATGGAAAAAGAATATAAGAAATTGCTTAAAAATTGAAAACAGGGTCCAGAAATTACAAATAAATCACTATTGACTTTGGAAAATTAACAACTTCATTTTAAAAACATTTTAAAACAAAAATGTGAAGTAAAATAATTCATTTATATTTTCAAAATGAAATAAATAATTAAATTTAGAGAAATTAGAAAAAGAACTAAAGAAATTGCTTAAAAATTCAAAACAGGACTTAAAATTTACAAATAGAATATCACTAGTTTTAGAAAATTTCTATTTCACTTTAAAACAAATAAAAGGTCAAATAAATAAAATAAATGAGGAACAAAATAAAGTGGGAATGAGAATCAAATAAGATTTTAAGAAAAAAATAGAAAAATAAATAAAGAATTACTTTAATTAATTGAAACTGGAAATTAGAAATTGTAAGCAAAATACAACTGACACCGGAAAATGTCAATTATACTTTTAAAAAAATGTTTTAAAACCAAAATATATGCATAACATGTTATTTTACCCATATAAATATAAATTAGAACATTACATGACCAAATAAAATATTATTTATACAATTTAAAATAAACAATTTGTTAAATAAAGCAAATTACACACAATATTGAAAAAGGCATAACTTTCACATTATAAATCAGATTTCAACGAAACGAAAAGCATTATTCTTAAAATTTTATTTACTTTCATAATAAAAGATAAAATTCAAATTTTCAAACTTCAAATTTCTAAATTAAAAGTCAAAGTTTGACCATATTGACCAAAATTCACTTTTCTAGAAAATATTCTTTTTAGTCATGTTTGGAATTCTAATTCACATCAAAATCAAAATTTATATTTAAAATAGCAAAATTTATTCATTTTAATAAATAAAATAAAGTATTTAAATCAGGAAATTAATTAAAATAACCAAAATATACAATTAAAATAATCACAAAATACAGGGTTGTTACACGAATGTTAAGTGATTCATTTGGAATCGATAACGATCGAGCATGAGATCGGTATGGTGATTAATCGCATGGTCACATCTAACGAGCGTGTAAAATCGAGCAAAGTAAGTTCATACCTCTTGTCTTTGACCTTGGGTTATATATGTTTTGATGGATGATATTGGTCTTATACTAGTGATTCTACCTAGGATCGATGTTATATTAGTGACCATACACTGTATTAGTCTTATATTAGCGACCAAACATGTTAATAGATGGTGAAATCATGTGCGAATGATCACGCATCACATATGCTCACTGTAAGGTACGGTGATGGATGATGACGATTATCTATGAATGGATCATACATCACTTATGCTCAATGTGGGATACGGTGAGATCCACATAGGTCTCGAATATTTAGAGTAGGTTGTTTATCACCTATGCTCATTGTTGGGTACAGTGAGACCTACACGAGTACGACTACTCTTGGTGCAACTCGAAGTATATGGTACACTAAGGTATTGACTCTAGTTATTTTAAAATTTTGACTCTAAGTATAGAAAGCGGGTAAATTATCACCTATGCTCGATGAGGGACACGGCAAGACCCACATAGGTTTCAAGTATATAGAGTAGGTAATATATCACTTATGCTCACTATGGGTACGGTGAGACCTACCCCAGTTCGACCACTCTAGGTGCGACTCGGGGTCTACAGTACATTGAGGTATTGACTCTACTTACTTTGGACCCTCAACTTGAAACATTGGGTTATGGTGAGATCTATATAGGTGTCAAATATCTAGAGTAGTTCATATATCACTAATGCTCACTGTAGGATACAATGAGACCTACACAAATTCAATCACATAGGACGCGGCTCAAGGTCTATGGTATATTGAGTACTAACTTTAATTAATTTTCGACCGTAGATGGGGATCAATGAACCACGTTAGATGTTTGTAGCAGACTCCACCCATCAACAATGATGGGTGTCAAATTGAATTCCTTAGTTGTCTCTCATTGTTATTGAAGTATATTATTAGTTGGCTTTTATTAATATCATTATAATTTATTATTATGTACTTCATGATAAACTTATATCATGATCTATCTACCTTTATGTGTCAAGTTACCTATATCATGTATATTGTTATGGGCGGCCATATAATATTAGTTATGATGACTCGTTGGTTATAAGAGAAGAGCTAGTTATGTTATAATTTCATATCTTTTGAATAGGTTTACTTTACTTATTTATGGACAGTCTGTATTACCCTTGATCAATGATTATGGAGAGGACTGGCCATGCCTTAGTAGTTCTTGTTTATTTATATATAGTTTTAATATACAGTATTATGAGATAGTTCTCCTTGCACCAGGCTTTATTCTAACTTGCATTTTGACTTTGTCTGTTTAAGTCATGATAACTCTCGAATACTCAATTGAGTAGTTTGAGAGTCAAGCGCTTTTGGGGAAAAGCTTTCAGGATGGCTGGAGCATTCTATGGAGGCAGGGTCTATACTTCGTATATATCTTGATATTGTAGTACTACATGACAGATATGTATTTATATATTAGACGTAATGTATCTAATATTTATTCTGAACCCCATACTGTGGGGAGTTTGATGTATTTTGACTTTCTATATTGATATTCATTTATATATTATTTTCACAAGTGAAGTCACTTATATATATATATATATATATGTTGTTATCCAGTTCTTTCATGTATATTCAGTATATTATATATTGTTATTTCAGTGTGAGATTCTATTGGTGTGCCTTTGTATAATGTTTATTTTAATTTTATTTCCTGACAATCTGCTTATTGTGATATTAGGACATTAGACATTGCCATTTGGTGTTGATTTCAGGGTATTACGAAGGGCAGGTTGTTACACTTTGTATCGGAGCTTAGGTTCAATACTTAGGGCCAAGTATACCAGTTTGGGTTAAACAAACTGGTAGAAGGAGATACGTTAAGAGAGCGTACTTGTATTTTCCTATTATATTATACTATACAGCACTTGTCTTTTGGACTCTGATTTATATCTATCGCTAGTTGCTAAGATATTTTCGTCAGGCTATCGGTATGAGCAGACAGAGTACATAGGCAATTACAGATGGACAGTCTGAGGTGCCTGATTAGTTCGAAAACTATTTAGCTTCCGCAAGGGATGTCTCATTAGCTATGAACATTTTTCGTAGATGCGGTTGGCGTCAAAGGTGGTATAGCTCTTAGGCTACTAGTTTTTCTAGCTCCACCAGCTTTAGACTCTTCGAAACTGTGCTGGGATTTCCTTAGCTTTGGAGGTAAGCCATATCTAAGTCCTAAGACTGTTGCAGAGACATGGCCTTGGACACGTGCATAAGAGGGTTCTGTCGAGATAGGCCTAGAGAATGTTCTCATAAAGAGATTTCTTCTCGGCATTTGGAGAGGGGAGACTTTTGCTGGGTAAGACTTAATGTTTGAGTGGCTGATGAGCGGTCCCATGACTTGGAATGAATTCAGGTATCGCTTTACTCTCGGTTCATTCATAAGATTGAGAAGAGCGTGTAGCTTGATCATTTCATACATCTTGTGCAGGGCAGCTTGTTAGTGAAGGAGTATGTTGACCAATTCAATCTTTAATATTTGAGGACTGAGATGGTCGGTACTCCGTTGGTGTGGGCAAAGGAGTTTGACTTAGGTCTTAAAGCATCAGTTGGGAATTCATTACTTAGTCTTATCCCTACTAGGGGTAACTTTTAAAAGTCTTGATGGGATGGTTCTCCTCTGTGAGAGCACTTGTGAGATTTCGTTTGAGATAGCAAGAGTGGAAAGTAAATCGAAGCTCCAACCAAAGTGCAAAGACTAAGATACAAGGGAAGATCGAGCTCCAATGATGAGCTTTCCTCTTCACGTATTAATCACCGGCCTATCGCTTGCTGCCCTGTTCTCATGTGGTGGGGAAAAAGAAAGGAAAATGGGTAGGTCAGACAAAAGTTTAGTGAATGAATACGGTATAATATATGGTGTTCACATGCAGTTGACTTTAATAATACTCTATGTGATCTAGGGTGTTCTACAAGTATCCGTGAATTACAAGATTTCCTTACTTGAGGGGTTTTAACTTAATACACACCTACACTAACTACTTATGCAGGATCATACTTAGGATCGAACAACTGATCGAACCTATAGACAACTAATGATTGGCTAATAGCTACTGGAACTTTTCCAACATAGGGTTATCCCACAGTTTCTTTTATGGGACTATTTCTCTCACATTACGACTAGCGTAACTATTCCATATAGGTTTCCCTACTGTTTCTACCATAGGATTAAGTTTCCCACTACATGTACCCCTATTATTCATTGAAGGGGAGCCTACAATGCTAACTCGTGGAAGTGTCTCATCGTCTACATTGTCCACCTCTTAGTGGTAATGTAACGCCTCTAATTGCACACACCGGGATCAAACAACAACACAGAATCATGTCGCATCGGTATCCATGAATGCCAAAGAATTCCCATTGTGTCAGGCCACACACTTCATTAGGCATCAGCCATTGTTCTGTGTCCATCGTAGAACCTCCTATGAGTGTCATCTATGATAGAGTCGCCCCAGTCGAATATCGACCCCTGATGGATGCATAACATTTACCTAGTCCCGCAACATCTTAGTGTCGCCTCATAGGGAACTAGCTTCCATACTCCTAACATCCATATAAATATATGTATGTATGTGTGTAATATGTATACGCTACTAACTAATTTATTTATAACCTAGTCCATATGCCAAGGTTCATACTATGCTTCTAGAATGTCTAACAGTCGACCACCTACTCCTGGAGCGGTCGACCACTTCTTGTCGACCATTCCATATAGTGTGATCGATAGGTCATCATTGATTAGGTTTTTAAATGTCCGATTTTTGTTCATTTGGCTGATTAATAACTAGTTAGTTACGTTCTTTCCAAATTTGTGAGTTACAGAGCAATTACAGTGAACCAACTTTTATAGTTCCCTAAATTTCTTATTCGAATTCAGTTTACATATTTATAGAGAAATAGTTCAACCTATGGTTACTTTTAACATTCTTATTCACAGATTATGGGAATTTCTACTTGATTAGAAGAGGGTTTTAATCCTAGGTCAATTCCTATGTAACAGGTTTATATCAAGTTAATTTGTTATTAAATCTCAGATCCAAACAATATGATTCACAGTTTAGTTTCTAACAACCTAAATCGGATAGGGTATATTAAAATTGATTACATATAAATCATCTTATTAAATATATAGACACCCACCTCAGATCTAAGCTTTTCTTTGAGTCCTAATTGGAATCCCCCCCGGTCCATTAGTTGTTTGCTTGATTCGACCTTCTTAATCTTCCTCTTTTTTCTTATTTTAGTTTTGAAGAATTTAGGTTTGGAGAGGAAAAAATTTGGCATAGTTTCAGTATACAGACAAATTTCTAGTGAATTAGGGTTCCAGTTAACTGTGTATTTATATGGGTTTTAAACTAACACGGACGTAATTAACCTTTGGAGAATCTTTGGTTTCACCTTGCATGCTAATCCTTTACTTCATCATCAAGTAAAAATATTTCATTAAATCCAGGCCGTTGGTCGCTCAAAATTGTCGATCTGAAACATCATCCGGTCGACCGCTAGGTCCTGATCGGTCGACATATAGGTCCTAACCGGTCGATCAGTATATGTTGAATGGCAACTCCCTAGGGCATCGATCGTCATTTTTATTTTTATTTTAAATTAATTTCTTACCAAATTTACATATTTAATTATTTTCAACTGTGAATTTTCAAATGTTTATAACTTCTTCATATTAGCTCCAATTTCAAAGTGTTATGAATGAAAATCGTCCAAAAAGTAGCTACGGATGCAACGGTGCAAACTTCATAGCTAGATTCCAATGTTTATAAAATTTCATTTTTGTCCTTGTTATATTTAAATTTAATTCTTTTATTAAATTCTCTCTTAATTTACGGGGTGTTACAAAAACACTGTGCGGTTAAGGTGAGTTTGAACCCAAGCAAACCCAAGCATTAGTAGATCGTCATCTAATCATAATTTAGTAGTAGAGTTTTCTCCTTTGAAGAACTAGTTCTATTTGGAAGAAAAGAAAATTTAAGGCTTAGATTACTGGATTTATGCAAAAGTTTTGATACTTGATGATCCAGCATATCGTATAAGTTTTCCTTTTTGTAGCAAGAGGCGTAACAGTCTTTTGTGTATTATATTCATGAAAGAAGTTGCACCACTTAGACATTTTGTTCATCTTGAATGTCGAATAGGCTTATGAGAGTTTATGGATTGACATGCACGCTTGGACCACCATGCTTGTTGGTATAGACTCTTCCTAAATTATCCATTGTTTTTTATGCTTTTTGTCGCTTGTTGATTGGTTTTTTGTATGTTAATTGTATGCTAATGGTTAATTTTGTTGTTGATGGTAGTTGTTGCTTTCTATTGTTTGCCATTGCTCATGTTTGCTTGTTATTGTTTGATGTTATTTGTTGTTGTTTGATTTTTATTGTTGTTAATTTTTGTTGCTTGCTTGCATGTTTTATAGTTTGTATGCTAGTTATTGTTGCGTATCATTATTTGTTATTGTTTGATGTTTTCTTGTTATTTATTATTGTTGATTGTTATTGATTGATTGTTTCTTGTTTTGTTTGTTTGATTGCTTGTATGGTAGTTATAATTTCATAATTAAAGTATGTTTAGGGAGTGACAGTAATAGCTATCTGAAATGGATCGCATATCATCCATACACATTGTGGGGTCGAATGAGATCTATGCAGGTCTATTACCTATTTATTAACTCCAAGTCTGTGTATATTTTGATACTGACTCACTTGAGCTTACTCTCCAATAGATTGTCATGTATGATTGTTATAAATGTATGACTTCTATGTTGTTGTCAAGTTGGTACATGATCCTCTTAGTATAGCAAATTAGGTACTCGAGAAATGAAGCATGGACATTTAAATGATAATTTATTTAAATTTGCATTTAAATGGTGAGAAGCTTTCTTAACAAGAGTTATGTATTTTTGGGAAATGTAGGATAATGTAGGTAATCGCATATTTCCTAGTTGTGTGATGCATTCTAATTTTGGAATTTCCATAATGTTGATAGTATAAGGGAAAGTACTGTTGAAATTTTTCGAAATTAAGATTCTGGAATTCTAGTCAGTCCTGATACTTTCTCAGACTAATAGGAATTTCAAGATTGAAATTATTTTAAGGAGGAGAGAATGTAACACCCCGTAAAATATTTAATCATTAATCAATGGAATGTCCCTTGTACTCGATTTTTCAGAGATGGATGAATTGAAGTTGGGACACCCATAGTTGAGACCGCTTTTCTATCGTGAGAAAATTAAGTATAAACTTAACTATGTTTTGAGTCGATGAATTTTTAGAGTGAATAGTGATTTGAGTAGATGAAATGAATTTGGGTTAGGCCCATAAGTTAGCCTATAAGTTAACTATATCTTCATAATTCCACTCATTTATTTCATTCTAATGTTTCTTTTCCTCTTCCTTTCGTAATCACCTCCTAATTTCCCCTTAATCTCTTCTTAATCTCCAAGCCCTAAACCCTTAAAATAAAATTCCTAAATTCAAATAAAAATCACCATAAAATCTCTCATGCAATTCTCTAAAAACCCATCAAGAAATTAGCTTGAAGTTGTGATTTGGATCTTTATCTATGATTTAAAGAGAAGGGAAGCATTGGTTTTGGTGATTAGAGCTTAATTTAAGGAAATAGAAGGTGAGTGGGATGATTCTTCGTATATATTTACTTGTTAATCTTCTTTATTTCGTTTATTGATGATTATGGGATTATTTGAAGTGATTTGGAGATTGTTTGGGTTGAATTAGGCTTGTATTTATGTTTTGAACATAATTATATCATCTCATTATTTGTTTAAGACCTTAATTACTATTTTTGAAATAGTTAGTTCGGTTAGAATGGATTTTGGGATAACTGAGTGATTATATGTGATATTGTAATGGATTAGAGACTAATTAGATGACATAATTAAGTGCAAGTTATTTGTTAGTAATAATAAAACTAATTTAAATGGCTTTAGAAAAGTTAGTAAGTTAATTAAGTGATTAATAAAGCTTAATTAGTACTTATGAATATTATTTAAAAGTAAATAAACGATCTTTACTAACGAATGATTTATTTAAAAATATTATTTATGTAAAGGAATGATTTTATAAATAAATAAAAGTTATATTTTATAAAATAGTGATTTTGTAAAATAGTATAAATGTGATATTTTATAAAAAGAGTGATTTTATAAATTAACAAGAAAGTGGTATTTTATAAATTAATATGAATTAGATATTTTTATAAAGAGTATGAGATTTTATAAAAAATAATACGTGGAAGATATTTTATAAAATAGTTATAAGGATTTACCTAAAATTAATTGATATGATCCAAAATTATATTACCAGAGATAACCCAGATTGCCTTGTATGGAGTTGGGATAAGAAAGGAATTTATACTCCTAGATCGATGTACAAATTCCTTTTCTTCTCAGGGACAAATGATTACTAGTACTTCAAACCGATTTGGAGAACCAGGGCTCCTTCCAAAGTTAATTTACACATGTGGATCATTTTACATGACAAATTAAACACAATAACTAAGGTCAACTCAATAATAAACTCCAACATTACGCATCCATGTTACATGTACAATATGATGCCTGAGACCATTCCCCTTATGTTTTTTCACTGCCACTTCTCTCAATATATTAAAGCTAAGATCTTAGAGGCTTTTAACATAAACACTATTGCTGCAGTTCCCCCTCCTAACGTTTAGTGGAATAAATTTAGATTAAACTTTCCCCCTTTAACCAGGAAAACTTTAGACTCAATCTACTCAATCACTTGCTAGAGATTATGGACTGAACGCAACCATTGTTATTTTAGCAATATATATCAACTCTTCTTACATAATCTATTCCACCGCTTGGTACATTTCTTCCTGGATAGACTCGGATCGAAGACAATCAAACTGGCATTCTCGCTTCGATAGGATTGACTATTGCGCTAATGACACGACTCTGTTTCTTATGGTCCTAACCACTGATTGATATTATCAGATCAGTTTGTAGTAACCCTAAAGGGTCGTATTCCTTCTCTCTTGAACTAACTATATTCCTCTTTCACATTACAAGTACTAATTTAAAATATACTCTTATAAAATAAATAAATCAAATTATCAACATAATCTTCTTTAGCCAATCTATCTTAAAAAGTTAATCACTCAATAAGCAATGTTGGCTATATGTACACACCCTCACATACATACATACATACATATATATATATATATATGAATCTATGCATAGATACATCCATGTTATATATTTATTGTTGTATAGACTTGTGTATAAGTTAGTGTATACATATTGTTGTATGAATATATATTTTGAGATATTCATTTAAAACATATATACACATAGATACACACACACTCATATACGTATTCAATTATTTATACACAAATACACTGATATATATATAACAATTCTATATATACATGGGTGTGTGTATACGCGCATCTTGCCTTGCCAATCCAAAGCTCTATCTAATTTCTAGGTTAAACTTTTCCATAGTTATCTACAAAATCCATCCTCATTCATATATATATATATATATATATATATGCGTATATATCTTTCATCTGCGTGTATACATTTATAAATACATATTACTAGATAATCTCGGAGGATAAAGAGTGCTTGGAATTTTAATGTAGATGATTGACTCCTATACGTTAAAATTTGTTAGACTTTCATATTTTAACATACAAATCCTCTTATGACTTTAAATTCAACACAGTTATAACCTACTTATCCCCAACTGCATGCTTTATAGCCACATATATGTGTAGATGTGTGCATGCATACTTACAAACATACATACATATATATATATATATATCTGTGTGTGTGTGTGCATACATATATATGGTTTTTTTCTATGCAAGAATGTAAGCATGCATTTCACAGCTTCGGTTATCACAAGCCGGTCTACCTCTTCCATCTTGGAAGACATTTGACAAATATAATCTCCTACATAAGGCCACATAATCTATCTACTCTTCAGCAACCCATTCACCCTACTTTCGGTAAGTTAAAACCGTTATAGCAAGCCCACTCAAAAGGCACACAAACTCTCTTCCCTGCATCTTTGAGCAACTCTAGCACATACAAATCTACACTTCATCTCTTCATCTGTTACCCTGCAACTTGTAGTTTCATCTCAGCACATACATTAATATGTATGCATACATCTCAGCACACAAGCTCGGTCTGAACTTTCCATTGCCTACCATACATATCAGCACATTCACATCAGCACACAAGCTCAGTACATACATACCAGCAGTTAGCTGCATCTTCGTATTCTCATCTTTCAGATCGAGCATCTTCTTGTTTCAACTCTCGCATGCCTACCATTGTAATAGCTTGGTTGTGCACTTTCCTCGGCACATCTTTGCTTCTAAAGACTTATTACAACGCATGAAGCAGCAGCTCTTTCGCCTCCTTCATGCAACAACATCTTCCCATCCCCTAGCATGCAACAGCAGCTTCCCCTTTGCCCTGGCATGCAACTGCAACTACAACACGCTACAACACTTCCTTAACCCATCTTACTTGTTGTGCTCCTTTATGTACAGTCTCTTGCAGTAGCAATGCATCACGCAGCTTCTCAACATGTAGCAATTTCTATTCATCAGATGTAGCATTAAGTCAGCCTCACGTAGCAACAGTAATTGATGTTTTGATGCCAAAGCAGCTCCACATTTTTTCTTTCGTTGTTGTTTGAGAAATTAGAACTGTATAGTTACATCTTATATTTTGTCACATTTCCTTTTGTTGATCATCAAGATGATAATCTCGCATAAATGTAATAACCTAATTATTTCAAACACTTGTATGGTTTTTGATCTGCACGTAAATGTGCATATTTTACTTCCATATTAATCTAATTTAATTAAACAAATGAGCATATAGGGTATTTTTACATGTTTAAACAAAAATTTAAATTGTCATCAAATTATCATTTATTCATCTTCATATGGGAGCAAAATGGTCATTTTTGTGTATGATTTAATTTTAGAAAATTTACTTGGATATTTTAATGTTATTTTCTAGGAATTTGGATTCAAATGAAAGAGGCCTTCATGGAAATATGCATGCACAAGAGTTATAAGGCAAATGAAGATGAAAATAAATCAATTCATGAAATCATGGAGGACCCCACCTACCCACTTACCATGATGTACAATTAGGAGCTAATGCACATGTTGGTGGCCATTAAAGTTACATGCACACTTAATGGAGGATTAATTCATGCTAATGATAACTTGATGGCCACACTTCATCAAGGGTATTTTGGGTAGTCCCCAAAAATATGCATTAGGATTTTAGGCATGTATAAATACCCCTTATGTTTCATGTAATAAGCTCTTACCCTCCTCTTTTAGTTAGTTTAGTTTTAGGCACAAATTGTAAATAAAAACTCACTTTCTCTCTTTCATGGCTTCTTAACCATTTCTCTTATGTAATTTCATTTATGCAATTTAATTTCATGCTCTTTTAATTCTTGTTCTTACTTTATGCAATTAGTATAGTTTTTATTTCGTGCAAGTAGATTAGCTTTTATTTTATTTTAATTAGCTCTCTTCTTACTTTGCTTGCATTTTCCTCTTCTTTATGTTTATGTTGCAATCCACATTTGTTGAAATGATAACAAATATGAGAAGCTAGACCCCTTCAATTTAGGGGTAATGAAGCTCTCTTAATCATGTAGATTCAAAATATTTGCAAATTTGTGATCTCTTTTTGTGCTTAATGGATAAGTTTGAATGGGTAAAATTTTGTTGTTTTAACTTTGAATTTGATAGCCTATGTTGTTGATACCAAATAGGCTATGCTTAAACAAACATAAACACAAATTACCTCTTCATTTACATATGATATTGGTAATGAAGTGATTTTAGAATCAAAATTTGATGGTCTATAATACTAATCAATAGTAAATAGATGATGCTTAAAATAGATTTTATTTTTACTTCATTATCATTTTCATGAGAATTAACAAGTGGTTTAGAGAGCGTGTTAAAGTTTGATGGTTTATGTTGGGCTAATTAATAACACAAATAGGTCATACTTATGATAAAAACATCAACTAAATTCACTAATGACCAAAAAAGAGAGACCATAATTTCATTATATTGATTTATGTGATCGTGAGAAGGACATTGCCTCTTAATTGCCTTCTACTCTCATATTTTTATCCACTTTCCTTTTGTTAGTTTTTTTTTACATTTTTAGCTTAACACTACTTCAAATCTTGGTTTAATTTGATTGAGTAGTATTTTTAAATCAATACAATTCCCTGCGGATCGACCCGTACTCGCCACGTACTAAAATTGTACGCCGTGCGCTTGCGGTTATTTTTATTACAATTTTTTGGCTATTTTCTAATTCGATAGAAAATTAGCTGATTTCAACAGTTTTTATTCTTACTTAATAATATTATGAGTGCTCTCCTCATATGAGAATCAATATTTCATCAAAAAAAAGTTATAAGGTTTTATAAAATATTTATGATAGAATACTTGATTTTAAATGAAGAGATTTAGTATTTCAAAGGCTTAAATGGATTTATAAGCTAGTATTGTGATTTACAAAATAGTATAAAGGGATATTTTACTTTTATTGAAAAGATTTAGTAAATAAAATTAATGTTTGATTTAGTAATGATTAAGTCACTTATGTATATATATATATATGTATGTATGTATGTATGTATGTATGTATGTATGTATGTATGTATAGATGTATGTATGTATATGTATGTATGTATATTTGTATATGAATATCCATATTTATATATAAACACGTGGCAAGCATCTCATGCAGCCTAGCGATTATCGTGTGCGTTGAGTTGCGTGAGAAGATACCAGATTAAGTAATCACTTCGGTGAAGCTCGAAATGCGATTTATAGGGTTAAAAGTGTGGTTGTGTGTTCTTGTGTACAAATTTACACAAATGAGTGTATGGGCACACACGTAGGCATCACATAAGGTAGAAAGACTGGTTATGTTATTTTGGCATGTCAGAGTATGCCAAATTGATGGATTCTCTTGTTGAACTCTACATGTTCAAAAAGTGTATTTTTCCAAAATTGGTTTTCAAAACATAAGGAACCACTTCCAAAACATTAGCCAATGAACTTCAAATGAATTCTGATAGGGTGGAGGTAGGCTTCAGAAGCTAGGCAGCTTATCGGACGAAGCAACGGAGGAAACGGCACATGAATTGGTGGTTGTAGCGATCGGGTGGCACCTTCCCCAGGTTTTATTGCCTAGGATAGGCTATCACTGGTCGACCGATGGTGCACAGACCAGGGCAATAAATCCCAAGTCATGTGCTATTTTATAGCGGGTTCTTCCCCTATTTAAGGTGCGCGTTCGTGTGGAGCTTTGGCACAACCTCGGGGAAGTAGAAAGGAAGGAGAAGCTTGGGATCCAGATGCAAATGTTAAGTGCTTTATTTGGAATTAACAAAGATCAAGCATGAGATTGGTATGGCAATTGATTGCACGATCATGTCCGACAAGCGTGTACGATCAAATGAAGTAAGTTCTTACCACTTGGCTTTGACCTTAGGGTATATATGTTTGATGAATGGTATTTGTCATATATTAGTGATTATACCAGGTATTAGTCTTATATTAGTGACCATACGTGTTAGTAGATGGTGACAATCATTTGCAAATAATCATGTATCACCTATGCTCACTGTGGGGTATGGTGATGGATGATCACGATCATTTGCAAGTGTATCATATATCACTTATGCTCACTGTGGAGTACGATGAGATCCACATAGGTCTTGAATATCTTGAGTAGGTCATTTATCATCTATGTTCGATGTGGGGTACAGTGAGACCTACATGAGTTCGACCACTCTAGATGCGACTCGGGGTATATGGTACACAAAGGTACCAATTCTAGTTATTTTATACCATTGACTCCAAGTATAGAAAGTTGGTAAATTATCACCTATACTTGATGAAGGACATGCCATATAGATTTCAAGCATACATAGTAGGTCATATATCACTTCTGCTCACTGTGGGGTATGGTGAGTCCTACACGAGTTCGACCACTCTGGGTGCGACTCAAGATCCATGGTACACTAAGGTACTGACTTTATTTACTTTGGACCCTCAAATAGAAACATTGGGTTATGGTGAGATCCATATAGGTGTCAAATATCTAGAGTAGGTCATATATCAGTTATGCTCACTATGGGGTATGGTGAGGCCTACATGATTTCAATCACATGGGATACGACTCAAGGTATATGGTACACTGAAGTACTGACTCTATTTATTTTAGACCCGAGATAGGGATCATTGGACCACGTTAGATGTCCGTAGCGAACTCCACCCATCAATAATGATAGGTATCAAATTGTATCCTTGGTTGTCTCATATTGTGATGCGGTGTGTGTTATTAGCTTGCTGATGTTATTATTATTATTTATTATTATTATGTACTTTGTGATAGACTTATTTCATGATCGGTCTATCTTTGTGTGTTGGGTTACCTATATTATGGTATAGTATTATGAGGCAGCCACATAATATTAGTTGTGTAGACTCGTTGATTATGAGAGAAGAGCAGGTTATGGTATAATTTCCTTTCTATTGGATAGGTTTACTTTACTTATTTATGGGTAGACTAGATTACCCCTGAGCTACGATTGTCACGAGGAACGTCCGTGACTTAGTAGTCCATGTTTATTTGCATATAGTTTTAATATATAGTATTTTGAGATAGCTCCACTCACACCAAGCTTTATGTCTAACCCGTATTTTTCCTTTGTCTGTTTATGTCATAGCAACTCTCGGGTACTCGATTGAGTAATCAAGGAGTCAGGTCCTTTGGGATATACTTTCAGGATAGTTGGAGCATTCTATAGAGGCATTATCGATACTTTGTATATATACTTGATATTGTAGTTGTACATGAGAGATATGTATTTATATATGAGACTTGATGTATTTGATATGATATTCAAAACCCTATATTATGGGGAGTTTGATGTATTCTGACTTTTGGTATTGATATTCATTTATTAATTATTTCTGCAAGTGTAGTCTCTTATATATATATATATATGTTGTTATCATGTTCTCTTCAAGTATATTCAATATATTATATATTGTCATTTCACTGTGATATTTTGTCGATATGCCTTAGTATAATGTTTATTTTAATTTTCTTTCCTAACAATCTACCTTTTGTGGTATTCAGAAGTTAACGTCATCATTCGATGCTGATTTCAGGGTGTTACAAAGGGAGGGTTGTTACACATACATTATAGGGACTAGGGTAGGTGGAGACGCCTATCTAACTAACTACAGTGGTTGTAATCTGAATATTACTTTGGTAAGTCGGCTGTAATAGGGACATGGATTGGCATATGATCTACCTTCATAAATAATAGGGTATACCAAAGTAGAAAAGTAAAGTATGTTGTATTGTGATGGATGCATACCAGAAATGAGATAAGGTAAAGTAGCTTATGCTTTGTGATGGTGAACACATATCAGTATTAAGATGTTTCTACCTTATATGGAATTGACCTGTAATTGATTATCACTACATGTTGTAGAATGATAGACTAAATTTGATAGAAATCAATAACACAGAAATGGTAAATATATTATTAGTCCACAATGATGTCTTGTTAGCATGTTGGTATCGTATCATTGGTGATACTTTCTCACTCACAAGGCATACGTCTAACCCCATGTATATTTTCTTTTTGTGTCTATCTATGATGGATTGACAGGGTGTTAGGGGAATGCTTGATGTGAGAAGGCAACAATAGAGATCAGATGGAGTTATATTGTTTATTCTAGTAACTACTACTTCAGCACTATGTATTTATGAGGGAATGTTGTTATGAAAGTGATATCTTTATACTAAGGTAATAAAACTTATGATCATTATCTAGTCCGATTCAAATATTTCTATTAAATGTGGTATTATATTTTATCCTTCGGCCGTGAACTCTGAAAATTATAGTTAAAGTAGATACTTTTTTTTAACTATTTTGTTCTTTTCACCCTAATGATCTGCCTTTTACGAGATTGGGATTCGAGCATCGATTAAGACATAGATCCAAAAGTCGTGAATAGTTGGTAGTTACAATCCTGTTATGACTTTATGAGTTTCATATACATCATGTTTTCTACATAAATCTGGTATATATCATGCCTTTGAGCAATAGACTATCATGTCCTTATGCATTGATTGTTCCTTCATGCACTAGTATATATTTTATTAATATGTATTATTCTTTCCACCATGAGTTAGTGCAGAGGTCATGCAGAAATTAGGAGTACAATTTTGTTCAAATTCAACTAATGGTATGTCTACTGTGGTATTTTGAATATATGAGTTGATCAACATTTATTTAGGGCATTCTAATAGGTAGGTTAATAGAGAATCGAGGCCACAATATGGGTGGTTACGCCATCAGTTTGCCAATGCCCCACTATGCTCTTAGGAGAATGGACGAATACACCATGGACACATGAATCAGGACCACTCTTGGGTGGTCGTGTCAACAATACGTCAGTGCTACCGGGAATTTGGGTCGCTAGTTTTCGACACTCACCTTTGGGTGCATGTTTTACCGTGGGCATTGAACTCACATGGCTTTATCATTGGTATGAAATATATTCTCGAAGGAATTTCTTTTTTTTTATATGTAATGGTTATAAGTGATGGTTGCCTTATAAGTTTGGCTTAAAAAATTATTATAAAATAGCCTTATAGCTTTGGCTTAAAAAGTATTAACACGTAATAGGCCCTAAGGTGCTCTGGATTCCAAGTCTGTAGAATGTTGGTGTCATCAAGGTGAATGAGGTGGTATGCTCCATTGGTTAGGCAACACTGATCGCGTACATCTCCTCTCAGTTAGGTCTTAGAACCCTGTTGGTCATATTCTTTGTGTTGGTAAAGACTCGTTACATTACGAGGTCGGCCACTATGAAGTTCCTTTACTTGATCCTAGATTTGTAGTGCTTTGCAACCTTCCTTTTGTAACTTTCTTCGTAACTCTACTTCTATCCTTCACTAATCCACGATGTTAAGACTTAGTCGCAATAATTCTTCATTTTGCTCGACATTGTGGGTGAGATGCCATGGTGAGGAGACATACACTTCTACAGGCCATAGGGCTTCATACCCATAGGCTAAGGAAAAAAGGCAAATTTCATGGTAATGTCTAAGCAGAAGTCATGCACGACTAGAGTACAAGCGGGAAATCTTCAGCCCAATTCCCTTTGGCATTGGTTAAGCGCCTCTTCAAGTTGACTTGATCATTTTGTTGATTGGCTCCACTTGTTCATTTTCTTAAGGGTGGGCAACATAAAAGAATCATTTCTCGATCTCATTTTTTCACAGAACTCAAGGAACTTGCCGCTTTTAAACTAGGTGGTGTTATCGTTGATAATCTTCTTTATGATACCAAAATGGCAAACAATATTCTTGATGACAAATTTGAGGACCTTGGCAGCGGTGACCCTAGTAAAGGGCTCTATCTTGACCCATTCTGTGAGCTAGTCCATGGCGACTATGGCACGGCCATATCCTCCCTTCACATTCAAGAGCTTCTTGACTATATTGATCCCCTATATTTCTAACGGCCATAGGGAGGTCACTGAAATTAATAAGTTAGGGAAACTCTGGGTATTTTGGCAAACCATTTACAATGGTTGCACTTCTTGACATAATCCATTGAGTCTTTAATCATGATCGGGAAATAGTACCTCTATCAGGCAGCCTTCTTAGCAAAGCATTGTCCTTGGCGTGATCTCCAAAGAAGGCTTCATGTAATTCTTTACGGACATGCTCAACTTCTGCTTTAGTGATACAGCATTGGAATAGGGTGGAGTATCTCCTGTGGTATAACTTGTAATCAATAATTGTATAATTCAATGCTCGATTTAGAATTCTTCTAGCCTCTTTGCATTCACAGGGTAGCTCTCTGCCCACCAAATATTTTAAAAACAAAGCCATCCAACTACCTTGATGCTCCTCACTGATTTCCATTATAGTAGCCCCATGTTTGATGCACTGTGCACTTTGAATTCCAGTGGGACCCAAGGTTTGGTCACTACCAGATTACTTGCTATCTTGGCCAACTGGTTGATCTTTTGTGTTCTTCTCCCATGGTATATACTCTAGTTTGAAATTAGATAATGTGTTAATGAGTTTCTTGGCCTCAGTGACGTATAGGGCTAGTGTTTTACCCTTTACTTGAAATCGCTCAATGATTTGGTTGATGATAGGCAAGGAATCACTGCATTCTTTAATTAATTCAACCTTGAGTTCTTTCACCATCCATAAGCCAACTAGGATGACTTTATTCCAGCAGAGATGGTGTTCACTTGTTCTTGCATGCCATTGGGGTGTATTTGTTCATTAAAAGTGGAAAGCAGTTCTAGGTTTCTAGCTTGACTAATCAAGAAGACCAGATCTTTAATGTCCCCACTCCCGGCATGAATGGGAGCATTGAGCAGCCTCGCATTCACTCAGGGGTGGACTTATTATGAAGCGATGCATGTGCTTTGGCAAGGATGAGGGTTCTGGTATTAAGGGGAGCATATGCCAACTCTCACATCCTCTCAAAGTCGATTTGACTTTGTCCAACATAAGTGGAAACCTCATTTTTCGTGCATGGGTCGGTTGTCACAACCTCTTGAAACTGTTGAGTTGTTGAGTACTGGCATGAGCTGGGATAGCAAGGGTTTGCGCACTCCCTTGTATGCTTTAGTTTGGTCGATGTCCCTAGTATGAGCGAGAGCATCAAGGTGTTCTCACATTCTTTAGGAGGGAGTTAATGTATTGGGCTTATCTCTAGTATGGGAAAGAGCAATGAGGTGCTCTTGGGTCAGCTACTATTGGGTTGCCTCCTCTTGTTGGATCATAACTAGCCCTTTTTGGCTTATTGTAAAGAGATGTTGCAACATTCCCTGGCGGCTTTTTGATTGCTATGGACACAGTTCGATCCCTATTGATGGGGAACTTCATTGTGAATCATTGGTATGTAATGATTACATCTGGATTAGCCAAATATGGCATACCTATAAGAATATTATAGGCAGATGGGTAGTCCATCACTATAAATTTACCAGAATCTGGGGAAAGCGAGGTTCCTCGCTATAAGTGAGGTCGGCCCCAAAGGAATAATTCCAACACCTCTGAAGACATAAATGGGAAAGGCACACAGAGTGAGACTTGATGGCTGGAGCTTCATTTAATAAAGAAATTCTTGAACATAAAGTTCATCAAACTAACCCCATTGATGAAAACCAATTTCCCTTTGGTGTTGATGATTTTGATAGAGATGACAATGCGATCATGGTGATGGTAACTGATGCCTCTTCTATCATATGCGATGATGGTGACATCATCTTCATCGTCCTCTATTCTCAATGCTTTTGGGGTTCGTATCTCTGGTGAGTATACTTGATTAGTGGGGGTGAGCTCCCTCCTTTATTTTGCTTGGACCCTTTTGTTGCTTTCGGCTACGTGCTTGCCAATGCATATTGACAAGATTTATGGGTTAATTACAATAATGTTGTCCCCTTCCATGGGTTGAGGCTGGATGAGGATATTTTGCAACTCCGCCCTTTGATCTACCTAATGCTTGACATATTACACAAGTATAACTTCGTGAATCAATAGCTCTATCTCAATTTTCAGGTTATGACACTTGTTCCATTAAGTTGGTGGAATTCATAATATTTTGTCAATACCCTGAGTATATTGATTTTCATGACAATAATCATATAAATATTATTGCTAATGTTTCTTCGAGTTTTGCAGCATTTTTAGATATATTTTGGAGATAAATAAGAAATTAGTGTAAGCAAATGAGTTGTATATATAAAGATTAATCAAAGAAAATGAAATAACAAAATTGAATCAAAACTAGTGAAACACAATAGCTTTAATAACAGAGATATATGAAGTGTTCAATAAGTCTGGTTAAGTCTTAGAAATTTTGTTAAAGGCCTCATAGAAAATATCCTTGATATTTCTCTTTCATTTAACTTCATTCTGAGTCCCTAACATCTTTGTATAAACATATAAACTGGATTTTTTTAAATGTAGAAGTCAAAAACTGAATTTTCAAAAAGAACATCAAAATTAAGTAGGGTATGTGACACACTCGTTATCAATATGTGGATATACAGGCAGTTATTTTGAAATTCAAAATTTGAATGAAAGGATTTTAGCATTGTCTCTTTATCCATGACACATTCTTTCAACCTCTATTTAAAGGATCTGTAAAATGAATTATCAACAACAATTCTCCATTATTCTCCAAGTCTTTCATCTATTTAATTTTGTGAGAAATATCCATTAATATACTTCCACTCTCTTTGCAAATCCACACACTTTCAATTCAATTCTTTAAGGATATGCAAATCACAAAAGATTAAAGTGTTTGTACTTGGATTCTCAATCATTCTCTCTCTAATTCCATCTTATTCCTTAATATTCCAAAGATATATTGTTATTAGAGTTCTATAGGGCTATTGTACTGAATCTGCATTGAAGATACAACTACTTGTCATACTCTACTATTATTTGTAAAGAGATAGGTGTTCTTGTTACCCATGAAAAGTCAAGAGGAAAAGTGTATCTTACTACCTATGGAATTCTAGATTGTAAAGGTGTTCTTACCACTCATGGAAAGCAAGCGAGGGATAATGGAAATTCTATACAAGAAGTGCTGGATTGGATATTCGAACGAGTATAAAAATTCTTGGTATCATTTACTTTATTACTTTTACTTTACTTTATATTTAATCTCTGAGTATTTGTCTTTGTTTGTCATTTGATTACTAATCTGAGTAAATAATCTTTAAATTCACAAGTTAGCTTTTAAATAACTAATACACATTATCCACGCTGCCCCTCTAGTGTACTAGTGCCTTAATATTTGATTTACATCATTGTTTTTAGGTATTGCATAACCCATTTTTGGTATTAAAGCACACGATTCTCATAAGATTCATTATCTGAATTTTGAAAGGGTAAATGGCCAATAATACTAACAACACATTTTTCAACACTTTTATAGTGGGTCAATCTACTGCAACACCACCATTATTTAATGGTAGTAATTATGCATACTAGTCTTATAGACTGAAAAATTATTTACGATCAAATAATTTAGATATTTAGAATGTTAAACAAAACGAATACACTAAGCCCCAAATGAATTATAAAGATTAGTTCATAAATTCCCTTTTTTGACCTAAATATTAAATCGTGCACAGCAACGAATTTGACATATTATACCGCTCTATCATTTTATTGAATAATGCTCAACACTTGTGCGTATTGTTTAATGCATATATTTAATAAGAGTTATTCATCACTTGCGAGCTTATGATTTGTTGAACAAACTCTAGGTCAGAATCCCAAGGCACGCAAGTTCTAACACACACTAGAGAAATATGAAGATTTCTATATTTCTCTTAAGGTTTTGAGAAATAATTTTTTTTATTGGAAGTCTTATTAGAAAAATGAAATGATTGCATTTAACCATTCTGATATTATAAGAACACATGTTGTACAAAATCAAAATCGTCTACTATAATGAATTTATGCAATTAACCTAATTGATAAGATAGTATATTAATTGAAATATACTAATGATTAAATTAAGATTGATAAAAAAATATAAGTTATACTTACCAATAAATCTTTTGGCATG
The DNA here is from genome assembly GCA_030737815.1 of Allium fistulosum. Taxonomy (NCBI): domain Eukaryota; kingdom Viridiplantae; phylum Streptophyta; class Magnoliopsida; order Asparagales; family Amaryllidaceae; genus Allium; species Allium fistulosum. The sequence continues at coordinate 913,146,335 of CM060907.1, read as the reverse complement.
TGTCACTTCAAGACTCATGCAAAAACCAAATTATACAACTGCTGAATACATTTGTACCATGATTGCTTAAATATTTATTTACTTGAGACTATTATTACCTTCCATGAGTTTTGAACTCTAAAGCAATACAAGAATATGGATATGTGATCCATATTAGATCACATGCAACAGTTGTATGGTGAACAGCCGCATTCGTAATGTATAAAATCTCAATGAAATTGGTTCTTTAAAATTAAGAAAATAAACCATAGTGCAAGATCATGTGTAAAATAAAATTTACTACAATAAGAATCTTGTTGTGTTAGAAGAAACATAGACCAAGAACTACTAGATATACCTAGGAATTCGATCAATGAAAAGTCAGTTCTGATCATTTACTTAAGTGCAACTTATTGTTAAAGACATCTAATGCATTTTTGTAAATATTTTGGTGCAGTCTTGTAGTAAGAGCTTCCTTTTGAATGGTTTGACCATTTGGAAAGGAAAACGAATGTCTAAGAGCGGATGTAACAAAGGCACTGTTGGGATGAAGAGTGTGAATTGTCACTCTGCTTCATAAAGAACCATCGAAAATGGGAATTGTATAAAATACTAGTGGATATGAAATCTAATTTGTATTCCAAGTGTGGTTTTATAGAAACTTGTTTTCTATAAGAGTTATTTCTTTAAGTTCAGGATATTTGATCTGAAACTCTTGACTGCAAACTAGTTATAGTAGATGAAAATAAATTGCTCAAAATAAGTGGCTGAATGGAGCTCGTATTGTTCCAAGTATTATTATTGTAATGGCAGAAATGGTGGTGATATTACGCTTTATTACTGGATGCAAAGTTATGAAAGATTGCTTCATACACACACATGCCAAATATTATTTGTGAAATAATAATGGTTTTCGTTGTTGAATAAAAATAGTTATAGTTTTATTTCAATATGAAAATTCATTATAAAAATAAATCTATTATAATGACGATGTTTGTTTTCATAACAATAGCTATGCATTAGCTATATAAAATACATGAGTATCTAAAATTTTCTTCAATTATTTTGGAACTATGGACTAAGCTATACCTTTGAGAAATAATCCTTTAATCATATGATTATGAGTCATGTGATACTCATGATATGTATCTCAAAAGATTAAGGGCAAAACATCCATCAGTGGGAGTGACAAAAGAGTTAATGAACTCTTCAAGTACATATGGATATATTCGGTCCAAGACCTAATGATACCAAAAAGGATCCACTTACTTCGTTAAATTCATCGATTAATTATCACATATATGAAAATGTGTATTTGATACACAAGTAGTGTATATATGATAAGTTCACATAATATACAATGAAAGTAGAAAGCATAACGCCCGAAGGAAATAAAATAATTCGATTTGATCGAATATGTGAGTATATATCGGAAAGAGTTCTTAAAGTACCTAAACTGGATAAGATTCAATCTAAAAGTCATACCTCCCTATGATACATAATGATATATCGATAAGGAGTAATTGATAATTTTTGAACAAAGAGTGATTGATGATGAGTGAGGTCGAGTTAACATCTTTCTATAAGGATATGTACTTGGGAGTATGCTCTAAATTCATCTAAATCTTAGTTTATGAGATTATATAAGATAAGAGTCAATAAGAAATCATGATCTTAAATAGTTAATATGTGTGGCTGTCTAATTTATGTTATGAACATAAGGTTCGTAAACTCAAAACTGAATTAGTTTTATGTAAGTATAAAGGAGTTCATAAAATATTTATGAATGTATGTTCTTTCGCATTAAGAAATAATTATTGTTTCAAGAAATAAAACGTTGTATGAGTCGAGAGACTACATGTAAGATTTGCTGAAGAGGAATTATGTGTGGACTACCCCAAAGGAGTTCGGGATCGACCAACAATAAAAATTAGTGGCAATATAATGGATTTGGATATAATCTAAAACTTTAACATGGAAATTGATTACTTAAGATTGAATAAAATTAACCAAGCTTAAAACGGATACAACTCATTAGAATGTCTAATATTAATTCTCGCATATTAAAGGGAAACTATGAGTTTCTTAACAGTATCGAGAAAAGAATTGTTAATAGTAACAATTTTTACAATTTTTAATAGCCATAAAGAGTATAGACTCTACTATAGGCAGGATGCTTAATCCGGAAGAAAATCATATACGTTATCAAAATATGATCTCGATAATTGTACCCAAAGGAATATGATCCATCGACCGTAGGCGCGTCTTCCAAAGAAGACCGAGGCAATTGGAACATTGTAAGAAACATGATGAGAATAATCATATAAATTTTAATTATTGAAATCAGCATAATAGATTCATCAATCAACATGCCTAAATTAATTTAGATTTTGCACGCAAAATAATCGCTTACTATAACTTTCAAATTTGGAACATTTATGCTGAAATGAAATTTTTGAATAATGATTTAGAATAGACTATTTGCACATAATAACCAAAATATAACAAAGTCAGTTGGAGTGATAACTGAGTTTGTAAGTGTTGGATAAGCTCTAAGAACTGATGCAATAGTATCATTCGACGAGCATCAGAATTGAACAAATACTTTGATAGAGAAATAAAATAGTTCGATTATCAGTCAAAATGCATAGGAATCATGTGACTTTAAGAAAAAATATTAAGAAGTAATAAAATATTTCTAAAACTATAAATAAAGATGTTGGGTTGTCCCAAACGATATACATAGACACCATATTAAAATGTTTAATGTTGAGCAAATGAGATGGATTCCTTATGCATCGGTAATAGGAATTATCACATATGTTATGTTGTCTACTATATAGCATTTCACTTATGTGTGCATTAAGTGAGTGTCAAATTCGAATTAATTTCACTAAATGGTAATTATGAGTATTCTCGAGTATTTATGAAATTCTAGAGAATTGTTTATGGAAAAAACAAACTCCTTATAAAGCAATAGTTGGACTCTAACTTCGTAAGTGATATCAAACATAGTTTGCCCACCTTAAATGAACCTTAGTTAAGAAGCTTTAAGTTGGAAATGTTCCAAGAAAATGGTGGCTAATTCAACTGAAAGACTAAGTATATTGCCTTGACTAGCACCACAATAAATCCAGTACACACAAATGCACAAATTCATAATTGAGCTAAGGGTGATTTCAAATGTTGATAATCTTATAACATTGTTGTGAAAACAATATCATGATACCGATCGTAAAAGAACTTAAAACTCACAAGATGTTTAAACACATGTTTCGAAAGTTTCACATGGTAAAGGCTATTTATCAACAACGAGAGATGTTAGCTAGCAGAGTAAACGGTAAAACAATATAGCATATCCATTCACTAAGGGATTAACTTGATCGGTTCTGAACAAATGAAGGATGGGATTAAGATTCCATAATTGACCCCAAGCGCAAGTAGGAGATTGAAAGAGTTAGAAGTACGCCCTACGGGCAATTATGTAATTTGTTACATATATCTAACTTTATAGTCAATCTTATTTGAAATAAAGGTGCTTGATCTCTACTATGTACTTTGTTATATTATGATATAATTAATTAAGTAATTAATTTAAAGTATATTAATAAGAAAATCCTTAAATAAAATATTATGTAATTGTAGTTGCAAATGGTTGTGATCGCAAGTAATTTGTAACGACCCGATATTTTGGACCATTCGCATCCGCACATGTCGGACTTGAATAATTCAAAATACCGCGTTGTTAATTTAAATTGGAAAAACTGAACATATACAGTAAATAAAATAATCACAGATCACAGACACAGAGTAATAAATGCAGCGGAAATAAAAGAGATAGTAGTTCATGAAGCAACTATATAAATATATAAGTTACATCAGAGTTAAACCAGATACAACGGAAGAGTAACACGATACATCAGATACAAATCAGAGTACATCACTGGAATCATCGAATACTAAAACTGTAACGACTCGGGTTTTGCCCGCTCGAAAATCAACATCCGTACTTCACATTGTACTAGAATGCCGCAGATTCGACCGTTCAAATCCGATTCGCCGGAGCTATAACACAATTAAGTAAATAACACAGCGGAAGAAAAGAATAATACATTGATATACAATATCTGATACAACAGAGTGATACAATGAATATCAATATACATCAGAGATATGATACAAGAAATAGCAGCGGAAAAGAAAATGATAACATCAGCAGTGGAACAATATCAATAGAAATGATAACTCCAAAATGATCTTCAGACAAGAATGAATCCACAACTCCAAGATAAGCAACTCCGATGAATGAACTAGCTCCAGATAATCTACTAAACCTGAATATCTGAGAAACCCAACTCTGGACTGCCCGTGTGGAAAATTATGAGCACCCAGAGTTTAGGAAGGGAACAATAAACTCCGGATCAGTCATGGGACTGGTGTGAGCAACAAAAACAGTTTATCTTTAAACAAACACAAAAGGTTTTAAAACATTGAAATCCGCAATGCTTTTAGAAAATGAAACTACCATAAGACCTCCTGCCACACACACAATGCAAACGTAGAATTGGAGGAGATTTCTTCTTATGATAGTCAAACATGCTTACTACGCAAATCATTGGATTATTATTATTAGTGCATCGTGCGGAAAACATTTCGAAAGTATAATATTAATCTTAGCCAGCATAGACATTTCGAACTATGCCTACTATAGCTACCATCTAAACAGTGGGGCGCCACCATAAGTAAATGGCAGGTTCTACAACTAAAACCGTACAAGTTCCGTATTGGAGAAATGGATTTCCAACAAATGGTCAGGCTAAGGAACTTCCTTCCGCCGCATGGGATCGCCTCTGGCGGGACGTCCCGAGAGACAAACTGCTCTCTGCCAAACAAGGCCGGGTTACCCCTGTAACAGGTAACTCACGAATATGCCACCCCCCGGTCCTTTGGGACCTTTATCCGAGGCCTCGATAACCAACATCACACATAATAAAGTGTATCCACATGAGTAAGTATCTGGGCTCCATACCATGACACCACCCTTTTCCAGAAGGAAATGACATACCCTAAAGGGCGCAACCCTCATAACCTTGCCGCAACATTCCTGTTTCGACCATTTCCGGGTAGTGAGGCCCTGACGAAGTCTCGTCCACAAAGCTACGCTTTTTCAAAAAGCCACGCTTTGGGTCAACAAATGATCAACCTATGATCATAAAGATATAAGATCAAACAAATGATCATATCACAAATGATCAAACACTGATCATCACACAGCAACACTCAGCATGCCACATTACCAAATTGGGAGTATATCGCTGATAAATTTCAACTACATAACCTCTGAGCTCGTACGTCTCAGAGAAGGGTGTTAAGCTAAGAGAATAAATTCTCCGCCACCAAATAGATATGTATTTGAAAGAAATCGGCTTTATATCTCAAAGTGTAATGTCAGACATACAATCCATACAAGTCTGTTCCAGGATCGAACAGAACCGAAGGCACTTCTCACGAAGCCCTTGCAAATCCGGATAATTTCCAATCACGTCCGGACTTCCCGTCACTAAGGGTGATAAAACCTCTATATCGGGGATCAGCCGATGTAGAGTAACTCGACGGTAATCCTTCCGTTTTCAAAAATATCCGGTCTTCAACACCGGTCTTCAAATGCTATCCATATACGACGTATCACATATTCGGAATGGGTTATACGACCCAAAGGTCCTCTCCCGGCTAAACCGAATAGTGAGCGAAATATTTAAAAACATATGGATATTGGATTTCAATTAAGTCACAACTTATTACCCAAACTTCCTTTTCAAATGGTTTAACAAATTACCATTTTAAATTTTTAAACAAAAAGATTCAACCTTTACGGTTTAAACAGTTTCCACACTTTAATCTTTTAAACAAAAGATTCATTCACAGATTTTCCAAATTAATTTCCATTTCAATTTGATTAACTCGTTAAACCTTTAAATCAAGATTTAACTTATAGCTTTCAAAACAATCCCATTTCAAATGATTTAAACCAATCATTATTTTAAATCTGTTAAAGATAACAGATTCAAATCATAGCTTTTCAAAACAATTCATTCATAACTTGGAAAACCATTTTCACTTCAATATTGAAATTCATTTAATTAAACTGGAATTTCATTTCTTATATGAAAGCTTTTATCATTTAAAAACAAACAGTTTCATTTCAGAAAATCTGATTCATTCATACTAGTTGAAATCCTTGGGTTAAATCCAAATTCTCAAAATTATACTTTTAAATGGTTTAGATTCATACAAACACATTTATATCATCTTTAATCCCTAGTTTCAAATCATAGGATTCAATTTCAAACTTGAATTCAAATTTAAATCAAATTATTTAAATTTTCAAAACTCGATTAAGTTACTCAAAATAGCTTTTATCTTTGAAATTCTATTTCAAAAGCTTTTCACTTTAAACCCAAATTTCTAATTTCAAAATCAATTGAAATTAAAATTTCAATTTCAAATACATCAAATTTAAATTATCTGTGACTTAACTGATTTCCACGTGAAATCCATAATTGTGTGTGTAAAAGTGTAGTCCAGGGGTTTCACACAATAGTGCAACACAATGAATCATCACAGATCAAAATGCAGGATATAGTTGATAAGCGGTATTAACTATCACGCTTATCATACAGATCATAGATATATATCACAGATAATAAATTACATCACAGATTAAAACACAAATCATCACATATCAGAAAATATCAAACAATTTAACATTCAATAGAATCTAAACATTCATAAGTGAATTTATTAATCAACTGATTAATTTAAATCAGATGTATCAATTTATTAATCCAGGTTAATTATCGTAATTTAATTACAAATTATTTAACCTTAAATTTTCTTAATTAATAAATTTTCAATTTATTAATCTCTAATTATTAGTTAATCAATCATAATCATTAATCAATTAAATTACTTAATTATTCTTAAATTAATCACTTAATTAACCTTTATCTTTAATTAATTAAATCAACCAATTATACTTAATTTCCTAATTAACTTAAGTAATTTCCAAGATAATAAAACTCCTTTTAACTTAAGCTACATTATCTTCTAAATACACTAATTACCATTTACATTTAAAACCCCTTTAAATCTTTAAAATTAACTTAAACAAATTTTAGATTAAATAAATTCTAAAACTCTTTAACAAATGTTAATAAACCATTTGATATTCATAAAGTAATGTTTTAAAGAAAGTTTTAACAAAATTTGTTTAAATTTCGAAAATAACATTTTTAAACTTTTTATAAAAACTGGGTTCTTCCTTCACTTCGGGTCATACCCGAATGATACTCGGGACCATCTCTGAGATTCTCTACTTCTTTCCCTTATCTTCAAAACTTAGTTAAACTACTGTTTTTAAAAACTGAAGCTCTAACACCTTCAAATCACTCGAGTTCGTACTCGCGTTATACCCCAAAACCCCCGAGTCCATCTTCGAGTCGACCCCCAGACTCTCGAGCAATCACACGCGAGACAAAACTTCGTCTTCCCCAAACCGAAACTACTGACACCCCACATCCACGCGTGCACATGCACGGACGAACGCCGACCATCCAGCCAGCCGGTTCACCTGCGACACATCACTTCCTACCCATACTTGCCATCCGGCCACCCAGAAACGCCAACCAACGTCGACAACGAAATCGAGCTACCTCGACCAAAACATTCAGCAACCCACGCCTGGAAATCGCCTCGAACTCTCAATGCCAACCACCGGAAGACCCCAGACTTCGACCTCACACTCTCCGACCATCTACGAAGCCATTTCCAAAGCCTCGTGACACTCGATCGCGTGATGGCCTCGTACGAACGAAATTTCACAGCACACTAAAACTAGGTTTACGAAAATGAAAACGTTGCCATCGCCTCCACGTTGACCTGGCCACACTCCTACTATTTTTCCAAGCTTCCCCTATCACTCCTCTACCTCTCGACCAAACTATGTCGTCTCCAGTCGACGAGATAACCCACGGCAGCTCAAAAAGGCGAAAATGGTCTAGCTAAAACTGCTCTTCACTCCCTTGCTTAAAAATTCTAAAACTTGTTTTAAAAATCCTAATTTTGTGTGTAGTTTAGATTTATACCCCTGAATCTTTAAAACGAGAAGTTTGATTTTTAAACTTATTGAAGTTGAGCTGTGTTCTTTGGTTTCCAGAGTCACTTACAAGATAATTCAACTTAAATAAATTTTTAATGCTTGGATTATAGTTAAACAATCAACTATTGTTTACATCTTACCTTCAAACAAATGATAGATTAAGTGGTGATGGTTGTTTTACCCTCCTACTCAAAAGGAACAACAACAGATAACAGAGAATTAAGAAGAGAAACCCAGAGCTTTGCACAATCATTTATACCAAAATACACATTGTCACAGAGAAAAGACAAGCTCTAAATTAACTTAAGTCATATCTTTAAATAGGATGTTACTCACCGTTTTTGGAAAGAGCAGAGAGATTGATTTCTTAAAATCTGAATAGCTTTGAAGCTTTGTATCCCTTGTTGTTTTGTTTTCCAGAGAAAGTGTCTTATATTGACTTAAAACTGAAAACTTTAAAAAGCTTAAAACTTGAAACTGGAAGCTTTAAAAACTTGAGACTTCAAACTGAAAACATTTGCATTGCTAGATTTTCTTATCTGAAGAAACTTTGAACTGGGACTTGAAAAGCTTTTGAAAAGGATTTGAAGATGAAACTTTGAAATGCTTTGAGAAAAGATTACAGAGTTTGCTGTTTTCTTCTTTGCATTGTTTGAATCGAAAATGAGAAGGAAACTTTGATATAAAGAAACAAATGCGGCTGAAAGTTGTATTAGTACAAAAAAAATTACATTTTGATCAGAGATTTTTTTATCTCTTTAGCTTATCAGGCAGGTTTAGTTTTGGGGCTGAGATGGTTTTCAACATTTTCGAACTGACATAAGTGTGCCAGCATTTAATGTTTTAAGTACTTATGTTTCCTTACTTCTTTTCTTTGCCTGCAAGTCTCAATTGCCATAGTACATATATTTATCTTGCTTTGTAATCTTGTATGTATTTTATTTTGTTTGAGACTTACCTCTTGCCTACGAATCTAGATAGTGCTATAATACATATATTTATTTTACTATGTACAACTTGGATTTATTTGCACATTCATATATTTATCTTGTTTCTTAGCTTTGCACATTTTCTTGTCTACATATATTTCTTTACTTTGCTATTTGCTTTGCGTTTATACTTACCTGCATATCCTGTTTATTTATTACTCTTTTATTTTAAAATTTATACTATTAAATACTACGTTTATTTACTTATTAATTATTATATTTCATACATTTGATTTACACTTAAGTTTAATATTTATAAAGTTTATTTTATTGTAACTTCAAACCATAGTTTCTTCCAATTATATGCATATATATATTTACAATTATTTTAAATTAAAATGATTTATACAGAATATACTTGAATCCGGGGAAACTCGCATCACTTTAATCCATTTATTCTACTATTTTTATTCAAAAATTAATTAATTATTAATTTAAATATATAAAATTCGGGGTCGTTACAGACTTCCCCCCTTAAAAGAATTTCGTCCTCGAAATTACCAAGGAGACAAAAAGATAGATGAAGAATGTTTTATTGAATCAAACTGAATATCTATTCTGCATTTGACTTACCAAATCAGAATATCAAAAATAGATACAAGAACGAATCTGTTTAACACTCAACAAAATACTCGGGTTATCCAGATCTACGAAGTATGCAGTGGCATTGGTTAGTTCAAAAGAATAACTAACCATCCGTAGAATATACTGGGACCCAAAGAATAGACAGATATATGGATACCACTTCAAAATTTTTAGTTTTAAAACTAAAGTATACCTATCAACCATAGCAACAAAGCAACCAATTCATCCAAACAAACAATTTTGGCTCAGTTGGAGTTTATGTCCCATATTGATATATTGAATTTCTTTCTGGATCCACCAGAAACTATCGAAGAATTCAGAAAAGACGTTGAACAAAAGAGATTGATAGAGAAAAAATTGCTTCCTTGTTGTTACAGAGTATCGACCATTTATAGTCGCATTCTCCGTCCCCTATCTCATCCTCTTCTTGCACTCATACTCACTATCAGTGGATAGCAAGAGAATTTACTGAGGCATACGGATGGATATCTAAGAATTACTCATTCTAGAGTTTACTTCACTCTATCTCTATTGAGCTACTTAACGTGTTAATACTCCTGAGCTAAAGTTCAACCTTAGCTCTGATACCACGTGTAACGACTCGGGTTTTGCCCGCTCGAAAATCAACATCCGTACTTCACATTGTACTAGAATGCCGCAGATTCGACCGTTCAAATCCGATTCGCCGGAGCTATAACACAATTAAGTAAATAACACAGCGGAAGAAAAGAATAATACATTGATATACAATATCTGATACAACAGAGTGATACAACGAATATCAATATACATCAGAGATATGATACAAGAAATAGCAGCGGAAAAGAAAATGATAACATCAGCAGCGGAACAATATCAATAGAAATGATAACTCCAAAATGATCTTCAGACAAGAATGAATCCACAACTCCAAGATAAGCAACTCCGATGAATGAACTAGCTCCAGATAATCTACTAAACCTGAATATCTGAGAAACCCAACTCTAGACTGCCCGTGTGGAAAATTATGAGCACCCAGAGTTTAGGAAGGGAACAATAAACTCCGGATCAGTCATGGGACTGGTGTGAGCAACAAAAACAGTTTATCTTTAAACAAACACAAAAGGTTTTAAAACATTGAAATCCGCAATGCTTTTAGAAAATGAAACTACCATAAGACCTCCTGCCACACACACAATGCAAACGCAGAATTGGAGGAGATTTCGTCTTATGATAGTCAAACATGCTTACTACGCAAATCATTGGATTATTATTATTAGTGCATCGTGCAGAAAACATTTTGAAAGTATAATATTAATCTTAGCCAGCATAGACATTTCGAACTATGCCTACTATAGCTACCATCTAAACAGTGGGGCGCCACCATAAGTAAATGACAGGTTCTACAACTAAAACCATACAAGTTCCGTATTGGAGAAATGGATTTCCAACAAATGGTCAGGCTAAGGAACTTCCTTCCGCCGCATGGGATCGCCTCTGGCGGGACGTCCCGAGAGACAAACTGCTCTCTGCCAAACAAGGCCAGGTTACCCCTGTAACAGGTAACTCACGAATATGCCACCCCCCGGTCCTTTGGGACCTTTATCCGAGGCCTCGATAACCAACATCACACATAATAAAGTGTATCCACATGAGTAAGTATCTGGGCTCCATACCATGACACCACCCTTTTCCAGAAGGAAATGACATACCCTAAAGGGCGCGACCCTCATAACCATGCCGCAACATTCCTGTTTCGACCATTTCCGGGTAGTGAGGCCCTGACGAAGTCTCGTCCACAAAGCTACGCTTTTCCAAAAAGCCACGCTTTGGGTCAACAGATGATCAACCTATGATCATAAAGATATAAGATCAAACAAATGATCATATCACAAATGATCAAACACTGATCATCACACAGCAACACTCAGCATGCCACATTACCAAATTGGGAGTATATCGCTGATAAATTTCAACTACATAACCTCTGAGCTCGTACGTCTCAGAGAAGGGTGTTAAGCTAAGAGAATAAATTCTCCGCCACCAAACAGATATGTATTTGAAAGAAATCGGCTTTATATCTCAAAGTGTAATGTCAGACATACAATCCATACAAGTCTGTTCCGGGATCGAACAGAACCGAAGGCACTTCTCACGAAGCCCTTGCAAATCCGGATAATTTCCAATCACGTCCGGACTTCCCGTCACTAAGGGTGATAAAACCTCTATATCGGGGATCAGCCGATGCAGAGTAACTCGACGGTAATCCTTCCGTTTTCAAAAATATCCGGTCTTCAACACCGGTCTTCAAATGCTATCCATATACGACGTATCACATATTCGGAATGGGTTATACGACCCAAAGGTCCTCTCCCGGCTAAACCGAATAGTGAGCGAAATATTTAAAAACATATGGATATTGGATTTCAATTAAGTCACAACTTATTACCCAAACTTCCTTTTCAAATGGTTTAACAAATTACCATTTTAAATTTTTAAACAAAAAGATTCAACCTTTACGGTTTAAACAGTTTCCACACTTTAATCTTTTAAACAAAAGATTCATTCACAGATTTTCCAAATTAATTTCCATTTCAATTTGATTAACTCGTTAAACCTTTAAATCAAGATTTAACTTATAGCTTTCAAAACAATCCCATTTCAAATGATTTAAACCAATCATTATTTTAAATCTGTTAAAGATAACAGATTCAAATCATAGCTTTTCAAAACAATTCATTCATAACTTGGAAAACCATTTTCACTTCAATATTGAAATTCCTTTAATTAAACTGGAATTTCATTTCTTATATGAAAGCTTTTATCATTTAAAAACAAACAGTTTCATTTTAGAAAATCTGATTCATTCATACTAGTTGAAATCCTTGGGTTAAATCCAAATTCTCAAAATTATACTTTTAAATGGTTTAGATTCATACAAACACATTTATATCATCTTTAATCCCTAGTTTCAAATCATAGGATTCAATTTCAAACTCGAATTCAAATTTAAATCAAATTATTTAAATTTTCAAAACTCGATTAAGTTACTCAAAATAGCTTTTATCTTTGAAATTCTATTTCAAAAGCTTTTCACTTTAAACCCAAATTTCTAATTTCAAAATCAATTGAAATTAAAATTTCAATTTCAAATACATCAAATTTAAATTATCTGTGACTTAACTGATTTCCACGTGAAATCCATATTTGTGTGTGTAAAAGTGTAGTCCAGGGGTTTCACACAATAGTGCAACACAATGAATCATCACAGGTCAAAATGCAGGATATAGTTGATAAGCGGTATTAACTATCACGCTTATCGTACAGATCATAGATATATATCACAGATAATAAATTACATCACAGATTAAAACACAAATCATCACATATCAGGAAATATCAAACAATTTAACATTCAATAGAATTTAAACATTCATAAGTGAATTTATTAATCAACTGATTAATTTAAATCAGATGTATCAATTTATTAATCCAGGTTAATTATCGTAATTTAATTACAAATTATTTAACCTTAAATTTTCTTAATTAATAAATTTTCAATTTATTAATCTCTAATTATTAGTTAATCAATCATAATCATTAATCAATTAAATTACTTAATTATTCTTAAATTAATCACTTAATTAACCTTTATCTTTAATTAATTAAATCAACCAATTATACTTAATTTCCTAATTAACTTAAGTAATTTCCAAGATAATAAAACTCCTTTTAACTTAAGCTACATTATCTTGTAAATACACTAATTACCATTTACATTTAAAACCCCTTTAAATCTTTAAATTAACTTAAACAAATTTTAGATTAAATAAATTCTAAAACTCTTTAACAAATGTTAATAAACCATTTGATATTCATAAAGTAATGTTTTAAAGAAAGTTTTAACAAAATTTGTTTAAATTTCGAAAATAACATTTTTAAACTTTTTATAAAAACTGGGTTCTTCCTTCACTTCGGGTCATACCCGAATGATACTCGGGACCATCTCTGAGATTCTCTACTTCTTTCCCTTATCTTCAAAACTTAGTTAAACTACTGTTTTTAAAAACTGAAGCTCTAACACCTTCAAATCACTCGAGTTCGTACTCGCGTTATACCCCAAAACCCCCGAGTCCATCTTCGAGTCGACCCCCAGACTCTCGAGCAATCACACGCGAGACAAAACTTCATCTTCCCCAAACCGAAACTACTGACACCCCACATCCACGCGTGCACATGCACGGACGAACGCCGACCATCCAGCCAGCCGGTTCACCTGCGACACATCACTTCCTACCCATACTTGCCATCCGACCACCCAGAAACGCCAACCAACGTCGACAACGAAATCGAGCTACCTCGACCAAAACGTTCAGCAACCCACGCCTGGAAATCGCCTCGATCTCTCAATGCCAACCACCGGAAGACCCCAGACTTCGACCTCACACTCTCCGACCATCTACGAAGCCATTTCCAAAGCCTCGTGACACTCGATCGCGTGATGGCCTCGTACGAACGAAATTTCACAGCACACTAAAACTAGGTTTACGAAAATGAAAACGTTGCCATCGCCTTCACGTTGACCTGGCCACACTCCTACTATTTTTCCAAGCTTCCCCTATCACTCCTCTACCTCTCGACCAAACTATGTCGTCTCCAGTCGACGAGATAACAAACGGTAGCTCGGAAAGGCGAAAATGGTCTAGCTAAAACTGCTCTTCACTCCCTTGCTTAAAAATTCTAAAACTTGTTTTAAAAATCCTAATTTTGTGTGTAGTTTAGATTTATACCCCTGAATCTTTAAAACAAGAAGTTTGATTTTTAAACTTATTGAAGTTGAGCTGTGTTCTTTGGTTTCCAGAGTCACTTACAAGATAATTCAACTTAAATAAATTTTTAATGCTTGGATTATAGTTAAACAATCAACTATTGTTTACATCTTACCTTCAAACAAATGATAGATTAAGTGGTGATGGTTGTTTTACCCTCCTACTCAAAAGGAACAACAACAGATAACAGAGAATTAAGAAGAGAAACCCAGAGCTTTGCACAATCATTTATACCAAAATACACATTGTCACAGAGAAAAGACAAGCTCTAAATTAACTTAAGTCATATCTTTAAATAGGATGTTACTCACCGTTTTTGGAAAGAGCAGAGAGATTGATTTCTTAAAATCTGAATAGCTTTGAAGCTTTGCATCCCTTGTTGTTTTGTTTTCCAGAGAAAGTGTCTTATATTGACTTAAAACTGAAAACTTTAAAAAGCTTAAAACTTGAAACTTGAAACTGGAAGCTTTAAAAACTTGAGACTTCAAACTGAAAACATTTGCATTGCTAGATTTTCTTATCTGAAGAAACTTTGAACTGGGACTTGAAAAGCTTTTGAAAAGGATTTGAAGATGAAACTTTGAAATGATTTGAGAAAAGATTACAGAGTTTGCTGTTTTCTTCTTTGCATTGTTTGAATCGAAAATGAGAAGGAAACTTTGATATAAAGAAACAAATGCGGCTGAAAGTTGTATTAGTACAAAAAAAAAATTACATTTTGATCAGAGATTTTTTTATATCTTTAGCTTATCAGGCAGGTTTAGTTTTGGGGCTGAGATGGTTTTCAACATTTTCGAACTGACATAAGTGTGCCAGCATTTAATGTTTTAAGTACTTATGTTTCCTTACTTCTTTTCTTTGCCTGCAAGTCTCAATTGCCATAGTACATATATTTATCTTGCTTTGTAATCTTGTATGTAATTTATTTTGTTTGAGACTTACCTCTTGCCTACGAATCTAGATAGTGCTATAATACATATATTTATTTTACTATGTACAACTTGGATTTATTTGCACATTCATATATTTATCTTGTTTCTTAGCTTTGCACATTTTCTTGTCTACATATATTTCTTTACTTTGCTATTTGCTTTGCGTTTATACTTACCTGCATATCCTGTTTATTTATTACTCTTTTATTTTAAAATTTATACTATTAAATACTACGTTTATTTACTTATTAATTATTATATTTCATACATTTGATTTACACTTAAGTTTAATATTTATAAAGTTTATTTTATTGTAACTTCAAACCATAGTTTCTTCCAATTATATGCATATATATATTTACAATTATTTTAAATTAAAATGATTTATACAGAATATACTTGAATCCGGGGAAACTCGCATCACTTTAATCCATTTATTCTACTATTTTTATTCAAAAATTAATTAATTATTAATTTAAATATATAAAATTCGGGGTCGTTACAAAAAGCAAAATAGATGGCTGGATCTTCAAGCAATGCTCCAACTCCAAAGGTGAGTCTCGAATACTGGTACACTCAGTCTGACCCGAGCGTAAAGCAAAACACAAAACACTCGAGTCAGGATTAACATTCTTATATCAATAAATCCAACTCAAGTGAAATAGCAACTGAAATACAAGTAACTCAAAGGATGTTTGGAATAACCATCCTTTAAGGATCCTTTAAACTATCTACTAGGTAGTAATGTACGCTAAGTAGATAATGTCTATCAGTAATATAAGGTATCAAAATAGTGTTAAGGCGTTACCATTATCCCCCTTAACACATTTTATATAAGTATAGTCTATACAGCATTGTAAACTCCACCGTAAACTAGTGGGCTATTAGGGAGTACTCCATAGGTATAACACAAAACAAATCGTAGTGGTCGCGTATAAAGGGATACAAGTATGACAAGGCAGATGAGGCAATACCCAAGGTAGTGAAACTACCGTTTGCCTGATCCGGACTAGTGAGAACGCATCGCCGCAGTGATCACAACACTGCGAAACAACACTCCCAAAATCAAGGGTGCACCAATCGATAACAAGTAATGAGTAGTTTCGAAGAAGTGTGTTCGCTCGAGGTAGCTAACCCCCATTTGGCCCGGCACGGCTCCTGTTTTAGTCATTTCCAATTTGACACAAGTGTCAAGGCTATCCATTATCATTCTCTTTCTTCAGTCATCACGTACATCATTCCAACCACTTCATTCTGGATCACACTCCGCGTATAGTTATTAAAGTGGTTTTCAGTTTAGACAGAGAGTATGTCCATAACCGATTCCGGTCTCTTTAATAACTTCCGTAATTATTTCACCGATTGGTCGTTTATATATTTCAAAACCAAATCAAATTCAATTTCAATTAGAATTTGTAAATCAACATTTCATTTGTCTTTCGAAATCAATTACCAAAATTTTCATTTCAAAACTTCCAAATTATCATTTCAAAATCTTATAATTCAATTTCCATTTTTATTTAAAACAAATCGAATATTCATTTAGATTCGTATATAAGTTTCATTCCGAAATCATTTAAATTAATTTAATTTAACATCCAAATCAATTTAAATTCCTTGATCGATTTTATTCAATATTCATTAAGTAAATTTGTCATTCAAACAATTTTTATTAAATTTCCAATTCATTAAATCAATTACTTAAGTTCAACTTCATTATACAAAACACCAAATTGAATTAAATTAGATTTGTCAAATAAATTCTTTAAATTACAAGTCTTACATTAATTTCAATAAATCACATTTTATTTCTTGGTAAAGAAATTCAATTTCACTTATTTATTTACTTAGTTACAATTTCAAAGCTTAATTAATAAAGAACTAAATTTCACTTTTTCAAGAAGTTCAATTTTACTTAATAAAGAATTCAATTCAATTTTAATCATTAAATAATTCAATCTTATTTAATTATTAAATAGTTCAAAACTGAATTATTAAATAGTTTCAAAGTTTAATAATTTCAAACTTAATTATAATTTCAAACTTAATTATTAAATCATTTCAAACTTAATTCAATCATTTCTCAAATTAAACAACGTTCTTTCATCAATTACATTGTTAATATTTTGTTTCATATTATTAAATATTAACATTTTCCTTTCATAAAAATTCAAATTCCAACTTCATTTCAAAACCTTATCATTTATTCAATAAAATCTTTATTTCATTTTGAATCAAATTATTGACCAATCGAGTTTTATTTAATTCTCTATCCTAGGTCAAAGTTTAATTTGGGTATTTATCATTTCAACCCGATTCCAATTCAGTTCAAAAATCAAAGCATAGCAAAGGGAACTTGCAGTGTGATAACTGGGATGGTGTCAAAGTAAATAAACAAGCAAAACAACAATCAATATCAATCCAATAATCAATTCAAATAATCCCGAAATAATCGTATTAATTCACATTGTTATTTGTGTAAATTAATATAATTATTTCTAGAATCTACACTATCATTTCATGTAGATTAAAGATTATTACGCTAATATTTATAAAGTTCTTCACTTGTCATTCATTATTCAATTTTATACTACATAAATTGTAACGACCCGTATTTTTACGGATCGAAACATCGTAAGACAGTTGACATTTGGTCGCATCGTTGATAAGTCGTTGTGGTTCTAAGTCTTAGGTCGTAGTGTGGATAGGTCGTAATAGACGACCTAAGGTTTTGAGCGACCTAATAGCAGTTAGGTCGTGGACGGGTTAAGTGTTAGGCCGTTTGAGCGACTTAAGGATCTTAGGTCGTATAGCAGTTAGGTCGCGTAATGGTTTAGGTCGTGTGTTAGTTTGGGACGACCTATAGGATGTTAGCGACCTAAGGGAGATGCGAGCTAAGGAGTATACGACCTAGTGGAGTGGAGCGACTTAGTAGTTAGGTCGGCAACGACCTAAGGAACTGGTGGGTAGCAACCTAAGGATTAGTATCCTACTGTAGTTAGCGAGTTAGTGAAGTGAGCGACCTAAGATGATAAGTCGTAAGCTTCTGTGTTAATTTAGGTCGTAGGCGACCTAAGATAGTTAGGTCGTGATTTTCTGGGTGAGTTAGCGACCTAAGGGGGATAGGTCGGCAACGACCTAAGGAAGAAGTAGTTAGGTCGTATGATCTTGTGTGTAGTTAGGTCACTAGGCCATTAGTCAGTTAGGTCGTAGCCTATCTGTTAAGTCGTAAGTCGCGCATAGTTAGGTCGCGATGTGTTAAGTCGCGAGCGACCTAGGAGTTAGGATGTTAAGTCGTATCTCGTTGAGTCCTGGTTCGTTAAGTCGCGCGCATTGCGTTAAGTCGCACGCATTGTTAGGTCGGAGACCCTGTTAGTTCGTGCGCGCATGATAGGGCGTAGGTCGCGTGGGTGTTAGGTCGGAGATTGTATAGGTCGTAGGTCGTGGCTCTATAGGTCGTGTACGACCTAATTCCGAGTGACGACTTAAGAGAGGATTTCAGCTATAAATACTCGTCCATTTTCTCACTTTTTGGGATCCGGATTTCGAAGCGATGAAGTGCTTCCATTTTGAGAGATCGACTTCTACACTTCTTCACTTCTTTTTCTCCACTCTAATCTAGTGATTCCATCCATCCAAGTTGAAGATCAAATTGAAGATTCAAGAGCTTAGATTGAAGATCTTCATCCATTGAAGAGAGATTTCATCGTTTGAAGCGGATTCGTGATAGATCGAGTTAGATCCTTCGCTGTCCAGATCTGAAGTGTGTTGCTTTTGAGTTGTTTTGGTGATTGGGTGAGTGGTGATTATCTCTCACACGGATCCAAAGGAGTATATCGGATCGTTGGCTTGATTTGGTGTTAAAGTAGAGATTTCCATGCATTTTCCTAATCATATGTGTAGATCCATATAGATCCATTGTCCACGATGATTTGAAATCCATTTTTCTACATGTTAACCTATGAAAGTTCATTCATCAAGATTATAGAGATATTGCTCATGTTTTCATGCTTGTTAGACTTTCGACTCTTTATTTACGAAATTGCCATTATTGTTATAATTGTCTATTAAGATCATATTTGAATGCTTGATTACTTGGATTAATGTTTGACTTGATTGATTGCTATGAATTAGATGATTGATGATTTGATTTAGACTAAAGATGGTTCAAAGCTAAGGGAAAGGCTCTTGAATTGGAGAAGCTGCTCGTGGCATAAGTAGCGAATGATGAAGCTCTTATGCATAGATTTGATGATGATGATGTTGAGATGAAGCTTTGCGAGGATGTGATGAAGCGAGGCATGATATGAGATAGTCTTGGTCTAATCCAGACGGGATCATTCCAAGCAGGTTGATAACTCGGTGATATGGTTCGAGTTAGAGGATAATGGTTTGCTCGAGAGGCGCTTGAGCTAGTATGGAAATAGTCGTCGAGGAGGATGACTAGAAGGTTGAGATTTCATCGTTGTTGAAGGTTCTAGCATGCTCAAAGCAAGAGTACGTTGGGCAGATTCGATAGTCCCTGAAGGCTAATGATTGATAGTCAAGTACTCTGGGCAGATTCGATAGTCCTAGGCACGGGTCACGATGACGTGCGGGAGTTATGTCTAGAACCGGGGTTTCCATTAGCCCTTGACGGACAGCTAAAAGAATGTGCCAGTCATTCAATTAACGGTGATATCGAGGCAATGATAACAGTGATTGCCAGAGTCATGGATGTTTGGTTGTATCGTCATTCGGTCTCAAGAGCGGTATTTTCTGGGTGCTTATCTGATCTTGGTTTAGGCCTTGGGGGTTTGTACTTGGAAAACATCGCCCTTGACTCGAGTGATAATTGCTTTACTTTAAATTGTGTGCTCTGCTATTTTTGCTTCTGCTTAGTGTGTGTTTGGGGGCTATCACTGTAGAAAGAGGTGGAGTGGGAGGGTTGTATTCCTATTCCTTTTCCTTTATGCTCTTTTGGTATGTTGTTAGTTAATTTACCGCTCACTAAGACTGTTGTCTGACTCAAGGCTTTATGATTTAACTCTTATTGCCTTGGGCTGTTCGTCCATTTTGGGACGGGCAGACTAGGTAGCAGGTGACAGGTGTTGTTCTTGCTTTCCACGGTGTTGATATCGAAGACGAGCTGGAGGGTTGCATATTATCTTCTTACTATATGTACTGGATGTTCCGCTGCTTTGTATAATTCTCTGAGTGATATGTAGTGAGGCTTGATGTATTGACTATACTGATGTTGTATTCAACTATTATGAAGTTTTATTGATGAGATTCTATTTCTGTGAAGCTTCACTATATATATATTCTATTGTATTTTGTCCTTGCGCTGTGAGTAATACGATAGATCCTGTTGTTTTAATTTAACCTGACAATCGTCCATGGTCGCTTGGCACACTTTACAGCGCACTTTCTCTAGGTTCAGTGCAAGGGTCATGGGCGGTCGTCACATAAATTTACACAACATACATTCAATGGTTCAAGGTGTAGTTAACACTATTTCAATGTGTCAATTTATTTAACATTTAAAAGGGGTCATATTATACAACTTAGCAAATCAAAGCACATATATCAATTTTATCCTATATCAATTCAATTTCATATTATTTATCACTTTAAACCTTAACAATTTAACGTCCAATATATATATATCAACAATCAATCAATTATCAACCAAACTGGATTATCATTGCATAAATAACATATGATGGTGTTAGATGTCACAGGTGAACTGATACAGGTAATAACATAAATAACAGTATAAATAACTAACAGCAGCAATATTTCAATTGTCGTTTCAATTGAAATCAAATTTAATAAATAAAAGAACATTAATCATGAGTGATTGCTCACCTTTCGAGTCTAGGAATGGACGAGAACGAGATGAATTTCGAATCCGAGCACGAATTCCAAAGCAAAGCTAGATGGGTAAGAATTTGACGGAAAGAGCTGATAAATGGGAATCGATGAGAACTAATCAGGATCAATTTGGTATAATTGGAACAAGATATATGTATAAACAAGACAGCCCAAATGCAACATTCTGAAACCATTTAAATATAACAAGTCTTGTTGATATTATTATATTTAAAATATCTATACAATATTACATACATTGAGAGTATATAATTTATATTTAAAAATCAATACTCGTATATATATGTATATACTTTTATAAACATTAAAATATCAAAATATCATATACATACATATCATCAGGTATACCACCATACATATATGGTACTACATAATATAAATAATTAATATAATTTATAAGCTGTATATATAATAACTAATAGAACAACAGCCCACTTTTAAAGCATAATATATATGGGTAAAATACCTTATATCACAACATACTGAACCTATACTAATATATACATATAGAGACGTATATATATTTTTAAACTTATAAATAACTAATGTATTAAGCTATAATTCTATATAACAGAT
The DNA here is from genome assembly GCA_030737815.1 of Allium fistulosum. Lineage (NCBI taxonomy): Eukaryota > Viridiplantae > Streptophyta > Magnoliopsida > Asparagales > Amaryllidaceae > Allium > Allium fistulosum. The sequence continues at coordinate 913,124,434 of CM060907.1, read as the reverse complement.
CTTAGAGTATATTTATACTCTTGCATATTTACAAACAAACCCTTTAAATAAAATAAAAATTTATACATCAAATCTTATATCAGTTAGCATAACATGTACACCTTATCTATAAACTGCAACTCCTACAAACTAATATATCTAGACATATATTATAGAATATGTACTGCAACACATATATGCACGCAACGTATACAATACTACCTTAAAATCTAGTATACTGCACATAAATATACTTTGTATCAAACATCTTAACATAATACATTTTAAAATACTGGTATATTTACATGTAAAATACTGGTATACATTTTAAAATAATACATTGAATATTAACATAACTTCTGTACACAACCAGGTTTTATACAACTAGTATGCTATTATAGTAAAACGAAAAATAGATGGCACTTTGTTTATAATATACTATAATCTATAACTTACATATATTTACACTCTGAAATCTATAATATAAATATGTAACAAATATTAGATGGTATACAAAACTTACTTCTGCTGAGAGAAGAACGAAGGAATGAAGTGGCGAACGTGAGCAAGTGGAGGGCTGTTCACGCATGGAAGAGGATGGCGGAACACGGTGGAGGTCAGAGGTGGTGCTCGGAAATCAAGGTGGAGCAGTTGTGAACGGCGGATGATGCTCGGCTAGCAGAGGCGAAAGGGAGAGGGAGGTGCTTCAGACGGCCATGGTGGATGCTAGCATGGGTTAGTTCGGAGGCCGTGAGGTTGCTGGGTGGAGCTAGTCGAGTGGAAGCTTGGAGTCGAGGCAATTTCGGAAGGAGATGGCGGAGAAGAACGGCGGTGGTCGGGATGGTGGCTGCCGATGGGATGAGGGTGGTGGGTCGGTTGGGTAGCTTGGCCGAAGTGAGAGGGCTGGGAAGGCGGAAGAGGAATGGTAGGTGGTGACGCTGTCAGGGACAAAGGAAGTGGAGCAGTAGGGTGGTGAAGAAGAGGCGTTCGGCTTCTTTATACATTTTTTCTCAAATGACCGATCAAATAAGATGATGGAGAGGGAACAGATGTAAATTAGGAAGTGAACGATTTAGTTTCCCAGCACTATAAACATATATAACTATATCTCTTTTTCTTAGTTTAAAAATTTAGCACCGACGGAAATAGGAAGGCTACCGGGTAAGCATTGGAACCAAGGAAACAATACATTGGAACTAGGGAAAATAAATTAGCAATAAATTTCTAGGAATACAAAACAGATGGCTGTTGGCTTTGCACAGTTGAAATTAAAAAGCACAAAGAAACCAAAAAGTTAGTATTGGGTGTCGGTACGATAAATCGTTATTTCGATTTCGTCGAGTACCGGACTTCGAAACACACAAACGAATATAGTGTGGAGATCAGCACGACGAGACAAACAGAATGGTGCATAGATATCAGTGGTACGATCGAATTATAAAAATGCGAATTTTTCTACTACGAAAAATGCAAGAAAAACACAGAAAAATAAGATCGACGGAGCTAAAGAAGTCCGAATTTTGAAAAACGAAAAATGACGGATTGTTCAGAAGATGGTTTAGAATTTTTCTATGTAAAAATATTCAGGTTTCGAAAACGTTTTATTTTCATCGCTTTTTAACTGATTAAATTGAAGTAAATTTATGCACGAAATAAACTTTCATATTTTCTGACGAAAATTTACAGTTTGCTATGTTTAATTAGACGCATTCCAAATAATAAATTTTTATTTCAAAATTTTATCATTTAAAATTTCGCAAAATTTCAATTAATAACGTTATTAAAACGGTTAAAATTTACGGGTCGTTACATTCTCCCCCACTCAAAACTTTTCGTCCCCGAAAAGGAACGAGGTAGGAGAATAGAAACAACCAGAAAGAAAACAGATTTGAAATACAAAATAACAATTAATTTAAACCATATAAATTCAAATTTAAATTAATTGATATTCAATAATTGATTTAATCCATTTGATTTTACTAAAATCAATCTCAACTATTTCTAAATTCGTTATCTTATTATCCAATTATCTTCAATTAACACTTTCTAAATCATCAAATTTTATAATCTATTATTGTACTCATATTTTATTCAACAGATTTAATTTTTTTTTATTCCAAATTACTATTAAGTTTATTTCACTTAATATATCTTATTACATATTTTTAAACCATATAAATTAATTTAAACCATATAAATCTCAATTTAAATTAATTTGTATTTTTCCTTCAATTTGATTAAATCCATTTATATAAAATCAATAAATAGTCATTCGATTTAAATTTGTTAGTTCAACGTTAATTCTACTCATATAAATTTCATTTTAAATCAATTAATATTCAATAATTGATCTTAATTCAAGATATTTCATTAAGCTGATTCAATTCAATTTGTTAATTCTTTCAGAACAAAATTTACTTTATTTATCTCATTCAATTAACTTATTATTCTATCATCTTTATTAGCATTTTTTTTATAATTAAAATCTAAGTGCATAACATTTATTATAAACACTCAAATTTTATTTATAAAGACATTTCTTTTATTGTACATTATCCAATTACATTTAACTTCTGAATAATTTAGGTAAGTTATATTGAAATGAAATTGAATATTATACAAATAAATTTTTTTACAATCCAGTTATTTCAAGTAAAATATTTATCCAAGAATTTTGCCTTCAGTTTATAATTGAAATCATCTTTAACCTAAAATTTAAGAATTTAAATCTCCGATTTACTTCAACAATTTAGAGATATATCTATATATTTATATCAAATCAAATTAATTTTTTTTTTAAAATAAGATACCTATATATATAAATCAAATTATATTGAAGAAATTCAAATCAAAATATTTTTTCAAAACAAAACTGTAGCAAAGCTACAGAATAGTCTCTCCACTTCGAAACTCGAAAATGAATGTCGATGATGCGGCCGCCATCACCGAAATTATTTTCCAGCGACAAAGAGAAGAGCACTTATTTAAACATTTAAAATTCTTTGAAAATGATTTATATTCGAAAATATTTTAAATACTTATACACTTTAAAACTTTCAAATCAAAGTTTGAAATCACCGAAAATTTAAATTCTCAGTTTCTTGATTTAAATTCATTTCAAATTTCAATCAAATTATACCCAAGTTTACAAATTCATTTATTTATATTATGAAATAGTCAATGGTTTATAAAACAATAAATGAAAATTAAATACTATCATTTCAGACAACAAATTCATTAACAATTTTTTTTTGAAACTTATATTTATATATAATATAATCATACAAAACTATTTTGTTTACCATATTTTGAAAACAGTATTGTGTCGGTTTGTTCTGTTCAAGTGTTTTGGAAATCCTATCGATAGCGTTGATCAGACGAATCGATCGGAAACCCAAATCAACATCAACAACTCAAACAACACAGCATATATTAAAACATTATATATTAGTTTACAAATACATTTCTTTGCTTGACGATACAGGAATGAATTTTCAAAATAAGGATAGGGTTTCAATTTGATGGATCCAAATCAAAGAGAAATTTTGATTCGAAGATAGGTTCGAACCAAAGATATGATGATTAAATAACAAAGTGGGAATATTGATAAGTTTATATAAATCGCGGGCAACCTTAACTGGGTCGACCGTGACTTCACGAATAAGATCGATGCAGAATTTCGAGGCAAATCTACATTGATCTCAAGAGATCGAATTCGGCATAACCAAAGGTGTCAGCATCTAAACCGATGATATATAAACTCTGGTGAATCGATGTTATCGTAAAAGAGTTTTACCCCTTTACAAATCAATTTGAGATTGGCGGGACCGCCAACTCATTATAAAGATCATTCGAAGTGGAGTTATGTGATACTCCAGAATTCAGAAGAATACGAATAGTGAGGGACAAGAATGAATTTCGGAACCGCAGGGAATGTTCCAAAATTTAAAGGAATCGAGTCAAAAGGAAGAGATTGAAACTCGAATGAGAGTGATTTTGTAAATACATTTACCCTATATGCTAAGTTTTGCCTAGAGCTACCAAAGCTCTGATACCAACTGTAACGACCCGATATTTTGGACCATTTGCATCCGCACATGTCGGACTTGAATAATTCAAATACCGCGTTGTTAATTTAAATTGGCAAAACTGAACATATACAGTAAATAAAATAATCACAGATCACAGACACAGAGTAATAAATGCAGCGGAAATAAAAGAGATAGTAGTTCATGAAGCTACTATATAAATATATATGTTACATCAGAGTTAAACGAGATACAACGGAAGAGTAACACGATACATCAGATACAAATCAGAGTACATCACTGGAATCATCGAATACTGAAAGCAGAATAGATGGCTGGATCTTCAAGCAAAGCTCCAACTCCAAAGGTGAGTCTCGAATACTGGTACACTCAGTCTGACCCGAGCGTAAAGCAAAATACAAAACACTCGAGTCAGGATTAACATTCTTATATCAATAAATCCAACTCAAGTGAAATAGCAACTGAAATACAAGTAACTCAAAGGATGTTTGGAATAACCATCCTTTAAGGATCCGTTAAACTATCTACTAGGTAGTAATGTACGCTAAGTAGATAATGTCTATCAGTAATATAAGGTATCAAAATAGTGTTAAGGCATTACCATTATCCCCCTTAGCACATTTTATATAAGCGTTATAGTCTATACAGCACTGTAAACTCCACCGTAAACTAGTGGGCTATCAGGGAGTACTTCATAGGTATAACACAAAACAAATCGTAGTGGTCGCGATACAAGTATGACAAGGCACATGAGGCAATACCCAAGGTAGTGAAACTACCGTTTGCCTGATCCGGACTGGTGAGAACGCATAGCCGCAGCGATCGCAACACCGCGAAACAACACTCCCAAAATCAAGGCTGCACCAATCGACAACAAGTAATGAGTAGTTTCGAAGAACTGTGTTCGCTCGAGGTACCTAACCCCCATTTGGCCCGACACGGCTCCTGTTTTAGTCATTTCCAATTTGACACAAGTGTCAAGGCTATCCATTATCGTTCTCTTTCTTCAGTCATCACGTACATCATTCCAACCACTTCATTCTGGATCACACTCCGCGTATAGTTATTAAAGTGGTTTTCGGTTTAGATAGAGAGTATGTCCATAACCGATTCCGGTCTCTTTAATAACTTCCGTAATTATTTCACCGATTGGTCGTTTATATATTTCAAAACCAAATCAATTCAATTTCAATTAGAATTTGTAAATCAACATTTCATTTGTCTTTTGAAATCAATTTTCAAAATTTTCATTTCAAAACTTCCAAATTATCATTTCAAAATCTTATAATTCAATTTCCATTTTTATTTAAAACAAATCAAATATTCATTTAGATTCGTATATAAGTTTCATTCCGAAATCATTTAAATTAATTTAATTTAACATCCAAATCAATTTAAATTCCTTGATCGATTTTATTCAATATTCATTAAGTAAATTTGTCATTCAAACAATTTTTATTAAATTTCCAATTCATTAAATCAATTACTTAAGTTCAACTTCATTATACAAAACACCAAATTGAATTAAATTAGATTTGTCAAATAAATTCTTTAAATTACAAGTCTTACATTAATTTCAATAAATCACATTTTATTTCTTGTTAAAGAAATTCAATTTCACTTATTTATTTACTTAGTTACAATTTCAAAGCTTAATTAATAAAGAACTAAATTTCACTTTTTCAAGAAGTTCAATTTTACTTAATAAAGAATTCAATTCAATTTTAATCATTAAATAATTCAATCTTATTTAATTATTAAATAGTTCAAAACTTAATTATTAAATAGTTTCAAAGTTTAATAATTTCAAACTTAATTATAATTTCAAACTTAATTATTAAATCATTTCAAACTTAATTCAATCATTTCTCAAATTAAACAACGTTCTTTCATCAATTACATTGTTAATATTTTGTTTCATATTATTAAATATTAACATTTTCCTTTCATAAAAATTCAAATTCCAACTTCATTTCAAAACCTTATCATTTATTCAATAAAATCTTTATTTCATTTTGAATCAAATTATTGACCAATCGAGTTTTATTTAATTCTCTATCCTAGGTCAAAGTTTAATTTGGGTATTTATCATTTCAACCCGATTCCAATTCAGTTCAAAAATCAAAGCATAGCAAAGGGAACTTGCAGTGTGATAACTGGGATGGTGTCAAAGTAAATAAACAAGCAAAACAACAATCAATATCAATCCAATAATCAATTCAAATAATCCCGAAATAATCGTATTAATTCACATTGTTATTTGTGTAAATTAATATAATTATTTCTAGAATCTACACTATCATTTCATGTAGATTAAAGATTATTACGCTAATATTTATAAAGTTCTTCACTTGTCATTCATTATTCAATTTTATACTACATAAATTTACACAACATACATTCAATGGTTCAAGGTGTAGTTAACACTATTTCAACGTGTCAATTTATTTAACATTTAAAAGGGGTCATATTATACAACTTAGCAAATCAAAGCACATATATCAATTTTATCCTATATCAATTCAATTTCATATTATTTATCACTTTAAACCTTAACAATTTAACGTCCAATATATATATCAACAATCAATCAATTATCAACCAAACTGGATTATCATTGCATAAATAACATATGATGGTGTCAGATGTCACAGGTGAACTGATACAGGTAATAACATATAACAGTATAAATAACTAACAGCAGCAATATTTCAATTGTCGTTTCAATTGAAATCAAATTTAATAAATAAAAGAACATTAATCGTGAGTGATTGCTCACCTTTCGAGTCTAGGAATGGACGAGAATGAGATGAATTTCGAATCCGAGCACGAATTCCAAAGCAAAGCTAGATGGGTAAGAATTTGACGGAAAGAGCTGATAAATGGGAATCGATGAGAACTAATCAGGATCAATTTGGTATAATTGGAACAAGATATATGTATAAACAAGACAACCCAAATGCAACATTCTGAAACCATTTAAATATAACAAGTCTTGTTGATATTATTATATTTAAAATATCTATACTATATTACATACATTGAGAGTATATAATTTATATTTAAAAATCAATACTCGTATATATATGTATATACTTTTATAAACATTAAAATATCAAAATATCATATACATACATATCATCAGGTATACCACCATACATATATGGTACTACATAATATAAATAATTAATATAATTTATAAGCTGTATATATAATAACTAATAGAACAACATCCCACTTTTAAAGTATAATATATATATGGGTAAAATACCTTATATCACAACATACTGAACCTATACTAATATATACATATAGAGACGTATATATATTTTTAAACTTATAAATAACTAACGTATTAAGCTATAATTCTATATAACAGATCTTAGAGTATATTTATACTCTTACATATTTACAAACAAACCCTTTAAATAAAATAAAAATTTATACATCAAATCTTATATCAGTTAGCATAACATGTACACCTTAATCTATAAACTGCAACTCCTACAAACTAATATATCTAGACATATATTATAGAATATGTACTACAACACATATATGCACGCAACATATACAATACTACCTTAAAATCTAGTATACTGCACATAAATATACTTTGTAACAAACATCTTAACATAATACATTTTAAAATACTGGTATATTTACACGTAAAATACTGGTATACATTTTAAAATAATACATTGAATATTAACATAACTTCTGTACACAACCAGGTTTTATACAACTAGTATGCTATTATAGTAAAACGAAAAATAGATGGCACTTTGTTTATAATATACTATAGTCTATAACTTACATATATTTACACTCTGAAATCTATAATATAAATATGTAACAAATATTAGATGGTATACAAAACTTACTTCTGCTGAGAGAAGAACGAAGAAATAAAGTGGCAAACGTGAGCATGTGGAGGGCTGTTCACGCATGGAAGAGGATGGCGGAACATGGTGGAGGTCAGAGGTGGTGCTCGAAAATCAAGGTGGAGCAGTTGTGAACGGTGGATGATGCTCGGCTAGCAGAGGCGAAAGGGAGAGGGAGGTGCTTCAGACGGCCATGGTGGATGCTAGCATGGGTTAGTTCGGAGGCCGTGAGGTTGCTGGGTGGAGCTAATCGAGTGGAAGCTTGGAGTCGAGGCAATTTCGGAAGGAGATGGCGGAGAAGAACGGAGGTGGTCGGGATGGTGGCTGCCGATGGGATGAGGGTGGTGGGTCGGTTGGGTAGCTTGGCCGAAGTGAGAGGGCTGGGAAGGCGGAAGAGGAATGGTAGGTGGCGACGCTGTCAGGGACAAAGGAAGTGGAGCAGTAGGGTGGTGAAGAAGAGGCGTTCGGCTTCTTTATACATTTTTTCTCAAATGGCCGATCAAATAAGATGATGGAGAGGGAACAGATGTAAATTAGGAAGTGAATGATTTAGTTTCCCAGCACTATAAACATATATAACTATATCTCTTTTTCTTAGTTTAAAAATTTAGCACAGACGGTGTTGGGTAAATTTCACACCCAGGGGATCTCAAGACCAAGAAGAGCTAGGCTTCATCCGGCATCCCTACCACTGCCGAACTAGACATCACCGGACCACAGAACTGCCGGACCAGAGCTCAGCCCATTCATCGCCGAACCAACTCACCTCCTATGCTTCTGCCGAACCAGCTCACCTCTCATGCTTCGCCGAACCAGCTCACCTCCCATGCTTCGCCGAACCAGCTCACCTCCCATGCTTCGCCGAACCAGCTCACCTCCCATGCTTCGCCGAACCAGCTCACCTCCCATGCTTCGCCGAACCAGCTCACCTCCCATGCTTCGCCGAACCAGCTCACCTCCCATGCTTCGCCGAACCAACTCACCTCCTACCACCGGACCAAGACGTGCCAGGCCAGATCACATCAGCCCAGGCCCACCAGCAGCTATATACATCCAAGACCCCTGCTCCCACCCTCACTCTATAAATAGAGGGGCAGGGGTACAACAATGGCAGAAAAGTTTGAGAGCTCAAGCACGGAAGGAACTTTCAAACAACTTTCTTTTACTTGTATCAAAGCTTTGTACTTGTAATCAAAAGAAGAGAAGAGAAATAACATATAAAGTGGACGTAGGCACATTTTGGCTGAACCACTATAAATCTGAGTGTCTTTTTACAGTTTAGCCCCTGCTTTTCATATATTTGCATGAATCACTCAAATTGCTAAGAACAACATAAGATCTACTAAATCATACAACTTTGAGGTGTTTGTCCATTTTTTGTGCAAACATTTTTGGTGCTTTCACTAAGAAATAGAAACTCGAAGCTTCAGCTTCATCCACTTAACAGTTTTCCTAACGGCATCATTCGCCACTCAGAAAACATGCCTTCCAAACAGAGAAAAGATGTTAATAAAGGAAAAAACATCGCATCCAGCAGTCTTCCGGATCCAGCTGTCACGGATCAAGTAAATCGTCCTCCTCCAGCAACAGTAACAAATGAAGAACAGGCTAACCCAACTACTCCTGCCACAGAACAGCCCGCAGCAATTACTAGAGCAGATCTGGACAGAGTTGTGGTTGAAGTAACTAACCGCTTCACGTCCCAGCAGGAAGCCTTGGTGGACCATCTCATGTCACGCTTAAGGGACGCTGAAGAATCCAACCGCAACACTGAATCATGGGGCGAGTCCCAGTCTGGAGGATCTCAGAGACAACAAAGATCTTCCTTCTTCGAAGGAGCTAACGGCAGAAGTAGCCGTGGTAGGAGCCGAGACCGAGCACAGCCCGAAGTTAGGCCTGAGGAAGCGTTTGGTACCGAACCCAACGGGGAAGGTACCAGGCGAAGGTCAACTGTAGCTGAGCCTGTCATGCTGCCTAACCACAGAAACGCCAGTGAACGGGGCCGAGCTGGAGTCCAGCCCGAAGTTGGACCCGAGGAAGTGCTTAGATCAGAACCCAGCAGGGGAAGATCGAGGCAAGAGCCAACTGTAGCTGACCCGAGCATGCTCCCAGAAGATCAAAGGCAGCCATTGGAAAATATGAGGAATGATAGACGATACCATCCCTACAGGTCATCTGGACGGAATCAATCCCACAGAACAGAACCAAACCCATTTCTATCTGCTCCAAGTTCTGATGAAAGGATGGCACGCTTATTCAGAGAGTGTGTCCAACGGGAGCAAAGAGATCGAGGGATAGGCGCTAGGGTAACCAGCCCTTTCGCCCGCAATATCGAAATTGCTATCACCCCCCGAGAATGGAAGATGCCAACAATGGAACCCTACAAAGGAACCTCCGATCCCGTTGTACACTTACAGAGGTACACGCAGCATATGCTCATGAGTGGAGCAACAGAGGGAGTACTGTGCAAATGCTTTCCGCTCTTCTTAGTAGATCTTGCTACCTCTTGGTTCTGTCATCTACCCCAAGGATCCATCAGCTCGTGGGAAATGTTGAAAGAAAAATTTATCAGTCAGTTCCGCATTCATGTGGAGCAACCTAAGGATGCTTATTCCTTATCCAGCGTCAAACAGAAACCTGGAGAAAAGCTGCAGCAATACCTAACCAGATTCAACGCCGCAGCAGCCGCAGTTCAAGATGCCGATGAGAAGCTTATCCTAATGGCCCTCTGTAGTGGTGTGCATCCAGATACTAAATTCGCTAGAAGACTAACAAAAGAAAAACCAACTACTTTACCCGATTTCTTCCATGAAGCCAGGAAATATATGAGGCTTGAAGACGCTGCCACTGAGGGGCAGTCAAGGCAACAAAATAAGGCAACTCACAGCAACACGCCCGCTGTAGCAAAGGACATTCGAAGAAATGACTCTAGAGACAATGCTGGGGGCAAGAAGGGAGAAAAAGCGTCTATATCGGCCAGGACCGAGAATCGACACTTACACTCCTTTGAATGAAACCGTCGAAAAACATCTTCCTTGCCACCCAAGGCGAAGTTAGATACGAACGCTCACCGTACAAGAAGGAATCAGATAACGCACAGAAGTCTGGGAAGTTCTGCCGCTTCCACGAATCTCATGGGCATGATACCGATGAATGCCATCATCTCCGGGACCTGATTGAAGAACACATCAGAAGGAAGAAACTACAACGCTTTCTTGGGAAGGCCAGCCCTGTCTGACTTCCAAATTGTCTTGACTCCATAGTGTTTAAAGATGAAATTTCCAACGGACAAGTGCGTTCCCTTCTTCGAAGCTCTAAAGAAAGACAAAGGAAAGTTCGAATGGACTGACGAATGCTTAACCGCTTTCCTTAACTTAATCGAACACCTCCAGAAACCACAGGTACTCTCGACTCCAAGCGAAGGCGAAGAATTATACCTATACCTTGCTGTGTCATCTCACGCCCTAAGCGCTGCCTTGGTAAGGGAAGACAACCGCACACAGCGGCCAGTTTACTTCGTCAGCAAGAGGTTTACTGGGGCAAAAGTCAGATATCATAAACTTGAGAAGCTAGCATACTGTTTACTAATCACATCACGAAAACTGTGTCACTACTTCCAGTCCCATTCCATCAAAGTTCTGACCGATCAACCACTGAGGCAGGTACTCCATCGTCCCGACACTTCTGGGCGACTACTTAAATGGTGCATTGAACTAAGCCGGTATGATATCACCTATCACCCTCACACCGCCATCAAGGGACAAGCCATGGCTGATTTCATTGCAGAATTCACTACCCAACGGGCGTAATGAAGTCAAGAAAATCTTGAGGAAAGCTTCCCGCTACACAATACAGGAGGACACCCTCTATCGGCGCGGATTCTCTAACCCCCTATTAAGGTGTGTCGCTGGAAGGGAAGCCAAGGAAATCTTATCCAACATTCATCAAGGGAGCTGCGGAGATCACATCGGAGGACAGACTTTGGCAGAAAAGATACTCCGATATGGATATTTCTGGACCACCTTAAGCAAGGACGCCTTAGATTTCGTCAGAAAATGTGACAGATGCCAGAAGTTTGCTAAGATTCCGCGACTACCAACAACTGAGATTACTCAAATGACTAGCCCATGGCCCTTTGCAGTATGGGGAATTGACTTAATCGGCAAACTACCGATGGGCAGAGGCGGGGCCAAATATGCTATAGTGACAGTCGACTATTTCACCAAATGGGTGGAAGCAGAACCCCTGAATAAAGTATCTTCAGCAAAATTTATTAATTTCTTGATCAAAAATGTTCTGTGCAGGTACAAAGTCCCATTCAAGATCATATCAGACAATGGACTTCAATTTGACAGGAGGAATTCGCCAACTGGTGCCAAGAGCACGGAATTCACAAAAGCTTCTGATCCGTAGCGTATCCCCAGGCAAACGGAAAAGTCGAAGCCGTCAACAAAATTCTCAAAACTCTAATAAAAAAGAAACTCGAAAAGACAAAAGGCGAATGGGTGGATGAACCTCCTACGGCACTATGGGCCAATCGCACGTCTTTCAGAACATCAACGGGGCATACTCCTTTTCTCTTTGGCATACGGATCGGATGCTATGCTTCCAGTTGAAACTATAGTGCCTTCCCACTGTAGGATCCACTACAACCCAGAAGAAAACGAAGAGTTCCTCCTTATGTCTTTGGATCTAATTGAGGAAAGAAGAAATGATGCAGCCCCCCAGGGCAGCAGCTCACAAGCAAAAAGTGGCAACGCAATACAACCCCAAAGTCAAGCATCGTACCTTACAAGAAGGGGATCTTGTCCTCAAGCGAGTCTTCCCTCGTCCCGAAGCACTAGACCCAATCTGGGATGGATCATATGTAATTCATAAAGATTTCCACAACGGAGCCTATATTTTGTCAACAGTGGACGGAGAGGTGTTCCAGAGGGCATGGAACATCCAACACCTTCGTCGATACTTTTCTTAACTCATACTGCCCATATGAAGTGAATTAACAAAGAGAATCAGTGGACGTAGGCATTTTCGTGCCGAACCACTTTAAAAAACTTGTCTCTTTTTAACTTGTTCCTTCATATCTTGGCTGCTTGTTAACTGTATCCTTTTCTGTTGAACAAAATCCTGTGCAAATAGCATTTTCATTCAAGGCGCTCCACAGCGCAACTTCTCCTGGACAAGACCTAACAGGTACTATGCGAATCTATGCCCTCGCCAATGAGACACTTTCGCTCCGGCATCCCTCTGCTGCGAGTTAACTCATTGCTCGCGACGGCCCTTAAAGCCAACTGTAATGAGCCGATTATAAGCCACCGAGAAGGCCGACTATAGCCGAGGCAGCTCATTACGGCGTTAGGCTCGCCGGCAACTGTGAACCGACTATAAGCCCCAACATAAGGTGTGGCCAGCCAGGGGCAGTTCACAGTTGACGATCGGCACCCACGCTAGCCGGCCACAGTAGATCGAATAATACCCACGATTACGGGCCATAATGGCCCGGGTAGTTACTGTGCGCGATCTCGGCTCCGATGTGTCTTAAGTGCGGCTGTGGTAAAAAAGAATTAACTCCCCGCGGAGGCGTAAGATGGGTGACAAATGTCTCCAAGACCCACAGCTAGGGAAAGTGACTACAAAACCCGTTTGCCACGAACTTAAGCACATCGAAGGCCTTCCGTGATTGGAAGTTTTAGTATTTCACATATTTCAATTTTACTTAAGAAACTTTTCTCCTATCCTCTGTAACAATCCCTGAAGTGCAGGACACAAAACAAGAGACACTCACTAATAGAAGCGGATACTCACAGCAAGACACTAGACCGCATCCCTTACTCGGTCATGCAGGATATTCAAAGCTTCCATCTACAAGCAAAATATAAAGGACGGTATTTCCTTCTTTCATATATACCTATAATTTGTTCACACCTCACGCTAACCCTGCAAGTCATGAAATTATGTTCTAAACAAGAACCTGACATCAAACACAATCTAATTACAAGAATATGCATAGCTATATTTCTTATGCAACATGTCAAAATAGCAAAAACATTCAAAAGACGACAAAATCAGCTTAAGTTAAAGAATTACACATCAAGAATAGAGCTATTTATTACAAGTAGCAAGAATTACAACCTAAAAGTTACTCTACTGTTTTAAGACTAACATATACAACCATGTCAAGTCCACAAAAAGAATTTTCCAGGCCTAATCAGGGAGCCGGCTGCGTCGGAGTCTTGTCCTTGCCCTATTGCCCACCTGTCCGGTCAGAAAAAGAATTCATCAGCGATAAGCAACCAAGTTAACGGAAAGACTAGAAAGGAAGACTTACCAGCATCTGCTCCTCGATCATCTCGGTCATCATCCTCTACTTGCACACCTGCCTCCTCAGCTACAAGCAACCGCATGCCCTCCTTCACTGCCACCTTCTCCTCCTTGGTAAACTGGGCAGTAACCGCATCAATCCTGAGGGCCGTACCTATCTACTAGTGACCTCGGGGTGGGCCCATGACGTCCCGGTTCTAACTGAGCCGGGGGCACCTCGGAAGGATCTTCTCTGTCCTGGGATTTCTTCTTTTCTGATCGGGTTTCAACTCTGTGAGACATTATCTGCAACGAAAAAGAATACATCTTTAAAAAGGATGTAGAGATATGAAGAAGCGAGTGTGTGCAGTCTAGAATTTCACTCAAAATGCTAAAATTCCTATTGTCATTCGGTATCCAGAGTCTCAAGGTTCATTCGGCATTCCCCGTGTAAAATTCATTCGGTAAGGTGAAGGTTAAAATTCATTTGGTATTCAGAGTCCCAAGGTTTATTCGGCATTCCCCATGTAGAATTCATTCGATGATCCAAATAAGAATACTCATTCGGTACACACGAGTTTCATTCGGCGAGGGGAAGTTAGGTACCTTATTCGGCAGGCTAAAGCAGCTCGGTAGATTGATTCGGCTATGCAACTGATTTGGCTCAAGTCCTTCGTTCGGTAGGAAATAACAAGGGCCCTAGCTCCGTACTTATAGGCGAAGGTGGACCTCCGGACCAACCGGTTCAGTACTAGAAGTCGAAGGGGAAATTGGGTAACTTAAAACAAAGCACGCCATATACAGGCATATGCCCTACTTTGGGGGGCAAATGTTGGGTAAATTTCACACCTAGGGGATCTCAAGACCAAGAAGAGCTAGGCTTCATCCGGCATCCCTACCACTGCCGAACTAGACATCACCGGACCACAGAACTGCCGGACCAGAGCTCAGCCCATTCATCGCCGAACCAACTCACCTCCCATGCTTCTGCCGAACCAGCTCACCTCCCATGCTTCGCCGAACCAGCTCACCTCCCATGCTTCGCCGAACCAGCTCACCTCCCATGCTTCGCCGAACCAGCTCACCTCCCATGCTTCGCCGAACCAGCTCACCTCCCATGCTTCGCCGAACCAGCTCACCTCCCATGCTTCGCCGAACCAGCTCACCTCCCATGCTTCGCCGAACCAGCTCACCTCCCATGCTTCGCCGAACCAGCTCACCTCCCATGCTTCGCCGAACCAGCTCACCTCCCATGCTTCGCCGAACCAACTCACCTCCTACCACCGGACCAAGACGTGCCAGGCCAGATCACATCAGCCCAGGCCCACCAGCAGCTATATACATCCAAGACCCCTGCTCCCACCCTCACTCTATAAATAGAGGGGCAGGGGTACAACAATGGCAGAAAAGTTTGAGAACTCAAGCACGGAAGGAACTTTCAAACAACTTTCTTTTACTTGTATCAAAGCTTTGTACTTGTAATCAAAAGAAGAGAAGAGAAATAACATATAAAGTGGACGTAGGCACATTTTGGTTGAACCACTATAAATCTGCGTGTCTTTTTACAGTTTAGCCCCTGCTTTTCATATATTTGCATGAATCACTCAAATTGCTAAGAACAACATAAGATCTACTAAATCATACAACTTTGAGGTGTTTGTCCATTTTTTATGCAAACAGACGGAAATAGGAAGGCTACCGGGTAAGCATTGGAACCAAGGAAATAATACATTGGAACTAGGGAAAATAAATTAGCAATAAATTTCTAGGAATACAAAACAGATGGATGTTGGCTTTGCACAGTTGAAATTAAAAAGCACAAAGAAACCAAAAAGTTAGTATTGGGTGTCGGTACGATAAATCGTTATTTCGATTTCGTCGAGTACCGGACTTCGAAACACACAAACGAATATAGTGTGGAGATCAGCACGACGAGACAAACAGAATGGTGCATAGATATCAATGGTACGATCGAATTATAAAAATGCGAATTTTTCTACTATGAAAAATGCAAGAAAAACACAGAAAAATAAGATCGACGGAGCTAAAGAAGTCCGAATTTTGAAAAACGAAAAATGATGTATTGTTCAGAAGATGGTTTAGAATTTTTCTATGTAAAAATATTCAGGTTTCGAAAACGTTTTATTTTCATCGCTTTTTAACTGATTAAATTGAAGTAAATTTACGCACGAAATAAACTTTCATATTTTCTGACGAAAATTTACAGTTTGCTATGTTTAATTAGACGCATTCCAAATAATAAATTTTTATTTCAAAATTTTATCGTTTAAAATTTCGCAAAATTTCAATTAATAACGTTATTAAAACAGTTAAAATTTACGGGTCGTTACATAATTAATCATGAAATAAAATAACATTTTTTTAATATTCCTGGTCATGATGTTTCGAGAAAGGATACTGATACATCCATTGAGACTAGAGTACATAACACTCTCCTAATGTTAGATAGTGTATTACTCATAGTTGTTGGGGCGCCAAGGGGTTACGTACACATAGTTATGGAGTAACTATGGAATGACTCATCCGAGAGTTTTCCGTTAGTTGTAACAACTAGGTCAAACTGGGAATCTCAATGTGATGATGTTACATAGTTTTCCCAGCTTAAGAATACTGTAGAACTTCAATGTGGATACTCCACTATGGTTACAGTTAAATCATGAGATATCCTCCATTTAACGACTATAGTGGGGTCTAAGTTGAAGCATTGGAAGTAAAGCGCTATTAAATAAAGAATTTGTCTTCTCCAGTATGAGGCTAGTATCACAGTCAACTGTAGTCAATTCAAAGTCAAAATCTTTGGCAAGAGCATAAAGGTTAATAGTAAATATTATTATCGAACCAAGGACTACGTTTATGGTCTAATCAAGTTGAATGTGGATAATATTGAAGTTTTGACCAATTCCTGACTCTAAACATCCTAATGTGATATAGTGTTGAAAAACAGAATGTGTGTAAATTATTATCATTATTGGTAGTGCTTAAGATAATATAAATTATGATTTTAGCAAAAAGATCTGTAAGCGGTGAATCTGACTAAAATGTCACACCACTAGCTAAGATAACATGTGAACATTAATATTTTTAATTGTTCACAACTGTATTTGTGGACCCTTTTAAAAACAACATGATTTAATTAGTTTATAAATTATTATAAAATAACTAAATAAATTAATATTTAGAATAATTATTGTTAATTTATTTGATGTTTTTGGTTTTTTCGCAATTATTTGGATGTATATAAAAAAGTTATATATGCGCATACCAATATATGATATCGGTATACATTTAAACGGGCTTTAAATAGAGATAATTGTTTGAATGGGCTTTTGGAGAATTTGCTTCATATGGTGTAAGGTATGGCCAGCCATGCTAGAGAGAGAAAAGGGTAGCCTAATTGAAAATTAAATATGAATTAAAAGGGGAAATTCCAATGACCCAAAATTTCGAACACTTCGTATTTAAATATCTAAATTATTTAAATATTTGAATCTTAGATTAAATGTTATTAAAATGGTTTAATAAGATTTTTAACCCTCTTTTAAATCATAAGTAATAATGGTAAACTTATTTTGGAAAAATGTTAACAAAAATAAATACTTTGAAAAAATATCGATAATGTGACCAAAAATTGTTTTATCGATAAACAGCTTTTTAACCGTCAGAAGTCGTTCAGATTTTTTTACATACACTTATTTTTTTAGAAAATTAATAAAATGAAATAAAAACTTTTTGCCATTTATGGAAATAAACTTTTTGGATGATGCCATGGGTGATGTCATCAAAAATATTTAGGAAATGACCTTTCATGGTAATGCTTAACTTTATGTAAAAGAAGAAGTGTAAAGTTAACATGTGAAAAGGAGGCTCCTTTGTGACCTTTCATGGAAGGTAAGAGGTGGTTATGACCTCTTGTAAAACCTATATAAGGAGAGGCATACCATACATAATAAATCACTAATTCACTAAACTTGAAATGGAGTATGAGAATTAAAAATGGTGAAAGTGCTTAAGCACTAATCCATAATTATTCTCTAACTTTTTCAAACCTTAACCAAATCAACTCCAATCTCTTTTAAACTTTAGCTATAGGTCTAAAAAATCATGGGAAGCATGATTAGGAAGTAAAAGTGGGATAAGGTGAGAGGAAGAGGAGGATCCAGGGGGGCCGTGAGCATAAAAGGAGGAAGGTAGGTGTTACTTTGGTTTGGAAGTGCTAAAGGTTGGATCTTTAGGATTGTAGTGATGAAAGGAGGTGGTTAGTTGTTCTTGTGGATTTGTGATTAGTTTTGCATGAATCTAAGTGAGTTATCTCACTGTCTTGTTTGTATATACCGTGTATGTATATGTTGTGTGCAAAGTATAAAGTTAAAGTGACATTAGCAAAGTAAAGTTATAAACTTTGAACCCCTCTTGCTTTTGAAAGCAAATGATAACTTTATATTGTATAACATCACTTCTATTACCCTCTTAAACATGTGGAGTGGCCTTGAATTGATGTTTGTTACACCATAATTTCACCAAGTATAAATTACGAACACTTGAAAATAAGGTTTCTTGGCTTGTAATTCCAGGGCCCATTGTTTAGTTTCCAACGAGAGTATAACTACGACACTCAATACCCGAGAGCATATGATCCAAGAACATGAATTAAAGCGTCAACCAAGGTCAAGATCGTAGTTTAAGTGAAACAAAAAGCTTAACCGAGGGCAGCAATTGCCGAAGCCAAAGGCCTTTTAACAAGCATCAACAGTCGGCTTAGATAATCTCAGACCGAGATCAACGATCAAGATAAACAAAAAGAATCAGAGAAACTACATATAAAAGCATCATGTCAGCAATCCACGTCAAAATGCAATCAACCAGATGATTACAAGTGTTTAAATTTAAGCCGCACATAACAATCCATGTCATCAATCCAAAGAAAAGACTATCCACTAATGGCGTCATGGCATATTGGCTATAAATAGGCGGCAATCCCAAGGCATAAGGGATCTTCTGCCATATCAAAAGAATAAAACTATATTGTACTTTCCTACATTAGAGCTCTATTCAAGAACTCATTAATGGTGGAAACGTCTAGATTCAATGTAATAAGCCTCTCGGCTATATAAGAGTAACTAAATAAGGAAAGGAAAGTGGACGTTGGGACTTTTGACCCAAACCACTATAAAACTCTTGGTGTTATTTTTCCTTTCAGCACTTTATCTTCTTCTCATTTATCATCACGATTCGATAGTTCAACGTCCCGCAACTCCAGCCTAAGTATATGACATCTCGATAATTTCATACCGAGACCTATAACTCAACCAGCTTTTGGAGATGTACCTTCAGACCTCGGAGTGTTGGTGTAGACAAAATTATGCAGTAATACTTTTAGCGCTAGAAGAAGGGCCCGAACCTTCGACCTTTGTTCTCTCTCAGAAAACCCAGTAACATCATCCCTCCAACCATGACTAAAGTCGAGAATGAGAAGCTAACCCTAGAGAGGTCAATGGACCCGGATATGGACCTGGAGCAGTCCTGGATTTGGATAAAGTGACCCAGAGAGGTCAATGGACTTGGATATGGACCTGGAGCAGTCCCAGATTAGGATAAAACGATCTAAAGAGATCGTGGATTTGGTTAATGAATTCAGAATGGATTCGGAATTGGATATTGACTCAGAATAGTCGTAGATTTCGCTAATGATTCGGAAAGATCAAAAAATTTGATATGCAACAGATTGGATTTTGGATTGGATAATATGGCAATCAATGGATTATGGACTTCAGATTTTGGATTTATGACGATTCAAAACATGCCTTGCTATTGCAAGACATGTTTTGGAGGGCAAAGTGTTAACCCGCCTTTTGGCAAGGCAGTACATAGGCGGATTTTACCCAACGGACTTCACGATTATCAAAGCCGATAGGTAAAGAGCGACGATTGCATGGCTCAGTAATCAGGTACAAACGGTTACATGGAGTCGAGATTGAGTGGAATTAATAGATATGCAAGGCAGAATGTTCAAAGTATGGGATACAGTTCAATGGATGGAAGGGTTCGGCATAATATGGCAAATTGGAGGGTTCGACATTGTTTACAAAAAGGGTTCGGCATGTTTCGTCTCATAGAGGATGGATCGACATAGCTTAGCAAATTAGAAGGGAACGACATGCTCAATCTAGAGGGATCGGTATACTTCAATAGCCTAACAAATGGAAGGGATCGGCATGCTCAATCTAGAGGGATCGGTATACCTCAATAGCTTAGCAAGATGGAGGGATCAACATTTTAGATGGATCGGCACAACTCACAGGAAGGGGTCGGTATACTTTCCAGGCTACATCAGTAAGGGATCGGCATGCTTTGTTTAGTCGGATTGGTATGGATATGCTCGATTAAGAGGGTTCGGCATACCTTATTCCATAGAGGATGGCTTGGCATAGTTGGTTAAGATGGCTCGGCATACTTCGACTCAAAGAAAAGGTGTCAGCACGATTGGTTGCATTGGATCGACGTACTTCATTAGATAGGGGTCGGCGACGTTCATCAATGCCCAAGTGCATTCTCGCATACAACCGTCAATATCTCAAAATTTGTAAGTCCAAAGCATATGGAATTTAGAGAGCAAGGCATATGGACCCTACGGAACATACCCTAGGGATCGCATATCAGATGGACAAAGATGGAGGGATCAACATAAACCCTATGAGAGGGATCAGCAAAAGCCAGTGCACAAGCAATACCGATTCAAAGATCAATCAAAAGCATGACCTCCACTAGTCCAATCAATAAGATATTTGGAGAGCCATCATATATAAGCATGAAGAAGCCACCATAGGGATCGCTGCCCCAGAATCAACCAATGGAGGGCCCTCTTCATTGGGATTTGGGCCTAGCAACCTCTATGGTGGGCCCATGTGGATAAGAAGGTCCTGTAGCCAAAGTTTTAGAGAGATTGGTGCACGTATTCCCCTATAAATATAGCAGGCATGCATCAGAAAATGGACTTCCTTCTACTTCTCTTCATCTTCTACCTAGGCTATACTCTGTCAGTTTTATTCTTGAATTTCATGGATTTGTAACTGTAATCTGCTGTATAAAATAATAAAAGGAAAATATTTGGAGTGGACGTCGACCAGAGTTAGTCGAACCACTATATATCTGTGTCTCTATTTGCTTTCTTTCTAATTATTTTAATTTTGTTCTTCATTTATGTCTCTATTTACATATGTGACTAAATCGTGCTTTGTGTGACTTGATCGTGCTTTATATGTTTATTCGTTTATGGAAAACATCTAGTCGTATACTTAGCACTAAAAGCTGATAAAGTAGGCTTGTCTATCTATGGATATTAGGACAGATGTTCGTGTAGGGATATGAGCAATAGAGCTCTGACCTACCAGCTTCACTCTTGATCGAGGAATAGTGTGAGATGAAAATATCGAAAATATGATAAGTATATAAGACTTGATTTCCATATGCGATCACTCTCATTATTATTGAATGACCAAATTCGTCGATTAAATCTTGAAGAGACTAGGATCAGTAAGTGTTTTACTTACCAAAAATCACTTCATGGCTGAGATACGTGTTCTACCTCTTGTAAGTGGATATGTTCAATATACTGGAATCCATATATGGTTCCGATATCGGTTTGAGATGTGGGAATCCAACTGGGGATTCGTGTTCTGTTCGAGTGAAGAAGGCTCGTGTGAAAGTTGTCGAACATAACCTCGACATCGAAAACGGCTAAAGACAAAGTAGGCTGCACAAACCTAGGGTTTAGCTAACCCGTGACAAGGTATTATCAACTCCATATCTAGAGTGTATCGATGTTGCATGCGGGAGTTGATGTTATTTGGTTCCACGTGGTTCATGTTTATGTTTAGGCATGGGCCATTTGTTTTTACCTAATGGTATATTTTATCTAGAGATATGCGACGCTCGGAAGGTATTTTTTGATCCTTATGCATGGAGAACCGCTTTAGTTTACTGGTGGCGTCTCCATGGAAAATCCATTATGCGAACGTTCCTTATCGATTTTGATTGTTCCCTCTAATATGCTGTTGAATGTAACCAATGTAACCATTCCAGCTATGTTATAATATTTATATTTTACACCCTAGACAATATCTATTATATCACATTATGTACTTATTAGATGGTGGTTCTTTTGAGGGGACAACCGTTATGGTATTACATGCGGTCTCAAAAGTACTATTATATGTCGATCACATATTTCTTGAGTTTCTCATACCAGACTTATGTCTGATGCTTGGTTTTTGTTTTCCCTAAATTCCTCGCACTCTCTTTCGAGTAGTTTGAGAAAGGCGGGTTTTCATTGATGTTCATTAGAGCTCGAAAAGACGAGCAGGATGTTTCACTTACCGTAGTATTCATATTTCTGTTGCATTAATATATTATACATATTAATATTTATGAGGACAGGTTGTTATAACGGGCTGTTGATGGTACTTAGGTTTTGTAACTTTGAAATTTCTATATTGGAGTAACCCTTTTTACTGTTCTTTTGATATTATATATTACCGTTCCGCTAGTGAGATTGTGATATTGTGTTCTCTTCTTTCTTGTTCTATTTCCTTTTATTTTTATTTTTACCCTAACTTTTCATCTTTTTCGGCACTTGGATGCTCGGCACGTGAATACTGTGGATGCATTAGTGTCGACATTCAAGGGTCGAGAGGGCGGGTCATTACAGCTGGTATCATTGTTGAAGGTTAAGTGAGAACCTTGGATTTAGTGGGTATGACTCATTAAGAGATAGGGTAAAGGAATGCCTTAGCATGATTTGAGTGTATTATACATATAAGAGCATATTTATAACTGTTCTAAACGTATATCTTAGTGGTAATTATAACTATGAAAATTAAAGATCTTATATGATAACTTATATAAGTGAATTGTCAAAGTATAGCTTAATTAATGTAGGGGTTAATAATGTTTATCTATTATCCCTCATTAATTAGCTTAGTCATGCTCGACCAGTTTATGGACATGACTTTTCAATTGTTGATTATTAATTTGTACTCAACCAGTTTATGAGCATTTTAAATTTGTGCTACATGGGTTGGGTAAACAGTAAATTGTGGATACATTAAAATTAACACCTTGTGAATTTAATTTCACGATTTGACTATAAGGAGTTCGGTGATAATATTGGGCTAAATAGTTAATTCTTATAAAAATTGAATTTAGTAAAAAAGATGTTTATTTTAATATGAGAAAGATGAGATATTTGGGAATAAACATTTGTGAAAAAAGATTTATATAAGAAAGTGATTTTATATAAATATGGTTTATAAAACATGATTTATAAACAAGAAGGAGTTAACCGATAATTCGAGGACTTAAATCCTGTGACTTTGAAATTGTTTTTCAAGATTTTATAAAGAATAATTGTAGTATTATTTGAAAGTAAATATTTTGGAAATTGGTTTATGAAGTTGAGATTATGGTACTTAGTAATATTTACGAAGTACTTGATACCGTTTTGAAATATTTATGGTTAAGTCTGAAAGGCATGAATTGGATGTACTGAACTCACTCCAATCGCTTGAAAATAATTCTAGTGACGACTTCAACATCATCGACGTCATTTTTGGGTTTCTAAGTAAGGGAAGCTATAGGGTTGTTTTAGTAAAACATATTTCGATTTGATTCTGAAAGTATGATTTGTTATACAAAAATATACGTATGTATTATTATTTCAAAAGCGATTTTAAATAAAATTCGGTGTTTAGTTCTAAAGTTTTCTTTGGAAAGAAATTTGATATGAACTTTTTATGTATAAAAGTTTTATATGTATACTATGTAGGGTGCCCGAGTGGTAGTCGCATAGCCTGGAATAAATGTTGGAATTTTTCATGCTTTTTCTTTTTAGGAAAAGAGTGTTCAATAAATTATTGAAATTTGTTAAGCTATTTTATGGACATATGTAGCCTATGCATTAGGATTGTATGGTTTGTGCATCTTGTTATGATATGTTTTTTGGTAGATTTCATTAGTTAAAATGAAATGGGATTTTCGACAACTTTGGATAGTTGGAAACTTCCGAATCATTATAAAACTTTAAACTAAGTGTTTTTATGACAATATAAAAGATGAGTTTAAATAACACTTGAATTGAGAAGTTAGTAAATTAAAACAAGTTTTAAATTTGTTGAAAATACTTGTTAAGTAAATTAAATTTGATGTTTTGTATATATTCTTAGGATATAGTGGAGTATTATACGAGTACGAACTTAAGTTATAAATGTTTATAAACTTAAAATTATGTTTTATGAAATGGTTCGTAAATAATTTTAGTATTGAATGAGATATACTATTTGGATAAAAGAATGTGATAAAAGATATTGGTATAGTTAAAAAACAATAGGATAAATACGTAAATTGTACATAGATCGTTTTATTAGCATGGATGTTCTTGATATAGTATTCGAGTATATGATTTCAAGGTGGTTTACATCGGTCATAACAAGGATTTTTCACTGGATTTTTGATGGCGAACACTTGATATAGATTCTTGGTAGGACCTCAAAGTTTTCTGTCATACTATTTGGCTATGTAAGGAGAATGAAAGTTTCTAATCAAGGAACCTAATCGGAGTCCACACTCTAGAGGTCAAGTGATCTATACTAGTTAGGAAGTGAAATTTATGTAATCGAGCAAGTGATCGGATTTGATATTGCGTACGGATGATCCATGTACACCGTATAGGCTTTAGTATATTTTCAATCTAAGTTCTGTTGGCTTATGGAGAGTTTAGCCGATGACTCTTCAATTTGTTATGAGGCATTGTGAATCGTCGACTAAGTAATAACCTGAGACTCTTAAGCGTAAGGTATGCTTAGTAGGTCGTTTATCATCCTTGTGCAATGAGAGGATTTTGAACTTGAGCAAACCATGAGTTTTTTTCTAGTGATTGAATACCCTTAAGTATTATTATGTGACTATTTCTTTTGTTGCTCATGTTGGAATTTTGAGGATAAAATATTCTAAGTGGGGGAGAAAGTAAAATCCGGAATTTCGAATACTTCGTATTTAAATATCTAAATTATTTAAATATTTGAATCTTGGATTAAATGTTATTAAAATGATTTAATAAGCTTTTTAACCCCCTTTTAAATCATAAGTAATGAAGGTAAACTTATTTTGGAAAAAAAATTACAAAAATAAATACTTTGAAAAATTATCGATGATGTGACCGAAAATTGTTTTATCGATAAACAGCTTTTTAACTATGAAAAGTTGTTCAAATTTTTTTTACATATACTTATTTGATTAGAAATTAATAAAATGAAATAAAAAAATTTATATATTTGAAAATAAACTTTTTGGATGATTTCATGGGTGATGTTATCATAGATATTTAGGAAATGACCTTTTACAATAATACTTAACTTTTAATTAAAAGAAGAAAAGTGTAAAGTTAACATGTGAAAATGAGGCTTCTTTGTGACCTTTCATGGAAGGTAAGAGGTGGTTATGACCTCTTGTAAAACCCTATATAAGGAGAGGCATACCATATATAATAAATCACTAATTCACTAAGCTAGAGATGGAGTATGAGAATTAAAAATGTTAGAAGTGCTTAAGCACTAATCCACTAATTATTTTCTAACTTTTTCAAGTCTTAACCAAGTCATCTCCAATCTCTTTTAAACTTTGGCTATAGGTCTAAAACATCATGGGAAGAATGATTAGGAAGTAAGAAGTGGGATAAGGTGAGAGGAAGAGGAGGATCCATGAGGGGCTATGAGCATAAGAGGAGGAAGGGAGGTGTTGCTTTGGTTTGGAAGTGTTAAAGGTTGGATCTTTAGGCTTGTGGTAATGGAAGGAGGTGGTTCTTTTTTATTGTGGCTTTATGCATGGGTTTGGCATGGATCTAAGTGAGTTATCTCACTATCTTGTTTGAATATATTGTGTATATATGTGTTGTGTGGAAAGTATAAAGTTAAAGTGACATTAACTAAGTAAAGTTATAAACTTTGGACCGCTCTTTCTTTTGAAAGCAAATGATAAGTTTATATTGTATAACATCACTTTTATTACCCTCTTAAACATGTGCCATGGGCTTGACTTGATGTTTAAATGGCTGTTTAACTTGTGTGTTAAATTGAAGTAAGTTTGAAAGTGTTTGAAGCGAGAATAGTCGTTATATGTGCACTTCTGAATCACTTATTTTTGGGAATTTTTTTAAATAAACGAAAAGGTATTCATAGAGGTTTCTTTCCATTATTTTTAAGTACCCTAATGGTAGTATTTATTATAAAAATCTCAAGTCATATATCATTTGTTTAAGTGGTTAAAACTAGTCACAAAGATTGTGCTTTTCAATGTTGTTGTTAACAAGGACTTTTAACAGCATTTATAAATGCTATAGTAAGTCACTTATGGATTTAAGTGTTCAAAAATAATATTTAAATTTGGTATTTTTCTCTAATATTCCTAGAGATATTTCCAAACACATTTATAAGTATCATAAAGTTGTCTTAAGGTTTAAATATATTTTTAGTAATTATATATGTATTTTCAAAGTAAAGAGATTTTATAATATAAAACATGTTTTTGATCAAATTATAAATTAGTTATTTTCAAGTAATATTTTACATGGATATTTAAAACCTATTTACAAGTATTTTTAAGGTATATATAAGTTTTGAATAAGGTAATTGATTAGGCTTAACACTAAAAGTCGACGAGGTAGACTTCTCTATTTCTACGAGTTAAGATTGATGTCAAGTAGGAATAGAGAAATAGAGCTCTAACCTACCAGGTTTTCTTCCTGAATGAGGAATAGTTAAGCTGGAATGTCAAAAACATGTTAATCTTGTTGTTTACTTACTTGTTAAAAAGGTAATTAACTTTGCTTAATGCTAAAAAACCAACGATGTAGGCTTATCTATTTATGAGAGTTACCATTGATGTCGAGTAGCGATAGAGCAATAGAGCTCTAACCTACTGGGCTTCCCTCTTGAACGAGGAGTACTTAAGTCAGGAATGTCGAAAACGGGTTAATCATGTTGTTTGTTATTTGTTTATGGAAATCATTAATATTATAATTAACACCAAAAGTCGATGGGTATGCTTGTCTATTTGTGAGATTCAAGAATGAAGTATCTAGGTAAAGTTTTGATACAACCAGTGCTCTAACTTACCTAGCTTCACTCTTAAACAAGGAATGGTTTAGTTGAAATGTCAAAAACAAGTTAAGTATAGAACATTGATTTGTATAAACAACCGTTTTGATGAAATAATTGATTGGTCGACTATCGAACTTAACCTATTATTATCTTGGATCTTTAAAAAGAATGTTTTTAAAGATGATATTAGCATGGAATGGTTTTGGGTTTTTTATCACAATGTTTTATTAACATTCGTCTTTAACCATTTTTGAATGACTTATGAATTTAAATAGATCTTTAAAAGAATGTTTTAAAAATAAGCATAATAGAAATGGTTTTGGGTTTGTGGTAAGAATGTTTGAGTAACATTAGTCTTAAAACTTTTGAATGGATTTGTGAAAGTACTTGGATCCTTAAAATGGATATTTTGAAGGAAATTCTAAGTAAGGAATCTTGTGGAAAAAAATAGAAAAAGCAAATGTTTAAAGTAAGAAATCTCGTTAATGATTTGTGAATATACTTATACCATTTGAGATAAGTATATAAATACTTCTTGAAGTGCTGAAAAGAGTATAATTGAATAGTAGAAATTCATAAATGAAGTTATATTAGATAAAAAAAGTTTACTAATAAAGGTGGTTTTGATTAGTAAAAGATTAATTAAACAAAAGGAGGATTAGAGGTCGCTTATGTAACTTAATCATGCTTTGTGTGACTTGATCGTGCTTTATATGTTTATTTATTTATGGAAAACATTTAGTCATAAAATTAGCACTAAAGGCCGATGAAGTAGGATTGTCTATATGTGGGAATCAAGATTGATGCTCGTGTAGGGATCTGAGTAATAGAGCTCTAACCTACTGGCTTCACTCTTGATCGAGAGATAGTATGAAATGAAAATATCGGAAAGGTGATAAGTATACGAGACTTGGTATCCATATGCGATCATTCTCATTATCATTGAATGACCAAATTCGTTGATTCGATATTGAAGAGACCGGGATCGGTAAGTGTTTTATTTACCGAAAACCACTTCAAGGCTGAGATACGTGTTCTATCTCTTGGAGGTGGATATGTTCGAGATACTGGAATCCATGTATGGTTTCAAGATCTGTTCAAAATGTGGGAATCCAATTGAGGATTCGTGTTCTATTCGAGTGATGAAGACTTGTTTGAAAGATGATGAACAGAACCTCGACATCGGAAATGGCTAAAGACAGAGTAGGCTACACAAACCTGGGGTTTAGCGAGCCTGCGTCAGGGTATTATCAACTCCGTATCTAGATTATATCGATGAGTTGATGGTACTTGGTTCCACGTGGTTTATGTTTATGTTCGGGCATGGGTTGCTTGTGTTTACCTTATGGTATATTTTATCTAGAGATATAAGGTGCTCGGAAGGTATTTTCTGATCCTTGTGCATGGAGATCTGCTTCAGTTTACTGGAGGCATCTCTATGGAAAATCCATTATGCAAATGTTCCTTATCGGTTTTAATTGTGCCCTCTAATATGCTGTTGAATGTAACCAATGTAACTATTCCATCTATGTCATAACATTTATATTCTACACCCTACGCAATACCTATTATCACCTTACGTACTTATTAGATGTGGTTCTTTTAAGGGAATAACTGTTATGACATTTCATGCAGTCTCAAAAGTACTGTTATATGTTGATCACATATTTCTTGAGTTTCTCATACCAGACTTATGTCTAGTGCTTGATTTTTGTTTCTAAATTCCTCCCATGCTCTTCCGAGTAGTTTGAGAAAGGCGGGTTTTCGTTGATGTTCATTGAAGCTCGAGAAGATGAGCTGGATGTTTCACATACCATAGTATTCTTATTTCCACTGCATTACTATATTGTACATATCAGCATTTATGAGGACGGGTTGTTATAATTATTCAGGCTGATGATGGTACTTAGGTTTTGTAACTCCGAAATTTCTATATCAGAGTAACCTTTTGTACTGTTTTTTTGATATTATATATTACCATTCCACTAGTGAGACTCTGATTTTTTTTTCTTCTTTCTTGTTCCATTTCTTTTTATTTTTACCCTAACTTTTCGTTATTTCAGCACTTGGGTGCTCGGCACATGAATACTATGGATGTATTAGTGTCGACATTCGGGGGTCGAGAGAGCAGGTCATTACAGAAATTTTAATAAATTGAATTAGAAATGTTTCATTCTCTTCATTAAAGCAAAATCCCCTGGTTTCATTTCTCGCTTTAACTTCTCTTTCTTTCCTCCATCCATGGCCACCACCCTCTAGTCCAAATTTCATAGCTGAAATTTTCTTCTTTCATTCAAAACTAAATCAAATAAAAAAAAGTGGTTCATTTGATTCTAGCAAATTTGGGTGTTGATTGAAAGAATCTAAGCAGTTCACGTAACAAGGTGTCACAAAGGGCTTGATCGAATAAAGGTAAATTCTCTTCTCCAAATTTCAATATGTCATCCATCCCAATTTATATATTTGCATTATCTAAATGTGTATTTGTGATAATTTTATTTTATTGAGAGTGTTTGCAACATTTGATACATTCTAAATTATAAATTTCTGTAAATTCTAAATGAATAATATTTATAGAACTGTATCAATATTTGTTTTAGTTATGGTTTTATAAACTAGATTCATATTGATCCAGATTTGATTTAAAAAGGAAAATTTTAATTTTATATAAGTTATATATATAATACACACAGAGATTTATATGCACTTATTATAATATATGTTATACTAAGATAAATTGAGGTCTGTATCATTTCACATGTTAAGATGTGAAACATCTAATTTTTATTTAATTTTCCATTAGATTTCAAATTCAGTTGCTATTTAATATGTATATTTAATAAAAGTTGGATATTTTTATTATTTTTTAAATGTTTGAATGCTTTCGGTTGTATTATTATTTGAATGGTGGTTTGATTTTCAAATCTTCATACGATGTTTCAAATCTAAAGTTCAATATTAAACAAAATGTGTTTTGTGGATTTCTTTAATTATATTCCCTTTTTGACCTAAAGATTATATCTTGATTAATTAAGAAAATTTTATGTGAGAAAGGTGAATTTTCTTTCTGTTTTATTTAATTACCAAATCTTTAATTATGCCAAAGACATCTAATTTAATAATTTGCTTTCCCTTTTTATTCAATCGCCAAATCTTCAATTATGCATAAGATGTCTAATTTAATACATATAGTTTTAATTTTAAACTATGTTCATAAACAAATAATTGACAATACATCATATATATAACTATATTTATGGTATTACCGGTGTGTGTATACAAACCATATACATGTGTTGCAGTATATTCAAATGTATGTATATAATTAGGCATTTATATTCCCAATATTCATATGAAATTATCGTATGCATATATAAGTATAATATATATGCAAATACAACAGATATATATCTCTATACATACATACATATACGTATACATATACATATACATACACACACACATATGTTTATACTTCATTATATAATTTTGTCATGTCATTGAATATGTACGTGTCGAATAAAAATTTAATTAGATAAATTGATATAATTAATTAAGAAGTTTAAAATAATTTTAAATGAAATATGATTTTATTTAATAAATAGTTTGTATCTAATACCAGTTAATAGACTTCATAGGCCCATTAAAATCTAAATAGGGGGAAACTGAAATTTACTCATTTAACCCACTGTGAAATGGACCAGGTTCCAATGCTGTTCACCCTCTAATGTATTAAAGACCTTAAGGTCCATTTTGCATCAGTGTGCTTGTATATCCCATAACCCATATATTTTCCATTATCGAGAAGCTCCTTCTTTTGTCCAGAGTAAGTGAGAGGAGGCTTTTTATGCAAGGTACAATCCTTGCTGGTGACATAGATTATTTCCATATTGCAATTTAATGAGTCATAATTTGCATACTTAGGTTTGGATTGAGGGTCGTCCCCAAAGTGTTTTTTTGTTGTGCTCCTCACAATCATTTCTCCCATGGTAGCCCTTGCCCCATGAGTTGTGTTTGTCTTCTCGTCTATCCTCCTCGATGGTGTCAAACAAGTTTGACTTTGACACCCTCGTAATGTCATTGGCCCTTTCAAAGAAGTCTGTTAGAGAAGAGGTGGGTTGGGTCTATTGGTCCTTCCATATCTTGTAATAATACCTCACCTCGAAACATAGGGTGACTACCAGGCTATTCTTATTGACCCCCTAACTCAAGTTGACTCCTTATTGAAGCTGTTGACGTAGGAGCAGAGGCACTCGGTTGGTCCTTATCGTAGATTATGAAGCTTAGTAGACATCATAGTTCGTGTTCGAGAGGCAAAGAAGTGAGCTTTGAAGTTAGTTCCTAGTTGGTTTAACAACCCGCAAATTTATCACTTTGATTGTAACGACCCACCTTTTTAGACGGTTTAAATTGACAATAAACCACACATGTCAAACTCAAACCATTCAAAAGGGAGGATTGTTATGGGGTAAATGAGAAAAGGAAGAGAGAAAGAAAACAAACATAGAATCTCACAGCGGAATGATAAAATATAATAATCAAATAACAGTTCATGAAGCTGTTTTACAAATAACGTTTAATTACACCTTTACAATACAGATCAGAGTTACATACAATAGGAATAAATAAATAAATGCAGCGAAACTACATGATGCAGTGGAATAAATATAATAAATAATAATAGTACTAAATCTTCGTCTTCGTCCTCCAGAAAAGTAATCTTCAATACATTGAAAAGCTCAGACTGACCCGAGTGAATTTGAAAAGACAAAACACTCAAGTCAGAACTAAAAGATCTTACGTAAGTTAAATCAACAGTAAATAAATATGAGTGTAACAGCGTCAGAGATGTTTACGGTGTTTGACATCTCCTATCCAGTGTCTAACGTGAGTGCAATAATTTAAGAGATGTTCGGGATTCCATCTCCTAAGGATCCGTTAAACTATCTACATACATAGTACAATACACTATTATAATAGTTTCTACAGTAAAGTAAAGTATTAAAATAGCGTTAAGGCGTTACCCATATCCCCCTTAACACATTTTATATAATGTCGTAGTCTATACAGTACTGTAAACTCCACCGTAAACTGGTGGGCTATCAAGGAGCACTCCATAGGTACGACACAAACCAAACTCGTAGAAGGCGCGATAATGCATGTGACAAGGCATGCGAGGCAATGCCCAGGGTAGGATACTATCATTTTGCGGATCTGAACTGGTGGTAACGCATAGCAGCTACTACCCCCCACCTCGGAACACACTCCCATAATCAAATCGAGGGGTGACCACCAAATCAATCATAAAGTCATAATAAGGTATTGAAGAAATGTGTCCGATCGGAGATGCGACCTCACTTGGCCCGACATCGCTCCTATTTTAGCCAAATCAAGCTGACTCACGGGAGTCAGGGCTACGTAAATACCTCATACAGAATCATTCACTAAACCATCCTACTTCATTCTGGAATCTCCACCACATACACAGTTGTTAAAGTGGTTTTCGGTATTGGCAGAGAGTATGACAATATCCGATCCCGGTCTCTTTAACAACAAAACGCTTATTTCACACCGGATGGTTCTTTTACATTTTCCAAAACCAATTCATAATTGATATCAAAATATCATATTCAATTCAAACTATATCACTTTCGAAATCATATTCACTTTCGAGATCATATCACATTTGAAATCATATCACTTTCGAAATCATATTTTCTTTCGAAATCATATCGACCAAATAGGTTAAATCCTCATTTCAGGATCATCATATTTAATCAAATATGTCATTTAAATCCCAATTTAGGTTATAACATCATTTAACTGTATTCGCTTTTAAATCAAGGATTTAAATATAAACCATCCCACTTTACACAGTCTAAAGTTTTGAAAATAGTTTAGATAGTTATAAATAGTTTAAATAGCTTAGCATAGTTTAAAATAAATTTTAAATAGTTAAAAATGCTCTAAAATATTTTAAAAATAGTATAAATGGATTTAAGATAGTTTAAATAGATTTAAGATAGTTTAAATAGATTTAAAATAGATTAAATAGATTTAAATTAGATTAAATAGATTTAAAATAGATTAAAATGGATTAATTTGTTTAAAATAGGTTAAAATAAATTAAAATAAATTAAAATAGTTTAAATTGATTAAAATAGTTGAAAGTAGAATAAATTAGTTTAATAGTTTGAAAATCTTAAAAATCAGGATTTTTTAAAATAATATATTTTTAAACGGTTGATATTAAAACAATAAATTTGAAATTAATATCAAATTAAACTATTTCTTTCATTCAACACATATGGACCATGTCCAGCTTTCAAATCAACAAATTAAAATTTGTCTTTCAATTCAAATTCTCAGTTAAAAACCATTTAATCAATATCGATTTCAAACCCATGTTCAACAATAAATTCAAACTATTTCAAATTTAGTAGATTTCAAAGTTACATTTTCAAACGTTTCAATAACTCAATTCCGATAAATTTCATTTATACTTCAAATTCAACTTTAAAATTTCAACTTAATTTCTTTAAAAAATTCCTTTAAACCAATTCCGATTTAGACATTTAAAGCATGGATTTTCGAAAATAATTCAATTTGTATAATTCCAGTTTTATTTCAAAATATCATTTAACTGAATTCAAAAATTAAGGATTTAAAATCATTTAATTTAACCAATCCGGTGTTCGTAAATAATTTTCTACCCTATGGTCAAGTGATACGGATGTATACCATTTCAATCTGCAATAATTTAAAATTTATGGGTATATATCATTTCAACCGGCAATCCCAAATTCAACTTCAAATCCATGAAATCGCTTGAGTCTATCATTTCAACCCATAAC
This sequence comes from Allium fistulosum, assembly GCA_030737815.1. NCBI lineage: Eukaryota > Viridiplantae > Streptophyta > Magnoliopsida > Asparagales > Amaryllidaceae > Allium > Allium fistulosum. The sequence goes on along the minus strand of CM060907.1, from coordinate 913,090,199 downwards.
AATTTCTCTCTAATCTATCAGATCGTTCGGGTATGTATCATTTCAACCCATAAAGAACTTGTAGTGTTATACAATATAAAATATAACATCCAGTCATCCAATATCAAAAATCAAACATACATCACAATCAACCAGTAAATAACATCAATTAACTGATTATCATCAACAGGTATTCAATTGACAATTAAATTCAATATTAAATTAAATGACGATTAAATGCAATAAAAGTCATATTTAACTGGAATGACAATTTAAATATAGCAAACATCAACCAATCAATTTCTAATCACATCATAAATTCAATTTACTAACATAAGATAATCTAGTAGTTATGCATGGGTTAAAACACTCACCGTTGATTTCAAATCGATTTGAAATCCAAATAAAGGCCCAAAATTCAACAGTCTTAGAATTCGTCCAAACTAGGGCCAAAATGTCCAGAATTTTGATACGATCCTAACGAAACAAACCGCGTCCAAATCCGAGTTCGTATGCAAAAGATATGATTTAATTAGCATAGACGAATAATTAAAATTTCAAACATAATAATAATATTATTAAATAAGAAAATGTGTACCAAGCTTCCACGTAGCCCTTCCTGTTTGAAACCCTACCCGCTTCGATCTCATCTTCGTTCATGCGTACGAGCAGCCGCCACGACTTCAACCCAAACGCACGCAACCACGCATGACTATCACCAGATCCAATGTCACCACTGCGCCTACCTCCTCGTGCCGCGCCTACGGCCAGAACGTGGTCAATTCCGGTCGTCCCACTAAGAGTCACCGCCACTAGTCTTTATCACCATTTTCTGGTGATCCACGACCACCTGAGGACGAACGACCACCCTAGACCACCACGGCTCATCGTCCTCTACCCACTAGCGCTACTCGATCGCCCTATAGTCGTAGATCCGTCGTCGAATCTCAACAACCACACATGAACGGTCGTGGATAAATGGCTACTTTTCGGTCAAACCGAGCATCAATTGTAAAAACAAATTGTAGATCTGGGGAGTTTGATTTTGAAATTGATTTTGATTTGAAATTGGATTTGGGAATTAGGTTTTCAGCCATTGAGAAAAGAGAAACGATGGAAATTTCAGTACGTACGGTAATGAGAAATAAAAAGGCTGCTAGGGTTAGAATAAAACTATTTATATGAACAAAGCCCGATAAGAAAATGAACACGTATCGAATTTGTACGAACGACAATAACGACCCGAAAAGCCCATTTCGCTTCCAAAACGAAAATGGGTCATCCCATATATCAAAATAGATGTTTTCGATATTTTTAAACTCAATGGAACAGGTTTCAAGTCCTAATTCCATTGTATGAAGAAGTTAGCTTTTAAAATCAGCTTATTTCAATTGAATTCAATTAAATTGATTTTTACGCGTTTCGAGCCCGTACGATCAAACGACAAGTCTGATCGCTATGAAACTTTAAATCCTACAATAATTCACCATTATGGATCCGATGAAACTGTTTTCGTTGAGACAGTGGCCAAAATGGCTATTTTCACGTTAATTAAACAAGTTATTATTAAATTGATTAAATCACTTTTTCAACTCAAATTTTATAATTAACAAATTTCATCATTTCTAATTACACAGAAATTAACAATCTTTTTAAAACCAATTTCCCATGTCAAATTCAGTATTAATTATTGTACTACTTACAGTGTTCAGTTTCAATTGTAGTAAATCCATTAATTATAATCTAAATTCCAATAAATTGATTTAATTTGATTTCACTCTTTTTATTAAATCAGTCCTTACTTTATGAACCTGGTTAACATTGGTTTACAATTTATTACATCAATAATATACAATTATCATCTTTTACCCTACCAATTACGATATTTCAATTATATTGAATTTTTTTATCGATTTCCAAATTAATTGACTAGATTAATAACAGAATGGTAATTAAAGCAATTATTATTAAAAATTCAAACACCTTTCCAAGTTTATTGTTAACAGACAAAACCAATAAATTCACATACTGATTAGTTATTCTATATTAAATAATTTCAATTAATTACATGCAATTTCACCATTTAATACAACATTGAATTATTTATATATTTACAATTTTATAACCAATTTTATATTTGCAATCATTTCAATTAATTGACATTGCATTAAAGTAGTCATCAATTACCTTACATTAACATTATTACATTTCATTCTAGTTATTTTCTTATTAATGAATCACAAATTCTTATTTCTACTAATATTAACACCAACATCTTATTTTAAATTAATATTTTTAATTATCGAAAATTATGAGTCGTTACACTCTCCCCCACTCAAAACTTTTTGTCCTCGAAAAGGGAAAAGAAGGAAATAAGGAATTAATATATCTTATTCATAGTATTCAATTTACAAACAATAAATTTACATACTTAAATAATTTAAATGAAATATATCAATTTGTAATCGATTAAATCCTTTCTTATTCAAGTTTAATAAAAGTTTGAAAAACATTTCCACTTTCACAAAATATTTCTAAGTCCAAAATTCACGGAAAATTTTGGCAGAGTCTCCTTTGTACGGAAAGGTCCGGAAGAAATAATAATATCAACAATAAATATATATATATATCATATTTCAAAATAAAATATCCTAAACCATGGGAAAACAATATAATATCGCTATAAACTGTAATCCGAGAACGTACCTATTTGTCGGGCAAACAACGCTTTATTTATGAAACCAAAAGCAGTAGCTATTGCTTCCATAACATGTATTTCACTTATATAATCCAAATAAGTTAATAATTATGTAAAAAGAGAAATATTTAAGTTGTTTCGATCAATAGCAAAACAAACCAACACAACATAACAACAATCACTTGCAAACAAACAGTACAACCATTACATGAAACGAAAGAATCAAATATACATCCATCGCAACCTGGTTTGTTCCGGTTCAGAAACTTTTAATTTTACAAGGGTGATAAACAAACTATCAAGTGTACCCTGCGCTCAACAGCCTTAGATAATAACTTAATAGATTATTTATACATCCTTATACAGTTAGAAGTATTCTTTCCCAAACACCCATAAGCCAAACAACCAAGAATTCCAAATATCATTTAAGTTTATTCATATAAATCTCCTTTCACATTATTTATTGTTCATCAGTTTCATTCATTCATACTACGCTTATTTTTCATAAATTCACATTCATTATTACAAAAATTTCATTTCTCATTTATACATACAATGCTATTTTTCTCTTTTCAGTACTTTACATTCATTGCTTACATAAGTAATTTCCCTTCGGTTATTTAGATCATCCATAATCAGTTCTTATAATATGATGTAAGTCCGTTTACAAATTTAGTTCACCATTATCGTTTTCTTAAATTTCCTCTTTAACATCAATATTCATTTGTGGAGAAACACCTACTTAAATTTTTATTTCTTATCTTTTCACTTTTATTTCTTTCATATATAGTATTCACTTTTACTATTTACTTTAATTAAAATTGGCTTCAAACATCACTTAAGTTTATAACCATTTATTTACAGTATTCACCTTTTCTATTAAATTTGATTACTAGCAATCTCAAATTATTAACTTAAGTTTATAACATTTTATAACATCAGAGTTCTCCTTTATAGAAATAATTCTATTGAACACTTTCATTACTCAAGTTTTATTTGTATAATATTCTACTACATATTTCTATTAACATTTCAACTTTTAACATTTTGGTAAGTTACATATATGTCTTCTAGAATGTAATTGAATGTTACACAAGTTTATCTTATTCATTTAGCTAATAAATGTCCAATAATTACATCTTCAAAATTTCATATCTACAAGTTACAAATTTTCAATTTCTTATATATTTCATTAATCACTTAGCATCCAAAATCTTATTTTTCATTTTTGAAGTTTCCAATTATTAAAATAGTTAAGATTTCATGCATTATAATAATTAAAATTTCTAATTTACAAAAACTTAAGAACTAAATACCAGGTTTCCTTTTCAGTCATTTTGAAAATAATATATATATATATATTTATTTATTTATATCCTTTATCAAATCATATTTAGGAATTCAAAATTAAGATTTATTCATCCAAACAGATGTGTAGTAAAACTACTACAGTAGTCTTCCTATAACGACCCGTATTTTTAACCACTTTAAATTATGGAATTTGATATAATTATTGAATAAAAATGGTTAAAAATAAAGATTTAATGATTTTGAATGTAAGTTATTGGATATGGACTTGAATAAAATTTTGAAATAAACTACTTTCGAAGATTTAAGTAATAACAAGTATTGAATGGAAATGCTACGATTGAATGTGTTTACAATCAATAGTTGGATTAAATAATAAATGTTGAATTCATTAGTTGTAAATAAAGTAATTGATTGATAACTAGAATTCATTTAAAAATCTAATATTGAAATTTCTTGAATATTGAACAATTAAATTGTTTAAATTTAATATTGGAAATTATTTGAATAATTGAATTCTGTATATAATATGGTTAAAAATGATATCGGAAGTTGATGTAAATTTTATTTAAACAACAATGAAGATTTTTAACATTTAAAATTGGATTTAAAAGCGAATAATTAGAAATTGAAAATATCATATTTTAATTGACGTATAGAAATAGCCATTTTTGGCACAGTCTCAGATTCTGACGAAACTAATTATATTGGATCCGTAATAATGTATTATTATTGGATTTAAAATTTCATAATGTTTGGAGTTATCGCTTGGTCGTACGGAATGGAAACGCGTTGAGATTAACATTAGAAATTTAATATAATATTTGGGTCCAAAAAGCTATCTCCCCCATACGATCGAATTAGGACTCAAAACCTTTTCCATTGTGTTTGGAATAGGGGTAAAACATTATAAATGTCAGGCGACATGCTTCGTTTGGAGTTCGTTCGGAAAAGCACGTGAATAATCGAGATAATAATAAAATAATATGTTTATACGTGTATAAATACACGTCCACGGTAACCCTAACCCTATTTTATACAGCCGCGCCGTTCTTATCACCAATGGCCAAAAATTGATGGTCTTTTACCTCAAGTCTCTCTCAATCCATCGAGTTTTAGACAAAATCTCCAACTGCAAAGTTGAAGAGTGCTACGAGATCTATCAATCCAACGGTTGTGATCGAGTTTAGTTGAGTAAATCAATCACAATCTTAGCCTGAACATGGTGCATTCATGTGTGTTTTTCTATGCAAGGGGGCGACCGAGCTTCAAGGGACTCTGGGCGATGGTTGAGCTCGCGTGGGGCTTCGAGACGATGGTGTTCGATCGATCTAAAGCCGAATGGTGGACGAGCGGCAATCGAGGGAAGGAGGCGAACGATGGGTTTCTTACGTGCGTGTTTTCTCCTAGAACGCAAGCGATTGGGAAGAAGACAGCATGCGGCCTAGATCTGCTTGTTTGAAATCAATGGCCAGATTGCTCTTAGGTTAAAAATTAAAAAGAAATTAGTAATTTAATTATATATTAAATCATATAAACTTGTAAATATCATATCTTGGTCATACGAGGTCGGAATTGGATGAAACAAGCGGCGTTGGAATCATGGTAATGAGCACTACGTCATGGAACTGATTTGGAGACGATTGGAGCTAACTAAAATTTTAGGTTAAATCGAACGTCGTTCGATTTGATTTAAAATTGAAAACTCAAGGTGAGTTTTTTTATAACGCTCACAATGTACTAGAATATTTTATGATGGATAAATTTGAAATTATGAAGTGATATGAATTTATATGGCGTTGTTTGATAAATTTAATTGTCATTGAACTAACTGTTAAAAATTAAAATTGACAGTTAAATTTGAAATTGGAATTAATCGCCAGTAAAATACCCGATATCAATAACTATGAAATTGTTGTGAATTATATTGACTGTTTGGATGATTGATTGCGATGGATGCTGGTGGTTGATAATTTGGATGATTTGGTTGTTTATTTATTCTGATATATCCTATTATCACCCTGTATATTATTTACAGTATATAAACTGCAAATTGAATTATTTCGAATAAATTAAGAAATATGTTGAAATGATATTTACCTATGACACTGTGATTTGGATTGAAATGATATATATTCATCCCTGAAATTAAATTGAAATAACTGATCACTTGGCCATAGGATAGAAAATTATATACGGACACCGGATTTGTTAAATTAAATGATTTTAAAAAAATTTATTTGAAATTATTTAAATGGTTTTGATTTAAAAGAAATAAAAATCAAATTTATATAAATCAAATTATTTTTGAACTTGAGCCCTGAATGTTGAAATTAAAATTTGGTACTCGAAAATGTTTAAATAATCGAAGTTGAGATTCTGAAGTTATAATCGAAATATAATTAGAATTTTTGGAAATCGTTTTTTTTAAAGATTGAACTTTTATTCGAACTTTGAATATTACTAAGTAAAAGTGAAAAAAAACGATATTTTGAAATTGAGCTCGGAATTGAATTATATTTGAAGATTGGGATTTTAAACTGAATATTAGATGATAATTTGATTTAAATGTTTTGAATCGATATTTTCAAAATCGAGCTCGAAATCGATATAAATTGAAATTGAAATTAAATTAATTGGATTTGAAAGTGGAATTGAATTAATTTGAAATTGAAGTTGAAATTGGTTTGAATGGAAATCAAAATCAATCGATTGAATGGAAATTGGAATTGATTTGAATTGGGAAGTTTGAATTGAATCGGTTTGACCTTTAAACTATTTTCAAATAAATTATTTAATATAAAAATATTTAAAAGCTATCTTCTTAAATATACAGATCATTTTGGATTTCCAAACGATTTTACTATATAAAACGTTTTAATACTTAAACTATTTTAAATTAAACTATTTTAGCCATTTAAACTATTTTAACCATTTAAATTATTTTAACTATTTTAACTATTTACCCATTTAAACTATTTTTAACTATTTTAATTACTTAAACTATTTTAAACTATTCAAACTATTTTTCAAAAAATTCAAACTGGTCAAGAGTGGAATGCTATTTTTAAATCATGGATTTAAATACGAATTTGGTTTAATGAAGTTATAACCCAAATTGAAATCCAAGACAATTTTGAAATCGAAATCGAGATATTAGGGCGAAAATGACTTTGAACTAAATAGTATATTTTGAGTAAATATGATGATTTCGAAATGGATTTGATTCTGAAGCGAAGAAGATATTTTGATATCAAGTATGAATGGTTTTTGAAATGTAAAAGTACCAACCAGTGTGTAAAACGACGTTTGGTTGTTAAAGAGACCGGAGCCAGATATGGGCATACTCTCTGTCGATACCGAAACCACTTTAACAATGTGTACGCGGAGGAGACTATAGAACAAAGTGGTTGGATTTGGCATTGTTTGCTGGATTTGAAGAAAGAGAATGATGATGAATTAGCCTAGCACTTGTGCCAATTTGAAATGGCTAAAATAGGAGCCGTACCGGCCAAGTGGGTTAGCTACCCCGAGCGGACGCACTTCTTTGTATTACCATCATTTACATTGTGATTGATTGGTGCGCACCCTTCGAATTATGGGAGTGTTGGATGCGGTGGGAGATTGTAATATCCCGGAAATTTGGGGAAATATCAATTTAATAATCTGTTTAAATAATTAAATTGATTTGTAATCTTTGATAATAAATATTTGAATTGGTTTAATAATCTAATTGAATAAATATTTACCGAGTGAATTTATCTTTTAAAAACCAATAAAATGATTTCTATTTATAATGTATATATTGTAAATAGATTTGGCTTTGGGTTGAAATTTAATAAATGAATAAAGTCTTATTTTAAATTTCTAATATATATTTTGATAATTGGAAATTATGATTTATTTAATATTAGCTTTTCAAAGCTATTTAACCAAATAACTATATGGTTTTAAATAAGATTAATAATAAGGATTATTTTATTTCTTTTTAAATACTGCTTAATAAATAAGATTTAAGAGTATATATATATAGATAAGTTTAAAATACAATATTAATAGTGTATTGTTTTATAAATAGATAAATAGTTAATAAATTAAGAAAGGGCTTTTATTTACATTTACAATAAATAAAATTAATTAAAAAGACAAGTGTTAATTTATTAAGTAACCATGGTGACATGTGTTAGTTAGTGAATTAGAGAAAATGCCAAATGTCAAGTTTTAATTTTAGTTTTTCTTTTATTTTTATTAAACCACAAATTAACCTATATATTCATTTACTCCTCATTCTACTTCCTTTTCTATTTTCTTTTCAAGTCTTAAAAGAATTCAGCCTATTCTCTAAAACAAATCTGTAATCAAAAACTCCTCAAACCGTAATCAACATTTCTTCAACCTGTAAATCATTTTCCAAAAACAAAGGCAAAGCCTATAACAAATTCTTCAAAACCTGAAATACATTTCCAAATCAAAGTTTAAGCCTGCAATTTCTTATTCAAAGTCTGGAAGCAAGTAAACCTGTTCTAAAGCAACCTGATTTAGAGCAACATCTCAATAATCAAAGCATGCATGCAAGTTTTAAATCGAAGAAGCAAAAGGCAACTCAAGTTTTAAATCAAAAGAAATTGCCAGATCAAAATTTAAAGCCTGGAAATTTTCTCTGTTCTTAAAATTGGTGAGTAACATCACAATTTAAATAGTTTAAGCATAATTATGTTGCATGCTTACCTCTGAAAACAAATATGTTTGTGAATGCATTTATAAGTATATCTCTGTATATTTATATGGATGTATTGATGTGCATATGTGATTCTCTGCTCTGTTCTTATTTTGTTTTCCCAGGCTCAAGATTTCATTTTAAATCCCTTACCACTTGACCTAGTTTTTGTTAGGACTTAGTTTACAAACAAAAGTTGTTTGTTTTATCATAGACTATTATTTAAAAATTTAATTGAGTCAAAAATTAAGCCTGAGTGTCTTTGAAAAATTAAAAACATCAGTGCATGTTAAAATAAAGTAAAACTCAAACTTTTTAATTTACAAATTCAGGGTTATAAATTAAACACTTTAACTAAAACATGATTTTTAAAATAAGAATCATAGTTTTTAGTGTGAAAATGGGTGTACAGTTCTTGTATGAACTGGAAATGAAATATTGGGATTTTCTGATGATCTTGTTGACCGGAGAAGTCGTGATCTTCTCTGGTGATAGAGGAGTAATAGGGGATTGTGGGAAAAATAGTAGAAGTGATGTTAGAGCACTGTGGCGATGGGGGTTGTTTGGGAAGACCTGTAAACCTAATTTTGGGCATGGTCGAGATTTTGGCGATAAAAGCATCTCTGGTGAATCGAGTGACACAAGTCACTGGGGAATGATAGCTGGAAGGAAGACGAAGCTTCGACCAAAATTACGACGTTGCTGGTGGCGTGAGGCGAGCAGACGAGGTAGTTTCTGATGATCGTATGTTGTTCCAAGTTTGGGGTCTGTTTCCAGGTTGTGATCGAGATTGCTCGAATTCGATTTTTGGAGTTGTTCATGGTTCTGGAGGTCGCGATCGTGAGGGGTGGTCGTAGACGATATGCCGGTGATGGTATCGATGGTCGGCGTCGAAGTTTTCAGATGTGCACGTGCACGAGATATCACGGTGTCTGGGTTATTTGTTTGTTTGGGGAAGATGTAGTCTCGGGTTCGACTCGAGATTCTTGCGTGAGTGACTCGGGGAAATTAGGTTTTGACTCGGGTTTTAAAAAGGGGAGGCTCGGGTAGATTTTTGTTTACAGTTTTAAACCAGACAGTGTTTTTAAATTTAAAATGAGTTTAAAATTGTAAAGTAGAATTTAAAACAAAGTTTTAAATAAAAGTTTAAAGTATGGATTTAATTTAAATTTGTATCCTAGTTAAAATAAATAAGTTTATTAAATTATAATGTTTAAGTAAATTTAAAATGTTTAAAGAAGGTTTAAATTTTAAATGAGTGGGTTTAAAATCTTATAAAATTCTTTTATAAATGTTAAGTGTTTCTTAACATTTAAATTTAAAAAGATTTTGTAAATTGGATTTAAAATTGGTTAAAGCTAAATTGTAATTTATTTAAAATCTTTAATTTGAAATGAATTAAGGTAAGATTTTAAAGTAAAATGTTTTAAAGTCTTTGTTAATAATAATTAAAGTAGTTTAAGGTTAATACTTTAATTTAAAGATTAATTAAGCAATTAATTTAGTAATTAGAAATTAATTGGTAATTAAGAAATTATTAAGTTGTAATTAATAAATAGTTGATTAAAGCTAAATTTCTTAAAGAAAGTAATTAAAGAATTGTTAATAATTAATGAGAGATCATTAATTAGGAATTATTAAATAATTAATTAATGTGATTAATTTTTGATAATCAATTAGATTAATTAATTAATATAAATTGGTTAAGTATAAATTACTTAATGAAAGTAATTAAAGAAATTAATTACTTAAGGTAATTAATTAAATAAATTTGATAAGTTTAAATTAATTAGTTAAATTAATTTAAGATAATGATTTGGAAATTTGATAATTACTTAAATGTAATTAGTGAAAGTATAATTACTTAGGAAAGTAATTAAAGGTAATTACTGGATGTAATTAACTGAAGATGATTTAATAATAAAAGTAATTTGAGTTAATTACTTTTAAATAAATTAATCAAGGGATTAATTAAATGATAATTAATTAAGAAGTAATTAATTATGAAGTGGAGTAATTAAGGGAAGTTAATTACTAAGTAAGATTAATCAAAGGTGATTAATAAATGTGACTAATTAAAGATTAATAATTAAATATAATTAATTTAAATGGAGTAATTAATTAAGAGTAATTAAAGATTATTAATTAATTAATATAATTAATAATGTAATTAAGGATTGATTAATTAAGATTAATTAATAAATAATAAGTAATTAAAGTAATTAATTAATTGTAATTAATTAAGGATTAAGATAATTAAATATAGTTAATTAATTTATGAAGTAATTAAAGATTAATTACTGAATGGTTTAAGATAATTAATTTGTGAAATTAATTAAGTATTAATTACTTAAAGTAATTAAAGGATTATTAATCAGGAATGATTAATTAAGATGGATACTTAGAGTAATGATTAATTAATTGGTTTAATTAATAATTAAGTAAGCAGGATTTATAGAATGAAGTAATTAGTTTAATTCACTTTAAATTAATTAGATGATATAAATCATTGCTTAAGGATGGATGAATGAGATTGAATGTATTTCATTGTTTGATATCTCTGATGAGATATGATTGATATATGATATGGATGTTTGGTTAAATTATAATGATAATGTGAATTATCTGTTTGGGATGATAATGTAGATTATCTATTGAATTATCTATCTTTGTGTATATAGATAAGAATTGAATTGTTTTAACCTTAAAACAACTTGGCCCTTAAAAGATACGTTTTGGATTTCGATGAGACCGGGATCGGGTTTCCGTATACCGGGATTCCAGGTCTGGAGACCCGAATACCACATCGATCCAAATTTACGATAGGTCGTGAATCTCAAGTGAAGATGAAGATTCAGAGTGCAAGGGTTATTGTCGTTAACTCTGAGGGTGATTCCAAAACGAGTGTAACGAGATAATGCCTTCGGTTTCGTTCGAACCCGGAACGAACTTGTATGGATTGAATGCTTTCAGCACATCGTCAGGCGGACGATGAGCATTCTAAGTGATATGTTCTGATTAAAGGTAATCGTAACCTCAAGCCTCATCAACCGAGAATGGCTAAAACAGGGGAGGTGCAGCAAGGTTTCGTGGGTAGCACCCACTGAGAGCAAGATAGATCCCTGTCTAGAGGTCCCTTTTCTTTTTATTCGGCTTAGTGTGTGGTTGGTCGCGCCAACTACGGGGTTATCTTGTTCGGAATTATCCAGTAAGGGATGGTTCCGGCTTTGTGTTGCAGGGGAGCGGGCGTACTCCTCGGTACGGTGATTTAGGCCACGTACTGTGACGGGCGGTACCCCAGTAGCCCTGCCATTGTATGGAAACCCATTCTTCCTACGTGCCCTTACGGTTTTGATTGTATAACCCACTTTGTGGCTAGTATGCTGGAATTTAATAATGTAACAATTTCAGCTATTTCATATTTATTTGAAAACCCTAGACCCTATTATAATATAACTGGATTTCCTATCAAATGTTTTGGTTAGCGTAAGGTAAAAACTTACCCATGTTTATTTGTGGGGAGTCTTACGTGACACCTTTTCTTTCTAAAGGTTTTGAAGTTAAGCAAGTTTAACCTGTTACTCACACCAGACCCATGTCTGACCCAAGTTGTTTATTTCTGTTTTATAAACTCTTGGGTACTCAAATTTTTACGAGTAGCCAAGGGATTCAGGTTTAGCTTTGACGAATTGTGGAGGAGCAATGGAGCAGGAGGCTTCAACGTTGTAGATATATATAGTAGTTCCGCTGTGTCTGTATCTCTGTAGTGTATTGAGTTGTAATGTCTAGGCAGATGTTATAACTGTCTAGTAAGTGATGTATATGCTGTGTAACTCTGTAAAGTGTTGTATACTATGTAATAGTATATGTTATTAATATAATTTATTCGTTCCGCTGTGAGATCATTGTTGTTGTTTCTTCCTTTCTTCTCTTCTTTTCTATTTTCTACCCCTTTCTTTCTTATTAATGATACGACTTTCTGTGGAGAAAAAGTTGGGTCGTTACAGAGATCGTAGCTATGATGCGTTACCACCAGCCGGGAAGGGTAAACTAATAGTATCCTACCTTGGGCATTACCTAACGTACCTTGTCATACTTTTATCCTAAACGAGACCCCTATGATTTTGGTTTAGTATTGTCGTATCACGACGCGTCCCCGTCCATCGACCGTTTAACTGGTGTTTTATATGCAAACTGTACGACGATGCTTAAAAACGAGTTATGGGGGATCAATGTAAAGCCTTAACGCTAAGAAAAATATTCACTTTATTGATTAGAAATTATATACGTAGCGTATTCTACTACTTATAAATATTTTGATGGATCCTTAGGAGATGGAAAATCCCGTAACATCTCTTGAGTTATTGCACGCACGTTATACACTGGATAGGAGATGTGAGAACCCGTAAATATCTCTGACACCGTTACACTCATGTTATATGCGATATTGATTTGACTTACATAAGTATATTTTAGTCCTGACTCGAGTGTTTTGTCTTTTCATTACGCTCGGGTCAGCCCTGAATTTTTTAGCTTATTGAAGATTTATTCTGGAGGACGAAGACGAAGATTTGGTATATTATTACTATTATTAGTCCTGCATCATGTTGTCTACTGCATTATTTATTTATCTTTGATGTATATATATAACTCTGATGAATGTTGTATAGATTATAATAAAATGTAAAACATAAACAGCTTCATGAACTGTTTATTTGATTATTATATTTTGTCGTTCCGCTGCGAGATTCTGTGTTTGTTTCTTCTTCTTTTCTTATTTTTCTTACTTAACCCCAATGATTATCTATGTTCTGGATTATTTGGATTGGACATGTGTGGATTATTGTCAACTTAAACCTTCCGAAATGTGGGTCGTCACATTCCCACTTTGAAACTTGAAAACGAACGTCAATGATGCGTGCACTCATCACCGAAATTATTTTCTAACGACAGAGAGGGGAGTACAGAACTTATTTCCTTTAAAATTTCTTTTAAAACCTTTCTTTCAAGTCATTTTGAAACATTTATATCAGAAAATACTTCCCAATAATAATAATATTATATTCCAAAATCCTTTGAAACCAAATTCAAAACCTCGGATCTTAAGTTCTAAATTTCCAATTTATATTCATTTTATTTGTAACCCCATTTTGCAATTCAATATTTATAAAATTCCATTTCCTAACAACAACATATCACATCCAACTATATCACTTATAAAATTTATTCTTTTATATATACAAAATATAATACTAGGCAAAATTATTTCATTTACCTATATTTCAAAACAATATTGTGTCGGTCTACCCTATTAAGTGTTTAGGAATCCCTATCGATGTCATAGCGTCCCATGTACCGACCAGAATTTTTAAATGCTAAATAGAACAAATTAACACAATACAAAAACCTTTTATAACACTAACAATTACGTTTTCTCATATATATATACACACTCAGTGACTCATTCTAGGGTATTACTACCCTATCTTTAATGAGTCAGACCCCACAAAGCTAAGGTTATCGCTAAACCCAAGCTCTGATACCAAATGTAACGACCCACCTTTTTGGATGGTTTAAATTGACAATAAACCACACATGTCAAACTCAAACCATTCAAAAGGGAAGATTGTTATGGGGTAAATGAGAAAAAGAAGAGAGAATGAAAAAAAACACAGAATCTCACAACGGAATAACAAAATATAATAATCAAATAACAGTTCATGAAGCTGTTTTACAAATAACGTTTAATTACACCTTTATAATACAGATCAGAGTTACATAAACATGAATAAATAAATAAATGCAGCGGAACAACAAGATGCGGTGGAATAAATATAATAAATAATAATAGTACTAAATCTTCGTCTTTGTCCTCCAGAAAAGCAGTCTTCGATACACTGAAAACCTCAAACGGGCCCGAGTGAATTTGAAAACACAAAACACTCGAGTCAGAACTGAAAGATCTTATGTAAGTTAAATCAACGGTAAATAAATATGAGTGTAACGACGTCAGAGATATTTACGGGGTTTGACATCTCCTATCCGGTGTCTAACGTGAGTGCAATAACTTAAGAGATATTTGGGATTCCATCTTCTAAGGATCCGTTAAACTATCTACATACATAGTACAATACGCTATTATAATAGTGTCTACAGTAAAGTAAAGTAAAGTATTAAAATAGCGTTAAGGCGTTACCCATATCCTCTTTAATACATTTTATATAAGGCCGTAGTATATACAGTACTGTAAACTCCATCGTAAACTGGTGGGCTATGAGGGAGCACTTAGGTCTATCAACGGATGCTTTCAGATGCGGATAGTGCCATATCCGCATCCGCATCCGAAATCATTTTCGGATATCTGCATCCGCAGATACGGACGAATATCGGATAATTATCTTATCCGCTAACGATCGATAAATCAAGAATTACAAAAAGAAAATTTTAGTTTAACATAAATATTTTTCAATCTCATTGATTATAAAAGTGTTAGAAATTAACAAATATGATGATAATAAATAGTTTCGAGCAATTAACAAGCATTAAGTGCATATAACATAAACTACTAACTTAGTAAAATAATAAACGAATATCGTTTACTGTATTAAAATACATATAATTTGAACTATAATCTTGACATAAACCGGACGGATAATTTTCGGATGCGGATGTCTTCGTATCCGCATCGGCATCCGTTTTTTCGGATATCGGATATTTATCCCCTTTTCGGATGCGGATGCGAATGGATTTCGGATTTTTCGTGTATCCATTGACAGCCCTAGGAGCACTCCATAAGTACAACACAAACCAAACTCATAGAAGGCACGATAAGGCATGTGACAAGGCATGCGAGGCAATGCCCACGGTAGGGTACTACCGTTTTGCGGATCCGGACTAGTGGTAACGCATAGCAGCTACTACCCCCCCTCCACCTCGAAACACACTCCCATAATCAAATTGAGGGGTGGCCACCAAATCAATCACAAAGTAATAATATGGTATCGAAGAAATGTGTCCGATCGGAGGTGCGACCTCACTTGGCCCGGCATGGCTCCTGTTTTAGCCACATCAAGCTGATTCACGGGAGTCAGGTCTACGTAAATACCTCATACAGAAACGTTCGCCAAACCATCCTACTTCATTCTGGAATCTCCACCATGTACACAGTTGTTAAAGTGGTTTTCGGTATTGGCAGAGAGTATGACAATTTCCTATCCCGGTCCCTTTATCAACCAAACGCTTATTTCACACCGGATGGTTCTTTTACATTTTCCAAAACCGATTCACTATTGATATCAAAATATCATATTCAATTCAAACTATATCACTTTCGAAATCATATTCACTTTCGAGATCATATCACATTTGAAATCGTATCACTTTCGAAATCGTATTTTCTTTAGAAATCATATCGAAATCATAGTTTCTTTTGAAATCTTATCGACCAAATAGGTTAAATCCTCATTTCAAGATCATCATATTTAATCAAATATCTCATTTAAATCCCAACTTAGGTTATAACATCATTTAACCGTATTCGCTTTTAAATCAAGGATTTAAATATAAACCATCCCACTTTACACAGTCTGAAGTTTTGAAAATAGTTTAGATAGTTATAAATAGTTTAAATAGCTTAGCATAGTTTAAAATAAATTTTAAATGGTTAAAATGCTCTAAAATAGTTTAAAAATAGATAAAAATAGTTTAAATGGGTTTAAGATAGTTTAAATAGTTTTAAGATAGTTTAAATAGATTTAAAATAGATTTAAATAGACTTAAAATGGATTAATTTGTTTAAAATAGGTTAAAATAGATTAAATTAGATTAAATAGATTAAGATAGATTAAAATAAATTAAAATAGTTTAAATTGATTAAAATAGTTTGAAATAGTTGAAAATAGATTAAATTAGTTTAATAGTTTGAAATCTTAAAAATCAAGATTGTTTTTAAAATAATATATTTTTAAATGGTTGATATTAAAATAATAAATTTGAAATTAATATCAAATTAAACTATTTCTTTCATTCAACACATCTGGACCATGTCCAGCTTTCAAATAAACAAACTAAAATTTGTCTTTCAATTCAAATTCTCGGTTAAAACCATTTAATCAATATCGATTTCAAACCCATGATCGAACAATAAATTCAAACTATTTCAAATTTAGTAGATTTCAAAGTTACATTTCCAAATGTTTCAATAACTCAATTCCGATAAATTTCATTTATACTTCTAATTCAACTTTAAAATTTCAACTTAATTTCTTCAAACAATTCCTTTAAACCAATTCCGATTTCAACATTTAAAACTTGGATTTTCGAAAATAATTCAGTTTATATAATTCCAATTTTATTTCAAAATATCATTTAACTGAATTCAAAAATTAAGGATTTAAAATCATTTAATTTAACCAGTCTGGTGTCCATATATAATTTCTACCCTATGGTCAAGTCATATAGATGTATATCATTTCAATCCGGATTAATTTTAAAAATTTACGGGTATATATAATTTGAACCCGCAATCCCAAATTCAACTTCAAATCCATAAAATCGCTCGAGTCTATCATTTCAACTCATAACGATTTCTCCCTAATCTATCAGATCGTTCGGGTATGTATCATTTCAACCCATAGGGAACTTGTAGTGTTATAACAATATAAAATATAACATCTAGTCATCCAATATCAAAAATCAAACATACATCACAATCATCATTCAATCAACCAATAAATAACATTAATTAACTGATTATCATCAACAGGTATTCAATTGACAATTAAATTCAATATTAAATTAAATGACGATTAAATGCAATAAAAGTCATATTTAACTGGAATGACAATTTAAATATAGCAAACATCAACCAATCAATTTCTAATCACATCATAAATTCAATTCGCTAACATAAGATAATCTAGTAGTTGTGAGTGGGTCAAAACACTCACCTTTGATTTCAAATCGATTTGAAATCCAAATAAAGGCCCAAAATTGAACTGTCTCAGAATTCGTTCGAACTAGTGCTAAAACGTTTGGAATTTCGATATGATCCTAACGAAATAAACCGCACCAAAATCCGAGTTTGTATGCAAAAGATATGATTTAATTAGCATAGACGAATAATTAAATTTTCAAACATATTAATAATATTATTAAATAAGATAACGTGTACCAAGCTTCCACGTAGCCCTTCCTGTTTGAAACCCTACCCGCTTCGATCTCGTCTTCGTTCACACGTACGAGCAGCCGCCACGACTTCAACCCAAACGCACGCCACCACACATGACTATCGCCAGACCCAAAGTCGCCACTGCGCCTACCTCCTCGCGCCGCGCCTACGGCCAGACTGTGGTCAATTCCGGTCGTCCCACTAAGAGCCGCCAGCCCATATCACCATTTTCTGGTGATCCACGACCACCTGAGGACGAACGACCACCCTAGATCACCACGGCTTATCGTCCTCTACCCACTGGCGATACCCGATCGCCCTATAGTCGTAGATCCGTCGTCGAATATCAACAACCACACATGAACGGGCATGGATAAATGGCCAATTTTTGGTCAAACCAAGCATCAATTGCAAAAACAAATTGTAGCTCTGGGTTACGCTCGTCGAGAGCTCCGAATCGGTATATAATATGATATATTTTTGAGAAGTTTGATTTTGAAATTGATTTTGATTTGAATTTGGATTTGGGAATTAGGTTTTCAGCTATTAAGAAAGAGAAACGACAGAAATTTCAGTACGTACAGTAATGAGAAATAAAAAGGCTGCTAGAGTTAGAAGAAGACTATTTATATGAACAAAGTCCGATAAGAACATGAACACGTATCGAATTTGTACGAATGATAATAACGACCCGAAAAGCCCGTTTCGCTTCCGAAATGAAAATGGGTCATCCTATATATCAAAATAGATGTTTTCGATATTTTTAAACTTAGTGGAACAGGTTTCAAGTCCTAATTCCATTGTATGAAGAAGTTAGCTTTTAAAATTAGCTTATTTCAATTAAATTCAATTAAATTGATTACTACGCGTTTCGAGCCCGAACAATCAAACGGCAAGTCCGATCGCTACGAAACTTGATATCCTACAATAATTCACTATTACGAATTCGATGAAACTAGTTTCGTCGAAATCCGAGACAGTGGCCAAAATGGCTATTTCCATGTTAATTAAATAAATTATTATTAAATTGATCGAATCACTTTTTCAACTCAAATTTTATAATTAACAAATTTCATCATTTCTAATTACACGGAAATTAACAATCTTTTTAAAACCAATTTCCCATATCAAATTCAATATTAATTATTGCACTAATTACGGTGTTCAGTTTCAATTGTAGTAAATCCATTAATTATAATTTAAATTCCAATAAATTGATTTAATTTGATTTCACTCTTTTTATTAAAACAATCCTTACTTTATGAACCTAGTTAACATTGGTTTACCATTTATTACATCAATAATCTACAATTATCATCTTTTATACTATTAATTGCAATTTTTCAAATATATTGAATTTTTTTATCGATTTCCAAATTAATTGACCGAATTAATAACAGAATGGTAATTAAAGCAATTATTATTAAAAATTCAAACACCTTTCCAAGTTTATTGTTAACAAACAAAACAAATAAATTCACATACTGATTAATTATTTTATATTAATCAATTTCAATCAATTACATGCAATTTCACCATTTAATACAACAATTAATTATTTATTTACAATTTTATAACCAATTTTATATTTACAATCATTTCAATTAATTGACATTGCATTAAAGTAGTTATCCATTACCTTACACTAACATTATTACATTTCATTCTAGTTATTATCATATTAATGAATCACAAATTCTTATTTCTACCAATATAACACCAACATCTTATTTTATTAATATTTTTAATTATCAAAAATTACGGATCGTTACATTGATAAATTATATTTATATTTTAAATATTCAAATACAAGATTTTATAACACAAATTATAATGTTTTGAACCATATAATGGCGGTAGACTTGTTTTAGAAGTATATTAACAAATATAGATATTTGGGATTTTCATCAGAAAAACGACGAAAATCAATTTTCGGAAAATTGAGTTTTTCTTAATATTAGCGTGCATGAAACTGGATACATTCACTTATTTATCCATATAAACAAGAATATGAAATAAAAATTATTTATTTCATTTTTGGAAATAAAATGTATTTATGACATCATTAAGGATGTCATCACTTTTATATATTTTCTGATATATTTAAATTAAGGTTAAATATTTAATAATTGTTTTAAAAAAATGATAATAATTTATTTTAATTAGTTATATAGTGATAATAAATCATTTATGATAGTTTTATGAAGATATATACTTGGTTTGAAAATATAAAAGAAGTCGTACTGTTTTGTCGATACGACAACACATTTTGTAAATACTTGTTTAATATTGATTTATATGATTTTATAATTCCATTTGTTATCATTTTAATTAGTTGATGATGATGAGAAATTAGTTTTCAATTTTTTTACATTTACATGTAATTTAATTAATAAGTGAAAATGTGACAGGAAATCAAGATCGAAATTCGTAAGGGTTTAACGTAGTGAAGTTATGCAAAGTTATATGTCATAACATACATGCACACATATACACATATATACATCTATGTAAACATATGAACACATAAGAACTACCATTTACATTCACTTATTACTAGTGGTAATTGGTATAAATATCATGATATTTATGAATAAAAATCTAGATATTTTCTTACAAAAATCAAATCAAAACATCACTTCACCTTGTGCACATGGAGGAGCATGAGGGGGGAGTGGGTTACGTATGTAATGGTGATGGAGGAGTTGTAGGCAAGCACATGTTGAGGTGAAATGGTGATGTGAAAGCTAATGGAAAATATCATGATATTTTTCCAAACCTTTGCCAATAAATACAAGCATCCATTCTCACCTTCATTTGCATATTTCTTCATCTTCTTCTTCCTTTTCTCAAACTTCCTAATGGCCTCTAATAGCCTCTTCATCTTAGAAAATTTATGAAGAAAAATAATGGAAAAAAGAAAGATAAATTATATCCATATGAAATCAATGGCGATCCACTTCCAAACCAAAGCCAAATCACTCCCTACCACCTCTAGTGTAACGACCGGGCGATTTTCGACCTCGGAAATCGATACTAATACGTTCACTATATAGAGTGTCAAGCAATCGAGTGCCGGAAATACCAGGTTGTTGGAGTTAAGAAGAAAGAGATAGAAGAAGAAACAGAAATAACAACAACACAGAATCTCACAAACGCAGCGGAACAAAATATAATATACAATAACAGCCTTTTTATACAAGAGAAAAACTATAACTTTTAATATACATACAAATTATCAGAGTACAATCATCAACATATAAATCTAGACAATTATAATAACTTGTCCTCAAAATGCTGAATATACAGCCTACAATACACAGCGGAATATAATCAAGTACGCATAATACGCCTCTGCATTCCAGCTCGTCTCCTGAGCTCTAAAGCATTCTATCCTGAATTCTGTAACACTCGGTCTAACCCGAGCATTATAATAAAGTAACACCCGAGTCAGGCTGGAAACTAGCGTGAGTAAACACACTTAATTTGAATTACTTAAGATATCATAATCCTTCGGAAACAAGGTACCTCGTAAGACTGCGTCACATGCAAACACAACGGGTTTTTATCTTACGATAACCAAAACATTCTTTTTCAGAAAACCCAGTGATATTATAATAATGTCTAAGTACAGTATTTATTAAAATATTCGAACTTGTTACATTAAATAAATTCCAGCATATTAGACTCCATAATCAAAACCGTAAAGGTTCGCAGTAGTTATTTGATCGAAGTGGTTTCGGATAATTCTGATATCTGATCCTGGTCTCTTCGAACGGTCAACGAATTTGGCCAGATTAGAATAGTCGGTTATTTAACTATAAATTTACACAAATATGCAATCACTAGGCCCATTTTATAATTTCTTCCAAACATTTATTTCAAACTACCTTTATAAGGATATATATATATATATTCAAATCTCTTCAATATCCAATAATTGAACAATTTCAAATTCCTTATTTCCATAACGGGATATTTCCAACCCTTAGAGATATTCCCAATCTCCAATTTTTTATCCATTACTTAGAAAACCTTTCCATATAAAATATTTCATAGTTAGGCTATTTCCAAAACCATTAAATTTTATCCAATTAAATTTCTTTTTAAACATAATCAGCTTACCATATACTACTAATATATATATATAATATAAGAAACTCCAATTTCAGTCAAAGTATAGATTATTAACTCAATCAGCGATTTAGTAATCAATATTAAATAAATTTACAATTCAGAACTGAACTGTTTCCAACGATTTAAGTCAAGTTATACTTTCAGATTCGGATTATTGGTTAATCAAAGGAATTATAAATAATTTATTATAGTTAATTCCAAATTAAACAGTCCATAAATAATTTATTAATTAATCAACACATAATTAAAATTATGGAATTTCTTAATTAATCACTTTCAATCAATATAAATTATTAAATTTCACATTGCCAAAATCTCTATGACATTAGTTAATATGGAAGTACTTAGCGGTAAAAATTTTGACGCAAGAATCCGTTCGTCGTTTGGATTTAAAATGAAGTAGAAAATATTGTTTTAGATTTATAAGCTATTAATAAAAAAAATTAAATTTTCTTTTTAAAGAACCTCTCGGCCCAAACAAATCAAACCGGCCCAACACCCTTCCTTTCTTCTTCCGGCTTTCCTTTCCTCCCCTTTCTTCCATTCATTCGAAAACAACCCAACTGTGCATGTACGTGTGCACGTACACACCTCCTCCGACCACCCATTCTTGCTGTCGACCTCCTACACGAGTCGCCTCAACCACCTCAACTCGATTGATCACCTAAAAATCGTGGCTTAGCCTTCAAATTTAAAATGAACCCTTCGACCATGAACTGAACGAAAACCCTGCCCATTTAACCACCTCGTCACGGCGCCTCTGACCTCATCCACCTCGTAACCGAAGCCCACACCAAGAACAGCCCTAAACCCTATACGACCATGCCACACTTCCACATGCTATTGAAAAATTCCACACTTTTTTTCCACCTACACCAGCCCCCAATTCTCCTCCACACCGAATCACACGTCACGAAATCAAGCGAGTCGCCGGAATTTGGCCTCACGCCCAAATCGGATCATCTCCAATTTTCTTCCACTATACAACACTAAAAATCCCCAAACTACTACAAAAAATCATCATTTTCGATAACGAACAAGTACATGTAATCAACTAATTAAATTATGATATTTGATTTTTGGTCATTTCTAGCTTGTTTACTGTAAAATGTATTTTCTTCTCCTACACTCCAAAATATCAAACGAAACTAATTTTAAAATAAACTACATTCAAAAATAAAACCAATTTCCTTTTGGAATCATAACCTAAAACTAACTGGATAAAGAGATAAAGATTTTTAAAGTTGCAAGCTATTAACTTTTCAAAGAAACAGAGGTGTTTTTCATGTCACCGTGAGTTTACAGGTTATATAACAAGATTAAACATACATATATACAACATAGAAACTTATTCATACATGAATACTTGCCAAAGTACAAAAGTTCATTCAAATTTCGAGTGTACAAATGCATAAAGAAGTTGCAGTAAGAAAAAGTTTACATTTTACTCACATGCTCTTTAAAAAGAACACTGCTTTTGGAAAAGAAAAACCCTGCTGCTTTAGTTTGATGGAGCTTGAATACTTAGCTTCTTTATGGTTTTTAAAATGGCAGATGTTCTTTTTTTTTGAATGTAGAATGTTAAACGTGAATAACATAGGTAGTGTACATATATATATATATGGAAAGAGTGGGCACAAGAAGGCTGAAGCCTTTGTTCATGTACAGGACTCTCTTTTTCTTTTCATTTTATTTTCTTTTTTTTATTTGAAAACTTTGACTTGATTTGAAAATTAGATTGACCTGATATCCTAGTTGATATGAAATTTGAGAATGATTTGATTTATTTCATGCTTGACTTGAAGTTTTGTGGACTTGATTTAATGTCTTGCCATCATGATGTCTCTTATTTGCATATACAATATTTTTATAAATATATATATATATATATATATATATTTACCTATTCACTATTTTATACCAACATATATACATATACATTTACTTACATATATTTGTCATTATATATATATATACTTACATTAAAAGATAGGAGTTTATCATCATGAAGCTTTTACGTGTATATATATATCTATATATAATCTCATATACACTATCTTGTCCGCCTTAGTGGCGCAGTGGTTAGGGGTTCTCGCTACCTGGTAATAGGTCCCGAGTTCGAGCCCTGGCCTGCGCACCTTTGCCCCAAGTAAATCTCACCCGGTATTGCGGACTGTCCAAGGGGGACTGCGATAAGCTGTACAAGCTTGCGGTTGCGGACTGGGTGGCCCATACCTTCCTAAGATGAGCGGTTTCCATTAGACTTCGGTGACCGTTCATTTTTTTTCATATACACTATCTTTACCATAAATACATTGTAACGACCCGTATATTTCAATAGTTTTAATAATATATTTAACTGAATTTTTGTGAAATTTTAAATATTTGAATCTGAAAATAAAAATTTGATATTTGGAATATGTCTATTTAAACATAGCAAATGGTAAATTTTCATCAGAAAATATGGAAGTTAATTTTATTGTGTAATTCTATTTCAATTTATACATAATAGATGATAACAAAATGTTTTCCAAACCTGAATATTTTTATATAATAAATTTGTAAATCATCTTCTGAGTGAGACGTCATATTTCGTTTCTCCAAATTTTTACTGCTATTGCTCTGTTTATCTTAATTCTGGCGTTTTAGCAGCATTTTGGTACCGATATCGACTTTTGATAGGATAATCGTACCACTGATATCTGTATACCGTTTTGATCGTCTCGTCGTGTTGATCTTTACAGTATATTCATTTCTGTGTTTTGAAGTTCCGATACGCAGCGAAATGTGTGAAATGATTAGTCGTACTGGTACACGTTTTAAAACTTTTGGCTTTCTTGTGTCTATTCACTTACCCACTGGTTCAAATCAAACCGCCGTTTGCTTTTATTAATTTCTGAATTCTCGTGAGTGGCCGTAGCCATTTCATATTTTATCCACGGTCTATTCTTATTCCTTTCTATTCGCTGCTATTCTTATTAAATATATATAAAATAATAAATGAAAGCATATATTAGTGGAAGCCGGCTGTTCTCTTCCTATTTCTTTTTCTTCCTTCTTGTTTGAAGCCCACCTCTTCATTACTTAACCCATGCATGCATGTTCTTTCTTCCTGATGCTTACCAAACTCATCCTCCCCTTTATACACGCGACCACTTTCTTCCCCTGAGCGAGCCTGTTCTGGCCCACCTCCTCCTCCGCCGTGTGCCCACCCACTTGCTGGCCTCTGCCCCTCCAAGAATCTAACGCCAGTTCGACCCTTCCTGGTTTTTTCTCTATCTCTCTTCTTTCTATTTTTCCTCTTCCACGGATCCTATTTTCGGCCTCATCCTCTCAATGGCCGCCCTGTCTTCCCACTCGCCACCCATTAAAGCTCGGCCAAACCAGCAGGTTTTGTTTCCTTCCCATCTCCTATTTAAATATATATATTATATATATGTAAGTTTTATAAAATATATATATATATATATATCTGTGTGTGTGTTTATACGTTTATATATATATATATACTAGTATATATCTCTGAGCTTTGTTTTGTGTTAGTTTATACTTTTGCAAATTACTTGCTGTAAGTATATATATATGCATTGGTTGAAAATAATAGTTGTGGATGCTTACTGTATATATATCTGTTACTATATATTATAATTACAAAGAAAGTTATGCTTATATGTCAGTTATGTCTTTTGTATATATATAAGTACATTAGTTTATATATATATTTGTTAGTTTTATGAATTTTACAAACAACATTACTTACAACAATTTGTTTGCATATATTATTAACTGTGTAGGAAAGTGTTTATAAAGTATACCAAGTAATTTATGTATAAAGTTTTCAAGTGTATGAGTTTATATACATACTAAGTTTGCCTGTACATTCTAGAAATATAAGATTTGCTTATATAAAGATTTATATGTATAGGTCTGTAACATCCCGTATTTTTAAGCCATTGAATTTGAACATTTAATTCATTTTAAATGTTTAATATGGGTTTAAGATTTATTTTGAACTAAAAAGATTTGGTTTAAACTAAAATAACAAGTGATCATTTCTAATGTGGAGTTTTAATTTGAGATTGGATAATAATAATTAAATATTCGGGGTTGGGATAAAAGGTGGATTTGGGTGTAAATAGTAATAAAATGATATTTAAATGTATTTTTAGGTTCGAATGGTTATAAATAATATTATGGGATTTTTAGATGAATTTAAAAGTCGATAAATTATTATTTGGGATTTTATATTAATTTAAAAATGAATTTAATATTATTAAAATGCAATACAATCAGATTTTGATCTGGATTGAACCAGAATGATTTTAAATGTGGTTATACATTTTATATGATTTATTATTAAGTTAAAAAAATTTTAAAAGTGAAATTTGAAGCGTTTTCGACGATTTTCAGAAATCGCCTGATTTAATAGACGAGTGAAAATAGCCTTCCGGGACACAGTCTCGGAATTCGACGAAACCAGTTCCATTGGATCCGTAATAGTTAGTTATTATCGGATTTCAATTTTCGTAGCTATCGGAGTTGTCGTTTGACCGTGGCAACTCGAAACGCATCGAAATCGATTTAACCGATTTAATTTTAAATTGATCGTTTTATTTCGTAACTCGCGCATACGATCAAATTAGCTTACGAAACCTGTTCCATTGTATCCGGAACGTGGAAAAACCCCAGGATAGCCGGTCGGAACGTGAGAATTGGAGGTCGTTTGCATTAACTGTTAAATCGAGAAATTTATATTAATTAAATAATATTAAAAGCTATTATATATATTCGTTAATTATCAAAACCCTAGCTGAGAAGAACGGGCCGCCTCTTATTTCGTTTAATGGCCGGTATTCATTTTCGTTCTCCCTCAAAAATCCCTTAATCCACTCAGCGATTTTTGAAAACTCCAACTAGTAAGTCGTAGATCTCGTCGAACCGCACCTAGTGAACGGTTATGATCGTTTTTCGTGCAGCGTGGAGGGTGTGGGGGTGTCGCGTTCATCGCGTGTTTGGAGGGTTTGTACGTCGCCTTGGGACCACCGGGCTGTGCGCGTTCGTGGGCGAGGGTGCGTGGTGGCAAGGGCGACTCGGAGGCGGTGGTGGATCGTCGTCGAAGGCAAGGGAGTGTGGTGCGTTTCAAGCCCTAGCGTCTACGTTGTTGGGTTCGAACGTCTTCTGTCGTTCGCGTGAGGAAGGAAGCAGGAGAGCGGGTCGGGCCGCATTTCTTTTGGGTATCGTTTTTTTAAAAAAAAAAGTATATTTGTTTTAAATCGTTATTCAAAAGTTTGTAAAACCATAACGAGTTCATACGTTATCAGATTGAGGCGATTTTGGATGCGTTGGAATCGCATGAACGCGTACTACGCAGTGGAACAATTCTGGAATCATTCCGGGCAAGTAGAAATTTGGGTTAAATCGGACACCGTCCGGTTTAATTTAAATTTCGAACGCTCGCCGAAACTTAAGGTGAGTTTTCTCACTCACATCTGGATGCTAGGCATTTTAAATAGTTAATATTTAAATATCTATGTGGATGGCTGAATATAATTGTTATTATCAGTCTGGATTGATATTTATATTGTGATGTGCTAATATTTGTGATGCAGGGAGAAATAGGTTGGAGGGATCCAACTGGATTCCTCACAATGTAGCAATTATTTTATAATTGATAATGATGCATGTTTATATTGTTGTGATTGATAAATCTGAAATTAAACTGTATTGTGATAATTGTTGTATAAATTACAATTCCAGAATTTAATTATAAATGGATTGAATTGGGTTTACGAAATAAAATGAATGGTTAAAATAAGAATTTCAAAGAATAGAATTTGAAATCTGGTTTGGATGGAAAATGTAAATTGGCCAAATTGAGATTTATAAAATGGATAAATGGGAAGTATAAATTTCTGGAAATGAATTCTATGGAAATTACAATTTGTTCTTAAATAACGATGGTTTATTTTAATAATGAATAGTGTTATCCAGAAATTTAAATGTGTTGGAATGAAGCTTCCAAATGTAAAATTTACAGTTTTAAATGTAAATATAATATTTTAAAATGCCGTTTTCTCCATTGGAATTTTATTTAAGTAAATTGTAAATCTGGTTTCATTGAAGAATTCACCAAAATTTTTATTTTAAAATGTTTAAACTATATTTTTAAAATGAATTTCCGGGTATGGGAAATTGAGTGCGAACTTCGGATGAAGTTATAGATAAGTATGGAATTGGGAATTTATGTTGTAAACATAAATTGAATTTGAAATAAATCGTTTGGATTTATATGAAGGATACTTTGGAATGTTTGAACGGGATAGTTTTTCCCTGGGAAAAACCAAGTTAGAGTTTTAAAGGTTTTTATTTAATTAAAGTTAAAGTTTAAATTGTTTAAAGAGTATTTTCAAGAAATTATTATTTTTAGAGAAGAAAAGTTTAAATTATTTTAAAGTTATTTGTTTAAGTTATGGAAAATTTTAGTATTATCTTTTTAAAAACACTACCTGTAAATATTTAGTAAATTGAACCCTTATTTAAATCGAGTTATATCCTATTAAATAAATACTATTTAAAGTAGTTTTGAAATTATATTTTGAGTAAATAACTAGAAGTACATTTATATATTTATAAGTATATTTCGCTATAAAGTATTTTAATTGTTTTTAATCTAAATTGTTTAAGCTTGGTTTTTCCAAATGGGAATAAATGGTAAGGCTTTACCCTGTAAAGGAAGAAATTGGGAAGTCGTTTAAAATGAGTTTTGAAATGTGAAAATATATCTTTTAAAGATATTAAAGGGGAAGAATAAATAATGTGTGATATTATTTATTGTGTGATGGATGCTTATGGATGCTTGTGAATGTGAATTGATAGTTAAATCACCGACTATCAATATTGGCCAAATGCGCTGATCGTTTCGAAGAGACCGGGATCGAGATTTATTTCTCGAAAACCACTTCGATTCGGTTTGTACGTTTCGTGTAACATGTTCGGAGTCGAAGATGGAGCTGTGAAGTGCAAGGGCTAGTCGCTACTAATCCTGAGGATATTTCCAAAATGGATGTAGTAGGAATAGTGCCTTCGGTTCCGTTCGGACCCGGGACGGACTTGTATGGACGAATGCTTTCGTGACATCGTCAGGTGGGCGATGGGCATTCAAAGGGATATGTTCTATAAAGGTAACGCTTAGCCTCAAGCCTCATCAACCGGGAATGACTGAAAATCAGGGGTTATGCAGCAAGGCTTCGTGGGTAGCGCCCACTGGAGAGTATGGTCATCCCTGCCTAGATGTCCCTTTTATTTCGGCTTAGTGGTGCGGTTGCTGATCACAACCGTGGGGTGATTATATTCGGAATTGCCCATAGGTGATTCCGGCCTTGTGTTGCAGGGGACTTAGGGTGGGTCCTCGGTACTGTGATCTAGGCCACGTACTGTGACAGGTGGTACCCCAGTGCCTAGTCATTCGTTGGAAATCCATTCTCCCTACGTGCCTTGTACGAGTTTTGTTTGTATACCTAGTATGCCGGAATTTAATGAATGTAACAATTTCGGCTATTTTATAAGTATTTGTATATAGACACTATTATAATATCAGAGGATTTCTATAAAAAGTGTTTTAGCTATCGTAAGGTAAAAACCCGACATGTTTATTTGTGGCGTGGTCTTACGAGATGCTTTTGTTTTCAAAGGATTTTTGAAACTTTAATAATCAATTGGGTGTATTTATGATGCGCTGGTATTCCAGACTGACTCGGGTGTTATTTTATTATAATGCTCGAGTCAGACCGAGTATATTACAGGATAGGTTGCTATGGCTTAGGAGAGGAGCTGGAGTCCGAGACGTATTTCTCGTACTTGTATTATTCCGCTGCTGTGATTGTTGAGATTGTTTGACTGGTTATGATGGGTTGTATTGATATACTCTGATGATGATGTATTGTATATAAACAGATATAGTTTTGATTTGTGTAAAGTTCTGTTCTATATATTATATTTTATCCGCTGCGACTGTGAGGTTCTGATTTTGTTTAGTTCTTTCTTCTTCTATCTACTTTCTTATTCTTCTACAATCTGTCTTTTCCGGCGTTCGATTGTCGGCATACTATACTGTGGGGTATTTTGTGTCGATTTTCGAGGGTCGAGAAGAGCGGGTCGTCACACTTGGTATCAGAGCTTAGGTTGGCGACAACCTAGGCTTTGGGGAAAAATTACTCATTTTAAATAGAGTCAGAAGTACTCTATAATGGGCTGAGTGTAATAATAGCTATGAGAGCGTACTTGTTAGTGGATTTAAAATTGATTTCGTACTGTGTTGACTTATCGGTTGAGTGTTTATGAATTCTGGTCGGTACGGGAAGTACAACCGTATCGATAGGGGTTTCTAAACTCTTAAACAAGATAAACCGACATAGTATTGTTTTAAAAGTGGGTAAATGAAATAATTTTACCCAAAATTATATTTTGATATAAAGAGATAGTTTTCTAAATTATATATATTGGATGTTTGTTTGGTTGTTTCTTCTATAATCAAATAAGAAATTAAAACATGATCTAAAATTTGAAATGATATATATAAGAAAATAAGAAGTTAAAATATTAAAATGGTTTATAACCAAATAGAGTTAACTCAATATGTTTAAATAAGAAGAAGTGAAATTGAAATTTGATTTAAACCGGAATTTTTACCCCGGAAATTTTTGAAAGGGATTTCAAATGAATTTAAACAAAGGTTTGGAAAAATTTAGAAACCTTGGGAATGTTGAAATGTTTTCCAAAGGTTTTGAAGTTAATAATGGAGTATATTTTGGAAAATATTTTTAAATGGAAATTGATTTGAGGTGAATTTTGGAAGTGGAAAGCATTGAACTCACTTCAGTCGCTGGAAAATAATCCTGATGATGCTGGCCACATCATCAGAATTCATTTTCGAGTTTCTAAAGTGATGGATTGCTACCATGTGAGTGATTATGGTATTTGTTTGGTCTTGTTTGAGAAAACAAGTGATTTTAGAAATTTTCAAAAAGGAAAATTGTTTGGTAAAAGCAGATTGTTTTGGAATTTGGTATTTGATTTGGATATCAAATGGAAATGTGTTGATTTATATTTCAAATTGGTTTTGAAATAAATCCGGGTAAATTGAATTCTGGGAATTCTGTTTAAAATAAAAAGGTAAAATTTGGAATAAATCAACTATAATCTTGAAAGTAAAGTTGATTTAAGTGAGAAAGGAAGGATGGAAATTTTAATCCTGAAATTAAAATTAAATTTCGGTAAATGGAAGTAAATGAAGTTATTGAAGAGAATAGAAATTAGGATTTAACTTGGGATAAGTTAAATAAAATTGGGAACTGGAATTAAATTGATTTGAGTTAAGTTGAAAAGCAAAATGACTTTGAAATTATGGGTTGTTGTGAAATAAATTGTACCCATAAGCTATTAGGTATTATACTTACAATCTAAAATTTGTGAATTCAAAATGGTGCAAATAACTTCATATTCTTAAGTTATAAAGTGTTATAATTTGAAGTTGTGATTAAATGGAAATGGACTTAAAAGAGCAATATAAACCCTTAAATAGAAGTGGAATGTAAAGTAAGATAAGGTAAAGTGAGATATAAAAGATGTGAATGAACTTAAATAGAAAATAAGTTTTGAACTTATTTATGGAGAAAATGAATTGAATTGAAATGAAATCCGAAATACAATTGTATTATAAACAATATTGAATGAAATTCAATTCTTATTGAAGTGGTAAAAGAAGTGGGATAAATTTAATTTTGGCTAAATAAAATTTAGTGAACTTGGAATAAATTTGGATAAGAACCAAATTGAAAGGAAATTTAGTTTAGTTGAGGTGATGTTGGATGCAGTAAATGCTTACTCAATTAAATCCAAAATGATTGTTTGGAAATGAATTAGTTAAATTAAATGGAAGGTGTATGGTAATGAATAGAATTTGATAGTTGGGTTAAAATTTAGAAAGTAAGTAAAAATCCAGTTGTGGAATGGAATTTAAGTTTGGTAATAAATGTTGGAAGTGTGAGTGTATAATGGGATTAGATTATAATAATGATGGTTTGAATTGTGAGTAAATTCAAATGAGAAAAATAATTTAAAAGGTCTCTTTGTTAATAAAATAAATTTGTACATGGATTGGATAAATAAACAAAGAGCATTAAAGTTGTAAATGAATTGAAATTTGATTGGATGAGAATCAAATGGAAATGAAATAAAATTGATATAAGAAGATAATGAATCTATTGTGAAAGAACTTAAGTAACTTGAAAGAAAAACAAAGTGATTTTGAATGGGCTTTATTAAGTAATCTTGAGTGCAATTTGTTAGATAATAAAACTGGAAAACAAGTGAAATGAGTTTTAATTAATTATTGAGATGAAATAAGGATGTATGGGTTGTAAACAATCCAAAATGGAATGATATTAATATAAACTTGAGTTGGTTAATGAAATAAAGGTGTAAGGGAAATTTAATTAACAAATTGCATTGGAATAAAAATACTGGGATTGTGAACCATGCAAATGGAGTAAAATTAATATAAATCTGAGTTGAAATTAATTTTAAATGGTTATAAGTTTAAGTGGTGATTATTTTGCTTGAATGAAATGAAATTGGCATGTATTCGGAATTGAATTGTTTAACAAACAATTGAAATTGAATTTTGGATAAATTGATATGGATTGGAATCTAATTTAAAGAGTTTGTAAATGAATGCAAGTGAATTGATTCAAAAATAGCAAATGGAATTGATTTTGAATCAATAGGAATGAATTGACCTTTTAATGAGTAATGTTGCATGTGAATGGAGGTGGATCATAAAAGTAATGCAAATGCTTCAAATTTAAAATAAAATTTGATGGTGAATCAAATAGGGAATTTAAATTTAAATAAGAGATGTAAGTAAGACATATGTAAATCATATTTTTGAATAGAAATGAATTGGTTGTAACAAATATAAATTGCATATAGAGAATTTGAATGTAAGTCATTCAAGAGAAGTAGAATGAAGTAGACTTGAATAAGTGATTCGAAAGTGATTGAAATCTTTGGATTGTTGAAAATATAGTGACATTGTTAAACTATGAAATTTGAGTTTGTAAAGCGAGTTAAAATGATGTCAGCATTGTGAAATTGGTTTATAAAGATGGTTAGCTTGCATTTATATTGGAAATGCTAATGAAATGTTCTTATCTTTGAAATTTGATGAGTTTGTTGAGTATAGTACAGGTGCGGGAGGCGTTCGAGAGAGTTGGAGCGCGTATATGCGTTATATTAGCCGCTCGCTATTTAAAATTTGCTAAAAGGTACGCCTACGCAAATATAATTGGGAAATGATATATATATTGTGATATATTTTGGTTTCCGGCCTGTGAGCCGATGTATATATATGTGTGTATCCTGCGATATCGCAGAAGCTCCTCCGTACAAAGGAGACTCCGCCAAAATTTTCCAGAAATTTTGGGGGTTAGAAAATTTTTGGGGTTTTGGAAAATTTTTTATTAACTAGTAAAGTTATTTTGGAAAGGTTAAAATTCAAAAGCTTTTGAATGTAAATGAAGCAAATGAGTTTGGGATTGAGCTAAAGGATTTTGGAAAGTGAATATAAGTTTTAACTAAGCGAATTGGGTAAGTAAATGGGTTGGGAAGTATGTTTCTACCTTAGCAAATTTCGGGGACGAAATTTTTATAAGGGGGGAGGAATGTAACATCCCGTATTTTTAAGCCATTGAATTTGAACATTTAATTCATTTTAAATGTTTAATATGGGTTTAAGATTTATTTTGAACTAAAAAGATTTGGTTTAAACTAAAATAACAAGTGATAATTTCTAATGTGGAGTTTTAATTTGAGATTGGATAATAATAATTAAATATTCGGGGTTGGGATAAAAGGTGGATTTGGGTGTAAATAGTAATAAAATGATATTTAAATGTATTTTTAGGTTCGAATGGTTATAAATAATATTATGGGATTTTTAGATGAATTTAAAAGTCGATAAATTATTATTTGGGATTTTATATTAATTTAAAAATGAATTTAATATTATTAAAATGCAATACAAACAGATTTTGATCTGGATTGAACCAGAATGATTTTAAATGTGGTTATACATTTTATATGATTTATTATTAAGTTAAAAAAATTTTAAAAGTGAAATTTGAAGCGTTTTCGACGATTTTCAGAAATCGCCTGATTTAATAGACGAGTGAAAATAGCCTTCCGGGACACAGTCTCGGAATTCGACGAAACTAGTTCCATTGGATCCGTAATAGTTAGTTATTATCGGATTTCAATTTTCGTAGCTATCGGAGTTGTCGTTTGACCGTGGCAACTCGAAATGCATCGAAATCGATTTAACCGATTTAATTTTAAATTGATCGTTTTATTTCGTAACTCGCGCATACGATCAAATTAGCTTACGAAACCTGTTCCATTGTGTCCGGAACGCGGAAAAACCCCAGGATAGCCGGTCGGAACGTGAGAATTGGAGGTCGTTTGCATTAACTGTTAAATCGAGAAATTTATATTAATTAAATAATATTAAAAGCTATTATATATATTCGTTAATTATCAAAACCCTAGCTGAGAAGAACGGGCCGCCTCTTATTTCGTTTAATGGCCGGTATTCATTTTCGTTCTCCCTCAAAAATCCCTTAATCCACTCAGCGATTTTTGAAAACTCCAACTAGTAAGTCGTAGATCTCGTCGAACCGCACCTAGTGAACGGTTATGATCGTTTTTCGTGCAGCGTGGAGGGTGTGGGGGTGTCGCGTTCATCGCGTGTTTGGAGGGTTTGTACGTCGCCTTGGGACCACCGGGCTGTGCGCGTTCGTGGGCGAGGGTGCGTGGTGGCAAGGGCGACTCGGAGGCGGTGGTGGATCGTCGTCGAAGGCAAGGGAGTGTGGTGCGTTTCAAGCCCTAGCGTCTACGTTGTTGGGTTCGAACGTCTTCTGTCGTTCGCGTGAGGAAGGAAGCAGGAGAGCGGGTCGGGCCGCATTTCTTTTGGGTATCGTTTTTTTTTTAAAAAAAAAGTATATTTGTTTTAAATCGTTATTCAAAAGTTTGTAAAACCATAACGAGTTCATACGTTATCAGATTGAGGCGATTTTGGATGCGTTGGAATCGCAGGAACGCGTACTACGCAGTGGAACAATTCTGGAATCATTCCGGGCAAGTAGAAATTTGGGTTAAATCGGACACCGTCCGGTTTAATTTAAATTTCGAACGCTCGCCGAAACTTAAGGTGAGTTTTCTCACTCACATCTGGATGCTAGGCATTTTAAATAGTTAATATTTAAATATCTGTGTGGATGGCTGAATATAATTGTTATTATCAGTCTGGATTGATATTTATATTGTGATGTGCTAATATTTGTGATGCAGGGAGAAACAGGTTGGAGGGATCCAACTGGATTCCTCACAATGTAGCAATTATTTTATAATTGATAATGATGCATGTTTATATTGTTGTGATTGATAAATCTGAAATTAAACTGAATTGTGATAATTGTTGTATAAATTACAATTCCAGAATTTAATTATAAATGGATTGAATTGGGTTTACGAAATAAAATGAATGGTTAAAATAAGAATTTCAAAGAATAGAATTTGAAATCTGGTTTGGATGGAAAATGTAAATTGGCCAAATTGAGATTTATAAAATGGATAAATGGGAAGTATAAATTTCTGGAAATGAATTCTATGGAAATTACAATTTGTTCTTAAATAACGATGGTTTATTTTAATAATGAATAGTGTTATCCGGAAATTTAAATGTGTTGGAATGAAGCTTCCAAATGTAAAATTTACAGTTTTAAATGTAAATATAATATTTTAAAATGCCGTTTTCTCCATTGGAATTTTATTTAAGTAAATTGTAAATCTGGTTTCATTGAAGAATTCACCAAAATTTTTATTTTAAAATGTTTAAACTATATTTTTAAAATGAATTTCCGGGTATGGGAAATTGAGTGCGAACTTCGGATGAAGTTATAGATAAGTATGGAATTGGGAATTTATGTTGTAAACATAAATTGAATTTGAAATAAATCGTTTGGATTTATATGAAGGATACTTTGGAATGTTTGAACGGGATAGTTTTTCCCTGGGAAAAACCAAGTTAGAGTTTTAAAGGTTTTTATTTAATTAAAGTTAAAGTTTAAATTGTTTAAAGAGTATTTTCAAGAAATTATTATTTTTAGAGAAGAAAAGTTTAAATTATTTTAAAGTTATTTGTTTAAGTTATGGAAAATTTTAGTATTATCTTTTTAAAAACACTACCTGTAAATATTTAGTAAATTGAACCCTTATTTAAATCGAGTTATATCCTATTAAATAAATACTATTTAAAGTAGTTTTGAAATTATATTTTGAGTAAATAACTAGAAGTACATTTATATATTTATAAGTATATTTCGCTATAAAGTATTTTAATTGTTTTTAATCTAAATTGTTTAAGCTTGGTTTTTCCAAATGGGAATAAATGGTAAGGCTTTACCCTGTAAAGGAAGAAATTGGGAAGTCGTTTAAAATGAGTTTTGAAATGTGAAAATATATCTTTTAAAGATATTAAAGGGGAAGAATAAATAATGTGTGATATTATTTATTGTGTGATGGATGCTTATGGATGCTTGTGAATGTGAATTGATAGTTAAATCACCGACTATCAATATTGGCCAAATGCGCTGATCGTTTCGAAGAGACCGGGATCGAGATTTATTTCTCGAAAACCACTTTGATTCGGTTTGTACGTTTCGTGTAACGTGTTCGGAGTCGAAGATGGAGCTGTGAAGTGCAAGGGCTAGTCGCTACTAATCCTGAGGATATTTCCAAAATGGATGTAGTAGGAATAGTGCCTTCGGTTCCGTTCGGACCCGGGACGGACTTGTATGGACGAATGCTTTCGTGACATCGTCAGGTGGGCGATGGGCATTCAAAGGGATATGTTCTATAAAGGTAACGCTTAGCCTCAAGCCTCATCAACCGGGAATGACTGAAAATCAGGGGTTATGCAGCAAGGCTTCGTGGGTAGCGCCCACTGGAGAGTATGGTCATCCCTGCCTAGATGTCCCTTTTATTTCGGCTTAGTGGTGCGGTTGCTGATCACAACCGTGGGGTGATTATATTCGGAATTGCCCATAGGTGATTCCGGCCTTGTGTTTGCAGGGGACTTAGGGTGGGTCCTCGGTACTGTGATCTAGGCCACGTACTGTGACAGGTGGTACCCCAGTGCCTAGTCATTCGTTGGAAATCCATTCTCCCTACGTGCCTTGTACGAGTTTTGTTTGTATACCTAGTATGCCGGAATTTAATGAATGTAACAATTTCGGCTATTTTATAAATATTTGTATATAGATACTATTATAATATCAGAGGATTTCTATAAAAAGTGTTTTAGCTATCGTAAGGTAAAAACCCGACATGTTTATTTGTGGCGTGGTCTTACGAGATGCTTTTGTTTTCAAAGGATTTTTGAAACTTTAATAATCAATTGGGTGTATTTATGATGCGCTGGTATTCCAGACTGACTCGGGTGTTATTTTATTATAATGCTCGGGTCAGACCGAGTATATTACAGGATAGGTTGCTATGGCTTAGGAGAGGAGCTGGAGTCCGAGACGTATTTCTCGTACTTGTATTATTCCGCTGCTGTGATTGTTGAGATTGTTTGACTGGTTATGATGGGTTGTATTGATATACTCTGATGATGATGTATTGTATATAAACAGATATAGTTTTGATTTGTGTAAAGTTCTGTTCTATATATTATATTTTATCCGCTGCGACTGTGAGGTTCTGATTTTGTTTAGTTCTTTCTTCTTCTATCTACTTTCTTATTCTTCTACAATCTGTCTTTTCCGGCGTTCGATTGTCGGCATACTATACTGTGGGGTATTTTGTGTCGATTTTCGAGGGTCGAGAAGAGCGGGTCGTCACAAGGTCTATATAAGTTATAATAATATTAAATATTTTATCTGTTTGTACAGTTCTAGATTGGTATTATAAATATTTCTAATCTGATTTTTATAGTTTAAATTTATTTTTAAACACTTATTTGAAATGTTGGAATTATATATCTATTTTATTTTATTTGTATGTGCTTTTAAACTTTATTTTGATTTTTGAAAATGTTTAACGATATAATTTACATTTCGTCTTAATGTATGTCAAACTGATTGTTCCATCAATTCCTTATCTATTAGCTTGTCCGTCGAATCTGTATCCATCTAGCTTTGATTTGGAATTCATGCTTGGGTTGTAGCTAATCTCAGTCTCGTTCATCTCTAGCCTCGAAAGGTGAGCAATCACTCATGATTAACGTTCTTATATTTATTAAATTTGATTTCAATTGAAACGACAATTGAAATATGTTGCTGCTAGATATTTACATTTTATATATATATATCATTATCTGTATCTGTTAACCTGTGACATCTGACACCATTATCTATTATTTACATTGATGATATATGCCTGTTATATTATTATCATATCTGTTATCACTCTGCAAGTTCCACTACAAGAAAACAGCCTTTCTACAACGGGCAATGCCCATTGTAATATGTGTTTCGCAACGGGCATGTGCCAGTTGTATTAGGCCTCGTTGTAATAGGTCCACTGTATTTTACAAGGGGCAATAAATTTTGTAAATGACCGTTGTAACACACCTTTTTACAACATGCATGGACCGTTGTAAAAATCTCTTATAACAACATGCTTTGACCATTGTAAAAAGGTTGTATAACAACATGCTCTGACCGTTGCAAAATAAATACAAATTAAAAAAAACAACAGCAGCATCCATGCAGTATATCCATACCAATAATGAATAATTTAACGAGTAATAAATATTACCATAAAACAATACATTTTCCTTCAAAACAAATATTATTCACTTCACTACTCTCTGTTTACAATTTTCTTTATTTTTCACTTTTCTCATACATTTCAATAGTGACATTATCATACAAGTCTATTTGCCTGTGCACTTTATATTTCAACAGTGACATTTCAACATAACCATGTGCACATCATTATTCTACCAACAGTGACATTTCAACCTGCATCCCATGCATCAATCGGTCTCTCATGTCCTAAATCCCATGCATTAGTTTTTGCCAAGTACATTTTTCAAGAAGGTTTGCTACTTGTTCCATCATTACATGTACCACGCAATGCTCTCTCAGTATTTTCACTACTTTTATGTTACCATCTCTCACAAGTTCATCGCAAAATTGTAAGATTAATAGCTCTCCAATATCGCATGTCCAACATCCTGCCAAAATAATTCATATCTATATGGAACTAAAATAAATAAAAGTGTGGAACTACTGCTCAAGTTACAGTAGAGAAATGTCTAACTCACTAGATACCTATTAAAAATGAAGAGAGGTTAAAATACATCCTATAGAGGTTATTATTGATAGTATCAGTTTTAGTTTGACCAAGAGCAAAGCCTTTTCTCCCTTAAACCAAGGCAAAATCATTTTACCCATGTTTTATACAACTTTCGTTTTGGTCATAGTCATTGCTAACTTTTAGGCTTTTAGCCAAACCGAGTTTACAAATAGCAAGCCTTAATCAAATTCATTTCCAGTTTATTTGAGTAGACGAGATAAATAGACTTATGTAACCAAAAAACTTCCATGTAATTTCAATTCTACATGAAATTAAATTTTACCTTGTTATACTGAATTTTGCTTGAGTCTAAAGTAGTCTGGGACAGAGCAGGATATCTCTGCTTCAAGCAAAGCAACAAGCTTTCAGCTCTACTTGCAAGTGTTACATTTTTATCCCCATCACCCATTAAATCTTTAACCATATCCCATGATGACTTTGAACCAATCGTAGCAGCTTTTCGTCTCCATATGTATATTGCAGCTTCTACACTATCGGCAAGTTCAAGTGCTTCATGTTCTGAGTTTATATCCAGGCAAAAGGTGAAAGCACCATCTTTGCCCCCCAAAACATGCCTTTTGGCAAAAGGTGTGTTTTGATTAGCCTCAATTCGAGTGTAGTAAGCTCAGGTTTCGTTCGAATCTTATGATATTTTCAATCAAGTTCATGGCTGTTCGAAGCCGAAGCATTATCAATTTCTGCCAGTGGAAGTTAAGAATGAAATTCTACAGTCTCTCCGGACTGTTGTCGGTCGCTCCGGA
Source organism: Allium fistulosum (assembly GCA_030737815.1). Classification (NCBI taxonomy): domain Eukaryota; kingdom Viridiplantae; phylum Streptophyta; class Magnoliopsida; order Asparagales; family Amaryllidaceae; genus Allium; species Allium fistulosum. The sequence goes on along the minus strand of CM060907.1, from coordinate 913,050,012 downwards.
CCCTTGCGAAGCCCATTCCAGACTTAGCGGTCGAATAGAAAGATCCTATTGCACTCCGGCGTTGCTTTCTATCCCTTGCACTCTGGCCCCAGTTAGGGCGTGAAGCGATGTCTTGGCCGTTCCGGGCCGATCATAGCCTCTCCGGGCTCCTGCTGGATCCCATCCTGTCACTTTCCGGTGAAGGGGAAACAACGTTAAGTGGGTCGATCCTGTCGCTCTCCGGCGAAGCGATCCACTTCTTGCACTCCGGTTCAGTGTATCTGAACATTAAGCGATATCTTGGCCTAAATCGTCGGCCGATCATAGCCTCTCCGGGCTCTTGCTGGATCCCATCCTGTCACACTTCGGTGAAGGGGAAACAGCGCTTAAGTGAGTCGATCCTGTCGCTTTCCGGCGAAGCAACTCACTTCTTGCACTCCGGACCCCGTCTCTCCGGGTAGGGTCATAAAGCGATCATAATTTTGTATTAGTACGTAATATTCGTCCTTTAACTCTCCGGTCAAAGGCTTGTTCAGGAAATTCAAGTTTATTTATTAAATTCAGACCCTAGATGTTCAATCTCAAACATCAGGGAAAAAGTAAACAACGCCTCTCCGGGCTGAACGGTCTATACCATCTCAGAGCATGCCTAGGGGTCTCTCTGGTTCCCGTACATGAGTGAGTGGAATAGCCGTTTTATTTTGAAAGCAAATCTAATGAAATTATTTGGCCGAAGTCCAGATCTCGAACTTGGCCCTTGCCATCTTAATCAGTTGATGATGAGTCGTGATCCCGATCCAGGATCGTTTCTGTTAGTTGGAGGCGGTAGTTGTTCAGGCCTTACCGCTGCTGCCCGTTCTCTGACATATTGCGGCAGTTTACCATTCCTGGCATGTTCTTCCACCTCATCTCTTAGGTGGCGGCATTCATCGGTAGTGTGCCCATCCAGCTCATGGAATAGACAGTATTTTCCAGTCCTGCGCTCCCGCTCCGTGGGATCTCTCCTGGGTGGTTTTCGATAGGGGAGTTGCCCCCGAGTTTCAGTGTAAATCCTTTCTAGGCTTGCCGTCAAATCTGTGAATTGCCTGAATCTGGGTTCCCGGAATTTCTTCCGTTTATCAGGACCGTCCTGTGCATCGTCCTGCTTTCTCTTGCCTTTGTCTACTCCAGATTGTCCTCCTGCGGTTCCTTCGCTTCGTGTAGTGTTTATTTCCTGCCTCTCGGCTCGGGATTCCTCTAGTCGAATGAATTTTTCAGCTTCATGATAGAATTCCCCTAGATCTTGCGGTGGATCTCTGGTCAGAGAATCTTTGAATTCGGTGCCTTCTGCAATTCCTGCTACTGCCGCCATCAAAATCATTGATGGATCCGGGCGATCTACAGAAGTCACCGTTGCATTGAATCGCAATAGAAAATCTTTTATGGACTCTCCGGTCCTTTGCTTTATCGAGGCTAAAGTCATCACACTCTTGGGTCGCGTCACATGGACCCTAAACTGTCTCATGAAGCATTCCACTAGCTCACCCCATGTCCTGATTGATCCAGTCTCTAGTTGTCTGAACCAAAGCGCAGCCAAATCTGATAGAAATAAAGGGAAGCATCGTGCCATCACTTCCTCGGATGCCCCCAGCACTTCCATATGCCTGATGTATCTGGTAACGTGCATGGTCGGGTCTGACTTTCCGTCATACGGGTTCAGCGTCGGCAGTTTGAACTTTGGAGGGTTCCTTGCATTCCTGATATTTGGAGTGAACGGACTCCGACTGACTTCCTCCAATCCTCCGATAGACAATCCTCCTCTCATGAGTCGTCGCACTAGTCCAGCCATCTTTTCATCTCCATCCTGGGGTTGCCCTCTTGGTCTTGAAGGGTATTCTGGTATGTACTCTTCGTGTGGCCCGTTAGTATCAGCATTGGCCCTAGCTTGTTGAGCTCCGTCTGTCGGCCTTCCAGTGTCGGATCCCGTGGGTCTGCCCCCGAGTCCTTGTCGATTGTCCACTGGATCTGCATTCTGTTCCTCATCAAGTTCCGCAGTCCCAGCTCCCTGTTCCACATTCATAGCCGCTGTAGCTGGTCCTAGGCTCTGCGTCCCTGCAGCTCTCATCTGTTCAAAGAAATTCTGCAGCATCTCTTGTTGACTTTTCATCATTCTTTCGTGCATCAGATTGGTCATGGTCTCCATTTCGTCTCTAGTGATGTAGATCGAAGCCGGCTCTTCTCCAGCACCAGAGGATGCCTCTTGACTTCCTCCTTGATGGCTTCTCTCAGCTCTTTGTCTTCTACTTGTTTGTCGAGTCATTGTCTTCAAATCTTCGAGTTTTCAAATCTGAACTTCGAATCTGGTGTAGCGGGTGCTAGTCCTTCTCAGTGAAAGCACCAAAGTGTTTGCACCAAAAATGGTCACAAACCCCAAGTGTTGTGAAAGCACCAGTGTATGAATACAAATCAGCAATATTCAAACACAAATATCAGATCTAAGCAAGCACAAACAACAATCCAGAAATAATGAACAGTGACACGCAATTTATAGTGGTTCGGCTATCTCCGGCCTACGTCCACTTCAAGGATTTTTATCTTTTATTGATGTTCTTCGCTGATTACAGATGATTACAGCAAATACAATGAATGAATCTGAAGATAACAGCAATGGAAAGGAGTAGAGTTGAATCCGGCAGAGTCTGGACGTTGAATGGCGAAAAAGATCCCTTTTCTGTAGGCTTCAGGGGGCTATTTATAGGCGTAGGAGGCTCAGATCTCGCCCAAACTTCAGGAGACTTTTTCTGGCACGTGAGGGGGCCCACGCGACCGGTCCCACCAAGTTTCAACTCAATCTGTGATCGATTCGAGTCAATTTCGTATCGATCAGGAAATGCTCCAATCGAGCTGAAACTTGGCAGGATTGCTCTTTACCTTACATGGAAGCTACTCTGAAAATTTCGTTGCATTTGGACCAGCGGTTTGTGAGATATGATCGATACAAGATTTTATTCTCGTGTGTGCTGCTCTGTTCGAATCCATGGATTCGTATCCATCGCCCCGAATCGACCTGGGAACGTGAGCGCGCAGTGACGTGGTGCGGAACTCTTGGATCTCTCCACCTTTTTTGCCGCGTCGAACGAGTCATTCGCATCTAGCGCTGAAGCTTCGCGCATACCAGCTCTTTATTCGCATCCACGTGCTTCTGTCTTTACTCGAACCGGTTATCGATTCGTCGTAGTCCTCGTTCGCATCGATTATACGGATACGAAGAAGGACATATGCGCTATCGATTCGAATAACTACGAACCACATGGATACGAACCAAGGTTCCATAATCGATTCGAACTGGGTATACCCCTGATCGATACGAAATGTTTTCGCCTACGATGGATACGAGCTAAACTGATATGACGCTACCGCCTATGGATCGATGCGAGGAGTCCAATACCGGATGGATTCGAACAACTCCGATTCGAACAAAGTTCTAGAATGGATTCGAGCAGCTTGAGGCGGCGTCGCCCAAATGGACACGGAGCTGATCGATTCGAACAAGCCAATGCGATGGTTTCTGATGGATACGAAATCTGATCGATTCGAACAAGCCAATGCGATGGTTTCTGATGGATACGAAATCTGATCGATTCGAACAGGCCTTTGATGGATACGAACAACGCACTTCATCTAACTCGTATCGATCATATCTCGCTCATATGAACTCCGATTTACCTGAGACTTGGAGCACTGGCTTTCATGGCTTTGCTTGTCATGTCTTGTCAATTACGGCTCGATCCGGACTCGGGCAAAAATCATCGATATCCATGATGAACCTGCGATGCACAATCGATGTTCATGACTAATAATCATTGATTTTCAGTTAATCTTTGGGTATCTCAGCTTTGCCAAAAAGCGGGATAACAGCAGTCTAGGAGATAGTTTGCTGAAAATTTGTCTGTAGTCGACATGTATCTATACACTGAATCACCCACGCTCAGTTTTCCACTCTAAAACATTACACAGTTCAATTTAGTTTCATATATTACTAGACTATATAGAGAAAATTTTATGTTATAACACAAATTCATATAATTCTGGTAGACTAATACCTTAGGAAGTGTAGAAAGATGATTCAGGCACGACCATTTTCTGCAAGGATGCTGCTATTGATTGCCATAGCTGCTTTATGAATCTGATTTGCACATTCTTTCTTTTTCTTCAATTCCTTTCTTGATATTTCGTTAAGTCCAAAATCGAGTACACATGGAATTGGAAGCCACCATTTCTCATCGTTGCGATGAATCACTCTTCTGAATGAACTTGATATCTTTGGGCTCGAGGAATTGCTGCCTTCGTCTACATACCAGAATTCTGTTTTCTCAAAGCTATCCAGTATACCCTATGAAGGATTTATCAAGCAAAAACATGAGTTTTTATTTTATTTTTTAGTTTATGTTTATGTTCTGGAAATATTCAAACCCAGAATCTTACAATTAGCATATTATCAAGTTTTTCAAGTGTTGGAAGATTGATATAAATGACTAATCTTGGTCTGCTTTCCATAACCAACAGAAAGAAAATGAACCTTGAAACAAAAAAAAAACAAAAACCTTACCATCGCAATCGAACTACCGACCATTTTCGACCACCAGCAAACGATCAAACCTCCTCGGCCAAGTTCACAACCACCAATCACCACAACGCCCTTCCAACTCGAAACCGCTTCGAACTCCCAATAACAAATCCAACCCAAAATCGCGAATCCCCAACAGCCCTTCTCCTTAGCACCGTGACTCGCCACTCGAACCTCGCGTATTGAGTTTTGGTAATTGAATTTTGATTTCAAATGGACCTTTGATTTCATGAAGTCGTATTGAATTTTTGATTTGCGAATTCGAGAACAGCGAATTAATTGGATTTTTAATTTCGTGGGAGGTAGCTTTGATTAACTAGGTGTGGAGGACGATGTTGGGTTTGTAGTTGGGTTAAGAGCGAAGGAGGGTGAGGATGTCCCTGAAATGATGAGTATGTTACAGTAACATATTGCATCGGCGTTGGATTGCCATGAAGAAGAGGTCGACGAATCTAGGGATTCCAGATCTTGGGAAGGAACGTTTGATTTGGGATTTAGGGTTAGCGAAAAATAAAGTTTGCTAGCAGTGAGGGAAAGAAAGCAAACATATGGCGGGCTTTAAAATTTAAGTTTTACCGCCACGCATTTTGTTTTTTATCAATTATCATTTGTAAATTAGTATTAAAAAATTATTAATAGTAATTTACTAATTATAAAACATAAATATTGATATTTGATTATTATTAAATATTGATATTATTAATTATAAGTTATCATATTATTAATTATTAATTATAAAATATTAATTACTAACATTAATCATTACTTCTTATTATTAATATTGATTATTACTTCTTAATTATTAATTTTTAATGTTAATAATTAAGAGTTGTTGAAAATTGGCATCTACTACAACATGCAGAAGAAAATAGTTGCAATTGATATCTATTATAACATGCAGAAAAGAGCATTGTAATAGAGTATTTTTGTTGTAGTGATTGCAGCTGGTAAACTAAAAAGGTTAATAATTAGTAATTAGTGATTATTTATTAATAATCATTAATTATTATAAGTTTAATATAATATTATTAACGATTAATTATTAAATATTAATAAACAATATAATATTATCAATGATTAGTAATTAGTAATTAGTAATATAAAATTATAATTAGTAATTAGTAACCTATGATTAATATAATTTTATTAATGAGTAATTATTAAATATTAATAAATAATAAATATTAATTTTAAGAAAGCATTGTAATTATTAATTATTGATTATCAAAAATTGGCAATGGACATTTATTACAACGAGCATTTTATAATCGTTGTAGAATTGGCATCGTTTACAACGGGCATTTTATGACCGTTGTGAAATCGGCACCTATTACAATGGGCATTTTTTATCATTGCAAAATTGACACCTATTACAACGGGCGTTATGACCGTTGTAAAATTGGCATCTTTTACAACGGATATTTTGTGACCGTTGTAAAATTGACATCTATTACAACGGGCATTTTGCGAACGTTGTAAAATTGGCATCTATTACAACGGGCCTGGAAGGACCATTGTAATAGCATTATATTACAACGGGCAGATATTGCCCATTGTAAAAAGGACGTTGTGTAGGGCATCTATTACAACGGGCCTGAAATGACCGTTGTAAAAGCATTCTATTACAACGAGCAGTCAATGCCTGTAGTAAAAAGTACGTTGTAATAGGGTATTTTTGTTGTAGTGTTCCCTGTTAGTATAGAATTCAATATGGGTTGAAATGATACATACCCGAACGATATGTAGAATAGGAGAAAATCGTTATGGGTTGAAATGATAAACCCAAGCGATTTTCATTGAATTGAATTTAGGATTGCGGGTTGAAAATATATATACCCGTATATATATTTAAATTACGGATTGAAATGATAAATATCTGTATCACTTGACCATAGGGTAGAGAATTATATACAGACACCGTTGGTCTATATATAAATATTTTGAAAATGATTTCTATAGTTTTGAAAAGAAATATTTGGTTTTAATAAATATTGATTTTAAAGATTTATTAAAGTTGATTTAATAAAGTTGATATATAATATGTTTAAGTATTTATTTAAAATATATATTTTCAAATATAGAGTTTGTAATGATTCAGGTTGGAAAGATAAATTTGAAATTGATTTGAAATTATATTTATTTAAGAATTTTACTTAAATAAGTTTGATTTGAAATTATTAAATTCGAGATTTTAAAGCTATGATTTTATAACTTGATTTGGATTAAAAGTGACTTAAATGAATATTTCAATTTCATATAAATTTAAATAGGATATTTTGTTTATTTAAATTTGTAAATTGAAGTTGTATTTAGATGTTATTGAAATGATTAAGTAAATATTTCAAAACTAAATAATAGTAAAGTGAATTTGATATATATTTGAAATTATCGAATTAAGTTTTGAAAATGTTGAATATGTAAAACTTTGAAATATATTGAAATTGAAATGATTCATTTTTTGTTCAAATTTGTATTTGAAATCGATATAATTTGAAATGGTTTATTGAGAAACTGAATTTAGTGGAAATTGATGAATTAAGATTTAATTAAATTTGAATTTTTGAATTCGAGTTGATTTGAATCGGTTTGTGAAATTTGAGGAAACTATTTTATTATATAAAGTATTTTCAACTATATTTTATATAAAACTATTTTATATTTTACTTTATAAATTATTTTAATATAAACTATTTTAATATAAATCATTTTCAATATAAATTATTTTAATATAAACTATTTTAATATACTAACTATTTTATCATAAACTATTTTAACTTATAACTATTTTATATAAACTATTTTATTATATATACTAATTTTAATACCTAAACTGTTTAAGAGGAAAGTATTATGGATTCTGAAACGTTATGATTTCAAAGCTATGATTTCAAAGTGTTATGAATTTCAAGGTTTTAAATTCCAAAGTGTTTTGATTTTTAAGACTTATGATTTCGAAAGCGATATAACTTTGGAAAGTGATATGATTTTGGAAAGGAATATTATCTTAGGTAAGAAATGATATCGTATTGATTTGGTTTTTAAATGAGAAATGATATTTTGGTTTGGAAGTATAAACTATTTTGAAATGACCGCGGTGTTATAATAACATTTGGTTGTTAAAGAGACCGGGATCAGATATGGGCATACTCTATGTCGACCGAAAACCACTTTAACAACTGTGTACGCGGTGGAGATTCCAAAATGAAGTAGGATGGTGGCGATGATTCTATATGAGGTATATATGTGGACCCAGCTCCCGTGAGTTGGCATAAGGTGGCTAAAACAGGAGCAATCGATGGGCTAATGTGGTAGCACCTCTGATCGGACACACTCCATCGTATGCCATTCTATTACTTTGTGATTGATTTGGTGCGCACCCTTGATTCGGGATTGTGGCTCGAGGTGGGCGATTGTTGCGGCTCTGCGTTACCACCGGCCTGGAAGTGTAATTGGTATATCTACCCTGGCATTGCCTAGTTGTGCCGTGTCACCTACCCTAGCATGCCTTTTACGAGTTTGATTTGTGTCGTACCTATGGAGTATCCTCTGGTAGCTCCAGTTTACGGGGTATTACGGTACTGTATAGACTATTGGCACTATAAAATGTGTTAAGGTGGAAAATGTAAAGCCTTAATGCTATTTTTAAATAGTATACTTTACTGTAGACATTATTATAATAGCGTATATTACTACATAGTAGATAGTTTAATGGATCTTTAGAGGATGGTTATCCCAAACATCCTTTAAGTTACTTGTATTTCAGTTGATATTTCACTTGAGTTGGATTTATTGATATAAGAATGTTAATCCTGACTCGAGTGTTTTGTGTTTTGCTTTATGCTCGGGTCAGACTGAGTGATACAGCATTTGAGACTCACCTTTGGAGTTGGAGCTTCGCTTGGAGATCCAGCTATCTATCCAGCTATCTATTATTCAGTTGATTCCAATGATGTATTATGATCTTGTATTTGACTATTGTATTGAGACATCTATGTATTAGAGACCTCTGTTCTATCTTGTTTAACTCTGTTATATATATAGTAGCTTCATGAACTATTATTCTTTTGTTTCCGCTGCATTATTTTATATTACCTTGTGTCTGTGATTCTGTGATTGTTTATTTACTGTATATGCTGAGTTTTACCAAATTTAAATTAGCAATCTGATATTTTGAGCAATTCAAGTCCGACATGTGTGGATGCGAATGGTTGAAAATTTCAGGATGTTACATGTGGTATCAGAGCTTTGGTTTTAGGCAAAACTTAACATATGTAGTGAATTTGATTACAGAATCACTTTCATTTTGAGCTTGAATTTCTTACTTTTGACTCGGTTTCCTTTGAATTTTGGAACGTTCCCTCGGTTCCAAAAATCCATTTTTGTCTCTCCCTATTCGTTTTCTCTTGATTCTGGAGTATTCCTTAGCTCCATTGAATAGTTTGTACAGGGGTGAAACTCCTTTACAATCGGTATTAATTCACCGAAGATTTCTATATCCTCGGTCTACGATGTTATCTCTTGTTATGCCAAATTTATATCTCTTGTGATCTGATGCTGGTTCGCTCAGAATTCTGCATCGATCGTATTCTTGAAGTCACGGTTGACCCGATTCAGGTTGCCCGCGATTTATACAGGTCTATCCATTATTTTCTCTTTGAAATCTATTTATCTCCCTATCGAGCCTATATTCTAGTTTGAATTCTTTTGATTTGGATTTCCTCTAAATCTGTATCTCTATCCTTGTTTTGAAATCCATTCTGGAATCATCGAGTGAGGGAATGTATTTGTACTTAATATTAAAGTGTTTTATATATTGTGTTGTTTGAGTTGTTATGTTGATTTGGGGTTTTGATCGATTCGTCTGATCAACGTAATCGATAGGAATTCCAAAACACTTGAACAGAGCAAATTGACACAATATTGTTTTCAAATTTGGTAAATAAAATAAATTTTGTATGATTATATTATATATAAGTATAATTTTCCTGAAATCAAATAGTTAAATAAATCGGTTGTAGAAATGATAATATTTGATTATCATTTATTGTTTTGAAAACCAATGAATATTGCCACATTATAAATAAATGAAAATATAAACATGGTTTATAAATTTATTTGGAATTGAAATAACCTTAAACCAAGGATTTAAGAACTAAATTTCCGGTATTTTTAGAAAATTTGGTTTTAAATATAATATTTAAAGAATTTTCAAATAGAAATTGTTTTCAGAAAATTTTTAAATGTTTAAATCAGTGCTCTTCTCTTTTGTCGCTGGAAAATAATTTCGGTGATGGTGGCCGCATCATCGACATTCATTTTCGAGTTTCGAGGTGGAGAGACCATTCTGTAGCTTTGCTACACTTTTATTTTGGAAAATAGATTGGTTTAAATTCCTAAAGTATGACTTGATTTATATATGTCTAGATATATGATTTTAGATTTTATATATAGGATGGGTGTGTGTGTGTGTGTGTATATATATATAATTATCTCTAAATTGTTTGAAGTTAATCGGAAATTTAATTCTTAAAATTTTTGTTAAAGAATGATTTCAATTGTAAAATAAAGCTAAATTTTGAATAAATATTTAAACTTGAATAATTGAATTGGGAAAATTTTACTTGTACAATACTCAATTGCATTTCAATATAACTTACCTAAGTCATTCAGAAGTTGAATATGTAATTGGATAATATACAGTAAAATGATTTTATCAATAAAATTTGAGCGGTTACAATAAATGTTATACACTTAGTTTTAATTATAAAATGTTGATAGAGATAGATAGAATAATAAGTTAATTGAGTAATAAATGAGATAAATAAAATAAATTTTGTTTTGAAGATATTAATAAATTGAAATAAAATCAACTTAATGAAATTCCTTGAATTTAAAATCAATTGTTGAATATAAATTAATTTAAATTAAAAGTTATATGGTTTAAATTAATTGTTTTTTTTTCAATCTATTTTCTTTCTAGTTGTTTCCATTCTCCTACCTCCTTACTTTTCGGGGACGAAAAGTTTTGAGTGGGGGAGAGTGCAACGACCCGTATATTTTAATAGTTTTAATAATATATTTAACTGAATTTTTGTGAAATTTTAAATATTCGAATCTGAAAAAAAAATTGATATTTGGAATACGTCTATTTAAACATAGCAAATGGTAAATTTTCATCAGAAAATATGGAAGTTAATTTTATTGTGTAATTCTATTTCAATTTATATCAGTTAATAATGGATGATAATAAAATGTTTTCCAAACCTAAATATTTTTATATAATAAATTTGTAAATCATCTTCTAAGTGAGACGTCATATTTCGTTTCTCCAAATTCTGACTGTTATTGCTCCATTTATCTTAATTCTGGCGTTTTAGCAGCATTTTGGTACCGATATCGACTTTTGATAGGATAATCGTACCACCGATATCTGTATACCGTTTTGATCGTCTCGTCGTGCTGATCTTTACGGTATATTCATTTCTGTGTTTTGAAGTTTTGGTACGTAGCGAAATCTGTGGAACGAATAGTCGTATCGGTACACGTTTTAAAACTTTTGGCTTTCTTGTGTCTATTCACTTACCCACTGGTTCAAATCAAACCGTCGTTTGCTTTTATTAATTTCTGAATTCTCGTGAGTGGCCATTGCCATTTCATATTTTATCCACGGTCTATTCTTATTCCTTTCTATTCGCTGCTATTCTTATTAAATATATATAAAATAATAAATGAAAGCATATATTAGTGGAAGCCGGCTGTTCTCTTCCTATTTCTTTTTCTTCCTTCTTGTTTGAAGCCCACCTCTTCATTACTTAACCCATGCATGCATGTTCTTTCTTCCTGAAGCTCATCAAACTCATCCTCCCACTTATACACGTGGCCACTTTCTTCCCCTGAGCGAGCCTATTCTGGCCCACCTCCTCCTCCGCCGTGTGCCCACCCACTTGCTGGCCTCTGCCCCTCCAAGCATCTAACGCCAGTTCGACCCTCCATGGTTTTTCCTCTTCCCCTCTTCTCTCTATTTTTCCTCTTCCACGGATCCTATTTTCGGCCCCATCCTCTCGATGGCCGCCCTGTCTTCCCACTCGCCACCCATCAAAGCTCGGCCAAACCAGCAGGTTTTGTTTCCTTCCCATCTCCTATTTAAATATATATATTATATATATATGTAAGTTTTATATAATATATATATATATATCTGTGTGTGTTTATACGTTTTTTTATATATATATAAGTATATATCTCTGAGATTTGTTTTGTGTTAGTTTATACTTTTGCAAATTACTTGCTGTAAGTATATATATATGCATTGGTTGAAAATAATAGTTGTGGATGCTTACTGTATATATATATATATGTTACTATATATTATAATTACAAAGGAAGTTAAGCTTATATGTCAGTTATGTCTTTTGTATATATATAAGTACATTAGTTTATATATATATTTGTTAGTTTTATGAATTTTACAAACAACATTACTTACAACAATTTGTTTGCATATATTATTAACTCTGTAGGACAGTGCTTATAAAGATTACCAAGTAATTTATGTATAAAGTTTTCAAGTGTATGAGTTTATATACATACTAAGTTTGCATGTACATTCTAGAAATATAAGATTTTCTTATATAAAGATTTATATGTATAGGTCTATATATGTTATAATAATATTAAATATTTTATCTATTTGTACAGTTCTAGATTGGTATTGTAAAAATTTCTAATCTGATTTTTATAGTTTAAATTTATTTTTAAACAATTATTTGAAATGTTGGAATTATATATCTATTTTATTTTATTTGTATGTGCTTTTAAACTTTATTTTGATTTTTGAAAATGTTTAACGATATAATTTACATTTCGTCTTAATGTATGTCAAATTGATTGTTCCATCAATTCCTTATCTATCAGCTTGTCCGTCGAATCCGTATCCATCTAACTTTGATTTGGAATTCGTGCTTGGGTTGTAGCTAATCTCACTCTCGTTCATCTCTAGCCTCGAAAGGTGAGCAATCACTCACGATTAACATTCTTATATTTATTAAATTTGATTTCAATTGAAATGACAATTGAAATATGCTGCTGCTAGTTATTTACATTTTATATATATATGCCATTATCTGTATCTGTTCACCTGTGACATCTGACACCATTATCTGTTATTTACATTGATGATATATGCCTGTTATATTATTATCATATGTGTTATCACTCTGCAAGTTTCCTGTTAGTATAGAATTCACTATAGGTTGAAATGATACATACCCGAACGATCTGTAAAATAGGAGAAAATCGTTATGGGTTGAAATGATAAACCCAAGCGATTTTCACTGAATTGAATTTGGGATTGCGGGTTGAAAAGATATATACTCGCATATATATTTAAATTACGGATTGAAATGATAAATATCCGTATCACTTGACCATAGGATAGAGAATTATATACAGATACCGTTGGTCTATATATAAATATTTTGAAAATGATTTCTATGGTTTTGAAAAGAAATATATGGTTTTAATAAATATTGATTTTAAAGATTTATTAAAGTTGATATATAATATGTTTAAGTATTTATTTAAAATATATATTTTCAAATATAGAGTTTGTAATGATTCAGGTTGGAAAGATAAATTTGAAATTGATTTGAAATTATATTTATTTAAGAATTTTGCTTAAATAAGTTTGATTTGAAATTATTAAATTCGAGATTTTAAAGCTATGATTTTATAACTTGATTTGGATTAAAAGTGACTTAAATGAATATTTCAATTTCATATACATTTAAATGGGATATTTTGTTTATTTAAATTTGTAAATTGAAGTTGTATTTAGATGTTATTGAAATGATTAAGTAAATATTTCAAAACTAAATAATAGTAAAGTGAATTTGATATATATTTGAAATTATCGAATTTAGTTTTGAAAATGTTGAATATATAAAATTTGAAATATATTGAAATTGAAATGATTCATTTTTTGGTTCAAATCTGTATTTGAAATCGATATAATTTGAAATGGTTTATTGAGAAACTGAATTTAGTGGAAATTGATGAATTAAGATTTAATTAAATTTGAATTTTTGAATTCGAGTTGATTTGAATCGGTTTGTGAAATTTGAGGAAACTATTTTATTATATAAAGTATTTTTAACTATATTTAAAACTATTTTATATTTTACTTTATAAATTATTTTAATATAAACTATTTTAATATAAATCATTTTCAATATAAATTTTTTAATATAAACTATTTTAATATACTAACTATTTTATCATAAACTATTTTAACTTATAACTATTTTATATAAACTATTTTATTTTATAAACTATTTTATTATATATACTAATTTTAATACCTAAACTGTTTAAGAGGAAAGTGTTATGGATTCTGAAATGTTATGATTTCAAAGCTATGATTTCAAAGTGTTATGAATTTCAAGGTTTTAAATTCCAAAGTGTTTTGATTTTTAAGACTTATGATTTCGAAAGCGATATAACTTTGGAAAGTGATATGATTTTGGAAAGGAATATTATCTTAGGTAAGAAATGATATCGTATTGATTTGGTTTTTAAATGGGAAATGATATTTTGGTTTGGAAGTATAAACTATTTTGAAATGACCGCGATGTTATAATAACATTTGGCTGTTAAAGAGATCGAGATCGGATATGGGCATACTCTCTGTCAATACCGAAAACCACTTTAACAACTGTGTACGTGGTGGAGATTCCAGAATGAAGTAGGATGGTGGCGACGATTCTATATGAGGTATATACGTGGACCCAGCTCCCGTGAGTTGGCATAAGGTGGCTAAAACAGGAGCAAACGACGGGCTAATGAGGTAGCACCTCTGATCGGAAAAACTCCATCGTATGCCATTCTATTACTTTGTGATTGATTTGGTGCGCACCCTTGATTCGGGAGTGTGGCTCGAGGTGGGCGATTGTTGCGGCTCTGCGTTACCACCGGCCCGGAAGTGTAATTGGTACATCTACCCTGGAATTGCCTAGTTGTGCCGTGTCACCTGCCCGAGCGTGCCTTTTACGAGTTTGATTTGTGTCGTACCTATGGAGTATCCTCTGGTAGCTCCAGTTTACGGGGTATTACGGTACTGTATAGACTATTGGCACTATAAAATGTGTTAAGGTGGAAAATGCAAAGCCTTAATGCTATTTTTAAATAGTATACTTTACTGTATACATTATTATAATAGTGTATATTACTACATAGTAGATAGTTTAACGGATCCTTAGAGGATGGTTATCCCAAACATCCTTTAAGTTACTTGTATTTCAGTTGATATTTCACATGAGTTGGATTTATTGATATAAGAATATTAATCCTGACTCGAGTGTTTTGTATTTTGCTTTACGCTCAGGTCAGGCTGAGTGATACAGCATTTGAGACTCGCCTTTGGAGTTGGAGCATCGCTTGGAGATCCAGCTATCTATCCAATTTTTTGTTATTCAGTTGATTCCAATGATGTATTACGATCTTGTATTTGACTATTGTATTGAGACATCTATGTATTCGAGACCTCTGTTGTATCTTATTTAACTCTGTTATATATATAGTAGCTTCATGCTACTATTCTTTTGTTTCCGCTGCATTATTTTATATTACACTGTGTGTCTGTGATTCTGTGATTATTTATTTACTGTATATGCTGAGTTTTGCCAAATTTAAATTAACAATCTGATATTTTGAGCAATTCAAGTCCGACATGTGTGGATGCGAATGGTTGAAAATTTCAGGATGTTACATACATTTATAAATATATAAGTATGGATACATATACACTATACATATTTATTTTATCATATTCACATTTATACATATTTACATATACATTTAAATACACACATGTTTACATATATTTACTTATAAAATATTCTTATAAACATATATATACACATATAAACTTATATATATGTTTAAACATCATAAAGCTTATGTATATTTATATATACACATATATGGATATTCTGTCTTAAGTTCTTAATGGTGGAGTTTACATACATATATCTATAAAATTTATTATATCCAAAATTTTAAAATTTAATATAGTTTTACCAATTTATACATTCATATATTTTTAATATTGGAAAATTTATCTATTCGACTTATAAAAATTTATATTTCAATAAATTAAAATTAGTTAATCATCCCAAAATCATATGGCTAAAAATCTGGGTCGTTACATCTAGTACCCTCGGATGCCACCTCCTCCCTCTTCAAAACCAAGCTCCACCACTTTTAATGTCAAAGCTGATACTATTGGAGGCATAGAGCAAGATCCAGGGAGCTCCGGAGTGAAATTTGTGAAGAGAAATGCTGCCGAAATGATTTCAGAAAGCATTGAGGAGGAGTGGATATTATGGTGAGAAGTCGATTAAAAATATACTTCTACAAATTATAAATTTTTTATAAAATGGTTTTAACTAAGTTAATATGACTATTAAAAGTGTATATGATGTTTGGTTGGTTAACTAATGATGTTTGATGGTTGCTTAAGAAGAAAAAGTAATATATAGTTAAACATGTCATATGAAGGTGAGAAAACTCTATTTATATTATGATATGGATGATGATATGATACATTTGGAATGATTAGTTGTTATGTTTTATTCATCATGTGTTGGTTGTGAAAAATACCGTTGTTTGGATGTGTAAACAATTCATATTTAATACATGTCGAAGTTATACAACAAAAATCATATTTCGAAATGAATTATAAAAGTGCTACAAGATGATTAAACCTCTTTAAATTGGTTATAATCATTAAAACTCAATTTGGGGAAGTTTTAAAAAGAATTGAAATTGGAATCAAAAGTAGATGCGTCGTGTAACGGTAGTTCGCGATTTCGCACCGCAATAGTTTATATCCAATTGGACGATGGATCGGAGTGGGAATTCTTTGGAACAAGAATTTTCTGAATTCTTATAATCATAGTTTTCAAAAAAAAGATCGAGATTTCATTTAGTAGATTTTGAAATGAGCAAAACAAGTTTTCAAAATAATCACGGTTTGGCAGTTCGGAATCCAAAAAGGAAATTTCTTTAAAATGATATTTTTAAATCTTTAAAAATATGAAATAAATTTTATAAATATGCTAAGAAGTTTTAAAAAGTATTTGAGTTATAAAAATGGACTTTCAAATGATAGAAAAGTTGTTTTGATCAAATAAGCTTGAAAACACTATTTGCAGCATTTTTCGTAGCAGTTTTAATAACTTATACAAATTACAGTTTTAACTGAACTATTCTTTCCCGAATCTTTTATAAACATTTTCAAATAAATGAATAAGTTCTTTAAAGATAATTTGGAAATTTTATATTTATTTTAAAAAGAGTTTAAATAAATGATTAAAATAAAAGCTGTTATAAATGATTGAATCTTGGCTCTAAAAGCCGATGAGTGAACCTGTCTCTTCTATTCGTGAGATCCGGATGTGGGTGGCTTAAACTAAGGAGATGGTCAGGAGAAACTAGTGCTCTGACTCACCTGGCCTCTTCCAAGGCGAGGAATAGATAATGTCGAAATGTCGAAAACGAGACAAGTATAAAAGATTTATTTTCATAAATAATTCCTTAACTTTGATTGTAAGGAAATAATCTTCTTATACTTAGTGTTAAATTCCGAAGAGGGAACTCATACTATTCGTGTGAATTTAAAAGGTAATCTCACGTTATTCAACAAATAGTACTTATTGGATACAGAAATTAATATTGAGTAAAATTAGTATATTTCTATGGATCTTTTTTTACTCAATAATGTTTTCTAACATGATTTATGAGAAATGATTTGGTTTTTTCCGAAGTTAAAGAGAGATTTAATATCTCGTGTATACTGGAAAAGAAATGATATATCTCTAAAAGATGTTTTATCGATAATTGGTTCAGAGAGACCGGGATCGGATTTGAGTGATTCCTATCTGAAAACCGCTTCGAACCAATATATGTTTGAAAGTGAAAACATGATAAAGGAAATGATTTTGAAGACAGAGATCTTCATAATGAAAGGTTACTTGTCACTAGCCCCTCGATTTCCATATTATATACATATGGTGGCAGTAGTACTTAATTTTGAAAATCTTCGATGCAAGGAGTTCTCTTTTTCTGGACAACTTGTATGGACAAATGTCTGACATTGCATTTCTAAAATACACGTACATTGATCTCTACAAACATACAGCTATTTGGGGGTGTAGGAGGTAACCTCTCTTGCACTTAACACCTTTCTCTGAGACGTATGACTTAGGGGTTGTACATTTGTGAAAATCAATAGTGTGTGATGGAAATAACAATATGGCATTCAAAGTAGGATTTGATGATTCTATACAAGGTAAAACATGAACTTAAGCCTCGCACCCGGGATTGACAAAAACAGGATAGATGCTGCAGGTCTATGTGGGTCGCGCCCATTAGGATGTGGTCATCTCCTTTCTAGATCACCCTTTATATATCGGGTATGTTGTGTATGCTATGAGAGCTTTTGGATAGGTCGGGAACGACTGGGGTGATGTCATATTCGGTACTATCTATTGTAAAGGTAGGATGGTCTTTTATTGGTAGAGGAATGCCTGTTGGTGCCTCGGTGCATTTTTCTACAGATGTACTGTCGAAAGATGGTCCCTTAATTTGTCATTATATAGAATCCATTCTCTAATACGAGCCTTTACGGTTTTAGTTGTAAATCTATCATGTTGTCGAAATTAACAAATGTAACAATTCCAACTATGATTAATATGTTACTTGAAAGGATTTTCAAAGAATGTCATTAAAAATAATATCCCTGATTTTGCGTAGTAAATGTTATGGTTATCATAAGGTAAAAGCTCGTTTCGTGTTTATGTGCGGCGTGGTCTTATGGGATACCCTTTGTTTTCCAATAACCGCATTTTTGAGTTTCTTACACTAGTCACATGACTGACCCGGAGTTTATTTTATTTTCCCTTAAAATCTGCATGCCCTATTTTTCTGGACAGCCAAGTAGTCAGGTTTAACTTGGAGCATTGTGAAGGATCTTGAAGTCTGGAGCTGAAGATGTTCCTGTAGATAGTTCTCCATTACCATTTCCGCTGCATTAGTTTACTGGTTGTATTCAGCATTTATAAGGAAAGAGATTTATAACTATCCAGGCTGATTTATAAGATAGACTCTGATAAATGTATTTAAAATTTTTGCTGTAAAGATCATATATATTAAAATAATATAAGTTATTTCATTCATGTAAGATTATGTTCTGTCTTTATATTCTTTTTACCCATTACTATCCGTCCTTTCAGCACTTGGTTTTGTGGAACGTGAATACCGAGGATGTATTAGTATCGATTTCTGAGGGTTGAAAGGGCGGGTCGTCACAGTTGGGCCCAGGAGTTCATGTTGCCTACCTATAAATGCAAGACGGGCAGGAGCCTGGTCTAGTCGGCATGGAGAGAAATATGAGACATCTAGCATTGTTAGAGTATTGACCAGCTCGAGTGGTGGAGGTAAAAATCAAGAAATGATTTGATGGATAAGTGCTCCTGTAACATCCCCCACTTAGAGGCCCGAAACTAAAGGCTACAGATGTTGCAGTTATCCATAGTTTTTAATCCTCGGCAACCAAATGTGGTAATGTTAGATATATTGATACAACAGAAACACATGGATATGAAAAAAAATTATAACTATTTAAAAAAATTTCTCATTCCATTTCAAATTCATTTCATAATCCCAAATTTCGAAAACCACGTTCAGAAAAATATAATTATTACAACATACGCCCAGAGTGACATATGAAGATGCCCCTTTGGATGATCAGAGTATATATATAGGCAATTAAACAACTTTTCTTTTACAACACAATACAGCGGCATAAAAGAAAATAACTCTACATAGCTGGTTTGCCTCCTGCTCGTCTCCGGAAGCTTATTCGTCAACTAATAACCTAAAAAAAACCTTACCCTCGGCCTACTCAAATTAATTTTTGAGCAGCCGAGATTTTAAGGGGAAAACATAAACTTCGAGTCAGACATAAATTCTAGTATGAATAATAACCTACCATCTCGAACCATTTAGATATCTAGTAAGACCACGCTGCTTAGCGGAACAGATTTTCCCCTCACTAGTATCATATCCAAAAATTTATAATAACAATATATTGTGCTCCTACATCCACAATGGTTTAAAACCTAGCAATTTATAATATTATGATGGTATGCCAACAAGCAAATTATCCTGGATTTCCCACCCCCATTCATTTGACTATCTGTCTTGGTTATAGTTGGCCCCTGCCAATAACTCTTACTAAACATAGGTTTCATCGATTTACTATAAACCTGTCTAAACTGACAACTTCTTAATTAGTCTTTGGGCATCCTATATTCTGGTCTACCTGACCTCCAAGATGCAACTCTATTCATTCAGGAGTTAACTTAATTTATATTCACTACTAGGTCAACCTAGCTGGTTATTCTGTCATTACTCCCCAAAATACAGTTATGGGTCCATTATATAGTGACTATATTTATAGAAGAAGCATATACAAAAATAAAACCAACATCTTTGGTTTAATACCTTTGAAACCATTTCCCTCTGAAATTTGGTTAGTCCTTTTAGCCCATTATTTTTATCAAGGCAAACTGGTAACGACCTGTAATTTCGCCACTTCGAAAAATAAGGTATTTTAATTATTTTAAAATATAAAGAGTTTCAAAACCAAATAAACATGCTTATATATGATAAATAAGAATGGTAAAATCAATTTTAAAGATTTGATTCAGGAAATTTAGATTTTTGAGTTTTTATCACAGAATCAACAAAAGTTGGGTTTTGTTAAAGAAAAATAAATGCTTAAATAAATAGTTTTAAATATTTATTTGAAAGGTCAAACTATATCAAAATCGCTTAATAATGATAATAAAAGTATAATAAAGGTTTGGAAAATATATTTATAATCGTTTTACAAAAATATTCTAACTTTGTCACATTTTGTCAATGCAACGACGTATTTTGATAAATTGATATTAACACTAATAATATGGGTTTTTAACCAAAATAAACTTGCTTTAAATTATTAAAGGTAGTAGTAAGTTCATTTTCTAAGTTGGTTTACATAAATGAATGGTTTAACAAAAACGTCAAATTTTGACCGTAAAACATGTCGATAAAAACACTGTTTTCAATCAAACAAGTTGTTGCAACATTTTGACAACATAATCACTTTATCAACATAGGAAATGCATATTAACAAACTATGCACACTTTAAATTTTCATGTAAATGCAAATTCATTTTGAAAATTCAAATTTAACAAGTATTTCAAAAGGTAAAATGATTTTACAATTTATGATTAAAAATTAAATTACTAAACATAATCATTTCTAGAAAATCCTAATACATTTCCTCTCATTAATGCCAAGTCTCATCAATTATGGAAAACGAGCAAAATGTAGTTTAAGTGTTTTCTAAGTTATGGAAAACTAACCTATCTTCTCACCATTAATGCAAGTCTCTTCATGCATGAAAACTAAGAAAATTGATATTTAAACATTTTGTAAATTAAGAAAAAGAGGCAAGCATCATTACATGAATCAAATCATAACATCTTTCACCATAAATGCACTTCTTATCATGCTAAGCAAAAGTCAAAAAGTAGAAGAAGGGTATTTTAGTCATTTGTCCTTCCAAACTCAATTATAAAATAGCATGCATACCTCTTCAATTCTCACACAAACCATTCTCTTCTCTTCTTCTTCTTCCTTAGAGCTTTAATGACTTCTTCTCTTCCATTTCCTTACTAGCTTTTTCAAAACCATATCAAACAAAGTCAAAACCCCGCCAAACTTTTTCAAAGATCTTAAAATATCACCAAAACATGATTTAGAATCTAAAAAGTTTAAGAATAATGAAGAATGGTGGAGAACCTGTTGTGGCCGAACCTTATGGATGTTGAGAGGTAGGGCCGAGCACTTTGAAGCATGGTGGAAGAGTTTAAGTGATGGTTTGATGAAGTTAAGATGATTTAGTGAAGCGTTGTTGCATATGAATGTTGGTAGGAAAAATTAGTCAAGTTAAAGGTGAGTACTCGTATTTACTAATTAATCCATAAATTACTTTAAGTATAATGATTTGAAAGTTTAAATATGTTGGATGATTAAATGTTTGATAACTTAGTTGCAAATTGGTTGATTATGTGATTATTTATATGGTTGATAACTTGGTTTGATAATGATAAGAGAAATGATTAGTAATTAACCATAGTTAATTAAATGAGAATTAAATCCATACAAATATGTGTATGGAAATTATTTAGCCTCTTAATGATTTTAAATAATCTAAAAAGGTTAAAAATAATATTATAATAATATAATATTATAAAATGAAATGAAATGGAATATGAGTTTGAAATATAAAAATATTGTTTAAAATGAGTTTCAAATGATTTGGAAATGTTTTATAAACATTTAAAAGTGTTTCCAAGAAGTTTGAAAAGAAATTGAAAAACAAGTCAAAACTAGGCGCGTCGTGTAACGGTAGTTCGCGATTTCGCGTCATAAAAGTTAAATGAGTGTACAAAGTGGAATATAGCTCGGAATTCTTCGAGCTAAAAATTTTCTGTCTATTATATCCATAGTTTCTCAACGAAGAAAAAAAAATCAAGATTTCATTAAGTAGATTTTGAAATATGTCCAAAATAATTTTCAAAAAATATCGCGGTTACGCGGTTCGGAATCCAAAAAAGGATTTCTTATAAATGATATTTTTATATGTTTTAAAAATATGAAATAAATTCTAAAAATCTTTTAAAATTTTTTAAAGGAGATTTAAGTTGAAAAGATGGATTTCTAAATGAGATAAAAGTCGTTTTGAAGAATATAGCTTTTAAAACACTATTTGCAACACTTTTCGCAACACTTTTAAATAACTTTTGAAATGTAGTTTTAAACTTAACAATTCTTTCCTAAATCTTTTGTGAATGATTTTTAAAAGAATAATTAAGTAATTTAAAGATGATTTGAAGTTTTAATAAGAGTTTGAATAAATGGTTAAGAGGAATTGTCTATAACACTTGAACAATAATTGAAGAATATTGAATATAATAACAAACTGAGTATGCAGAAACGACTAGTATATTTGTCTTTCCTATGAGATCTGGAAAGATAAAACAAGGTGTTTAACTAAGGTAAGGAATGGAGCAACCAGTGCTCTGAACTTACCTGGCCTATATTTTCTCTTCTTAAGCGAGGGGTGGAGTAGATCGAAAGAAAAGCTCGGATGCTCTAAAAAGATCATATTTAAGTTTTTCCTAGATAAAAAGAAACAAATTTTAGAATATTAATTAACTAATTAACATTTTTTTATCGATGATTAATACGAAGGAACATGGATAGGATTTGGGTGATTCATATCCGAAGAACCGGGATCGGATTTGGATGATTCCTATCTGAAAACCCCTTCAAACTAATTTTTGAAATAAAACATAATGAAGACAAAGATCTTCATGATGTATGACTGTTTGCCACTAGTCCCTGGAGGTGAAATTTACCATATCTAAGGTGGCAGTAATGCTCTGTTATGAAAATCTCGATTTGCAAGAATATGATTTGAAGTTAAGAAATAAATCTTTGATTTAGATTTAATGAATGATTTGGAAATTTTTCCCCTAAGTTAAAGTTATAACTTGAATATATGAAATCTTTGATTAAGATTTAATGAATGCTTTGGGAATATTTTCCCCTAAGTTAAAAGTTTAACTTGAATATAAGAAATCTTCGATTAAGGTTTAATGAATGATTTAGGAATATTTTCCCTAAGTTAAAAGTTATAACTTGAATATAAGAAATCTTTGATTAAGATTTAATGAATGATTTGGAAAGGTTTTCCTAAGTAAAAGAGAAAATGATTGGAATTATTCCAAGATCTAAAGAAGTTTAATAAATCAAATAATTTAATAAATGAGGCTTAATGATTCCACATACTCTTGAAAGGAAATGGAATAAATTGAAAAGAATATATCTAAGAAACATATTTGATTTAAATAAAAGATGAAGTAATTGATTGATGATTGATAATCATATAAGCTTAACATTTTTAAATCGATAATTGGCTTCGAAGGAACCGGGGTCGGATTTGGGTGATTCCTATCTGAAAACCACTTTGAACCAATGTATACGTTCGAAAGTAAAGACATGTTGAAGATGATGAATATTGAAGACCGGAGATCTTCATAGCGAAAGGACTGCTTGTTGACATTCTCTGGGTAGCTTCCAATATAGAGACATTTATTATAGTAGTGGTCCTATCGTATTTTGAAATATTTGGATTACAACGACTATTCGCTACTAATCCTAGGGATTTCCCGATAGGATGTGGTAGAAAAGTACCTTTGGTTTGTCCTGTTCCTGGACAACTTGTATGGATGGATGTTTGACAGTCCATTTTCTGAGATTACGTACATTGGTTTTTACAAACATACATCTATGGTGGTGGAGAAGGCAACTTCTCTTATCTTAACACCCTCCTTGAGACGTACGAGCTCAAGGGTTGTATTTTTGTGGAAGGAAATTAGTTTTCAACGGAAATGGCAATGTGGAATTCAAAGATGATGATGATGTGAAAGTTATTCGATGCCTCTTTTGGCCTTACACCCCAGGAAATGACTAAAACAGGGTAGAAGTAGCAAGTCTAAGTGGGTTGCTCCCATTAGGAGATGTCATCATCCTTCTAGATTTACTCTATACATGTCTAAGTATGTGGTGAATGTATGACTTGGGTACCCGTTAAATGTTGGTAACGACCGGGGTGATGACATATTCGGTACTATCCGGGAAGGGGTAGGTCGGCCTTGTGTTGGTTTAACCGGCAGTATCTGCTCCCTGTGTGCATCCCTCTGGAGGTGTACTGTACGGAAGATAGCCTCTTGCCTAGTCATTTGTATGGAATCCAATATCCACTACGTGCCTGCCATTTTGTTGTAAACCTATTATGCTAGAATTTAATAATGTAACAATTTCAGCTATGATTAATTATTATCTGTATAATAGACACTATTATAATATAACAGAATTTGATATGAAATGATTTGGTTATCGTAAGGGAAAAACCCGTCCGTGTTTATGTGTGGCGTGGTATTACGAGATACCCTTTGTTTTGATAAAGAAAGTTTGGTAATCTTAGAACATTTAAAATTTCGAGTATCTCACACTGGTTTATCAAGCCTGATCTGGGTATTTTTAATACTCGGGTCAGATCCGAGTATTATTAGGTTTAGCTAAATACGCTTGGAGTTTCCAGAGGAGAGCTGGAGATCTTCATCATCGTATGGACGTATTCCATTATCCGCTGCATATATTGCATTTGTTTTGTTGTTTTCAGCATTTGTAAGGACAGAGGCTTATAACTGTCCAGGCTGAATCTAGGTTAGACTCTGATATTATATTTTAATTTTTTCCGCTGTAAAGATTATTATTGAAATAATATATGTTATTCCATTCGTATGAGATTCTGTTTTGTCTTTATTTTCTTTCTACCCTTAATGATCCGCTTATTCGTGCAATTTGAGTTGGACATGTGTGGTTTATTGTCGATTCAAAGGGCATAGAAAATCGGTTTGTTACATTTTGTATCAGATCTGAAGGTTAAGCGAGAACCTTGGCTTTGGTGGGGTAAAGACTCATCAGAGATAGGGTTAGTAATATCCTAGGATGAGTAACTCATTAGAGATAGGGTTAGTAGCACCCTAGAATGAGTTTGAGAGTATTATATAAATGAGTGCGTATTTGTTATTGGATATAAAAATATTTTGTGTTGATTTATCGGTTGAGCGGTTTATAAATTCTGGTCAATATGGGAAGTACAACTATATCGATAGGTATTTCTAAACTCTTAACCAGGCACATTGACACACTGTTTTAAAAGGATTATATTTTGAATATAAAGTATATATTTTGAAAAGTTATAAAGTTAGAAATGAATGATCAAGGTTAGTGAAATTTAAATATGAACATCTTATGATTAGAATTTCACAGTTTGACTATAAGATGTTTCATAAAGATAATCGATAAGTAAGAAAACTGATAGGGTAATTAAGATCTTTAATACTTATTCCAAAATAATAAATTAAGAAATGATAATGTTATAAGTTACTATCATAAATTGATCAATTATTTGATTTAAAAGATTAAGTACAAATACCTTGTGAATTAAGTTTCACGATTTGACTATAAGGTGTTTGATAATAAGATTTATTTAAGAAATGGACATATAAGATAAAAATGATATAAGATAAATAATAGAAAATGATTATGTAAAAGGAAAAAAATAAAAGGAATGAAGATTTAAATTCGAGTGATTCAAAAGAATTATGGTAATTTAAATGAAGTTAATTAATATAAGATAAAGAGAATTTATACAATAGGTTTTATAAACAAAAGTAATCTCTAAAGGATTTTGAAAATGGTATTATTTCAAATAAAAAGAGGTATTTTATGACAACTAGTTCGATTGGCTCGAAAATAAACTAAAAATGGGTAAGAGATGTGTTCGGATGGTAAACACTTCTCTTAAGTGTTACTCTTCTTGTTAAGAGGATATAAGATACTATTGGTAGTACCCGGTTCCTTAGTATTGTTTTGGAGTTTCTCGATCTATATAATTTTCTTAGGTTAAAGAAATAATGTGAATCATTAACTAATAAATTGATTAGTAATCTTTATAAAAGTGTTTAAACCAAAGATAAATTTGGATCACTAATTGATAAGATAAAATAAAATTCTAGATGATTTTGGACAGTCGAAAATTTCTGAATCGCACCTAACTCGGAGCTAAAAACTTTATGAAAACTTTTGGTAAAGACAAACAATTGAGAAATGTTTTGAATAAATGAAATTTGATAAGTATAATTTATAAATGTGATTTATAAATAAAAGGATCTAAGAATAGAGAATTTAATATCGGTAATTTTGAATTTGTTTTCTCTCAAAGCTAGAAAAAAAAAATTGTTATAGTTCAGAAGAAGAAAAGAAATAATAAGAAAAGTTTGTTATAATAAAGATAAATTATCTTGAGTAAAAAAGAGTTCCTTTGGAATATTTTCCTTTAATAAAAATATTTGGAAATAAATAATTAATGGGATTATATAAAGAAGCGCCTTTATAAAATGTTTGAACTTAAGATAAAAGTTTTTATCAAAATGTTTTGAAAGTTAATAAATACATATGTTATATGTAGATCATTTCGTCACATAAATTTTGATCTAAGATTCGAGTATAGAACTTTGAGGTGTTTACACCGGTCCGAAAAAGGATTTATCACTCGATTCTTAACGGCGAACATTGATGAGGGTTTATGGTTGGATACTTGAGTTTTCTATCATAGTTGAGAACTATGCAAGGAAAGCAAAGGTTCTGATCTAGAAGTTTGATCAAAGTCCGTACTAGAAAATCGGGGGATCGATACTAGTTCGGAAGTAAAAGTTGTGCATTCGAATAATAAATCGAATCAGATATCACATATGGAAGATCTATGTATATCATACAAAATTAATAAAAATATGAATTTGGGAAACTCATCTAAGTTTAAGATTAGTGTAATTTCGAGGACGAAATTCTTTTAAGTAGGGGAGAATGTAACGACCTATAATTTCGCCACTTCCAAAAATAAGGTATTTTAATTATTTTAAAATATAAAGAGTTTCAAAACCAAATAAACATGCTTATGTATGATAAATAAGAATGGTAAAATTAATTTTAAAGATTTGATTCAGAAAATTTAGATTTTTGAGTTTTTATCACAGAATCGACAAAAGTTGGGTTTTGTTAAAGATAAATAAATGCTTAAATAAATAGTTTTAAATATTTATTTGAAAGATAAAACTATATCAAAATCACTTAATAATGATAATAAAAGTATAATAAAGGTTTGGAAAATATATTTATAATCGTTTTACAAAAATGTTCTAACTTTTTCACATTTTGTCAATGCAACGCCGTATTTTGATAAATTGATATTAACACTAATAATATGGGATTTTAACCAAAATAGACTTGTTTTAAATTATTAAAGGTAGTAGGAAGTTCATTTTCTAATTGGTTTACATAAATGAATGGTTTAACAAAAACGCCAAATTTTGACCATAAAACATGTCGATAAAAACACTGTTTTCAACCAAAACAAGTTGTCACAACATTTTGACAACATAATCACTTTATCAACATATGAAATGCATATTAACAAACTATGCACACTTTAGATTTTCATGTAAATACAAATTCATTTTGAAAAGTCAAATTTAACAAATGATTCAAAACGTAACATGATTTGACAATTTATGATTTAAAATTAAATTACTAAACATAATCATTTCTAAAAAATCCTAACACATCTCGTCTTATTAATGCCAAGTCTCATCAATTATGGAAAACGAGCAAAATGTAGTTTAAGTGTTTTCTAAGTTATGGAAAAGTAACCAAATCATTACATAAAGGACTAAACTTATCTTCTCACCATTAATGCAAGTCTCTTCATGCATGGTAACTAAGCAAATTAATATTTAAACATTTTATAAATTAAGAAAAAGAGGCAAGCATCATTACATGAATCAAATCATAACATCTTTCACCATAAATGCACTTCTTATCATGCTAAGCAAAAGTCAAAAAGTAGAAGAAGGGTATTTTAGTCATTTGCCCTTCCAAACTCAATTATAAAATAGCATGCATACCTCTTCAATTCTCACACAAACCATTCTCTTCTCTTCTTCTTCTTCTTTCTTAGAGCTTTAATGACTTCTTCTCTTCCATTTCCTTACTAACTTTTTCAAAACCATATCAAACAAAGTCAAAGCTCCACCAAACTTTGCCAAAGACCTTAGAATATCATCAAAACATGATTTAGAATCTAAAAAGTTGAAGAATAATGAAGAATGGTGGAGAACCTGTTGTGGCCGAACCTTATGGATGTTGGGAGGTAGTGGCCGAGCACTTTGAAGCATGGTGGAAGAGTTTAAGTGATGTTTTGGTGAAGTTAAGATGATTTAGTGAAGCGTTGTTGCATATGAATGTTGGTAGGAAGAATTGGTGAAGTTAAAGGTGAGTACTCGTATTTACTAAATAATGCATAAATTATTTCAAGTATAATGATTTCAAAGTTTAAATATGTTGGATGATTAAATGTTTAATAACTTGGTTGCAAATTGGTTGATTATGCGATTGTTTGTATGGTTGATAACATGGCTTGATAATGATAAGAGAAATAATTAGTAATTAATCATAGTTAATTAAATGAGAATTAAATCCATACAAATATGTGTATGGAAATTATTTAGCCTCTTAATGATTTTAAAAAATCTAAAAAGGTTAAAAATGATATTATAATAATATAATATTATATAATGAAATGAAATGGAATGAAATGGAATATGAGTTTGAAATATAAAAATATTGTTTAAAATTAGTTTCAAATGATTTAGAAATGTTTTATAAATATTTAAAAGTGTTTCCAAGAAGTTTGAAAATAAATTGAAAAACAAGTCAAAACAAGGCGCGTCGCGTAACAGTAGTTCGCGATTTCACGCTATAAATGTTAAATGAGTGTACAAAGTAGATTTTGAAATATGTCCAAAACAATTTTCTAAAAATATCGCGGTTTTGCAATTTGGAATCCAAAAAAGGATATTTTTATATGTTTTAAAAATATGAAATAAATTCTAAAAATCTTTTAAAATGCTTTGAAAGAGATTTAAGTTGACAAGATGGGTTTCTAAATGATATAAAAGTCGTTTTAAAGAATATAGCTTTTAAAACACTATTTGCAACACTTTTCGCAACGCTTTTAAATAACTTTTGAAATGTAGTTTTATACTTAACAATTCTTTCCTAAATCTTTTATGATTGATTTTTAAAATAATAATTAAGTAATTTAAAGATGATTTGAAAGTTTTAATAAGAGTTTGAATAAATGGTTAAGAGGAATTGTTTATAACACTTAAACAATAATTGAAGAATATTGAATATAATAACAAACTAAGTATGCGGAAACGACTAGTACATTTGTCCCGCCTGTGAGATCTGGAAAGATAAAACAAGGTGTTTAACTAAGGTTAGAAATGGAGCGACCAGTGCCCTAAACTTACCTGGCCTATATTTTCTCTTCTTAGGCGAGGGGTGGAACATATCGAAAAGAAAACCTAGATGCTCTAAAAAGATCATATTTAAGTTTTTCCAAGATAAAAAGAAATAAATTTTAGAATATTAATTAACTAATTAACATCTTTTTATCGATGATTAGTATGAAGGAACTGGGATCGAATTTGGGTGATTCCTATCCGAAGAACCGGGATCGAATTTGGGTGATTCCTATCCAAAAACCCCTTCAAACTAATTTTCAAAATAAAACATATTGAAGACAAAGATCTTCATGATGTAGGACTGTTTGCCACTAGTCCCTGGAGGTGAAATTTACCATATCTAAGGTGGCAGTAGTGCTCTATTATGTAAATCTTCGATTTGCAAGAATATGATTTGAAGTTAAGAAAGAAATCTTTGATTAAGATTTAATGAATGATTTGGGAATATTTTCCCCTAAGTTAAAAGTTTAACTTGAATATAAGAAATCTTTGATTAAGGTTTAATGAATGATTTTGAAATATTTTCCCTAAGTTAAAAGTTATAACTTGAATATAAGAAATCTTTGATTAAGATTTAATGAATGATTTGGAAAGGTTTTCCTAAGTAAAAGAGAAAATGATTGGAATTATTCCAAGATCTAAAGAAGTTTAATAAATCAAATAATTTAATAAATGAGGCTTAACGATTCCATATACTCTTGAAAAGAAAATGTAATAAATTGAAAAGAATATATCTTAGAAAGATATTTGATTTTAAAAAAAGATGAAGTAATTGATTGATGATTGATAATCACATGAGCTTAACATTTTTAAATCGATAATTGGCTTCGAAGGAACCGGGGTTGGATTTGGGTGATTCCTACCCGAAAACCACTTCGAACCAATGTATACGTTCGAAAGTGAAGACATGTTGAAAATGATGATTATTGAGGGCCGGAGATCTTCATAGCGAAGGGACTGCTTGTTGACATTCTCTGGGTAGCTCCCAATATAGAGACATTTATTATAGCAGTGGTCCTACCGTATTTTGAAATCTTTGGATTACATCGACTATTCGCTACTAATCCTAGGGATTTCCCGATAGGATGTGGTAGGAAAGTACCTTCGGTTTGTCCTGTTCCTGGACAACTTATATGGATAGATGTTTGACAGTGCATTTTCTGAGATTACGTACATTGGTTTTTACAAACATACATCTGTCGTGACGGAGAAGGCAACTTCTCTTAGCTTAACACCCTCCTTGAGACGTACGAGCTCAAGGGTTGTATTTTTGTGGAAGACAATTAGTAGTCAACGAAAATGGCAATATGGCATTCAAAGATGATGATGATGTGAAAGGTATTTGATACCTCTTTTGGCCTTACACCTCAGGAAATGACTAAAACAGGGTAAAAGCAGCAAGTCTAAGTGGGTTGCTCCCATTAGCAGATGTCATCATCCTTCTATATTTACTCTACACATGTCTAAGTATATGGTGAACGTATGACTCGGGTACCCATTAAAGGTTGGTAACGACCGGACATATTCGGTACTATCCAGGAAGGGGTAGGCCGGTCTTGTGTTGGTTTAGCGGGCAGTATCTGCTCCCTAGGTGCATCCCTCTAGAGGTGTACTGTACGGAAGGTAGTCTCTTACCTAGTCATTTGTATGGAATCCAATATCCACTGTGTGCCTGCCATTTTGTTTGTAAACCTATTATGCTGGAATTTAATAATGTAATAATTTCAACTATGATTAATTATTATTTGTATAATAGACATTATTATAATATAACAGAATTTGATATGAAATGATTTGGTTATCGTAAGGGAAAAACTCATCCGTGTTTATGTGTGGCGTGGTCTTACGAGATACTCTTTGTTTTGATAAAGAAAGTTTGGTAATCTTAAAACATTTAAAATCTCGAGTATCTCACGTTGGTTTATCAAGCCTGATTCGGGTATTTTTAATACTCGGGTCAGATCCGAGTAGTTTTAGGTTTAGCTAAAGACGCTTGGAGTTTCCAGAGAAGAGATGGAGATCTTCATCATCGTATGGACGTATTTCATTATCCGATGCATCTATTGCATTTGTTTTATTGTTTTCAGCATTTGTAAGGACAGAGGCTTATAACTGTCCAGGCTGAATCTAGGTTAGACTCTGATATTGTATTTTAATTTTTTTCGCTGTAAAGATTATTATTGAAATATGTTATTCCATTCGTGTGAGATTCTGTTCTATCTTTATTTTCTTTGTACCCTTAATGATCCGCTTATTCGTGCAATTTGAGTTGGACATGTGTGGTTTATTGTTGATTCAAAGGGTATGAAAAATCGGTTCGTTACAAAGCTTCTTCAAAAACTCCAGGTTTAAAAGCATTTTAAAGCTCTTTTATAGTGTCATGGGTTTTTCCTTTTAAAAATGAGATTGAGTTCTTTGTTTTGAAAACTAAGGCCTTCGAAACCTTAGACCTTTACTTTCGAAACCATTGGAATACCTCTTTCAAAAGCATTCAAATCTTCTTTTCAAAACACTAAACATATGCCTTTCGAAACACTTTAAAACATCTCTTCCGAAACCACCAAAACATACCTTTCGAAAGTATTAAAGCATCACTTGCCAATTTATAGAAGCATAGCTTCGAAACCATTTGAAAGCACCCATTTCGAAACCATTAGGTTTAGTCTTAAACATATCTTCTGGGTCTAAGTGAATACAAGTGAAAGTACCCCTTTCGAAACCAATAATCTTCAAATAAAAGAGTTTGGGGAAAACAGATGGTTTCGAAACCATCCTTTCGATAGCTTTTATTCTTTAAGTAAAACAATTAGAAGGTTAGCATCGAAACACCTTTCAAAGTCATAGCCTTCGAAACCTTTAGTATAAGTAGCTACTAGAGCCCTTTCGAAAGCATTGATTTAAAAACAAGGCAACTCATTCGAAAGCTATGTTAAACCCTTTCGAAAGCATTCTTTTAAAAGCAAGGCAAGCGGCATTTCTTTATAAAGCAATACGAAGGCTCTGACCCCTTCGAAAGCTTGGTTTCAACTCCATACATGTCGCCTTTCTCCAATCCACTATGTATCAGAACCTTGATACCTTGTGTATTGGTTTCGACTTGGTTGAGGCGGAAGTATAGGGTCGAAAGGTAGCTACTGGAAGTGGCGAAATAATAAACTTATGCAAAACTATTTTTATTGCCTTTTTAAGTAATACTTTTCAACCAACTTGCTTATTTGTAAAAATATGATTGGTTGCCATAAACTTTAACAAAATCTTTTATAAAAGACTGCCGAATTTATTCAGGAATTAATTAAAAATAATTAACAAAATAGCACTTCCCTTTAACAAACAATTAAGACATTCAGTCCTCCATCTTATATAATTTAATTTACATAGTAAATTACTTAGGAAAAATTATCAAAATCATAGAAATTCACTTTTAATATGTTAACTAACATATGTAAATTTCAGACCCAAATTCCTTTATATAATTGCCGAAATAAATATTTAAACCCAATTATACATATCCTCCTTTGAAAGTTCATAATAAATTATCCATAGCTTAGATAATTACAAAAATTTAAACCCAATTATACATATCCTCCTTTGAAAATTCATAATAAATTATCCATGGCTTGGATAATTACGAAAATTTAAACCCAATTATACATATCCTCCTTTGAAAATTCATAATAAATTATCCATAACTTGGATAATTACGAAATCATCTCCAGAATAATGTTCTTCATAACATATGAAATCCTCATGGCATTCGAAACCCATTATATACGAGTTTAGCCTTAAAATCAAATAAAACCTTTTATCAAACAAACTTGTTCGAATATAACACACATTATGGAATCCAAGCATACCATCATTAAAATCATCATAAAGGATTTAAACTTAAACCCGAAATCAAATGCTCTTTAAAAATGAAAATGAGATGGTTTTGATTATTATTCACCTTGATTTGGATAAGGACTTGAGATTTGATCTTGTTTAATTCTCCTTGCTTGATTCCTAAGCTTTTACTTGAATTTTCCTCTTCTTTTCCCCTAGGTAATGGCCGGCTTGCTCCTTAGTTTATGTTTTAGGATTTTGAACTTATGAATGAAAATAAGAATAAGGGTTAAGGGTTATGGTGGACGGCTATTCCCCATAATACCCTTGCCTTATTCTCTTATTAGTTAACTTATAAAACCATTTCCATAAACTCATTCTTTTAAAATAAAAAAATAGTTAAGCACGACCTCTAATAGATTTTCAAATCTCAGTCCCCTTATCACTCTAATCTTTACATTATTCTATTTAATTTATCTAATTAAATCTCTTGAATAATGTTATTTAAAATTAAAGATGTTACAGCTCCTTTCATACTTTTCAATAGGAGGAAGAGCATATCGTCGATGAATATATGTTCTTAACATCCCTTCCATTCTTTTTGTCGAAGAGGTCCTCGCTGCCTTTATTTATGGCTTGAATTCTAAGCATCTATTATCTGAGCAATGTCATTTCTTCCGTAAGGCCAGCATCCGCCCTCACGGATGATGGAAGGCCCTTGCTAGGTAAAGACTCCTTCCATACCTTTCAAGGGAAGGAGATCTTTAACGTCAACAAGGAAGCAATGAGCATTGACGACGAATAGGTGTTGGCGACCTCATGTTTTTATTCTTAGAAGGCGATCTAGAATAATGGCCTTGCCTCTTGAGAGATCTTTAAGATCTTGGAACTTCCCATTGAGGTCAGGAGTGAACAAAGAATTCCATGGGCCTTCATTCCTTACTCACACTTCATCACTTAAGTGGTTAAAACAAAAATCGTCCCCCTCCCCCTCCCCATCTATTGCCCTAAGTCGTTCAAATATAAAAAATCATCAGGGGAGGATGGCGATGAGTAGTATGAGCCCTAGGTGGTGGACTTAGATTGGGCATGGGAACGTCGTGAGCAAAGTCATGAGCAGTCTTGCACGCATTCATATCCCGGAAAGGAGCAACCCTTGTTTAGGTTTCAAGCACGATCCTCTCCCTAGCAACATGCATCATATTGAAAGTGCTATGGACTATAAGTGGGATATGGGTTCTTGTCCATAATGTTCGGGACTCTTGGACCATAGTTAATGGTCGCTTGGGCTTCTATTCGAGCACAGATATCATTCCGATGACAGGTCATTTGCCCAATGCTTGTGATTCCATTCACCAGGCCAAGCCACGGGTCAATGCTCATGATAGGAATAGGATTAACGACACTAGTCTTATGCTAGCTTTGGTGTTATAGTCGGCCTCAACTTCACTCTTGTTGAGTTGCATGATAAATGCTTTCAGGAATAGAATAGATGTTTTGAAGAGGTGAAAGTGATGAAAGTCGAGAACTTTTAAAGGGTCCTTCTAGTGTTAAAATGTTAACTAGATTTATAGCCAACCTTGGGATAATGATTTAAGATAGATCTTAACAAATGTTACTTGCTAAAACCATAGTTTAAAATGTGAAATGAGCAATAATTAAAAGAGTAATAGGTAGTGTAATTGAAGTAAATGACACATGATATTGATTGGTTCGCAAAGAACTATGTTCAATGTTTGATTTTCTTATCGCTTAGTGACTTTGGTGCTTAGTGACTTTGGTTACAAGAGAAATTTTAATGGCTATTAGAAGAGCTTAGAGCTAGCAAATATATCTCTTAAGAGCAGAAAATTTGATCCTTATAGAAGTGCATGGAATTCTTTATTTATAGCTGAAGAGGTCACGTTTTGAAGGGCTTAGATTGAAGCTTTGAGCGCTAAATTTTCTCATGACCGTTGATTACGATCTACGATCTAGATTGCGGCCAACTTGGACTCCGCGTAGAGAGAACAAGGTTTTAAATCTCGGATTTCGGTCGCGTTTCGTCTCGAAAATTTTACACACATTATCTCGTATCGGACGAGATCTCGGGTGAGATGAGTGTATCTCGGGTGTACATCTCGGATTGACATCTCGGAATTTAAAGTCCATCTCGGGACTATCTCGGAGTAACTTAAGTCTAAATTTGATATTTTTAAGATTATTGTAATAACTGTTATATATATATATAAGTTTTTAACATACATAATTTATATAAAATGATATCATTAGTTTTACATTTTAGATCAGAATGATAACACGATTGATTTGGTATTAACTAAATAATTCCCTAATCATCTGAATATTAAAAGTTAAAAAATAAATAATAAGTTTTTTTTGCTCATTTATTAAACGGTAAAAGAAGAATTAGAGTGTAAGTAAAAAGTCAATAGAGTGCAATTTATTGTGCTCTCATATAAGAAGTAAAAAAAATGTAAATGAAAAAACATACTTTCTATGGGAGCTTCTATTGAGATCTCACCTCAAATTTCACTATCTTGGATGAGATGAGTGTCAAATAATATATTTAAAAAATTTAATGTCTCGTTTCGCTAAATCTCGTCTCGCTCAAGTTCGAAAATGAGATCTCGAGCGAGATCTCGAACGAGATGAACGAGATCTGAAACAGTGAGAGAGAACAACTGAAATTTGTGCTAGCTGGTAGGCAATACCATGACATGTTTGTGCCAGAAAGATGGCATGGCACAGAGAGTGGTTGTTGTATAGTGACATTTTTACTAAGCGAGTAGTAAATTATATAAAGTGGTGCTTTTGTCAAATGTCTAGTGCCGCGGAGCTGCTTTTGTCAAAGAAACAATACAGAGTCGCCATGTCTTTTTGCATGGGATGTCAGATGCTTATCAAAAGTCCGGCTAGTCAAGATAAAATGAAGCGGACAAAAGGCTAGTCGGTGAGGAATATGTGACGATCGGGTAGAGGCATGGATGGAATCTTTGGACGGTCAAGTGGCCTCAGGATCGGTGGTCTTGTTGTTTGTGGGTTGTTGGTTTGGAGTAGATATTGATCCATGTGCTTTGCGGGTTGGAGAGTACAAGGCTGATATGTTTTATGCAGAGCTTTCCAGAATCCATATATTTAGTGACGTGTGTTATGTCGATAACGTGCTAAATTTTCATCTTTATTTGTGCAATTTCAATGTGTCTTTGCGCATTGTATTGCAATTTTGTTATTTGGTTTATAGGAACTCGAATTATAAATTAGGGCGCATCTTTACAGTAATAAAAGCATGAAGTGTTTTACACTAATCGGTTTATTTACAGGGACCTGATACAAAAATAATATATACCATTCCCATGTGATTCAATTAATATACTCCATTCTTCAATAAATTAAACATATTCACAAAAATTCATCTTAATCCGATTTTATTGGCACAAAAAAAGAAAAACAAAGTTTTAAACCACTATAAGACATGCTGTATTAGTACAATTGACACAATGAAAAATTCACCGCAAGCAATAAACATGCTATGTTAGTATCTTTGCTTGAACAATGAAAATAAGCACCAACGGTTAAGGAAAAGGCAAGAATAAGAATAAAGCATATGCAAACAGAAATACATCAAAGGATATCATATTACCGAAGGAAGCGGGGAAGACGAATTACACAAATATAATAGAAGAATCAAACAAAAATATGGTTCCACTGTAAACAGATACTTATTATAAGCTGTCCATTTTTTTTTGTGGCTAACGCCTCAATATCTCCGAAACCCGCTGCTCTGCATCATCAGGAATCTCCCTGCTTGGCACATCAACTTTCACGAGTCTGACATACCTTTTGAGTAAAATAAATATCATAGTTAGTACTTAAAAAGTGAAAGACCAAGAACCGAAAATGTACTGCTTTTGATTTAGGAAACTTTTGTAAAGCACCATATAAGTTTTAAAATACACGGGCGCCCTCCTAAAAAAAAATTTATCTGCAAATATTTGAAATTTTTGACTGCATATTTCAATAATAAATAAATAAATTTAGAATTTCTTTAACAGAAATTAAAAATGGATGTAATTTTAAACATGTTTTTGCTAAGGGTTTTTCAAGTATTAAACTTCAATATAGGTTAGAATTTGTTTTAACCGAAATTAGAAATGAATGTAATTTAAAACATGTTTTTGCAAAGGGTTTTTCAAGTATGAAACTTCAAAATAAGGGCGGATCCTAATTTCCAGTTTCATTCAAGTGAAAAAACATAAAACTTACTCTTTGGCGGTAAACAAATACTCATGCTCGGTAATAAAAGCAAGCAGAGCCTGGCCACAGTGAAATGAAGTAAATCAGTAAATTATTGTTATTTTGTTCAGATAATATTACAATTTTAAAATATAAGGTGTACCTCAAATGGTAGATTTAAGAGCTCATAATATGTTCGTACACGATCTAATCTCTGTTGTACAGCTTCATTGTCTATTGAAGGAATGGCTGCTAGTGCCTACAGAATAACATAACAATATCTATATCTTAGTAAAACTTGCAATTAACTGATTACTCTATAAAAAACAAAGAAAGTCATAATAGATAAAACTTGACAATCTATGTAACCAAAGAAGATATCGCTAAGTGCGAAAAGCAAAAATATTTAGCACAATCTAACCTGTTCCAATGCTATAGAATTTCTACATATTTGTTGCACTCCCAGCAGGTTAATAGATTTCATCTCAGCAAGAACCTAATATATTGCATCGTTTGCCAAAAAGCAATAGGCAATAAACAAACGAACAACTTCAGAGATCCTGGTAGAAAGGAAAATTATAGGTTTATATATGAAAAGATTGGGTTTGAATTATAACCTTGATTGATGTATTAGCAGCAACACTGCATAT
This sequence comes from Allium fistulosum, assembly GCA_030737815.1. Lineage (NCBI taxonomy): Eukaryota > Viridiplantae > Streptophyta > Magnoliopsida > Asparagales > Amaryllidaceae > Allium > Allium fistulosum. The sequence goes on along the minus strand of CM060907.1, from coordinate 913,011,609 downwards.
CCCACCAAAGATGTAGTTCCTCTTCAGATCTGGGACAAATGGTGCCATCTCTTCATCTCTACGCATTATCTGTGGAAATATAGTTAACTAGTTAAGAGCTAGCTTAAATATTGGAAATAAGTAGAGATGTACTTAAATTGTACGTAATGGTGTCAGGGTCAGTAATTTAAGTTCATTACGACATAAAGAAAGAGGTATATAGCTCAAATAAGAGTTCTAAAAAATAAATTCAGTAAAAGCTAACTTTCTTAGCATTTGAATGGAAAGAGAATTTTTATATCTTAAATTGGAATATAATCCAATAAATGATTGTCTTTGTCCATTAGATCATATGATAGTATAGACTGTAGAACGAACGAAGAAACAAACAATATGAATAACAGTGAAATTTAAGATTTAACCAAAGTTCGAAATCCAGGCAGGCACGCTGGGATTCCAGCTGAAAGTGACTGGTGCTATATGATCGTGTAATATGGATAAACTACTTGTGCAGAATGTAAACTAAGTAAGTAAATAATTAAAGCAGTAAAGTAAATGACATCAGAGATTTTTATACTGGTTCGAACTCCCGTTCTACGTCCAGTCTCACACTCCTTCTAGAATTAAACTAGCAACCCTCACTTAACCAGAAGGAATAGGTTTACACCGTCTGAGCAACCGAACAGGACTTCTACCGCCTAAGCAACCGAATAGGACTTCTACCGCCTGAGCAACCGAACAGGACTTCTTTACAAATAACAAAAGTATCTGACTGTAGTATGCTCTTTGAATAGCACTGATAAGCCAATGAAGTACAATCTTCCTATAATCTTCTCCTTTATGATATATAGTGTAATGTGCTTGCGAAATGTGGAAGATGGAGTGATCAATGATCAAAGTTTGTATGCAGTTAGAGTGCAAATTGAAAATAGATTGAGAGATAAGAATTCAAGAATATTAAAATCGGTTACGTTTTTTTTTGTTGAATTCTGAAATCTATTTATAGAGATTAAACAGTTGCAATTATTCATGAAGGATAATATTGAAAAGGAACAGGTGCAACTGTTGATTTGAAGAAATTTCTCTTAGATGAAGAGAAATGTCTTTTCAAAAAATAGCTGTTGAAAATATTCAGCCGGTTGAAATAATAATTCAACCTTCTGAATTTGTTAAAATCGAAAACAGCAAAGAAATAGGCAAATTTTAGCCTAATTCAGCCGGCTGAATGAAACCATTCAGCCGGCTGAAACTGCATAAAAATTTATGTTTTGTTTCAGCATTCAGACGTCTGAATTTATGATTCAGACGTCTGAATTCTGCTAATTCAGACATCTTTAAAACTTCTTTTGAAAACAAGTGTGTGTATTCAATAGCTTGTGCATCTATACCAATTAGGAGAGATTTTAACATATATTACTAACTAGACACAGACTTTATAACATGTAAACAATTACGTCCATCAATCTGGAATCCTGTAAACGAATACGTCCATCAATCTGGAATCTGGTCATCAATATTTTCCTGTAAAACTTGGTTAGATACACATATAATTGTTATTATCAAAATATCAGGAACTGAGGTTCTAACACCAGCCATTTCGTTCCGGTTCCGACGAGGACCGGACCGGAATTCGATCAAAAATTCATTCCGCTTTCAAGACAGTTCAACAAAAATCATTGAGCAAAAGGAAGTAGTAAAATCAAAATTTTGTAGAATTCAAAGAGATGATAATAGGCCCCCATAGATAGAAAAAAATTTAATGAATTAAGTCAAAAAAACAAAAACAGAGAGGAAAAAAAATGGTACCCGAGGAAACAATTTATGGTTAGGGATTTTGAAGTTTCGAGAAATTAGGGTTTTGATGTCTCATTCTTGTTTCAAACTCCGATACTCATCCTTCAATTTAGGGCATCGATTTTCATGGCATCAGCTTTGATGGTGTGGATTTTATGGAGATTTTGGGCTTTGATGAAGGTGATTATTAATAAGAATTTTGTACAAGGCTGGTAAAGTTAAGCACAATTGAACTTCAAAGCTTCATTATTACAAGATACATATTGATTTTATTTTAAGGGCTTAAGCAAGGTTCGAGAACTCGGTTTCGGTCATTTGAAACTTTGTTGGTTTCGAATGGTTTCAAATGATTTCGTAAATTTCGAAAGTTTCGGTTTCGGTCTAGATTTCGGTTTTCAATGGTTTGTTAATAAACTTGTAATAACAATAAATATCATTAGAAAGTAGTTACACTAATATTCAATACACTAATTCACTGTCATTCACTGCCATGTCAAATATAAAAGTTAAAAACCCAAAATAAAATGTCATATGTAGTTCTCTGCTGTAAGCTATTGTTTGGCATACATGTTTACCCATTCACATTTCCTATTATATTAAATTAAAGGCTTAAAGCCCAAATAAAAAAGGCAGCCTAAAACAAAAGATTATTTCTCTGCTGTAATTTGAAAATCGAAACACACAAAGCATCGCAAGTCGAAAAAAAACACACGCAGATGATAAAAAAAAAACTTCACTGTTTTACGATTCAACTTCGCTGGTTGCCACCGAGAAAGGTGTAGAGTTCGCCTTCGCTGTATTCGACTTGGCCTTTGCCTTCGCCTTCGCTATATTCGACTTCGCCCTTTTCCTTTTCATCCGTGATTTGGTGTCGATTGCTTTAATTTAGGGCTCATTTGATTTTACTTTTTTTTTGTGGCCTGATAGCCGAAACCGAAGTTTTGCCCTAATCTCGGCTCGGTGATGGTCGAAACCAGTACGGTACCCCCAAATTCGGGGTATCGGCCGATACCTTAAACCATGGGCTTAAGCATGTTTATTATATTTGTTAAATTAAAGTTATGCACCCGATTACAGTTAAGTTAAACTGAAGACGAATTTGTAGTATTCGCTAATATGTATATAAAAAGATGCAACAAAATCTGGAATGGAACTAGAACAAAAAATATCTAAGATTTCCGGAACGGAACCGAAACTTCATAATTTCCGAATGACAGAATGAGACAAAACAAAATTTTCAAGTGTTGGATTTAAGTCAATGTGCATAAGTTGAATGCACCATTATCAACAAAAATAAATATTCATGTCCCTAACCTGCATTTCCACCATTATTATATGCATATTTATGAATAAACATGTTAAGTGTAATAGGTATGAGATAAATTTAGAAATTCAGGTACGGTAGCAACCTCACTCCCAATGACTCCACCCACAACTATGGCAGGCTTCAATATCAGAACATGGATAATATACAAAAACCAACCCAGTTTTTAAATATGCAGCACTAATCACTAGTCACAATTTCCAGAAGCAAAAATCTAAATTATAAATTTTTACCTGCGTAGTAAGTGAAATAACAAAATCATCAGGCTCCTCTGCATCTTGGTCTTCCACGTATTCCCTGCTGGCCATTTCCTGAATGAAATCAAGCCATTTTTTTTAGTATTGGCACAGTCTCAAATACAAATGCGCTGACACACTTTGGAAAGGTCAGCTATGAATGACCTACTCACTCAAGTCATTTATCAACCCAGACCCACTTAATAACTCCTAAAGCAGAGAACCACAGTGGTCTCTCTAGAAATGGCTTTAGAGAGTTAAAATAGAACCACACATAAGTTAAAAACATAATCTACAAACCTGCATGTGAAAAATGGTTTCCAACTGCATCTCTAAACGCAGAACCTTTAAACAATCAGTTGCCAGCTTTCTATAATCTTCGGAAAGAGTGGCTATATTCTTAGTAAGTGTACTTGTGGTTCTTTTATGCCGATGGCCTGGATAATAACTCTTGTCATCTTGACGTGTATGTGGCCTTACAAGGGACTCTCCAAGCCTGAATTTAAATAAATGGAGGGAACAACATTAAATAATTTGGTACTTATGTTCAAATGCAAAACGTTACTGATGAGAACTGACCATCTGTGTGAAAATAATCCACAGCAGACACCATAGTCCAGTATGGCAATGTCATGCTACAAGATAGCTAGTTGTGTTTGGCAATATGTTTCACGGTGTTCTTATTGTGTGACATAATTCACAATGAAACTTCTTTGAAAAGTAAAATAAGTCCAGCAAAGCAAAGCTAGTACATTATGTCCACTTAAATGGGCAATCAAGAACGGAAATCAGTTCTCCATTCTGCTGCATAGAACATGGGGAGAAGAAGGAATAAAGGAGATCAAGCTCTTATTTCATTATTTAAATTAGATGATGCTAGCAAAAATATTAAACGACTTTAAAATAGTTACAAGCTGTCGGTGCAGAGTAGAGATAGTGAAAGCCAAAAGAAAAGAAGTCACTAGTGATGTTTTAATACTTAGCAGTTTGAACATTCCTAAGGGTATAAGACTAACAATTTGACTGCCAAATAAATCAGATGTAAACTCATTAGGATCCTACAACACACACTAGATAATCCAAATGGATTTTATTGCCACGTTCGGATTTCAACTCTTGCACTTATTGACATCTCAATGCTTTGTCCAAATAAGCTACTCTTTGATGATGTGTGTGTATATGTAAATGACCACCAGCAAAGTGCTATAATCATTGGATTGTGGTTTTAAAGGTTTTGAGTTTGAAATCTTTAATCATCGATTATCAACTTCCAGCATATAAACACACATATTGATCAAGAACACGAATTAGACTAAAAAAAGGTGATGGCTTGTAGTGCATGCAAACAAACTTTGTACCCAACTTCACCTTGTGGTGGCACAGCCAAGATGTTGACAGATTTTTATTTTACTTTTTGCTACTTAAAAGGCTTTGGTCTATTAAGAAGGGGAATTATTTTTTTCTTTTTAAAAAAAAATCCAGAAAACATTAATTGGTGTTCGTGTGTTCCAAAACCAAGACAACCAGATCCACATTTCAGAAGTCTTGATTAATGATTTTTATTATTAGAAGCTTAGTATTTTTGATACATGGCAATATGCAGTTTCTGAAACTCACGATGTGATACTAAATGTATACATTTGCAATTCTTACTCTAAAAGACAAATCACAAACTCAACAGTAGGTGGTATTATGCAAGGTGATCCATAAGTCATTTTCACGGACAGTTTGACTGCAGTGTTTTTGACATCATATCTTATGTCTTCCATTAGCTTACATCTGCAGTCAAAAATATACATTCCTAACATTCCAAATCACAGGATTCACATCTGACACAAGAATACCCTGTTCACTAGAAAATTACATGGTACTACAATAGTGAGTTAAACAAACAATATTTACCTTTCAATTGAGTCTGCCAAATATTCTAGAGAATCGCTAAGAGATGCCAATAAAATAAGTTTGTGATCATCCCGAATTAAATGCTCCTGCAAATAAGTAATGTACATTATATTTCAGGGATAAGCTTCCAACCAAATTAGGTCCTATAAGAAGATAAAGGGGGAGGTAACATAAGGGGACAGATCAACGTAATTATGTGAAATCGTAGCAAAGGAGTCAAAGTTTAAACAGTGAGGCATATCTAACGATAGTGTCTTGTTATGCTGAGAAAATAAATAAACCTTACGTATCATGTGATGTGGCACAAAAGACCAACAACTTTTTTGAAAAACACGCATCTCAATGCATTTTTTGCAATGATTACCAAGAAAGAATATGTTGTCTTGTAGTAGACATTTCCACTTGACAATGCCTTTTTTGTATTCACAGCAGAAAATTCCATTGAATTACATATGATTTTAAGTAAAAGAAATGTTAGACTTTGTGTCGTATGACACAGGAATTCTTAGATGATAACAAAATGACAGCATTCTGGTTGCATTGATATGACTAATCATCTACCAACCTGCTTAATTGGACGCAGGTTCAGCAATAAATCACTCATTTCTGTCTCTGCTTCCATACTTTCTGTGTCTGGAATACTGTTTTCAAGATAAGATGAATTTTGTAAACAAGCATTGGCTGGATCAAGTCTCATCAAGCTTTCAATGTCACTTCTTCCGATGAGCATATAACTCTGCTTTTCAAGAACAGCCTGCAAATTTTCACAACATCATACTATGTCACAAAGTTAAGGGAATCACAATGGAGAACTGCAATGATAATGGCAACATGCTCGTAAAATTTACATGCATAAAGGTTTATTGATTAGTAAGTAGATATTATATAATTGCATATATGGAACTAAGTTGATCGAACAAGAAATACTTCGTTAATGTAAATCAAGTATTTTAGATACTAATTTCAGAAACGTTCCAAGTATCCTGAATACATTTACTATAAAGACGGTGAATTGAATACCTCCGTAAATGATGTTCGACATTTTTCGTAAGCACGTTCCAAAAATGTTTGCACATGCTCAACTAGTTCAGTAGTGTACTTTGGCATCAACTGTGCCCAAGTAAGCACCTAATGAAAAAATAGATTTAAAATTATTCAAGGAACCAAAATATTTTATTTCATTTTATTTTGAAAAAAAAAAACTTTTGGATAGCTAGGATTTTGAGTGATATAAAGACTCGCCTCTTTAACTAATGTATCTGTGGCTAGAAGACCTTGGAGAACAGGTCGTCCCTTCTCCACTGATGGAGTATATGTTGAGGAATGGGCTCGGGGCCTGAATGCTGATGGACCTGGAAGGGAAACGGTCACATTATAATGGCTAAAAGAAGGTTACATGTATATGATGTTGATGTTGAAAAATTATTTTAGTCCAATTATAAGTTACAGCGTTCTGGGTTTACATTGAAACTACAAAAATGGCAAATATCATCTACAATTGTACGATTGACGCTGAACCAAGATTTTAAAACTTGGCAAAGAGCGTGCATATGCGCAAACTCCACCCTTAACCTCATTTATCCAATACCAGTATTACGGTAGAAAAACATCAAGCCTTTGGGGACAAACAAATCATAAGTCAAACAAGCCATCTATTCACTACTAGAAAGGCCTCAAAATGCGACAAAGCCTAGCGACGGCTAAAAAAAGCGGCCGTTGCTAGCCGTCGCTTATCACGATTTCATAACCTGCAGCCGAGAGAACACAGTTTCATTACTCTCTCCCCCAATCTACTCCCAAATCCCCTCAGATCCGCCACCAGTCGCCGCCAGAAGCCGTCGCAATCGCTAATTTCAACCTCTTCAAACTTGCAGGTATCTCCTATTTTGCATTATCTTTGTTTAATTTAGGTTTAAATTAAATTAGTTGATGATTTAGGGATTTGGAATTGGATGATTTAGGGGTTTGAAATTGATGAATATATGTTATTAGTTTATGGTATATAGTTTATTATTTGAATTGGGTATATAATGGTAAACCTAATTTAAAAAATTAGTTGATTATGTGTTTGAAAATGATGATTATTGCGTAATAGGTGATGATAATTAGTGTTGATTTGGTGGTATTAATTAGTGAATTTATTGTTTACTATGTTGTTAAAAATTATGGCTAATTTAAAATCCAAAAAATAGTCCATGATTATTGAATAATATGTTTATTGATAAGTTTACGAGAATGTTTGTTATACTGTTGTAAGTGCTAACTACTTATTTAGTTCATAAAATCGTTAATTAAAATTTATGTAGTTAAACAAAAGTTAAAATATGTTTTAAAAATTTATATTTAATTAATAAATATTTAAGTAGTTAAATGAATTATAAAATAGTTTTTGCAGTTGTTAAAATAGCAACTCATAGTTCCCATTTGCGAGATAAGACATATTTCCGAGTTACTGATAGTTCGCATGGATTTTGATTCATAATTAAACGAATTCTATTTGGCTACATTACTAAAAAAAATTTAAGATCATTATTTCACTACAGACCACTAATACTTCAATATTAATATATTTTTATTTGTGATTTATTTATGTGAACCCCTTAGAGAATTTTTGACTTCGTCTGACAAGTGTTGTATATGATCGTTATATGGATATTCGTTTTTCCACAGAACGGACATCTATATTCATCTGATACAACATTTGTTGGATTTGTCCTAGTATTTGGATAAGTTACAAACATAATAAAGTAATCATATTTTATAAATCATTTCAGTTTAAACGGTTTAGAAAATTTCGATGGCACTTCCTTTTTTCCCTGTGTACACGCATTTGTGTACGATATAGGGAATAAAGGGAACTGCTGCCGAAATTTTTTAGAATCGTTTAACCTGAAATGATTATAAAATATAATTACGTTATTGTGTTTGTAATGGGAAGTAGGATAATCGACCGTCAAAGTAAAAAAACAATAAACTTAAGAATTGAAAATTTGAATGCAATATTTATTTGAATTTGTTAAAATAGTAAAGGGTTATATATGAATTTTTACAAGACTTTAATATGAAGTATGTTATTCAATCTTCTAACCTACATTTTACAAATCAGGAAATATGTTCGATTATTTTCTCGATCGTAGTTGGATGTATGAACCTCGAAAAGGTATGAAAGGATCAATAAAAGAACGTTTCTGTAACGGTGTACAAGTATTTATTAGATTTGCTCAGTCTAATAATCGAAATAACGTAGACATTCGTTGTTCGTGTAGTAAGTGCAAACATCTGAAGCATTGGAAACCAGATGTAGTAGAAGTACATTTGTACAAATTTGGCTTTTTGCCGAATTATTACTTATGGGATCGTCATGGAGAACTTGTTCAACCTACACCTAATCCTGTAGTGTTAGAGGATGATAATACTATGACCAATCCTATAGAAAACATGGTGCAAGATGCTGCACGATCAATGTTTCCTACCTTTGACCAAGGTGATGATGGGAACGAAAATGTTGACGAAAAGCCGACCGCGGAAGCTAAAAAAATTTATGATTTATTAGATTCTACTAAGAGGCCATTGTGGGATGGATGTACAAGCGGAACCGAATTATCTGTAACCGCCGAATTCATCACTATGAAATCGAAATTTAATCTTACAGAAGCTGCATTTACAGCAGTTGTACAAACTGCAAAACGACACATGCCACCTAATAATTTGATGTGTGATAGTCATTATAAAGTAAAAAAACTTATGTCTGTTTTTGGATTGTCGTACCAAAAGATAGATACATGTATAAAAGGTTGCATGCTGTATTGAAAAGAAGACGCTCATCTTACTAAATGCAGAATATGTAACGAGGAAAGATACAAACCAAGAAAAAAGAAAGGAAAAGAAGTTCCATATAAGAGGATGCATTATTTACCCATCACTCCCAGACTTCAACGGTTATATGCATCTTCTGCTACAGCATGTCATATGCGATGGCACAGTGTGAGAACACCAGAAGAAGGAACTTTGATACATCCATCCGATGGAGAAGCATGGAAACATTTCGATAAGACTTATCCTGAATTTACGGCAGAGAGCCGTAATGTTAGGCTTGGCTTATGTACGGATGGATTTTTACAATTTTCTCAGTTTGGTAGTAAATATTCATCATGGCCTATTATTATTACTCCTTATAATTTACCTCCATGGATGTGTATGAAAACTCTATATATGTTTCTAACGATTGTCGTCCCCGGTCCCGATGATCCGACACAAGGAATTGATGTTTATTATAGCCACTAATCGACGGGTTGAAAACACTGTGGCATGAAGGAGTTAAAACGTACGACATTTCGAGAAAAATGAATTTTCGTATGTTTGCTTCTTTATTATGGACTATTAGTGATTTTCCCGCATATGGCATGCTTTCAGGTTGGAGCACATCTGGACGTCTAGCTTGTCCTTATTGTATGGATGAAACACGAGCATTTTCATTGAAGTATGGGAAGAAAATTTCTTGGTTTGACTGTCATCGGTGTTTTCTACATACCAATCATAAATTTAGAACGGATAAAAAGAACTTTAAAGCTAACAGAGTAGAGAATATGCTACCACCTAAGGTTTGGACAAGTGAAGAGGTATATGAAATTGTAAAAGACTAACCAAAGATACACGAAACTGGGGTACAGGTTGAAATTCCAGGTAAATCGGACATTCATAACTGGTGCAAGCAAAGTATATTCTGGGAGTTACCGAACTGGAAAAATCGAAAGCATTCAAAGTAAGTTATATTGTCACTATATTTTTACATTTAAATGTGTTGAATTATTTTACTTAATAGTGTGTATAAATTAATAGGAATTATCGGCAAGAAACAAGGCTAATAGGAACAAAAACCCTGCTTTACATCGTGGTGGCTCGAAATCCTTCCAACATAGGAGGGAATTGGTAAATAAATTAACTATTCTATTCTATTCTTGTATATAATCTATTCTTGTATATACTCATGCAATTTATCAATATAATCTATTCTTGTATATATTCAGTGGGCAAAGTATGGAAGGGAGCCTACAGCGGCTGAGGTTTTCAGAGTCACACATGCAGTGGAGCATACAGATGAGGATGGGAATGTTTCATATGATTGGTCGGACGACAAGGCTGCTTCTGTAATGGTAAATATGTTTATTTTTGTAATGAAAATATTTCATATTCGTTTATTTTACAGTAAATAAGTAAATTGTATATCAATTGTGTCAAATATATGTTCGTAATTGTAGGAGAGATATAATGCAGAGCATGATCGAGCGATACAAGCGAGTGGACGGGAGTCGCTTACGGTTGATGAGTCTAATCGGATATGGGACTCAATCATTGAACCGGCAAGTCGAAACAGGCGTTACAGTTTCGGCAATATGGTATGTACTCAACGTTTACACAGTAGAAACATGTATGTCATGAACTTCTTATTCATTTGAGTTTATTAGCGATAACTTGAGTTTTCTTATTGTTATTGTATGTCATGAACTTCTTATTCAGTTGAATTATTTCACAGGCTCTTAATTTTCAAAGAGCATATAGGAGATCCATAGACGAGGAAGAGATTGCTCGGATGCAAACACAATTGGATGAGCTCAATGATTGGCGGAAGAGTCATTTGGCGACGCAGATAGATGAGTGTATTGCTGCCTTCTATCAGGAGCATGGGTCAATGCCCGGGGAAGGAGGTGCAGATGATGATGATGCTTAGTTGGTTTGTTTTGACGGGTACGCTTTATATACATATATGTACATATTATGAGGGGTTTGACATTTGGTAATTTGGATGTTGTGATTAATACTTAGTGTTTTGGTGGATTTGATATTTTGGTTGTTGTCATTGATACTTTGGCACTTGATATGTACTGGTTGTTTAATTTAGTTATGTGGGTTGGTTTGGTGGATTTTCATATTTGGTTATGTTGATTTTCTTATATGATTTTGTGAATATATGTTGGAATATGCAATATTTGATGATTTGGTTGTGTTGATATTGATTATATGGTATGATGAAATGGTATTATATGTGCGGAATGATGGAATTATATTATTTGGATTGATTGGGATTGAGGGTTGAAGGTGCTGGAATGTGGCAGCTAATTTTGTTCCAGATTTGCAATGGCTCGCAACGGCCAAATGGTCGCATATAGCGACGGCCAAATTGCAACGCTTTGCATCAACAATCCGGGAAACCAACAACCCCAACGGTTGATTCCACATGGACAAATAACCGTTACAAGCCGTTGCAAAAAGAACGACGGAGCCGTCGCTTTTGCCGTCGCTTTCTTTTGTTGCAACGAGATAATTAGTGACGGCTAGCGACGGCCGCCAACGCCTAATAGCCGTCACTAAACCGTGCTTCTTTTGTAGTGATTTAGATCGGATATGTGGCGTATTATACGTTTATATATAGCATTACGTGAAGTTAAATAAAGGTAAAAATGAACAGGATACTGGTCCTAAAATTATATCTTACTTGAGATAGCCTGTTGCACGCATTTGCGATAGCCTACAAACATTGTCGGCAGAAAATGATCTTTCAGAAAGTTCTCCACAAATGCTAATAAACCATCATTTCTGCATTTTACAGAAATTTAAATATCAGCGTAGTTTGTTAATAACTTACAAAGATTGTTTGCGAAGTCTAGCACCATTTTCGACTTTGATCCGTGAGGTTACCGTTTAAAATCTTGTGTAGTGTGATTTGAACTATTAAACATATATTGACTTGTAGTATGGTATATACTATTTAAGGCTTGTAGTACGAATATGTACTTCTACCTAAGTACCCAATTTCAAGAGAGAAAAAAAAGGTTTGTGAAGGTAACAAAATCAGGATGCCAAACTGTAAAAAAAAAAGCACTAAATCCATACAAAAAAATAACCAGTACTAAAGTGAATGTTTAATTTTAAACTTCTTTTTGACAAAATAATATTATATGGACATCAATGTGCAGATATACTAATTGTGAGAATTTCTAAGATATTATGTACTAATCGTGAGAATTTGTAAGACATGATGAAAACTATATATTAGCAACGGTTTTCTATTATATTCTAAACAACTCTTTACTGGTGTACTTGTTAGTAAGGGGGCATAGTGTAATCAACCATATTGTAATGAAATGCCAATCTTACAAAACAGTGTTCACAAAAAGGGGAAAAAAATAGTTGCAAGAAACTAAAAATATACTGGGAAGAAAAAAAAATGATGGCAAACCATCCAGCATACCCAAGTTGTGAATACTTTTGCGGAAGCATTGAGGCAACTTTGTCAGTAAACTGCAAAACATCGGTTATTTACCGTTTTAGTTAAACATGTATCTTCCTAAATATAAAACAATAATATGCATATATTGCCTGAAGGACAGGTCGATAGACTGAAGCTGCAAGATAAATTCCAAGTTCTGGAAGCACAGCTGCGGTTCCATACCCCTCTTGCTGTGCATTTGACCCCTTCTTCCATCCTTGGCCAACTCCTGAAAAATAAAACATTGTGAACTAGTTTAGCTGTTAAGCTCCACGTCAACAGTTGGGATTTTTGAAAGAAAAAAATTGATATAAATATGTAATATACACTGACAAACTGAAAATTTGCGATCATCCGGCGAGAGAGGGAGAGGAGGCGAGAGGGGGGGGGGGATAGAAGATCTTTTATTGATTTGATGATGAGCATTATCGCAAAAGACCTAAAATTTCCAGCCAGGTGAAGCTCTATACAGACATACGCATGTATACAGATGCGAATAAACTAAAGCTATTCTTAATTGACACCACCAACACTAACTATTGAACATTCCTTTTAAATGCATCTCTCTAAATTTCATTTCCTTTAGAGTCTACTACTCATCAATTATCGCAGAACTGTTATTTTGGAAATAACTAACCAAGTGGAAGAAAAATACTGAAGAAATATCATATGTACCTTCTACCCATAAATAGAGAATTTAGACCAAGGTCAACAGAGAGTACAGCAGAAGAAAGAACAACTCTCTATTAGGAAGTTTGCATGTTTATTCAGGATTAGAGAAATATACGAAGTTAGTTTAAGATGGCATAAGTCAGTGGGGTTACAAGATTGACTTAATAATTTGTGCATGCACACATGCGCGCGCATGCGTGCACACACATGTATATATAAGCAGATTCTAGCCTTCAATTTGCCCAGGGTTAGTAAGAGAGTAATTTTCCTCATAGTAAATAGTGTGCGTTCGCACGTTACTTTCTTAAACCTCGGTCTACTTTATGTTAAGCACTAAACAAGGCGACACAGCCTCGCTTATTGGCACTATAAGCACTACTTAATTACTTCAGCTTATATTATTTTTGGTAACAATAGTGATACTTATTCGAGCAGAGCACTCATTAAGATATCTCAGTAGCTCGAACCCATGACCTCTATAACCTTTGTCTGAAGCATCATACTTTTGACTACTTGAGCTAGAGGTCCTTGACTACTTTAGCTTATATTATGTTTTTTATAGTTGTAGTTTTAAGCCTTTAGGAGCTAAAATTTACTTTTTCTATTTTATTTATTTTGAACATGGTTAAATACGTCGATGGAATTCGATCTCGGGTCCTCTTGAACAACAATCTAGAATCTTAACTTTGTACTAGTGGTCATTGGTAGGAGCTAAAATTTGTTGCTTTTTAAAATAATAACAAAGAAGCAACAAGGGACGTAAATGCCCTTTCCTTTTAAAAATATGCAAATTCAGCCTATTTTTTCTTAGTGTCAATAGTCGCTTAAATTTTAACAAAGCATTAGTTAAGCACGCTTAAGCATTTAGCGCTTACTCGGTGCTTTTAATCATAGATGTCAATGTTAAACATGGAAAATAGGTGGCCATTGAAAACAGAAAGGATGAATAAAACCAATGGATTAAGTCATATGCACATATTTGAGTTGGGGCCGTGAGAGACTCTTGGTCGTATATACATCCTCCTCGATATACACAATAGAGTAGAGAAAGAACTTATCAATCGAATTCTACATCAGCTCATATGTCATCAAGTTTTATCATGAGATGGTAACTTTAGTATTAATATACTCTTTATTAGATATTTCAAGTAGAGATTTGAAATGTTTGTGTGCCACTTTCATACCGATCAGAGTATCGGGTGATTAGGCAAAAATTCAATAATGTATCAACTTGGTGAAAATAGTAGATTCACAAAATAATTGCTAGAGAGATGCATACCTTGATTGGGAGTAGATAACATTGTATCTGTAAAGCGAAATGCAAAAGAAAGGCCTTCCGATCCATCCCTGCTAACACATAATTGTAAAATTATGTCAAATACAAATACCTTTCGACAACGCTGTTATATTAATGTGTATTCTTACAAACAGCACGTTAATGACATTGTTCAAAAAGTGTCGTTGCTTCATGATTCTGTGATCATTCCCATAGTTAAGCATCAGGGAGGTTTTGTATATTCCAGTATTTACATATAAATGGTCAAACATGCAGAAAATTTTCAAGTGTTAAAATGAAAAATTAATTGCTGCAAATAAAAAGCACATGACAAGGATTGGATGAAGCAAATGTTGTGTGATTGAGTCAATGACATATGCGTTGACTGCAAAATATAGCTTTCCCTAAAATGCACTCACATGCCAATTATTAGAACTTACACCCTCATATAAAGTCTTCTAATTGGGGTTTATGCACCAGGAAATTAATGGATGAGAAAAGGTGCATGGTTATAGTCATTTAAGTAAAGGTGACCTAAAGTGTAAACTGGATTAATTAGAAGAATCTGTATGTGCAAGTAGCCATAATTATTTCATGTTTGATTTCTAAATACTGCAGCAACTTACCTCTTTTCATTAACAGGAGCCTTGTTTGCAAGCCTAGCGGTCTGGACAGCAGCATCAGTAGTTGCTGCTTCAGGAGTTGCCCGTAGAATTTCACATATAAGTTGCTGGCATTCACTCTGTTCTCCATGACATATTACAACAAAAGAATACAATTAAAAACCAGAAATTTCTAGATTGCATATGTTTCGTATAACAGCCAATCTTGGAGAAATTTTCGCTGTTTCCATATAAACAGGAAAGTCTCTGCTTTATTTGATAAAAATTGCCCATAAATATTGCATATAGATCAAATTTTAAGTTCCCACACATTAACATTATGAATCTACATGAAAAACTTATCCCAGGGTACCAACTTGTAATCAATAATGTTTAGCATTATTGAGAATTGAATTCAATCAAATATGTCATTCACGAAAAAGGTTGAAAGTGTAAACTACCTGTATGACCGTCAAAGAAAAACTGACACTAAAACCTCCAGTAATTTGAGAAGAATCGGTATCAGGGTTCCAACTCATGTCGCCATTCATTGACTTGGGTGTGTTTATAATGTCCCCTTGTTGAGATGATTTCGACTCTAAAAGTTCCCCAACGACAATATGGTTTTCTGCTCGTAGACAGTCCAAAGGAAGCTATGGGATAGTGAATATTAAATTCAAAAAGACAAGACAAATCATGATAAGTGTCTTACCAAGTACGCGAATGACAAATTCAAGCACTGAACTAAGAAGTTCACTAGCCGCTGTCTGTGCCACTCCCATGGGCGCCAATGCTGGTGGAACCGGGCTAACAGCTAACTGTGTTCCTGGAAAAGAAGGCCCGCTTTTAACTTTTTGTCTGAGAGCTGAAAGATTCTGTAGTAATCCTTTTGCATCAAGTAATTCAGAACTAGATGACTTTGCCCCTTGATTTATGTATGACCGTGATGAACTCCTAGCTGAATACGCCTTTGTCTTAGAAATGATAATGTCATGTATGGTAGAGCGTAGTCGTTGGCTATTCAGAAAAAGAAAACAAAAAACTATCATGAAGGCGTTTAAGCACATAAAATGGTACTCATACTAATTGTATGCATTTTTATTGCACATCAGCTATGTGATGGAAGAGTGTATTTAAAAATGAAGCCCATTTTGAAGTACATTAAAATGATGCAAACCATCAGATTGTCAACTATCAGATAATTCAAACTGCCAGTTGATGCGTGTACGTATGCGTGTGCACGCGAGAGCGAGCATGCTAAGATTGGCAGCCCTTCATTTAACCCCCACCCTTAACCCCTTAATTCCAAGCACAAGTTTGCATTTAACTAATGGTATGATGTGTCATGAGAAAGAAACAAATATTTAAATACAAACATGTGTTTGAAATTAGAGAGCTAAGAATGGGGCTAAATAAAGGTCCCCCTATTTTCACACATGAGAGAGAGGAGTGCGCGCGTGCGCGCACACACATATATATTGAAAGCAGTCCCTGCCAGCATCAAAACAGGTGTCCTTTCTTTTTTTTTCCCTTTTTTCTTTTTTGCTAAAAGCAACTAGTAGAATTGCAGAGAAGACTAAAGAGTGTGGTCAAACATCAATAATCCAACAGTTAAAACACGGTGAGAGGATAGAAGGGGAATGTTCTAATTCTCATAGAGGGGTTATCTATACCATATTGTAGCACCAGCAGCAGCAACTTTACCAAGCATGCAAAGACATTCAACCAGCGTCTGTAGATATTTTGCATTATGGGACACATCACTCTTTTTGATTGATTCCTACAAGCATAAGTGCAACGACATATAAATAAGAACTCCTATGAGTTAATCAAACACAAACAAAAAGAAACAAAACAAAACAAAACAAAAATATGATGTTTTCTTAGTTCTGGTTACCCTGGCTTTTCAGTTAGTGGATAATTTTGATTTATAATTGATTTATAAGGAAGAAGGGTAAAGTGAATTAATTAGCCCTGATGCTATGAAACTTCACTACATTTTAGAACACAAACATTATAATTTATAATCTCGCAATAAATTCCACCTTTCAGTTAGTAAGGGTAAGTGAATTATTTAGTTCCTGATGCTATGGAACTTCACTGCATTTTGAATGCTATCGTAGTCCTGCAATGAATTCAGCCTTTCAGCTGGTGGATGATTTTAGTTTATTACAAAAAAGGGTGAAGTGAATTATTCGGATCCTGTTGCTATGCAACTTTACTGCATTTTGTAATGTAAATGCTATGATTTGTAGTCTCACTATAAATTCATCAGGTGTTGCATGTGAAAGCCATATTGGAAGTTGACGAGAAGCACTTCTAAAATCTTTGATGTATCCATCACCGGCATGATTTTTACCACCATCTGCTATATCAAGACTGCTTTCATCATGAGGACCATCAAAAGAAGAGCTGCAAAAGTTATGTTAGGCTTTCTAATTTTATTTGAGTAAAATGAAGGAGCTAAATTATATATAAGAGTAGTCAATAATAGGTTTTAATGTCAAACTGTTATTTATAAATCAACACATATTAACAACCATCACATTTTAGATACAGATCATAGAAAATAAAAGTTCAAAGTAAATAGTGTATATTTGCTTATGACTATGGTGTCCGAATACATGTAATTGTCATTGACCTTCTCAGTACCTCTTGAAAGAATAATCACTTCCATATTTTCTGGTAAACAATTCAAACTTAGTAATATTACTATAATCCAACAAAATGCATTGCTATATTTTTTATATAATATACTAGCTCATTACACGCACGACAAAATCATAGAACATGAAAAGTGCAAGAGTATTTTGCGACTTCAGCACCAGTCAAAACGGTGGCATGCCAGTGAATCCTATACGCTCGATTCTTTTTATTAGTAATAGATCTAGTAAACGATTTTCAATAAGCCAACTAAAGATTGCTCGGTTTGTTTCATGACAACCGATAACCTTGCATTTAACCCACCTTTCATCTATTGAATCTGGCCTAGAAGATCCATCACCAAATGATGAGCTGCCAAAGTGATTATCACCTTTAATTGATCTAGTTCTCCTAGAAAGACGTTGTGAACTGCTTGCTGAGAAGGCACTAGGAGCATTTGGCATTTCATCTTCTTTTTCGGGTAATAGACTAGCTGAGCTGCATTAAAAAACAAAACAAAACAAAACAAAACAAAACAAGAAAAAACTCAGTTTCAGTCATTTGACATTGCCATGTTATTATTCAGTTTGTTCTTTAAAATTGGTATACACAAGCTGCTTAATATTCAACAAGACCTCAAGCATTACTAAGCTAAGAATTAATTTAGGCGTCGTTCTCAGAACATTGGTTTAGCTTTCAGCAATTATTGCAAATTTGCAAATGCTTTCAGCATTGCTAGATTGCAAGGGAAAGGGAAAAATAGGGTTTGGATGTTCTACTTATTTTTTTCAGAGCATAGTTTCTAAACTGAAATTCTATATCCTTTTCTATACCCCTGAGATAATAAACCAAAAAAAACAAAAATAAAAGTTGTTTAACAAAAACATTCAACCATCTTGGTTTCTTCCAAGATTGGGGTAACCAATGTATACCTTTACATGAAGAAACAAAACTCTAGAAAAAAAATGACCTGCATTGAAAAGAACTAGAAGTTTCCTATTAAAGTATGTATTAAAAAATTCTCAATCATTTGACACAATTGTCTATGTAACAACATCATGCATATCTACGATTAATAAGTAGAAATGGCAACTAATAAGTAGAAATGGCAACGTAGGCGAGAACACTAAATGCATATACAAGTGTCAAAAGCATGGAGCACATGGCACACGGCACTCACACACTTCAAATTTTTGTTTATATCTTTTCACAATCAAAAATGCATTTAAAAATAATATTCACCGTATGATCGACTTTACATCCTTTAAAGGTTTTAATATCACAGATATTGATTTTGATGACAACAAACATATAAATATAGATACTAATGTTTTCTCAAGTTATATAGATTATTTTGCAGAATATTACACAGGTACAGAATAATCGGGTTTGAAGACTGATCGGTAAAAAGACTAAAGATCACAATTCAGAGATGATCAAGACAATTGAAAACTCGTGAGTTTAAAGACAGACATGAAAAATTTAAGACCATAGATAATAGTCAATAGACATTAGCTAAATTTGTTAAATTCCTCGAATAACAACTTCTTTTTTTGAATACTCTCTCATCAAAATATTTATTTTATATCAAAATATATATCTACAAATATTTTATAGAAGTTTCATATATTAAAGTATTTAAAAACTATATTTAAATGATTTTACAAAATGTCAGAATTTTGAAACATCTTAAATATATTGTTGTTTTCCCAACATACAATGGTATATCGACATATCCTTCCTAAGTATGTCAACATATGTATCATTGAAAGAAAAAAATTGAAGAGTTGTGATTTTTGACTCCATCTTTTTGTGAATAGATATGTCCCTTCAAACACTATATAAATGGGACTAAAAACGAATTTTTTTAATAATATTTTCTTCCTTCTTATTCTAAATTTCCATTATATATTTCACAAAATCCACTTTCTATACTCTTTTAACTCCACTCAAATTCAATCTCTACTTCACTGTATTCATTCTCTATAATCTACTCACTGTTTTGCAAGTATTATTTCACTAATTCAAAGATCAAAGTGCTATAAAAGGGCTATAAAATATTTTGTATCCAATTTACAACTATTTGTATTTGAAATCAACAACTCTTTATTGCTATTCGTGTGGGTGTGCTTATTGCTCATTCAAATCAAGTGGGTGTACTTGTTGTCCGTACAAATCAAGTTGGTGTGTTTGTTGCCCGTTTAAATCAAGTGGATGATCTTGTTGCTCGGTTAAATCAAAAGAGTATACCTTGAACTTGGAAAATTAAGAAGGTGTATCTTGTTGCCTTGAAATCAAGAAGATATATCTTGTTGCCTTGAAATCAAGATTGTATTCTGATTTGCTTGCCACCTGATTAAAGTATGTGTTTGAAAAGAAATCTGTACAGGACTAGATGTAGGATTGATCAATACGAACCAGTATAAAACCCCTGACGTCATCTCTCTTGTTAATATGTATCTCTGTTGATTATCTGTGTTTTGATTTGAATCTTGAACCTATTTAGAAAAATTATATATAAGTTATAAAACACTATTCACCCCTTATAGTTCTATATAAGTTATTTGATTTTTGAAAATTATAAATGGTTAGCGACACCGGTAGTATACTTTTTAACACTTTTGTAGAAGAACAATCAACTTCTAGATCTCCACTATTTAACGGTAATAATTATGCTTACTGATCATATATGATGAAAATTTATTTACAATTCAACGGCTTAGATATTTGGAACATTACACAGTGAATACACTGAACCCCAAACTGAATATTCACGGTGGACCATATACTAAAAGACACAAGCACCAAATAACACAAAGGCCATGAATATTTTATTCTGCTCCTTATTAAAAATGAATTTAATCGAGTTTCTATTTGTAAGACTGCTTATGAAATTTGAAGAACATTGCAAGTCACACATAAGGACAATGGTAAAATAAAGCAAACTAAGATTTCCATTCTAACCAATCAATTTTAACTTTTTAAAATGAAACAAAATGAGTCTATTCTAATATGTATTCTAGATTCAAGATATAGTTCATTCATTAGTACGAAAAAAATTTCTCAGAAGATGATCAAGTTAGAACAATCCTTAATTCACTCTCTTCAAAATGGAATTAAAAGACATTAACAATAGAGGAACCCAATGATATTAGTATATTAAAATTGAAGAATTAATTGATAGTCTAATGTTCTATGAAGCACAATTGCGGGGTAGAAAGGAAAGTAAGACGATTAAAAAGAAATCAATTGCATTCAACACAACAACTGACGATCAAGATTCAAATGACGATGATAATGATCGGAAGATTGTTGTTATGACTCAAAATTTTAGAAAATTTTTGAAATACAAAAAGATGATCAACTTTCAAAAAACTGAAAACAAAGATTCTGAAAACGGAATGTTTTTAAGTGGTACGGCTGTGGTGAATATGGCCATCTACGAAGAGAGTGTCTGCATCAGAAGAAAGCAAAGAGTTTACCAAACACCGATTCGTTTAAAAAGAGTAAAAGGGCTTTCAACCCGACCCTGAACGATTCTGATACAACAACCAGTGACAACGAACCAAACACTGAAAATATCAACATGTGTTTCACGGTGATGGAAGATTAATTAAATCAAAAAAGGAAACAGCGGAATCGGTATTTTTTCCATTTCATATTTTATTCTTTTCACAAAATTATTTAATATAGGAATAAATATATAATATAATATAATAAACGTAAACATATATACATATATGAACTAATTATATGAATAAAATGTCATGAACATTAAAACTCTGGCATATATGTCGACACGTGCCACTTAGGCATGTCGACATATCATACAGAATTTGAAGAATTTTTCCAAAATTTGAACTTTTGAAATTTCCTCTCTTTTGCATTCAATTCGAAATTTGAAAAGACACCTTTTTGACTATCACATATTCATTCAAACTCTATATATTTACACCATCTAACCTCATTTTCAACCCGCTTTATTTAAAAAATCAAACAAATTCTTCACTCTTATTCTTCCAAAACAAACTCATAATGTTTACTTCAAGTCAAGCCTATTCATCCAAAACCATTAAGCTTACCAAAAGTCAACTTTTCAATGATCAAAAGTTCATGGACACATGCATTGAGTATATATAATATGGTCAGGTTTTTTCGGGTAGATTTACTAATTCTAATAAATTTTATTCTTATGGTTTACAAGATTTTGTTTCGAAAAATGGTATTTTTAGTTTAACCGATTTATCACAAAATGATTTTGATTGCTATCCCGATTTGATCAAAATATTTTATACTAATTTTAAATGGAAGGTTTTATCAAGGAAAAGAATGTCAAATTTGGAGTAGTATCAAATATACTATTATTGTTTTAAATTGTGAAATTCTTGATGAAATTCTTGATTGTAAAAATAGTGGAAATGACATCTTCACTTTTGAAATTAATTATGGAAATAGAGTTATGCGTGATTTGTTTTCAAATGATGAAGAATATGGTAAAAATCTTAGGCCAACAGCAAGATTTATGAGTCTTATTTTACAATAAAGTATTACACCTAGGAAGGAAAATTACAACCCACTCAAAGTTTTCAAAGCTCCTTATGTGATTTTCGAAAAATATAATATAAATTGGGCTCAAATGATTTTGAATGACTTTGTTCAAAAAAAAATTTCTAGACATAAAAACACAGTTTACATGTGTATCTTACTGGAATTTTCAATTACTTTGATATTGAGCTAAGAGGCAAAAACATTTTGTCTCGTAAAAATTTTTATAAAACAAACTTCTCTCTCATACACATTGCTCTTGAATTTGAACTCTACGAGTCTCTTAGCGAAAAGAAAGAAAGATTGGCAAGAGAAGAAGAGCTAGAGATTTTTCAAGAAGAAGAAAGTGATATGAAAATAGAAGAGGAGGAAGAAAAAGAAATAGAGGAAAAGGATACATCTCTTGAAAGCTATGACAAACCGTCTCGCTATTCAAACAAAGATATCCTTATGAATCACGAGAAGCTTCATATATTTCTACATATATTTTATAAAAGTTTCATATATTAAAGTATTTAAAAACTATGTTTAAATGATTTACAAAATGTATAAATTTTGAAACACCTTAAAAGTGTTGTTGTTTCCCCAAGATACAAGGGTATGTCGACATATCCTTTCTAAATATGTCGACATATGTACCGTTCAAAAGTTTTTATTTAATTTTGAAGAGTTGTGATTTTTGGCTTCATCTCCTTGAGAATAAACATGTCCCTTCAAATACTATGTAAATGGGAGTAGAAAACGAATTTTTTAACAATATTCTCTCCATTCTTTTTGCTCTAAATTATCATTATATATTTCATAAAATCCACTCAAATTCAATCTCTAATTCACTACATTATTCTCTATAATCTAATCGTTGTTTTGCAAGTATTCTTTCACTAATTCAAAAATCAAAGTGTTATAGGATATTATGTTTCTAAGTTACAAACAACTCTCTACTATTATTTCGTATAGATATGATTGTTGCCAGTTCAAATCAAGTGGATTTGCTTGTTGCCCATTCAAATCAAATGGGTATACTTGTTGTTAATGCATCAATTATTGATTTTGATGACAACAACCATATAAAATATAGATACTAATGTCCTGTCAAATTATATAGTACATAGTGCAGAATATTACACTGGTGCTGAATCGAATACTGTACGGTATAATGACTCAAGATAAAGACTCATGAGTTCAAAGACAAAAAAATGAAGATCTCAATGTTATAATTTAGTGTATAGAGTAACTAGCAAATATTGTTAAAGTCCTTATAGCAATTTCTGATTTGTATCTCCAATTTCTGATCTTTGATATTTTAAGCAAAAATAAATTACTTTAATTTCAAAATTATATTTTAAATACTTTATAAAAGTTTTTTAGTTCAAAAATATTTAAAATCTATGTTCAAAATATTTTATAAAGTGCAAAATTTTCAAAACATGTCAAAGAAAACAATCTTCATTTTTAACTAGCATATGTCAACATACAAAAACTAGGATACGTCGACATACATACCGCCAACTGGTTTTTCAAATTTTAAATGGAAGTGTCTATTCGACACAATCCTTCACGAATGGATACATTTGTCCATTCATTATATATATGTGAGTGTAAAACGAATATTTGACAACTAATTGCTTACTTTCTTCCCACTCCTTGCTTTCTTGAAAATTCTCTTGAAAAATATACTATATTCTCTTCAAAATCATATAAAATTAATTCATACTTCATTGTATTGATTCAATACTACTTTCTTACTGTTTTGGAAACATCTCACTCATTTCAAAGATCAAAGTGTTATACAAGAAGCTATATGATCCATTGTATCCAAAATAAAAAAAATTGTCTTTGGAAAAACTATCAACTCTACTCGTATTTGTTTGGGTGTTTTTGTAGCCCGTTCAAATCAAGTGGTGCTTGTAGCCTGTTCAAATCAAGTGGGTGCGCTAGTAGCCCGTTCAAATCAAGTGGGTGCGCGTTAATAGCTCATTTAAATCTAGTGGGTGTGCTTGTAGCCCAGTCAAATCAAGTGAGTTTACCCCAAATTTGGAATTCAGGAGGGTGTGCCTTATAGCCTCAAAATTGAGATTGTATTTGGATTTGCCTTCCGTCTGACTAAAGATTGACATTTGAAAAGAAATCTATACAAGCAATTGTACGGAACTGGATGTAGGAGAAATTTGAACCAGTATAAAATCTCGGGTGTTATCTCTCTAACTCTTACTTTACTTTATTGCTTTTATTTTATCTGTGATTGTATCTGTGACTGATTGTTAGTATAATTCGGTGTTGTTAATCTGTGATTTAATATTAATCTTAAAAGAAAATTGAAAAGATTTGCATAAGCTAGAAAACACTATTCATCTCCATCTAGTGTTAAATTAGCCTTAAGATCCATAATTCTGCAACCCACATTTGGTATCAGACCATTAGATTTTCAAAAAATCGTAGTTTGATTTTTGAAAAATTAAAATGGCTAACAACATTGTTAGTACACTTGTTAACACTTTTATAGAAGGACAATCCACTGCTAGACCCCACTTTTTAGTGACGGTAATTACACCTATTGATCATGTAGGATGAAGATTTATTTATAGTATAATCGTTTAAATATTTGGAATATTACACAGAATAAGTACACTGAAACCCAGACTGACTTTTCAACTTAGACTGTTGACCAAAAGACACAAGCACTTAATAATTCTAAGGCCATGAATATTTTATTTTGCTCATTAGATAAAAATAAATTTAATGGAGTCTCTATTTGTAAGTCGGTATATAGTATTTGGAGAACATTGGATGTTACTCATGAAGGCACTAGTAAAGTCAAACCGACTAAAATTTCCACGCTAACTAATCAATTTCAATTATTTAAAATGAATCAAAATGAGTCTATTTCTGATATGTATTAGATTTCAAGATATAGTACATTTTTTAGTATCATTGAGTAAAAACTTTTCTAAAAAGGACCAAGTTAGAAAAGTCCTCAATTTCACTCTCTTCGAAGAGAGATCAAAAGACTAGCAATTAAAGAGGCTAATGATATTAGTACTTTAAAAATTGAAGAGTTAATAGGTAATTTAATATCATATGAAGCACAATTGCAGGGTAGAAGAGAAAGAAAGACAACGGAAAAGAAATCCATTGCTTTCAACATGATAACCGACAATCGGGATTCAGACGATGACGATGATGAGGAGATTGCTTTCATGACCAGAAATTTCAAAAAGTTCCTGAAATATAGGAAGATGAATAACTTTCGAAGACCTGAAAACAAGACTCCCGAAACTGGAACTGCAATTAGATGTTTCAACTGCGATGAACTTAGTCATCTACAAAGAGGCTGTCTGCATCAGAATAAAACAAAGATTTCATCAATTGCTGATTCATCTAAAAAAAGAAAAAGGGCTTACCCAGCAGCATTAGATAATTCAGATACTATTTCAAGTGACAATGAACCGAACACTAATGATGCAAAAAATGTGTTTCACGACAATAGTAGATTAATCAGAACAGATCAAAGGAAAGAAGCAAAAAGTTATACTTTTTACATTTAATTTTTATTATTGAATTTTGGAATAAAATATATATTAATAATAATATTGGATGCATACAAGTATATAGATATATATATATAGGAATATTTCACCTTAGTTTTAATTTTTGATTTTTCGTCCCATTGTCCATATATCGACATATCTGCCACAAATTCAAGTTTTGAATTTCCCTCTCTTTTGCATTAATTCCAATAACTGAAAATGCATCTTTTCAAAACTGAAATGGCAGTTCCCTCTCTATTAAATCATCCTATCTATATCCATTCATTCACTCATTTTATTTCAAAATTCAAAATATCTCTTCAACCACTCAACAATGGCCTCCTCAAGCCAACTACAAAAAACCATAAGGCTCTTAAAAAAAATCAAAGGCTTTCTTTTCAATGACAAAAAGTCATAGATACTTATGTTGAATATGCTACTTCCGAAAAAGTTTTTCCCGAAAGATTTGCAAAGTTTGATGATTTTTCTTTTTATGGTCTTCAACATCTTTGTTTGAAAAATGATATTTTTGGTTTAGTCGACTCTTTTCAAAATGATTTTGTGTGTTATCCGAATTTAGTTAGATGTTTTATGCAAATTTGAATGGAAAATTTTTACAAGAGAAGAGGGACAAGTTTGGAGTAGTGTGAAAGGCGTTACTATTGTTTTAGATTGTGAAATTTTGGATCAAATACTTGGTATCAAATTTAATGGAATTGACCACTTCACCTTTAAAATTGATGAACAAAATCGTGAAATTTTTCATAATACTTTTGGAAGTGAAAGAATTTGGTTTCAAACACAAAAATCTTAGACCAAAATCGAGACTTATGAGTTTCATTTTACAACAAAGCATCACTTCGAAGACGGAAAATTACAATAACCCGACTCAAAAAGTTTTTAAAACTCGTTTTGTCATCTATGGAAACTACAACATCAATTGGGCATAAGTCATTTTAGATCATTTTGTTCAAAAGAAAATTTCTAGACATGAGAATACACTTTACCATGGTGTGTATCTTACTAGAGTGTTCGAATATTTTGATGTTGATTTACGAGGAGAACCCAACTTTGCCTCGAAAAGTTTTCGACAAGGCCAACATCTTTTTCATGCATATTCCTCCCTACTTTGAACTATATGAGACTTCTCCACAAAGAATAAAGATTGGCATGAGAAAAAGAGCAATAAATTCAACAACAACAAGAAGAAGAAGGCGACGATATGAAAACTGAAGAAGAGGGTAATCAAGAAGAAGAGGAAATAGACTCTTCCTTAGAAAGCTTCGACAAACCTCCTCATTATTCCAACAAAGAGATTCTAAAGAATTAAGAGAAGCTTTTCAAAAATCAAAAGAAGCTTAAACGTTCTTTTAGTGGAAAGTTCACTTCTCTTTCCAACAAAGTGAACAAATACTTTGAAAAAATCATTAGGAAGCTTGGTGGAAACTCTTCATCGACATCCTTTTAGATCTCTTTATTCTACCTTTGTACCTTTGTTGTGTGTTTATCTAGTTTTATTTCATGTTATTCTTATGTATTTTTTAATTTTTCTTTAAAATCATATATTTCTCTATCTTAAGTAATGAAATCTATTTCTTATTGTTCTAGTAGTCACTGGAAATCATTAAAGTATAATTATGTTAAGTTCAACTAAAATTAAATAAAAAATTTGAAAAACAATTTTTAGGCATATATGTCGACATACATATATGGGATATGTCGACATATCCTAGTCGTTTGGCAAATTTTTTGAATTTTAAAAATGTTATAACTACCATCTCTTCAATCATTCCAAACGACTTTTCACTTCTATTTAAGCATACTTCTTTCAGAAAAGTTCACTCATCATTTCATTCTTCATTCTCATCCACTCTCAACATTTTTCTTAATAAAAATGTCTTCTACACACCAAAAACTTTGTGAAAACCTTAAATAGACACTCCAATCATTCAAAGATATTCTCTTTTTTATTCTAAGGAATCAATGGCATTTTGGAACTAAACCAAATGCAGATGATAAAAGAACAAGAGAAGTACTTTGATGCTCTTCGATGGTTAATTTCTTCCCTAACCAAAGATGATCAAACCAACAACTCAGAATGCTAAACACCAAGGACAATGAAGATTGGGATGCCATCAAAGCAAATCCAATCTTTGGATCTGAATGTTGAGTTGAAGTCTCTGGGAATGTCTAAATTTCTGCTTATTTTAATTAGTAAGTTTGTATATTGAACTTATTTTTAATAGTGATATGTAAATAATTTGGTTTGGATTGATTGTATAGTGTGTATTGTAAAATAAGTAAGGTTTTGATTTCATTGTATTGAAGTGTATATTATAGATAAATGAATAAAGTTTGCATTATCCTATTTATTATCTCTAACAATTAGTATATCATTTAGGGAGAGTTTTTCACCCATTTTTATTAATGACAAAGGGAAAGAAAAAATATAAAATACAAAAATGCATATATTTAGGGGGAGTCATGTAACTTGGGGGTTATATCATATTTTATATACAGGAATATTTAATGGTTGTTATCATCAAAAAGAGGAAGATTATTAATACTTCAGTTATTGATTTTAATGACAACAACCATATAAAAATATAGATACTAATATTTTGTCAAGTGTTAATCCGCTTAGCCAAGCAAACTTCAACTAGACTTGGATGATCAAAACAAAGACGAAATGACTCGGAAACTTGAAAGCGCACTTAGAAGGACTAGAGAAACTTCTCGAAGAAGTTTCAGATGGATTGGATCCAAGGACATAGCTCGGTACCGAGCTATATAGGTTGGTACCGACCTATGATTCCTCTCCGGATCACTTTCCAAACTCCATGCTTCTCATATACTACTCCAATAGCTCGTGATCAAGTTGTTTTTCCAGAGTATAGACGGCCAATTCCACAGTTGATGAGAAGAAAGTCAAGAAAGCAGGGTAACTTAAGTGATATAGGAAAGATTACTAGAATCAACCAAAAGTCAATGAAGGGAGCTTGGAACCGATCAACTAAAAAATAAAAGAGCAAAGCAAGAATTGAAGTTAGATTTGTACCAACATTTATAGCTCGGTACCGAGCTATATAGGTTGGTATTGATCTATCCTATTGGGTCGTGGTGTTCTAATTTCTCTTGTACAACATCGGACTTCATCTAGACTCCAGTGCAAATAGGCTTCTGACCCATTACCTCCATTTCCCCATAAATACAAGCCTAGCTGCAACCAAAACGGGATCTGATCTCTCTGCCATTGGCATTCACATCTTACCTCTTCTCCATTAGAGTCACCTAGGATGCTGCTATTTGTTGTTTTAGGACTTAAATCAGCAAATCTCCAGAAATAGAGACCCTTAAACACTCTAGAAACTATACTGTAAATTGGAGTTTCACTATATTATGGTCGGATCTGAGATAATTAGTTGTAATCTAGAAAGAGAACAACTATTAAAAAAGATTAAAGTAGACGTAGGCCAAAGATTATGTCGAACCACTATAGAAATTCTTGTGTCTCCTTTTACTTTTCTGTTTTTTCCTTTATTTTTATTAGAACTGATGCTTTCATCTGATTTCTGGGTGTTGATCTATTTTATGAGTTAACACCAAGTTATATAGTATATGATGCGGAATATTACACATGTGCTGAATCGAAGACTATATAGTATAAAGATTCAAGATAAAGATATGAAAACTCATGAGTTCAAAAACAAAGAAATGAAGATCTCAAGGTTATAATTTAGTATATATAGTCACTAGTAAATATTATTAAAGTCCTTGATAGCAATTTATGATCTCTATCTCCAATTTCTTATCTTTGATATTATAAACAAAAATAAATTACTAATTTTAAAAATATATTTTAAATACTTTATAAAAAATTGAGTTCAAAAATATTTATAATCTATGTTCAAAATATTTTATAAAGTACAAAATTTTCAAAACATTTTAAAGAAAACAATCTTCATTTTTTAACTAGCATATGTAGACACAAATCTAGAATATGTCGACATACATGTCGTCAAATGGTTTTTCAAATTTTAAATGGAAGTGTTTATTCGATACAATCCTTCACGAATGGATACATCTGTTCATTCACTATATATAGAGGAGTGCAAAATGAATTTTTAACAACCAATTACTTTCTTTCCACTCCTTACTTCCTTGAAAATTCTCTTAAAAAATATACTATATTCTCTTCAAAATCATATAGAATCAATTCATATTTCATTGTATTGTTTCAATACTACTTTCTTACTGTTTTGGAAACAATTCTCATTTCAAATATCAAAGTGCTATCCAAAAGACTATAGAATCCATCGTATTCAAAATACAAGAATTTGTCTTTGGAAAAACTATCAACTCTATTCGTGTTAGTTTAGATCAGTTTGTAGCTCATTCAAATCAAGTAGGTATGCTTGTAGTCCGTCCAAATCAAATCAGTGTGCTTAGTAGCACATTCAAATCTAGTGGGTATGCTTGTAGCCCGGTCAAATCAAGCGAGTTTACCCTGAACTTGAAATACAGAAGTGTATGTCTCGTAGCCTCAAAATCGAGATTGTATTTGAGTTTGCCTTTTACCTGGTTAAAGATTAGCATTTGAAAAGAAATCTGTACATGCAATTGTACGGGACTAAATATAGGAGAAATCTGAACCAATATAAACTAGTGTCATCTCTCTAACTCTTATTTTATTGCTTTTATTTTTATCTGTTATTGCATATGTGACTGATTGTTAATATAATTCTATGTCGTTAATTTGTGATTTAATATTAACATTGAAAGAAAATTAAAAAGATTTACATAAATTCAAAAACACTATTCACCCCTTCTAGTGTTGAATTCGCCTTAAGATCCATAATTCCGCAACCCACACTTGTTGCCCGTTTAAATAAAGTGGATGATCTTGTTGCCCGGTTAAATCAAGAGTCTACCCTGAGCTTGAAAAGTCGGAAGAGTGTATTTTGTTGTCTTGAAATCAAGATTGTATTCTGTTTTGCTTGCTACCTGATTAAAGTGGCGTTTGAAAGAAAATATGTACATATATTGTATAGGACTGGTTGTAGAGTTGGTCAATCCGAATCAGTATAAAACTCATGGTGTCATCTCTTTTACTTTTACTTTATTTTTACTGCATTTATGTATATATGTTGCTGCTTGTTAATATATATCTGTGTTGATTATCAGTATTTTGATTTAAATCTTGAAACTATTTAGAAAAGTTCTATATAAGTTATAAAACACTATTCACCCTCCCTCCTAGTGTTATAGTAGCCTTAAGATCCGTTCACATTAATATAATTTATACTACATCGTTTCCCACAAAAGAATGATTCTTTTAGTAAATTCTCTTTGTTTGAGACCGTACATGGAGTGATTCATATGGAAAAACTAATTACACGTATTCTCAAAGCAAACTTTATTGTCTTATCTTCTAATATAGAATTGGTTGTGTATAAAAAGCTAATATTGATGCATGAGTACACTATATTTATTCATATAATTATAGGATAAAACTTTCTTATTTATGTACATTTATATGGACAAAGTGACGTAAGGTTAAACTAAAGATTTTTGTGGTTTTATATGATTAAATATATTAAATAAGTATTAAAAGACTATGACATATACCAAAATATCACAACACAAAACAAAATATAATGAAATTAGTATCTCCACTTTTATCACGCAAGACATACAAAAAGTTATAAGCTTATAACTTTTAAATTACAATTCATGTTCATTATTAAAATCTCATAGAGACAAATTAAAGTTTTTTCAAGTCGATCTCGAACGGACTTTGAATTATTTGTATGTTTTACAAGCATAATGGTTTTGAAGTTCATCTCAAAAGGCCAAATGAATCTGCAAATATTAATTTTGATAATCTAATTAATGAATCAGATTCAAACTACCAGTTTATATGTAATACTTCTATCACTTGGGATTTTGATTTTTAGTCGTTTATATTAACATTATGTTTAATGATATTTTACAAAATGATGAAAATAAATCTTTGTCGGATATTATCTCTTTAGTAGAAGAAATCTAGAATATACCGATCTTCTTTTATTAATTATGATCTATAATATATATATATATATATATATATATTAAAACATGCACAGTAATTCAACAAGACGTGCATCATTCACCAAGTCATATATCAAGGCTCCATGAAGGTTTTGCACACCATAAACAACTATGTTATTAAGTATTAAGCTATCTAATAAAGCTTTTTGGTTAAATTGGTTCATGCGTGGCAAATGACAACTTGACAGAAAACAGATAGAAAAATGAAACCCTAACATGGCTAATCAAGATATCTGATTAACAACTAGACATGAAACCTTATATGGCTAATAAGTATATTTTATTTAATTAACAACCACACTGAAAACCTTTTATGGCAGATGATGAAATATAATTTAGACTGGATTAAAAACTAGCATTGGCAATGTAATGCAAAACCACGAACTCAGGCTCTAGCTCGAACAGTAATAAAATTTGATTCTAGATTAGCTAGTGATGAAAATGAGCTAAATCAGTGCTAGGCTTTACTGACATGTTCCTAGTTGGCTGGCTTAGTTTGTCTAACCTACAAAAAGTTTAAAAAATCTTTAAGCAGTTGATATTGTGTCTGCGTGCGCTAGGAGTGAGTGTTTGGTTGGTTCGGCTGGTCCGATGATGAAAACTGTTAAACCGAACTAAAACCAATATGAATGAAAACCAAACCAGACCGACCGAATTAAGTTTGGTTGGTTCGGTTGGTTATCCAATTTAAGCGTACTAAAATTATTTCCCATTTTATGTTTAGAATCTTCATTATACTTTAAAAGAAAAAATGAAAATATAATTAAAGTATTTTTACTTAGTATTTTGTGTTTTTTAATAGTAATTTGGACAGGTATACGATAAATAAATTTTATTTAGATTACTAAACTAATCTTAAAAAATCATTAAAACATTAGTAATTTTAACAATATAACAAAGTTTGGTTAATTCGGTTAAAACGATAACCGAACTAAATTATTTAATGGGCCAATTGTAAACCAATTTACTTTCAAAACCAAACCAAACCGCCCAAAGTTAATTGGTTTGATTGGTTTATATGGTTTTACCCAAAGTTTGCTCACGCACACCATATTCTCACTTCTCTTAGTTACATATGTACAAATATGACTAGATAATAAGACAGATACTAATACTTTATATCAGACAGATACTAATACCCTATGGTTAACAAATTCTTAATGTATGCTTTCCTTTTCTTTCTTCTTTTTTGGTTAAGTAAGCTTTGTCTTCATTGTTTAAACATGTTGAAATCTATGTATATCTTATTGATTTCTATTGCTATATTTTTTTTCTAATCAAAATTTAATGGTTTCTTATATACTGGGATCAAATGAGTTAGGACTAGGGTTTACCCGTCTAGAGCTAGGTTAGGACTGAGGATTTACAGCTCGTTGACCTGCTGTGACCCTAACCCAAGCGTGGCTCGATTGACAGTTCCACAGAAGACATTATGTGGCTAATGAAGATATTTAGTTAACTGGATCCTTTGCATTTACTTGGCGTGCGGGTGTGATTTGCTACTAATAAAGAAATAATTATTATTATTTTAATTAAAAAAGTACATACCTGTATATTCCTTTGTTGTATAGATGGCTATCTAATTCTTCGACAACTTTATAGAATAACACACCCCGCAGTTTTGATAATTCTGATTTAACATCTTGAAGTGCACCAACCTGGAAGGAAAATTTTCAACGTGTGAGTGTGTCTAATTCAATCAAACTCAAGACAGAACAAAATACAAGGTTACATGAGAACATATGGTGAAACCACTTATTCAATGATCTAGAACTACATAGGAGACAGTGTAGTTGAGTCAAGCTTTGAAACAGAATAAACAGCAGTTAGGTCGAGTAGCAAATGACCAATTCCATAATAGTATGACACTAAACTACATAGAAATGAATGTATTAATAATAAACTACATAGATATGAATGTATAGTGTACAATTGAGTCAAGCTTTGAGATGGCATAATCCTGAAGCACCGTATCAGACCATCAAGAATAGGTGTGGAATGGAAGAAGAAAAAAGTTTGAGGACAAGTAAACAGGAGTCCTAAATGCCTAAGTACGGTGCAGACTTACAAGGTATATATTTAAGCTATCAAAAAAATACGAGGAATTGAAGGAAAGTTGTACGGAAAGGAAATTAAATTAAAAAAAAAATTACAAACATCAGAATAGAAGATAGAATATGATATGTGAACGATGCTTAAATTTATCTATCACTGTTAAGTAATAAAACTGAGGTGGTAACCCAACAGGGTGGTCAAGTTGGTTAAGATGAGAGTGGGTGATAAGAGGTCACAAGTTCGAACCCCAATAACAATGGAAGACATATAAAACCCTGAGAAAATACCAGAAATATGTGTTGTAAATTTGATGAATAAGTACGGTCCAGACTTACAAGGTACATATTTAAGCTATCAAAAATATTACGATGAGGAATTGAGGGAAAGTTGTACCAAAAGGAAATTAAATATATAGAAATTTTACAAACATCAGAATGGAAGATAGAATATGATATGTGAATGATGCTAAAATTTATCTATCGCTGTAAGTAATAAAACTGAGGTGGTAACCGGGTGGTCTGGTTGGTTAAGATGAGAGTGGGTGATAAGAGATCACAAGTTCGAACCCCAATAACAACGGAAGACATATAACACCCTATGAAAATTCAAGCAATATTTGTTGGGAATTTGATGAATGCTTCCCAAATGCAACAACAAGCACTAGAGATAACCCTAAGCCACATATTTTTATAGTCAGAAGACTGACTTGTTATAATGTGTGTGCGAGTGCACGTGCGTGTAGACATAAATGATGCACATAATTTCATCCTCGTCATCCCCATGGACATGAGAAACTCGAATAGGATCTTATGTCACAGCTTCGTTTCTGTTTTGTGAAGGGGACACAAGTGAGGAACCTGGGGGTTGGGTAACACTGCAGGAGGTTGTTCATGTGCTAGTTACAAATACAATTATTAGGATGCAGCACAAGACGACAATAAAATATTATACCCAATTTGACAACCTCGACCGCATGGAGGGAGCTGAAGTGTGCAGTTTTATTTTCAAAAGAATACAGTGATGTTTGAGGAGAAGAGTTAGCACATATATTTCTAGTTTTCACTTTGGCATTTGGAACTACTTATTTCAATAATGTTAGATGAATCTGAAATAATCTGATAAAATAGAGAGATAGAATCATAACAGTTTACTAAGAACTCGGTATGGAAGATGATGTGCATTTTTTAGCTAATTGTATCCATCGGATAAAACAAAGGTAAGGTTAATGAGATATTAGCAGAAAGAACCAACCACTTGAAGGCCCTCCCTCTCGAGTACCAATGAAGATTGGACATGCAATTGAACTGCAGCATATAATTGTCTGTCTTCAATTAGCTTTTCAATCCGAGCAGGAACCTGTCAACCATTTTAATATGTGCAATGGTTAGAATGAGATCAAAATGACATATAAACACTACCCAATATTGTAGATCAGAATTTGGCTTCAGCATTAATCTTCGCAAAAATTGCACTTTGACAGCTATGATAGTTATACTTAAAATTTGGTTTTATGAAAAAGATTAAACCACGCTATCACATTTTGATACATCAAACAGATACACATACATACATACATATATAAAATAAAATTAAAATTAAAAAATTCCAACAGTTATATTACTCTCAAAGTAATCATAAACATGCAGATAACAGAAGCATGTTAGAGTCTAGTGCCCTACTGATTGCTACTAGAAGGCTATATGGTTTGGAAAAAAATATACCCTGTTCTTATAAAATTTAAGACATGTTCACGAGCATAAACTGTTTTGAAACAAATCTAGGTCTATCAATATAACAAGCATACAGCCCAAAATCAAAAGCAGTGATGGGATAAACAATTTGTTAGTTTACCATTGTCAGAAAACCATGGCTCAGCTATCTCTCTGGTAATGTAGTCTGGGGAAATAGTCTTGAAAATATTTGTGACACCTTTTGGTGAATTTCCAGATGTACTCTCTTCATAGATAAAGTTTCTATGTAAAACAGTAATTTAACCAAGTGTAGTTGTGTTCCTTAACTTTTCAATCCAGATTACTACCATCTACTCTGAGATTTTAAGTGAGAATTGTTTTAACTAGGTGTTTGAATTTTGAAAACATAATATCTTTCTATAATAAATACAGCAGTAGAATTTTCACTGATAATACTTATGTGTGATAATCTTTCCAATGTCGTTATCCACATTGTAAAAAAAAATTGGGGGGGGGGGGGGGGGGAGGGGGGGTGGTTGTGCCTATACGAACATTGCATGCACGTTGTAATGTTATTTACTAACGACTAAAAATTATTTTGCATCTGCTACAATTTAATAGTACCTTGCTATTGCATTTTGTTTTGTGTAAATAAGCAAGAAGATTTAATGTAAAACTATTGCATGTATATAGTAAAACTTGAACATATGACTGTGAACTATAAAGAACTTCCCAAGCAGGTCAAACCTTTGCTACAGATTCAATTTGATCCAATAGAGAGAGCACATGTCGAAGTGTTAGTGATCTATACCACAACTGACGCAGTTGTTTGTTGCGAGAACCTAAAAGTCTTTTTGCCTCTGCCATGTCAACTTTTAATACAGAGATGCTTTCAGCTGATTCACTGAATAAACGAAGTATCTGAAGACAAACAACAAAAAAATGAAAAATGGGCGAGTTGACTTCCACATGTACATAATGAAGACTACAGCAATATGTATACATACAGTGTGTGTGAAGGGTTGGCTAGAAAGAACACCAAACTATCAGCTTTAAAGGTGGGGAATTCCTTCAAAATTTTACAAATATAACGTTTGTGCTAAATTATTTGACTATATATACATGTGTGTGCATTACACACGTGCACACACATACGGTGGGTACATGCTATACTGCTAACAACAAGCCGAATTAAGAGTAGTTTCAGATCAAAAAAGAATTCAGGTTAGCTTAGATCAACAAAGAATGAAAAGCAATTATCAATAAAAGATTGCAGATCAATAGAATATCCAATATCTGAAACTAACTTGAGAATAATTTTGGATTGCTTTATTGAAACCATGATGATAAGCATGTACAACTTCATCCACCACATCTTCGATAAGATCACTCTGTTCCTTTAAGTGTTGCACTTCACCTGAACGGTCTTTAGATGTTAGGATATGGACAACATGGGGCAGTGAGTCAAATCGGGCAGCTGCCCAACTTTCATCAATTCTTGTGAGGCCCTCTTTCAAGTACTGCATAATATAGCAAGAAAAAATGATATCACAAAATTGAGTATGTATATTTGTAATTTATACTATAATCTGCACAAAAATATTTAATTCTGATCTAATCATATTTTGTAACGGCACAGTCAAAACATGCTTAGCACTCTTGCCTTTAGTTCTAATTTATCCTGCTTTCTTTTCTCTTACAATACTCAATCAACTCAAATCATGAATGATGGAGAATAGGAAACCCATCAAAATCCAAAAGAATCAGGACAGATACAAACAAAAAACAAATAACATCTTACTTCTTTATCTGGAGGAATAGGAAGCCCGTCAAAAATCCCTTTACTCATAACTCCTCCACTGATTCAATTTCACCTCAATTCAACAATAAAACATTGAGCTCGATCCAAAAGCTATGGTTCCAGAAACCAAAATCATGGCAAATTCAGCTTAAACAAAAGGATGAAACTAGTCAAATTGTAGAATTTGATGGTCGGATTCGTCGGTTTGCTAAAGATAAGAGTGACGAAAATTACAACTGCGAGATCTGTAGCTAATTATCTGACCAACGAAAGGCGTTATTAGTCTCTGTGGTCACAAAGAAGAATTGTCGTATTGAAAATTCAGGTGTTGAAACAAAATGAAATAGGAAAATATCAGATCTGGTATAGATTTAGAGCTACTTAGGAAATCGATTTCAAGCGCAAGTTTGAAATCCCAAATTAGAAGTCCGGAAGTGTATTATGAATTTTCTTGAATGCGGAATGATTGGTATCGCGTAAGCAGTACATTGCATATAAACGATGGAACAAGGCATCGTCCTCCCCTTTTGGTTTCGAGCAGGTTTGTCACTGGATAGTTGTAAAATTGGAAATCTGTCTGCATCTATATCCAAAAATACGGCGATATCCGAAAAGCAGATGCGGATATCCGATATTCGAAAAAAAATTTCGAATACGGATATGACTGTATCCGTATCTAAAAAATATTCGTTCGACCCGAAACTAAATACATTTATGATAGTAGAAATTAGGGACACGTCTCTACTTTCAAACATTAATGTAAGTTTTCTCACTTCGAATTCAGCATTATAATTTCGGTCCATATAATTTATATTGTACCACTCAGGCAACTATATGCTATAATGAGAAGTTAATTTGTAATATTAAAAACGTGATATCTTTTATTAAATTTTTCGGATTTCAATTTCGTTTTCACCATTAAATCATAAATTTTATCATCTTTCTATTAAGATCCATATATAATATGTTTTGATAAAAAAAATTATTTTTAAGGGCAAATATTTGTCATGTTGCCTGGCAAACATTTTGTCATGTTGCTTGGTAAATATTTGCCAGGTTGTCTGGCATCCGTTGAAAATATTAAAAAAAAAATTTGTTGTCTCGCAAATATGCAAATATTTGTCATGTTGCCTAGCAACCGCTGAAATAAAAAAATAAAAAATTGTTGTCGGGCAAATATGCAAATATTTGTCATGTTGTCTGGCAAATATTTGCCGCTGAAAATAAAAAAAAAATTGTCAAAACATATTATGTATGGATCTTAATAGAAAGATAATAAAATTTGTGATTTAATGGTAAAAACAAAATTGAAATCCAATAAATCTACTGAAATATATCACGTTTTCAATATTGCAACTTAAATTGTTCATGACAAGGAATTTTTGGCTGAGCGGTACGGTATAAATTACAAGGTCTAAATTTATAATGTTGAATTCAAAGGAATGTGCGTCTAATTTTTTCTATAAAGAGTGATGTGAGCCAAAATTCCCCTTTATAATAATTATTATTTTAAGTAGACAACTATATTAAATTATAACTAAAAGTTAGTGCCTATTGCAATTTTTGGAAGAAATTTCATACAACCATTGGATTCCATATCGAGGACCAACAGGCATTTAGATAATAAACCCTAACTTCACTAGCCACGCACGCTTCTATCTCTCCCATTCATTTTACAGCCGCTCTCATAAAAAAATCAAAAACCCTAAATCGACCCTAAAATCTAAATCGACCTCGACACCCTCCTGCGATCGACGATTGTTGCTTCAAATATCGAAGCGCGTTGCTCCTAAAAGATCAACGATTGCTGCTCCAAATATCTGAAGCATGTTGCCCCTTCGATTTGAATCGCGTGTTGCTCTTACGATTGCTTCTAGCGCTTGCTTTTGGCTCCTGCGATAGACAATTGCTCCTAGTATCTTCATCGACGATTGCTCTTGGGATCTGAACTTGGACTGTTACCGATTTTCTCTTGGCTCCTGCGATCTACTCTGCCTCTGGTATGGAACTTTTAAGCAAGGCATTGTTCATGTACACTTGACTAGCTAGTATACTACTTCCACTTGTTCTTATCTGTTAATGATCTTTAATTAAATATTCTCCATTGAATTTTAAATAATAATGCACTCACTACCCATGTATGTGTATTTATTTGTATACTCCATGCTTTTGTTAGGACGTTTGTTTTTTAATGTTGAAAATTGTTATTTCATTTTATTTTTTGTGAAAATGGTACTTAAATACAACATGTCACTAGGACAACAAACCACAAATCATACATGTCAATATATGTTCAAATCACGCTACGCAAGTTTCAAACTTGTGACTTCTCGCACCAAAGTCTAATCACTTAACCACCGGGAAAATTGTTATTTTTGATGTTGAGAAAGTTGTAATTTCTAAACAAGCAAAACGTTCACATATCAAAAAACGTTCACATATCAAAAGGCTGAGAATAGTTAGCATGTGATGTTTTATGACATAATATTTCAATATTTTATAGATTATTTCCATTTTGTTGGAGTATTTAAAAGATGTATAATGGAAAGGTTACCACAAGACTGGTCATAGAGCTACTGCTAATGTACATTAATGTTCTTTTAGTGTTTTCATATATTGATGGTGTAAAGTGATGGTAAGAATTTAAAGTACCTTGCAGTTGTATTGACTATCAAAATTAATTTATTTAACCTAATGATTCGGTTATGCTTTTCTTTGTAGGAACTGTTAAAAGGGTGGGAGAAAGAACAAAAGTTATCCTTTTGTTTTATTATGTTTTTGTGTATTTGAATTGTAGTATCCTATGAACTTATTTTGATGTTATGTGTGTTGCTATTTTTTTCATTTGAAAAACTGATGAAGTACTATAGTTTATGTATGAATGTTCTTTGAGAAAATGAATGTTTAAATTTTAGTATAACAAAAACCTTATTCAATTTTGAATGTGGATATTTTGGATATTTTCGGATATTCATAAATATCTACATCATATTTTCGGATGTAGATATTTCCGAATATCCGAAAACAATCCACGAATGTAGATACGGATGTTAATTATTTGATATCCGTGAATATCAGATGTAGATTTAAATTTTCGGATGTGAATACTGATATAGCCATATCCTCATCCGTTTGCATCCATTGACAGCCTAATTATGAGGGTTTTTCATTTTTTTCTATGAGCCAATAAAAACAGCCTCTCATATAATTACATTGTAAATTGACAAATTTATTCTTTTATTTTTTACCCTAATTTTTTTTAATCTTCACTAATCTCCTTTTTTAGTTTATAATCTAAATCAGTAATCAATGGAGAAATTAAATCCATCTGCAGATGAAATTCCAAAAGAGAAAGAAACAAGTTAATTCTTACCCAAGAAAGCATCTGTAACGTAGATTTTGTTCAACAAAACATTGCGGTACTTCTTTTTTTAAATTCCACGGTTTTATGCGGTAATGGACGATGATAATTCGACTAAAGTTCGAAATGGCATTGTCGAAAATTCCTCTTTTACTTGAAAATGTATGATCATTTTATATAATTTAGTTCAACGGGGTTTGGTCGAAAACTGAATTTTAGTTCGGCCACCCCATTCTGAATTGTACACAATTTTTTAAAATTTAAATTTTTCCTTGAATATCCTAGATTTGAATTCAATTTTTTCTTAGATTTCCGACATTGAATGTGAGAAAGAAACAAATGAAGAGGAGAATTTCAGTGAATTGGAAAACGAGGATGTACGTGACAATCAAAATGTGGAAGTTGACATATCGCCTTCGGTTTACCCGATTTGACTTCTCATTTCAATACTGATATGGTATGCTCAATTCTTTCAATTTTATAAACAAAGTTGATTTATTTTGTTGATATACCTTGTAGGTTTTTGAGTCAAAGAAAAATGTTCGAGATTAGTGCATGGATTGCGGACTCAACGTAAATTGTATTATTGTGACAGAAAGAACAAGAATGAGAAATTTACAAGCTAATAGAAAAAGATCGTGGATGGCTCTTG